>QLOC01000005.1:1200000-1800000 GCA_003413675.1 Phytopythium vexans
GTCTTCCCGTCTACCGCCTCGTACTTGAGCTTGCCGGTCGTCGTCGGCGCGTCCGCCGCGGCTGTAGTCCCCATCGTGCCGCCGTTGGAGCTGTGGGGATTGATTGATTGCCCGCTTTTGCCCACTTCACATTCAGATGCGCATCAGATGGACGTTTAGCTATGGCGGTGGCGGTACGGCGCAGCGATTCGCTGCGTCCAGTCCAATGATGGTCGGTTGAACCTTTGAACACACGATCTAATAGTTTTCGAGTTCTGAATGCCACGCTTTTTGCGGAGCAGAGCTCGACATCCCCGCAGCAGTGACACCGACCGCGCATTAACCACTCTTGACGCGTGCACATCAGGCACGCTTGACGCACTCTCTGCAAGTTGCTAAAAACACGCGCCAGTCCACCAAAAAGCCAAACAACCAGCCGGTCGCTGGGAGTTGACTGGACTCTCTGACGACGATGTCTTAGCACATTGCGGCCGGTGTGTCAGATTCGCCCAGCGGTCGGCGCTGGTCCGTCGTAGAGGAGCAGGCGAGTGCGCGTTGCCATAGGGACGTGACACACTGGTGCCGGTCGTGCCGTTGCGCGGCGCGCCGGTTTTGGAGACGGGCCGAGCGACACACCCACCATCATGGCGGAAGGCGGTCAAATTGCTGCTCCTCACGCGCACAGACGCCAAAAATGGCCAAGTTCAGCCTAACGCTCGGGTTTCGCAGATCGGCCCGGGTTCTTTCCATTTTGCACTTCACCCACACCTGACCCGGCCCGGGTCGAACCCAGCCGAGTCGGGTTGACGTGTACGTGACTGCCTGCGTAATCGGCGAGTGTCTCTTGGTCCGTTTGCGTCTGCGAAAACCCGGGTCGAGCGGGTCGGGTACCGTAATGTAAGGTAATCACGGGAGACCCATCAACAAATGAAGAACATTCCGGCCACGTAGAAGAGGCCGGTTTATCCCCTCGGCAAGCGCCACGACGCCAGTCAGCGCGCATCGCCGAGCGAGCGGGGCGAAGACCGCGACGAGCGTGACGACGGGCGGCAGCGCCCGTTAAACTGCAAGCCGAGATGAGTCTGCGCCATTCGGAATCTGCGCGCGACCCGGCCACGTCGCAGGGCGAGAACGGTCCGCCGACCGAGGCCGCGGCCGACTGCGCGTGCTGTTCGACCAGCTCGCTTTTCGCGCTCGCGTCCGTGCCGGAAGCACACCCCATGCCGCTCGAGGTGCAAAGCATGAAATCGGGCGAGGAAGGGTTGCCGCTGGCGCCGCTGGCGTCCAGCGCGTCGACGTCGACGCTCAGCGAGCTCGCCAACGCCGAGGAGCTCGCTCTGGACGCGGCTGTGCGCCGCCTCTCGTACTCGTCGTCCACGAGTTACACGCTCGAGGACGACATCCGGTCGATCGGCGACCAGATGAAGCGCGTGCTGGCGTTCTGCGAGACACAGACGCAGAGCCCGATCCGGCTCCAGGCCAAGGTGAACGACCTCGAGGAGCAGCTGCAGCAGGCGATCGCCGAGAAGAACTACTGGATGAAGCGCTGCAAGGAGCTGGCGGGCCACCAGCCACTGGCGCCGGCCCCGGAATCTCCCTCGCGCGATCTTCGTACGCTGGATTGTCTCTTGAGCTGCTTGGACAGACACTCACGTTTCTTTGTGTCATTGGATGTCATGCAGAGTGTGTCAAGCAGCGTCGGCGGAAGCGCACCAACTCGGAGCTCATCTTGATCGCCGACACGATCGGCTCGCCTGGCGAGGGTATCGTGAGCGAGGAGACGTCCAGCAGCGCCGGCAGCGACGTGTCCTCCAACTCGTCCGCGTACAGCGACGTGGAGGTCGAGTCGTTCTCGCGCTCGTGCTTCCGGCTCATGCAGTGCTCGGACGAGCAGTGCGAGGTGTTCACGCCCATGAACCGCAGCATCCGCACACAGCATCGCGCGCGCAACAACGTGCAGTTCATTTGGGACGAGCCGCCAAAGACGGTGCTGGTCGTCAAGAAGCCGAATGAACCATTCATCACGGACACGCTCGTGCGACTCGTCGCGTGGCTGCAAAAGGAGAAGAACTTGGTCGTGCTTTTGGAGCCGAGCGTCCACGCCGACCTCGCGATCCCGCACACCAAGACGTGGAAGTCATCTGCTGACTGGGAGGACTGCCAGCTCTCGATCGACTTTGTCATCTCGCTCGGTGGCGACGGCACGGTGCTCTGGGTGTCGTCCATGTTCCGCAAGAGCGTTCCGCCGGTCATTTCGTTCGCGATGGGGTCTCTCGGCTTCCTCACGCCATTCGACTCTGGGAACGCTATCGAGCACCTCACGAGCGTCATTAATGGCGGCTTCTACATGTCGATGCGTTCACGCCTCGCGTGCTCCATCTACCGGAAGAAGAAGGAGACGGAGACGCGGTACATGCACGCACTCAACGAGATTGTGATTGACCGCGGCCCGTCAGCGTCGCTCGTGGAGCTCAACTGCTACTGCGACGACTTGGAGATAACGAAGATCGCGGCGGATGGCATTATAATCTCGACGCCCACCGGTTCGACAGCGTACTCGCTGTCTGCCGGCGGATCCATGGCACACCCGTCGGTGCCCTCCATGCTGTTCACTCCGATTTGCCCGCACACGCTGAGCTTCCGCCCGCTCCTCCTCCACGACAGCGCCAAACTCAAGATCGAGTTCCCCATGTCGAGTCGAGCATCATCCTGCTACGTTTCGTTTGACGGGAAGAACCGCGTGCAGCTCGAGCGCGGGGACTGTATCATTGTTCGCGTGTCGTCGTTCCCATTGCCGTCGATCTGCAAGCAGAACGAGAACACCGACTGGTTCGAGTCGATGATCACGAACCTGAACTGGAATCAGCGCCGAGCTCAGAAGCCGTGGAACCCGAATCCAACGCACTAGATCTGGAGCGAAAGTGACCGTCTCTATCCGACGCTCGCACTCTAGTCACGACCCGACCGCAGTGTCGGCGATATCTTCCTGGGTCTCTTGACGTTTGCCGTTGCTAGATTATGATTCCTTTTTCCTATGCATGGTAAGATCGACACTGTAATTCGTACTGAAGTACTACAAGGCGTAGAGCAATCTGTGTTTCTTGTCGTCTCGAGCTATTGGACCCCGCTTGCAGAGCAGGCGGAGTTAGTCTCGTTCTTTGGCGAGTGTTGCCTCTTCTGGCCGTCGAACCGACACCTGCGGAGGACGAGGACATTAAACCCCACTCAAACAAGCAGCGAGTAGCAGCCGAAATGCACAGCGAGCTTGCCTTTTCTGACGCAACAGCAGGAACGAACCCCAGTTCAACTTGGCGCTTCATCAGTATCGTCTTCTCGCTTTCAACCTCGGCCAGCTGTGCTAACAATTGCTGCAGCTCGGCTGCGTGGCGCTGCTTCGTCTCAAATAGTTTTGCTTCGTACGCCGCTGCTTCCTCGAGCACCCGCTTGAGGCGCTCGTGGATCTCTACGCACTTGCGTTTGTAGGCATCCCGCTTCTGCAATATCGACATATCAGATACTCGAGGATAGTACACGAAGGAGCTGGGCTAGAACCTTACCTTCTGCGTCTTGCTGAGCTCGTGCAGCGCCTTCGACAGAGCAGCGCGCGTTTCTTGCTTCAATGACGCTCTTTGGAGTCGGAATTCCGACTCAAGCGACGAACATCTCCCCTGCATCAATTCGTGAACACAAGCAGTGTCAACTCGAAAGCAACCGAGGTGATGTGTCGTAGAAGGTAAAGACCTGTAGCTCTCGCGCTGTTAAAGCATGATCTTCTTTCTCCTTTTCAAGCCTTTCGGTTGTTAGGGCGATGTCTTGCTCGAGATACGCGATCTGGTGGAGCACACAGCACGGTGTCACACGCATCGAAATGGAAGTGAGCGACAAACTGCGAACCTTGGCCTCCATTTTCTCGTTGTCCAACTTGAGATCTTCTTGGTAGTGAAGCGTGTCCCTGCATTCACACAAGAACGAAGTCGCGAGCAGTGCATGAGCGAGTTGGTAGTTCTACTAAACACAAGTGTCCGCACCTGTGCTTCACTTGTAGCGCGTGGTAGTCGCTCTCAATGTCCTTCAGCTTTGTACGCAATGCGATGCACTCGGTTTTCACTCGAGATACCTGGACAATTGCAAACGCATCAGAAGGATCCAACCGCAGGTTGTGAGAAGAGCCAGCTTACCAGCTCTTGAGATGACTTTTGGGTCGCGCTCAAGTGATCCTTTTCACTTTCAACAGTCTGTAGCTTTTTCTCCAGCTTCGCGATATCCACTTGAAAGCGATGTGCAGCTTCCTCTCCGTCGTGCTGACATCTGGAGAGTGCTTCCTCTTGGATAGATATCTAGATAGACGGAATAACAGCGTTTCAGCATGTCTGGAGAGTATTGCATGGCTGCCGACCATGACCTTCTTCTCCAGCTCAGCGACGGTGCTTTTGTGCTTCTCTATCTCTTGTTCGCGGGCTTTCGCCTTCAGCGAGCTTTCGACGCTTGCTGTGTCCAGTTCTTGATTCTTTGACTGAAGAATGCCGCTTTGCTGTGCCGCTGCTTCTGCGGCTTGAAGCTTCAGCATCAGCTCGTTGATGCGGTCCTGCGCAACGAGGTCTACGATGTCAGCCATCCGTCCAAATTGCGAGCAGCTCACATCTTTACCTTGAACGCGACCTGATCTTTCTCCCATGCTGTTCGTTCGTCGCGGATTCTGGACACGAAGCGAGTTAGATCGGAATGTGCGTGATTAATGACAGCTACAAGTTCCGCGTACTTCATCGATAAGGTGTTGTGGGTGTTCGCTACTAGGGCTTCCTTTTGCTTCAGCTGACTGCGGAGAGCCTCAAGCTCTGCATTCGCTTCCGCAAGCTTGTTGCTGGCTTGATCGCACTGCGATCGAAAGTTGTCGCGCTCCTCCTTCGCTTTCGCCAGTTCTCTCGCTTGAACCTTTTGGTCGAGTCCCAATGAAGTGTTGACCGCAAGCACGTCGGCTACGCGGAGCTCTTGTTGACTCTTTTCGTTTTCAGCTAGGGTGTGTGCGCGCATCATGTCCTCCCGGACCTCCTATCGCACCATCGAGTGTTAGCAGCGTAAATCGTTGCGTTGAAAGATATCCACATTCATCGCTACCTGTATTTCAGCTTTGAGCGCCTTGATCTCGATGCTCGCTGCCTCTTGGAGCTGCTGCAGGCGTCGGGTTTTCTCAGTGTTGCTGATGCCTTTCATTTGTTCGTCCATCGCCGCCAGCTTCTTTTTCAGATCCGATATTTGGAGCTCGTAAGTCCGGTGAACAACCTCGAGGTCATTTCCCTACAGCAGTCCGATATATTTGCGTCAGTGGCCTTGAAAAAATGCTCGCACTAGTGAAGTGGTCGGCACCTGGTCGATGGCGAACTGCTCGTACTCGGTCTTGATAATCTCATACTCGCGCCGGATCTCAAAAGTTCGCTGCTGCTGTCGCTCCAGTTCGTCCTGGAGACCGTCGATTCGGTTCTGGTATGGTCCCTCTAGCTCTTCCTGGATCTTCATTCGGAGCTGTTCTAGGTCGCGCGGCGGAGCGAACTTCTGCTGCAGCGATTCGAACGCCTTCGCTTTGGCCTCGAGCTGGCGCTTCCACTTCGCAATCAGTTCCTCGTGCTTCCTGTCCGACTCGATCTGCAGACGTTCCGTTTGCCACAATCAGAGCAGTGGTTCTTGTATTCATTAGAATCGCCGCGTCTAGACTCGTTGCGTGTGGGGCTTCACCTTTTGCTCCGTCTCCTGCATGAGCACGTTTTGCAGCTTGTCACATCGCTCGTGCAGCCGCTTGACCTCGTCCTTGAGCTTTCATATGCGGAATAATGAACACGTAAGAGAACACCCATGGTTCCTGTTACCTTTTCAGGAGCGAGAAGCCTGACTGACTGGTCGCACCTTGGCGTTGTTCTGCTGGAGTCCATCGCGCTCGCTCTGCAGCGTCTGGCTCAGCGCCGCCGTCTTGTGCAGATCCGCGTTGAGCTGCACGATCTGCCGCAGCAGCGCGTCGTATCGGGACGCTGGCCCGGCTGCTTCGTGCCTGAGCGGGGACTGCGTGTCCCCAGCAGGCGCGGCGCCGGTGTCCATTTCTGCTTGTGTCGGCACCTGGCGACTGGCAGTTGAAGTTGCACGTCGTTTGGGTGTGCCACTTTATATCGTTACTTTTGAAAATGTGTTTGAAAAAATGCACTTCATAACGCGACTTTAGACATCCTCCACAAATGGAAATTTCTGTGATGTATTATCCATTTGCGGGGGTGTGCAAATCGCGGGTGGCAGTCGCTCGTATCTTTGCTCTGGGCAGTAGACGATTTTTTCTGAACTTCGTTTTTGTATAGGTTCAAAACAAACCACCGTGTATTGCTACCAGCGCAGTTTTTCCAGAACGGGTAAGCATATTCCACCGTGTTTTGTGAGTGTATTCCTTCATCTTCTCATGGTTCTGGAAATGACCTTCCAGACCAATCAACTCAGCGGTGGTGGTCAGGCACTCAAGCGCCGAAACGACACTCGCGAGCAGAACGCCGCAGCTAACGGAGCGACATGCCACGCCCCGCGAAGCGAAAGTAGGTCGCTCGTTCGCAGGCAGTGTGCGGCCATAGACAGGTAGCTGACAGGTGATGCGGTTGTTGTCGTTGCAGGTTGAGCAGCTCGCCGGCCAAGGCGGCAGCCAAGTCCGCGGCCAAGCCCGCCGCGTCCAAGTACGTGACGGCGGCCAAGCAGGAGCAGAAGCGCAGCGGCAACAAGGCGGCGCAGCTCTTTGACTCGGACGAGGAGGACGCGGCCGCGGAGGAGGACGTGGAGAGCGAGGAGGAGGAGGAGGAGGAAGATGATGACGACGAGACCGCCACGGGGTTCTCGGACTCGAACAAGAGCTGGCTCAAGCTGAAGAAGCAGGGCGGCGACAGCGAGGAGGAGGAAGAGGACGCGGAAGCAGATGACGACGACTTTGAGCTGGAGATTGAGCGCAAGGCGCGGCTGCTGGACGAGGAGGAGGAGCTGCAGGCCGCCGAGGCTGACGAGGAAATGCGTCTCAACATCGCCAACAACGGCCCGTACCACTTGCAGACGGAAGAGGAGCTCGAGGATGAGGGTGCGGATGGCACCGACCCAGCCGAGGTGTACCAGCGCATCAAGGACGTGATCGAGGTGCTGTCGCACTTCAAGGAGCGCCGCGAGGAGGGTCGCTCGCGCGTCGACTACATCGAGACGCTGGCGCGCGACGTGGCCAACTACTTCGGCTACAACCGCGAGCTGATCGACATGTTCCTCAAGATGTTCTCGCCGGCCGAGTGCCTCGAGTTCGTCGAGGCCAATGAGCAGCCGCGTCCGCTGGTGATCCGCACGAACACGCTCAAGGCTCGCCGTCGCGACCTCGCCCAGGCGCTGATCCAGCGCGGCGTGAACCTGGATCCGCTCGCCAAGTGGTCCAAGGTCGGTCTCAAGATCTACGACTCGCCCGTGCCGATCGGTGCTACGCCCGAGTACCTGGCCGGCCACTACATGCTGCAGTCGGCGTCGTCGATTTGTGCCGTGATGGCCATGGCGCCGCAGATGAACGAGCGTGTGCTCGACATGGCGTGCGCGCCGGGCGGCAAGACAACGTACATCGCGCAGCTCATGAAGAACACTGGCACGATCATCGCGAACGACCTGAAGAAGCAGCGTCTCAAGGCGACGGTGGCGAACCTGCACCGTCTGGGTGTCAAGAACACCAGCGTGTCCTGCTACGACGGCCGGAAGCTGCCGTCGCTGTTCCGCGGCTTTGATCGCGTGCTGCTCGACGCGCCTTGCACCGGCATGGGTGTGATCGCGCGCGACCCGTCGATCAAAACCCAAAAGACGGAGAAGGATGTGCTGCGGCTGGCGCACCTGCAGAAGGAGCTGCTGCTGGCGGCGATCGACGCGGTCGACGCCAAGTCCAAGACGGGCGGCTACATCCTCTACTCGACGTGCTCCGTCATGGTTGAGGAGAACGAAGCGGTCGTCGACTATGCGCTGCGCAAGCGGTGCGTCAAGCTCGTGGACACGGGACTGGACCACGGAAAGCCGGGCTTCACGCGCTACCAGCAGCAGCGGTTCCACCCGTCGGTCAATCTCACCCGGCGCTTCTACCCGCACGTGCACAACATGGACGGGTTCTACGTCGCCAAGCTGAAGAAGTATGCGAATACGACGCCGGCCGAGCAGGAGGAGGCCAAGAAGACCACCGAGGAGCTCGAAGAGGAGGAGGAAGAGGCTAACCAGTCGAAGCGGTCGAAGAAGAAGGCGGCCAAGGCGGCCAAGCAGGCTGCGGAGGACGTGGACGCGGTCGTTGAAGCGGAAGCACAGAGCGACGATGAGGAGGCCGCGAAGGGCAACGCGGATGGACCGTCGAAGAAGAAGCAAAAGACGAACCCGTCGACTGCTCCGAAGCAAAAGTCCAAACAGAAACCCAGCGCGAAGAAGCCGGGACAGAAGAAGCACCGGAAGAAGTAAACGCTTGTAGATCCTGCCTGTTCGCCAGGCTGCCGCTGTCGTCTCGGGTTTGTAGACCAATTTCGCTAATCTCAGTTTTTTGCTGCATTTACGAGTCGAGCACGCAGTCCTTCTGTGCCAACCGTTGTTGTTTCATCAGTGCCATCGCTGGACTCTGTCCTGTCGTTGCTTGTGTTGGAAGTTGTGAGTTCGAAGCTCTAGGTCACCTGAATGCAAAATCTGCTGCATCGCCATTGCTGGCACCTATGCCGAGACTGTTGTCGACACCAAGCAGATTTCGAGACCGGAAAGTCGGGTAAGCCTCTATGATCCAGTCGATAATGGCGACTCGTCAACGCGAAGCAGGGCTTCATTACCTTGTGTGCCTGTGCGATGCACGACAAATACAGCGACGCCAGTATCAACGATAAACGAGCTCCGTTGGTCGGATGATTCTGTCTGTATACTGACCGGTTCTTGACGCGTCTTGCATCGTTACAGAGTCACTTTGTCGTTCTCCACGAGCCGGATGCGATTCCATACACCACATGTTGTATTGATGCAGTTCTCAAACGAGTCGCGGTCGCCACACGCGTAGCACGCCAACCGCAAGCGCGCGACAGCTTCTTCTTGTCGATACGCAGCCGTGTGGAGCGCGAGCAAACTGCGTTGCGGATTATTGGTGCAGTCTTGGCACAACGTATCCATTCCGATCTCCCCACACAGCCGGCAGTGCTTGCTCATATAGAACGAGTCAATCGACCGGCCTTCCTCTCTTCGCGATGTCGGGTTCGTGAATACGTCCTGTCTGGCCTTGACCGCGGACCGTGGCAAATCGCTGTACCAAGATCGCACGTTCACACCGATGAGCAAGAAGAGTCGCTCCAAGCTGGGGATGACCTGCCAGCACAACACATCAGCCACATTATTCATATCCCACATCTTAACGGGGTGGAGCTGTCACCGCACGCACCTGCTTGTCAATGTAGTACTGGTAGTTGATAGTGTGGTGCATCTTGCGGTCGACGAAATCTTCAGGTGACACCACCAAATCCATCAAGCGGGCACCTGGGGGTCCATTCACGACAAGGTACTGGACTCGCTCAGCATAACGAGGTTCTGCTCTCGGGTCTTTCGTCATCGCTTTTGCACTGACGAGAGCAGCTGGCGGTGCACTGCACGCAACAGATCAAGTCAAACCTAGAGTTTTCCATGAGCCTATCGATACACTCACCTTCCGTCACGATAAGTTCCAAGACGAACTTCCTTGGCAAAAACAAAGTCGCGCAGCGGTAGTCGATCATCCAGCATCTCGATCCAGTATCGCTGCAGATTCTGCTTCACTTTAGACAGATCACACGATCGAAAGAGCAGCTCGAGAGACTCTCGCATCGCCGTTTGCACGACACCGCACGAATCACGCCGTACTGTCTCGATTCCTTTCGGCTCGATCGCAGGTTCATTCTGTGCCGGACTTTCGTATTTGTAGCCGACGTATCGCTTCTTGGACACGAGGACACACCCCATGTATACCTTCTCGAGCTTGAGTGTCACTGGTCTGATACATACGGAATAGCATCCAAGACACACAAAACAGTGTTTGGTCAGCAAGCTGTGACGAAGCAGCACGCGATACCTACCGGCAGCACGCACTTTGGATTCGTACTTGTCACTGCATCTGCGATCTCCTGTCCTATTCGAAACGCATCGTCTTTTGACCGTCCTTTCAGCAACACGAACAGACTGTCGGTGTCGCCGTACACAACTCTCGCATTCCAATCAGCGCGTGACTCGACAAGTCGAACGGCCCCTTCAAGTATGCATCGTCCACTCTATCGAGCGTATGCATCATCACAGAGTTGGTGAGTGATTATGCTGAATTGTGAATCGTCCCGAGCACAGCCCTACCTGAACAATCGCATCAGCGAGTTGAGCACACGGCATCCTCCCCGAGAACCCCGCCGCGGTGTATCCATACGTGACATTCGCAATCATTTTGAGTGCGAGTTGTCGCGCATTCAGCATCTTCACCAAGCGGCTTTTGCCGGCTTTCTTCGCCGATTTCATCGCCTGTTTGACCATGATTCTTGTCGAAAGGATCTCGCTCAAGATGACAGGAAGCACGCCAGTCCGGTGGGTCTTTGGGGAAAACAACGCGCCGTTCGGCACAATCACCATGTCATCAGCGCAACCCACAATCCCTTCTGCGCTAGGGTGAAAATCGGTCACGCCGAGAGCCGACTCTAGCTCAGGATGCAGCCCGTCTTTTAGCCGCCCCAAAAATGTCGAGTAGCATAGGTTGTAGCCAATCACGAGGGATGGGTACAGAGACTACAGAAGCAACAGCAGCAGCAGTAGCAGGTTGCCAATACACACACAAAGCACAATATGTCAAACATGGGTGGCGCTCGAAAGTGCTTGTACGACTGGCTACTTACCTGGAAGTCCAATACCACCACAGGATCGGAATAGAAGCTAGATTGAGGCTCCATAACAAGCGGAATGGACTCCATCGGCGCCTGCCCAGCCACACTCGTTCGGTTCGGCGAGATCATGAGGAAGTTCTTGCGCTTCGTGACGCGAAGCATGACCGCTTCCACGCGGTATTGCGAGCCTCGCGAGAGGACAGAGTAGAAATCGATACCAAACAACCGAGCCATTTCACTAGCAGTCAAGCACGCCGACCGTAAGTTTGTGCGTCAATAGCACACAATCTCCACAACCCCCGTACCTGGTTCGTGTAATGAGCTGCATTTTAGACAGAAGCTCGAGGTTGAGCGTCGTCCGAAGCAAGACATATCGGATGACCTTCCACTGGGTACTTCCGCCACGTCGATACCAACTCGAAAGCTGTTCATCTCGATACAGCGGGATTTCACGGTCCAGTACATTTCGCGTGACATCTTCAAACGTATACCGCTGAAGTTTGAGCTATTGAACGAGATGATCATGGATCGTTGTCAGTACCCTCATGTCCACACGCGCAAGGTATTGGTGGGAACCAAACGCAGCACCGACGACGCACCTCTGACCGTGCCATTCGCCACAGATTGAGGATGTATCGTCCATGGATCCATAGTCCGGAGGCCTTGTTAACACCCCACGCGGTTCCGATCGACGGCGTTCCGTCACCGCCGTCTTGGACATTGCTTCCTTGAGGGTTTCTGGGGTCGATTTGTGTCGTAGGCAAGCGAGACAGCGACTGGATCAAATTGATCTGGACCAAGATGTAATAGAAAGAAGTGACCGTCAGCATGTAGCAGAGCAACAGCACGCACACACACTTGGCAAACTCACATCCAGCTGCGAAGCTCTGTCGACTAGGTAGCCGATGGATCCCTTTTGAACCTCGAAACCCGTCAGAAAGTCTGGGTCCCACTCGTAAACAAGCGCTTCCACACGATGGAATAACTCGCGCTCATCAGCAACAAACTCAAGGGTGAGTTCGGCGTCGCGACTGAAACGGAGGTTATCCGAAGAGACCGCGGTGACCCCTTGCAAGATGACTCCCGTTGCCCTTTTGGTGGCCGTGTCGGGACCCTCTTGCGCTTTAACAGCGTAAAATACGCCGTGCACTTGGTCGTGAATAGGATCCGGCAGTAGCTTCCCTCGGGAGAGTGCGAACACTTCCAACGACATGACCGTAACATTCAGCAAATCACTGGGCAACATCATGGACCGAGACGCTTGAGACTCGGCATCTGCTGACTCAGGTTTGATTTGATTTCGGCGCTGGATAGCATCGGCGTTTCAGCGAATTGAGGTTCGCACTCGAACGGCGGTTTGCACGTTACCTTGCGAGATCCGGGGTCCGCGCTAGTATTCGTGTTCAACCAGTTCCTGATTTCTTTGGCGCTTGGAGGATGCCGTAGTGGCATTCGGACATGACGAACCTGGCGTTCAATATGTGGTCGTCGTTAGTACAAGGACTCTTGACTTAATCATCTCGTGTACCTTTCCGGATTGTGTGTTAACATGCCCACACGCTTTCATGGCGTTCAGTGCGCCGCTCCAGCTAACGTCGCTGTAGGTAGATCCCATTCTTTTACGCTGTGCGGCTGTGTCAAAAGGCAGGAGCTGACTTGGGTCTCGCACGGAGATCTCTAATCTTTGCCCTCCAAACACTAGAGGCTTGTACGGTTGGTCTTGGCGGCAACTATAATGCGCCGGGAGGTACTGGTTGTCCGGCACAACAACATACTGTCAACAGGGTTTTGATGACTCAGTCGAGCAGTCACGACGAAATTACCTGCATTGGCTCCACTCCCACTTGACTTGAGGACTCAAGTAATCGCTGCAAGGTCGGCGCCTCAGGAGCAAACTGCCACAGGTTCCCTGTCTCTCGCGCTCTCGAGGCTACCATTCGCGGAAGCGAGCGCGAGTTTCGTGGGATAGGTTGAGGTGTCAATGAGAGCTTAAACGCATCAACCGGCTCGGATTCTTCGCACGGCTCAGGTTCAAGCAAGGTTTGTGGACGGGGAGGAAGGAAGTCCTCGATATCGCCAATGAGGGGTGAATCTTCAGAGGGCTGAAACGAAACTCGTCGTTTTGCTTTATCCCGTCGCAGCGGCTGTCAGAGATTGAACGAGTTCATTAGCCACTCGCAATACTTAGTGTGCGTGTGTGTGTGACAATCAGATGCGACGAACCTTTGCACCGGGACGATTAATTGGTGTGGGTAAAACAAGCCGTGGACTTCCAAGCTCATTCACACTGCTCTCGACCATACCAGACTCTTCCTGCGCAACATCCCACCACCGATATTCACCCACTCCTGATGTCGGCTCTTCTGTCCCATTATTGACCATTTGAGATGCCAAGATATCCGCGATTTCGTCACGGGGAACATGGCCCTCAAGGCCCTCTCCATCGCCGTCATCTTCGTCCTCGTCCTCGCCCTCGTCACCAGCAAGACCGTAATTGTCTCGACCGTAGTGGTCACCCTGGTTTTGATTTGCCTGCTGCATTGCCAGTAAGATCTGGATGATGATTTCGTCTTCTTTGAGCTGCTATTCTCAACAAATCATGAACTCAGTCACCTAGTATCCAAAACTGTGACCGGAAGACTGCTTACCATCATATTCGGAGCGTTGTGTCCATCACCTTCGTCGTTCAGTTGGCTGAATGCAAATGGCGTCTGGGTAGATATCGAGTTGTTGCATCCAGCAATGTCCTCGTTGGTACCTTGATCGTGGTCGAGAAGTAGATTATC
Organism: Phytopythium vexans; assembly: GCA_003413675.1. NCBI lineage: Eukaryota > Oomycota > Peronosporomycetes > Pythiales > Pythiaceae > Phytopythium > Phytopythium vexans. Next base: position 1,213,649 of record QLOC01000005.1, read on the forward strand.
CGCAATTTGCATATCGCTCAGCTGTTTCCGCATCGCTTCAACAATGGCTGCAACGGACTTGGTCATTTTGTCCAAGAAAAACGACTGGGAAAGCAAGGACGGCGTCGGCTCGGCAGACGAGGGAGGCTTGAACCGCTTATGGGTGCGATGGACACTGAGCGACAATTCTGGTGTCCTCTTCTCACCATTGTAAACCCGCCGTCGGCGTTCTTCCTTCGGTGCAAATGCAAAACACAGAAGAGATTAAACCAGAAACAAAGCGCAAACGATCCCAGTACGTGAAGATACGTACATCCCAAATAGCGGCTAGCGAAGGCACATTTCGGAACTCATCAGTGCCTTCAAGCGACTCTTGCATTCTGTTGAACCGCGTCGGATTCAGAATACAAGCAGACGAGACGTCCAATTCGAGTGCACAGCAAGACTGGCGGTCATACCAAGTATGCCGAGTGTCGGGAACCGAGGCATGCCGTCCGCCAAGTGCAGCTTGGGTAGACAGCCCATTGATCATATCATCTGGAATATTGGATCGTTGGAACACTCGAAAATCCCCCATGGCTTCGTGATCATCGAGATGTGATTGGGTCTCAGGAACTGGTGCTCGGAACTGCGATTAGCCAGAGCACGCAGTTGACAAGTGTTAGCGACTGAAGCTTTGCATATATCTCCAGAATCGAAGCAAGGTACCTTGACGCCACTTAATTGCACAAAGTTCATGCCTTCAATGTTGTAATCGGCAAACACCTGCGCACCGTGTGTCAACAACTCGAGATCCGTAGCTCCTAATGAGCGAAGAGCATTACAAACCTGCAGAAGAAAAGGGATGTGGGATTCGTACGGCTGGAACTTGCGGTCAGCGACGCAGCCACTCTCTAGTAGTTGCACCACAGTTTGCGTCACGCGCGGGTTGTACAGGAAGATTTGCACAAAGAGCTTCGGTTGGGGATGATACCCATAGAATGGCGTGCCTCGGACCACCAGCAACTGGATGTGATTGATAGTGAACAGCAACACAGCGCCGATGCGCGTTAGGGTGGCCTTTGTGCGGCGTGCATTGGTCTGTGATCGATCGATCCAGTTACCTTCGCAATGATCTTCGGCGAGCTGCGACCTCGGCCTTGGGCTATCTTGTCGCTGGACTGGTGTTGCTGCAACTGTTGCCGTTGCTGCTGGCGCTGCTGTTGCTTCGCCGCCGCGGCCGTTTCAACGTCCTTGGCGATGCGCGGCAGCAAGGCGCTGAGCGCTGTGGGGTTCTCGAAGTCAGGATCGCTGTCGTCCTCGGGACGAATGTAGAAGTATGGGAATATCTGAACCGAGGCTATCGCGTCAGTGAGGTCCGCACTTCGAAGGTCTATAGATGTGCGCATAAATCGCTTTCACTCACTCCGTGAACGTGCACGAGCGTCTTTTGACCGCCTGGAGTGGCACCGAAGATCCGAACGACCGGCACCTCGCGCGCGCGGCTGTAGCACGGCGAGTCCGGGAGCCGCGGCAACGCACTGGGCGGCAGCGGCGGACTCATGTAGTGGTCCACCACGACCGCCTGCACGCGAATCACCTCGTCGTCGTCGTCATCGCCGCCTGGTGTCGCGATCGACACCATTGCTGGCGGCAAAATGTTGCAGTTGCTGTCGAAGTGGTCACTCTTTCGAAGCATTTATTTACGGTCCGATCCGATTATTTACGGTTATCAAAATTGGTTTGTCAGATACACTACCGCGATTTGTTTCCTCCACTCCCACTTTGCAGCAAAAGGATTGACGGGTGCAAGCGAGGGCGACCATGAGGTGAGTCCTGAGTCGCTGCTAGCCGGCAATTGAGGCCACCTGGACTCTGACGAAGATGCTCTATGTGTCGGTCGGTCCTCACAGCGCGGAGGAGGCGCTGGCGGGCGACGTCGAGGCAAAGCTGCACCTTGAAGACCCACAGCCAGCTTGGCAAGATGTCACCGCGGTAGGTGTTGTGATCTGCCGCTGCCGCGATGTAGCCTTTGTTGCGTCTAACGCGGTTGTTGTCTGCTACTTGAAGCTGCTGGGTTCAGCCGCCAAGGAGCTCAAGGTCGGGCAGCTAGTGCATGCGGAGGACTTCAACCTGTTCGACTCCATGTCGGCACTCGAGTTGATGGACCCCAAGATGGACTCGGGCATGCTGGTGAACGGCCAGCCGCCACAGTCGATCGCGTCGCGGCTGGAGGCCGGCGCGATCACGCTCGAGTTTAGTTCGACTCGCGACGTGCTGGCGACTATCGACGAGCTGTTTCGCTGCGAGGCGGGCTGGCTCAACGGTCTGCCACTGGCGCAGACATTGCTCTCGTGCATGTATTTGCACAAAGAGGCCGTCCGCGCGCTCGTCGAGAAACTGGTGCCGCTCGACGGCTCGGTGTACTCGCTCGACATTGCTAGTGCTGTTCGTGACAATGCCGCGACGTCCGCGAAGGGCACACTCCACCTCGTCATGTGCGCAGTGTGCGTGTCGCTCATGAAGACGGGGAACCAGATCCGAGAGGCCGTGCTGCGCGCCGATATTTACGAAGAAGAAGACTTCTCCCCCGGAAACGGGTTCGAGCTCGGGATCGTGGACGTGCTCTCCACAGAGGCCGTGGATGGGATGCTGCAGGTCGCACAAGATCGGCTGGAGGCCATCCTAAATCTACAAAAGGCAGCAACAGCGTCCAAGAAAGCGTCAAAGAAGAAGCACGGCAAGAAGGGGGGTGGGTCCAGTGCCACAAATACTGGCAATGCTGGATCGACAGGTGCTGGAGACGATGCGCTCGAACTGTTGTATCCGAACGCACGAGTTGGCGCATTGCTTTGCGAAATGCTCTTGCGGCGCATCCAGTGGCGACGGTCCATGCTCTCAATTTTTGGCGATATGGTGCGACCGATTCTCCTGGTTGTGTGTTGTGTGGAGTGATATAGTTCTGATGTGTGATGTGGAGCGCAGGGAGCGGCCGAAGGAACACTCAGCCTGCCTCGGTGGAGCGATCAATTCACCAAGGCTCGCGAGCTGCTGCAAGCCATTTCCACGGAGCAACTCGAGATGGATGCGGAGTGCTTCAGTGGGAAGCCGATCGGGTTTGACAAGACAATCAGTCGTCTGCTCCTTTCCGGTGCACCACCGCGCCAAGTCAAAATACCGACGACAGACGAAGCCCTTGACATTCAGCGAAAGCTCGTGTCCGAGATGATCGAAATCTGCTCTCCTGGAGAATGGTCGGGGATGGAGGACTTGAGGATATTCTTGTCGGACTTTTCGCGCCAACGACCGACAATCGTACCGCGATCGTATGCAGTGGTACGTTCAACTCATGAGGGCATGTTCGACTACCTATGCTTTTTGCTGATGAATGTTGCTGCACAGCTCTTCTTGTACGCTGACAAGAAGATTTTTGGAAAGTACAACTTCATGGAATGGCTGTCGGCGTCCATGGTCATGAACGGAGTCCCAACAGTTCTGCTATCAACACAAGAGGGAGTCATGTATTCATCGCGTGTAATCGAGACCCTGTACGAGTCGCTGAAGGTGTATCTCCACAACCGCTCACGTCAGCGCGCTCGGATCGAGTACCTCTTTGAAGAGTGGGCCGTGCTGCAGCTTGAAGCAACTGTCGTCGACGAGAAGTTCACAGTCGAGATGGACATTCCGGTACACGAGCTCGTGGTCGACGTTGGTTGCCATGTGTCTCATCTCTTTTGTGTTCTTGATATTTAGAAAGCGTCGTATCCTCGGTACTTTACCGCGTGGTCGCTCGAGGAGGTCGTTCTTCTTATGATCCAGTACGTCGTGTTGGGACTGGAGCTGGACTTGTATGCGCCGTCGGAGTACGGGACCGTCTTCTGGTAAGTCATTTGCGTTGCCAACAGTGGGTGATGGACGCGCGGTCACTTACGGTACTGGTGTCCCAAGGTATCTGGACTATCTGCATGGGTCAAGGCTCCAAAACCTGAATGTCACGTGGTCATTTGTGGAGCGTATGAAGCAAATGGTTCCGCCGCACCACCGACCGTCCTCCGCTGGGACTGCTGGCAACCACAGCCATTCAAATACCCCGCCACCGACACCACAGCAATCGTCCGGTGCCAATTCGGCGGGTAAACACCCGAAGCGAGCTAAGGGGAAACCGAAGAAGCAGCACAACCACAATGACGCTGGCACGCAATCAGAAGCGGAGCCGCTCGAGCCAGTTGACGCTACCAAGACGCGCTTTTTGCGAGAAATCGCGTACTCGGAGATGCAGCGCAGTCTCATGCGCGCGTACTTCCAGGTACGAGCACCTTGGTTCGAAGCTATATCCGCGAGATGTGCGGTCCGAGGACGGCAACGTTAATGCGGTGACTTCATGTGCAGATGTTCAGCGCGCTGGAAAGGGAGGAGCTGGTTCGCGTACGCCAGCCGACGTACAGCTCGCCGTCGATCCGGTTCGAGCACCGCTTCGCCACGTTCCGCACGATCCACTTCCCCGCAGCTCTAGTCTTCGAAGACTTCAGCAAGAACAGCGACTTCTCTCCGTTCCAGCTCGACCTGATCTACCGGTCGGCGGAGGAGTGCTATAAAGTCGCTCGGAGCCACGGCGAGGCACTGATTCTGGATGAGGACACCAACTCAGCCTTCGTGAGCGCCAACAGTGAGGCGGGTACAACGAAGCGCGTTCGCGGGGACGAGGTCGAGGCCATGCTGCGCGTCTGCATTTCCAACTGCGACAATCTGGCTCGCCATATGCAACCGGCCTCTGGCACTGGCAATGGCAAATCGCGGAAGGCTAACAAGGCTGCGATATCAAACAGCGCATCCAAGTCGGCGCTCCCGCAGGCGCAGTTCGACTTCTCGATCCACCCGCACTTCCCCGTGATCGTTTTCCCCGAGCACCAAAAGTGACGTCTCCCGGCTCCGAGAGATTGACACCTTCGCGGTGGCACGGGAATGAAGACTGAGCGGGGGCGTGCTGCCAGGCTTAACGCGAGCATAGAATGCAGGATAGAGGTGACGCGAATCGCTGCGGTTTTGGCGTGTTCAACATCGTTGTCCACCACGCGATTCCCATTCTCCAGCTTTCATCCGACTTGTCCCCTACTGCTTCTTTTTTGCGTCCTTGGCCTGCTGCTTCTGCTTGCGCTTCTCGTCCTTGGCGATCTCGGTGAGCAGCACTTTGGTCGCGACCAGCGCGGCGATCGCCAGCACGGAGAACACGCCCAGCGCCACCCCGCCGTAGAAGTACGGGTCCGTCAGGATGGCGATCATCACGACGTCCACCCACGTCTCTGGCGGCCGCGCCAGCCGCTCCTGGAGCTTGGTTCGGGCGGCGGCAGCTCCATCTTCTGCCATGATTGTCGATCTCGATTCTGAGGCGAGCACCAGGCCCTGGTTTCATCGTCTGATTCCGGATCAGACGGGGCCCAAACCCGCTGGAGAATGAAACCCGACGAACCCGGGTTGAAAATGATAAAATGAAGCAGGCGAAACTGTAGGTGTTCACGGTACGTTCTTTTGCATATTGAATCTCTCTCTCTTAACGGTTTATCGGTAATAAGGTATTTTGCACTTGCTCAGCTCCTGGCATTAGTGAACATCACAAAAAACACAAAAATTCGCGGGCACTAGTCAAATCATAAGATTCAGACTACTGACCGCGTCATTATTGACAATGACAAGTGTATAAAAAATCGCTGGCATTAGTGCGTATAAGCGCAAATGTACAGCTATACAGCTTAATCTCGAGACTATACACTGGTACATTCTGGAGTATACCCTGTACCCGCTTCGTCATACAAATCCAAAGTGACGGATATCATATTTGCGGGGGATGAAAGTCTGGGCAGCATCCACATGGATCTTCAGCTCCTGGCAGTAGACGGTCACTAAATCGTTTCTCACCGCATATAAAACGCTGACTAAATCGTTAGGCTGTGCACTGCCTGAAGGAGCGACGGGCCAAAACAGGAATATTTCGATGCAAAATACTGTATTACCGGTTAATACCTCGAAGTGACGAGCGATACAATGTGGGCGGTCCAGGAGCAAGTGATGCCCGCGCACGCCTCCCAAGAGCGTCGGCTAGCTGCGTGACTTTGTCATCTTGGCCACGGGGACGATCACGCCGCCCCCCTCGCCAGTCGATCAGGTCAGTTAGTTCTGCGGTTGGTCGGGGCCAAACCGCAGGACTGGACAACACCACATCGCGGTCAAGCCTGAGCGGACACTCAGTCACTCGACGACCGCGCTCGGCTTGGGCTGTTGGCGCTCGTCTTCGGCTTGGTGGCGCTCGTGCGGCCTGTAGGCGCTCGTCTTCGGCTTGGTGGCGCTCGTGCGGCCTGTTGGCGCTCGTCTTCGGCTTGGTGGCGCTCGTGCGGCCTGTAGGCGCTCGTCTTCGGCTTGGTGGCGCTCGTGCGGCCTGTTGGCGCTCGTCTTCGGCTTGGTGGCGCTCGTGCGGCCTGTAGGCGCTCGTCTTCGGCTGTAGAGGCGTGTGACTTGTGTTGGAGGCGTGTGACGTGTGTTGGAGGCCGTGGTGAGTCTGTCGCGCGCAGGCGGCGACAGACTCCAGTGCCAACGTGGCTCGGGGGCCACGGCGCAGCGGTGAGCGAAACCCGCGCGGCCCCCGATGTAGGAAAAAGGTTTTTTTTTTTTGGATTGTCAGTTGCCCTTTGAGTGTAGATCTAGAAATACAGAACCGAGATTGAAGCGAAGAAAATGCAGCTTAACCCCACGTGCTTTCACGATGATGATGTTCGAATGTTCCAGGGTGATGAAAATGAATGGATTAATCTCGCTCCAGTGGCTAGCGCCTATCGTAGGCGACACCGTGTTGGAACCCAAGCTCTTATGATTCAACTTTTCAAATTGGATTATCGTATTGTGGGATACCGGGGCAACATCGCCGGCAAGCTTGTTGAACTCGCAATATGGATCGATGAAACAACTCTAAATCCTTTGTTCAAGACTGCAACGATGAAAGTATATGTTAAAATGAATGATGTGTTTCATATTCCTGAGTTACGAGTTCTCGTTTTCAAAGAGCAGTCTGTCGAAAATCGCCTAACGATTGTATCACGCAATGATCACGCTGATCAAGAGAGAACAAGCATAGATGAAACGGAGAATACTCGGATTTTTTTATGAAAAACAGCTTGCTCCATTACGTTGTGTGATGAATCTGAACTTATGTGGATTGTATTTCGTGGAGTTTGGTCAATTCTCCGACCTGTTAGAGACCCTGCCACTGGATCAGGCTAGGTATCCGTCCGAAACATATGGATGTTATCGGATTGGAAAGTTGGGATGTACAGATGATTTTCGTAAGCGATACCCTAATCTACGCCGTGACTTTCGCCAGTTCACTTCAACATTCAGGTTTCGGTGGTTTAGCTTAATCCCACATGAAAAACTAAAGCCAGCTGAGGACCGTCTCAAAGAATTGGTGGAGCAAAAACGAATGAAGCTGCATTTTGGATCTTATAGAGAATTGGTGATCTACCATCCTTCAAGTGAACAAACTCTGAATGATATCTACAAAAGGGTGGGAGATGAATTTCTGCCAACCGGCCACGACATGACAATCCGAGAAGTTCAACTTGTAGCTGAGGCCAATTTGGCCAAACAAAATAGTGAACATATGGCTGAGCTGTTAGAACTTCACAAAATGCACGAAAACGACATCAACCTTATTCATGAACTCCAACTCCAGCTCCTACACAAGGAAATGGAACTACAGGCTTTAGGCAACAGAGATTAGGAGAAATCAGTTGGAGATACTAAATGAAATCAATACAATCCAAAAAAAAAAAACCTTTTTCCTACATCGGGGGCCGCGCGGGTTTCGCTCACCGCTGCGCCGTGGCCCCCGAGCCACGTTGGCACTGGAGTCTGTCGCCGCCTGCGCGCGACAGACTCACCACGGCCTCCAACACACGTCACACGCCTCCAACACAAGTCACACGCCTCTACAGCCGAAGACGAGCGCCTACAGGCCGCACGAGCGCCACCAAGCCGAAGACGAGCGCCAACAGGCCGCACGAGCGCCACCAAGCCGAAGACGAGCGCCTACAGGCCGCACGAGCGCCACCAAGCCGAAGACGAGCGCCAACAGGCCGCACGAGCGCCACCAAGCCGAAGACGAGCGCCTACAGGCCGCACGAGCGCCACCAAGCCGAAGACGAGCGCCAACAGCCCAAGCCGAGCGCGGTCGTCGAGTGACTGAGTGTCCGCTCAGGCTTGACCGCGATGTGGTGTTGTCCAGTCCTGCGGTTTGGCCCCGACCAACCGCAGAACTAACTGACCTGATCGACTGGCGAGGGGGGCGGCGTGATCGTCCCCGTGGCCAAGATGACAAAGTCACGCAGCTAGCCGACGCTCTTGGGAGGCGTGCGCGGGCATCACTTGCTCCTGGACCGCCCACATTGTATCGCTCGTCACTTCGAGGTATTAACCGGTAATACAGTATTTTGCATCGAAATATTCCTGTTTTGGCCCGTCGGGTGGAACGAGTACCGTGATCACATGGTTGCAGAGCACAAACACAATTCGACCAGGGACCGTCGTCAGCGCACTAGCAGGCCTGGCGTTCTGGGAGTCTCTCCACCGCCATCGTCGCCGTCGCCGCCACCGCCACCGCTACGGGAGTCAGCAGCCGGCGGACAGCGCGATGGGGCGGCAGCAGGAGGTGCTGCTCGGCATCTGCGGCGGCGTCGGTCCGGCTGCGGGACTGCAGCTGCACCAGCTCGTGCTCAAGCACACGCTGAGCGGCGGCGAGGACCAGGGCCATCTGGGCGTGGTGCACCTGTCGCGGTCGGAGGACATGACGGACCGCACAGAGTACCTGATACAAGTGGCCAGCGACGCGGCCACTGGATCGGCGATGATCGAGAACCCGGCGCGCGGCATGGCGCGCACGTTCGCCATGCTGCAGGCGGCGGCGGCGCAGTCGCAGGCGCGGCTGGTGGTCGGCGTCCCGTGCAACACGTTCCACGCCAAGCCGATCTGGGACGAGTTCCTGCGCCTGACGCAGAGCGCGAAGAGTCCGGCGGACGGCGTGCTCCACGTGCACATGCTCGAGGAGACGGCGGCGTTCATCGCAGCCGCCATGCCGACCTGCAGACGGATCGGGCTGCTCTCCACGACAGGCACGCGACAGTCGCGTGTGTACCACGACCTGCTGGAGCCACTTGGCTACGTCATCATTGAAGTCAACGAGGCGCAGCAGCGGGAACTGCACGAGTCCATCTATGACCGCGGCTGGGGGATCAAGAGCTCGGCGCCGCAGGTGTCGACGAGGAGCAGAGCAAACTTCCAGCGCTACGCGCGGCAGCTCAAGGACCGCGGCGCCGACGTCATCGTGCTCGGCTGCACCGAGATCCCGTTCGCGTTTGCCGGCCAGACCGCGTTCGCTGGCGTCCCGCTCATCGACCCCATGGTCGCCCTCGCACGCGCCATGATCCGAGCGGCGGATCCGTCGCGGCTCAAACCGTCGCGGCGGCTGCAAGATGCTTCGCTGATCGGGTCGCCAGTCGATGGCCACGCACGAACCACTCGAGCGTCACGGTAGTACCCGCCATAGAGGTGTTAGTTTGTCAAAAGTCCCCGTAGTTATTGCTTGGTATACATCGACAATAGAGAGCAAAGCAGGCGCTGGTTACTCTTACATGAGCGACGAGAGCTGGTTCAAGAAGTCCGTTGCCTGCGCCGAGACAGCTTCGTCGTTCGCCAAACGGAACGAAGCATTGGCAGCTGTCAATGAACCGTCGGCGGCGGCCGCACGAGCTCGCTCTTGGCGCAGCTTCTCCAGTCGCAACTGCTTCTTGGACTGCTTGCTCACTGCAGTCGCTGCCTTGGCGAGCGACGCGCGCTCGTGGACCTGCTGTAGATACGACTTCTCGGCGCTTTTCAGCCGGTGGTCCCACTGCGACGACACGAAGCTGCCGCCTTCCCGTCGGTCGGACGACTCTACTCCGCTCTCGTCGATCTCAGCGACAGTCGGAGTCTCCTTCGGTTTGGACGCTTCCAGGAAACGCAGGTGCTCGGGGCTACCGCTCGCAACGCGCCGCGTCCGGCCAAACTCGTCCGTGATCTCCACAGTCTCGTCAACTGGCTGTGCGGCCTCCGCTCTGACTGGATCTCTCGATCGCTTGGCCGCAAAGTCCACAAGAGACTCGCTCACCATCGCACTCACCACACCCGCATCTTTGACGCGACCGTTCATCATCTGGTCGTACAGCTCAGCCTTTTTCTGCAGCATCGCCTCGGACTTCCTGGCCCACGCCTCGTCGTCGTCCTTGCTGTCCTTGTCCAGCTCTGCAGCCTCCTCATCGCGTCGGCGGCGCTTGTCAACGCCCTTATTCGATCCACGCTTGCCGATTCGGTCCTCCTCCTTTGATAACGACGCCGCGCCAGCCCGCTTGCGGCTCTTGCCGCGCAGGTGCGCGTATCTGGCCAAGTTGCGACCGCTGCCTGTCGCGCCATCGCCGTCCGCCTCGAGCGCGTCCCGCAGCCGCCGCTGCCGCTCCTGGTCCTTCTGGAACACCACCGCTTTGAGGTCCACGAGCGACTTGGCGTCCACGGCGATCGGCTTGGCCTTGGACGGCACGAGCGCCGACTCGGTCAGGAACCCGAGCGACATGCTTTCTTCACTTGCTTTTGCTCTTCCAGAATGGACGGTCTTTCGGTACAGCTCTTCCGCGTTCAACCATATATTCGGGACATCAATCCCCCGTGTAAAATGCAAAGTTCGGGACCGTTGGAGTTTCCCGCTGATGCACCGAAACGACACTCCTCGGCAAGTTGAAGCGGACTGGCCGGCGCCAGACGCCGCAGCGCCGAGCCGAGCGACGCCATGTTCCGATCCAGCAAGGCGGTGGCCGACCGGGTTTTGCCCAACGCGCTGCGTCGCAAGATCGGGCCGGCGTCGGCGTCGGTCGCGGCAGGCACGGACGATGGCGACGCCGCCAAAGGACCGAGAGCCGCGGGGATCAAGGCGGCGCTGGAGGCCAAGAAAGGCTTAGCTCCCAGCAGCACCAACAGCCGCAGTCGCAAGAGCAGCGCGCCTGAAGCCGCGCACATCGACAGGAGCCGCTCGAAGGGAAGCATCCTGCTGCGCTCCATGGGCAAGAGCAGCGTCAATGTGCTGCGCACGTCGCTGCAGGAGATGCAGGAGCTGCACAGCTACCGGTGGGTGCTGCACCCGCATTCTCCCTTCAAGACGGCCTGGGACGTCTTCAGCGCCTGCGTCGTCATCTTCTACTCGTGGATTATCCCCTTCATGCTCTGCTTCGACTGGTACGAGATGCCAAAGCACGTCAAGCTCTTCATGAAGGTGCTGGACGCCTGGGGTATTCTAGACATCATACTGCGGTTCCGCACGGGATTCATCGAGTACGGCACGGTTGTCATGAACCCGCGCGTGATCCGCCGTCATTACGTGAGCTCCGTGTGGTTCCCGATCGATCTGGCGTCTTCCATCCCGTTCGGCTACTTTGTGAGCAACCCCGACAGCGAGTCGACGCGGAAAACCATCAAGCTCATCAAGTACATCAAGCTGCCGCGGCTGCTGCGCATCGGACGCTTCCTCAAGTATGTTAAAGGCTACAAGCGCTACTCGAGCATGACCATCGCGCTCAACACGGTCCTGTTCGTCTCGCACGTCGCGGGCTGCCTGTGGGTCGCGATTTTGAACCCGTGCGAGGCTCCATTCCCTAACGACGAGGTGTACTGCGCCTCGGGACACGAGATGAGCGTTTACTGGATCGCGTTTCACCACGGTATCGTATCGCTGCTCGGGATCTCGTCGTCGCACGTGGAAGCGAACGCGCGCTTCTTGAGTGGAGGGTACCATGCCGTGAACGGCACCATTCCGGATGAAGTCTACCTGTGGTCGAGTGGCGTGTCGGTGTTGGGGTCGATTCTCACTGCTGTGCTCTTCGGCACAGTTGTCAACTTGGTACAGAGGTACGGCATATCCTTGTGGCATGGTCGGCAAAGTGACAGAGCTGAGAGCAACATGCATCGTGGAATGGCAGCTACAACCGAGCAGAGAACGCGTTTCGGAAAAAGATGGATCAAGTTTCACACGAGATGGACGCGCTTTGCCTTCCAAAACATCTCCGCGTACGTTGCGTTGCAGGGTGTGATGTGCCAGCGAACGTCGACTCCGCTAATCTTCGTTGTGGCCTTTTCTGTTATGGACAGACACGCGTGACTGGCTACTACGATTACCTGTGGCTTAATGTGAGAATTGGTCATATGCGGGCAATATGCAAAGATTGGATCGAATATGGGACCGACTCTTGTTTGTTGTGACGCCCCTCAGAATCGAGCGTTCTCGGAGGAGCTCAGCCTGCTGCAAGACAAGGGCATGTCGCTCACGCTGCGCGAGCAGATCGCCATCTACCTCTTCAAGGACTATTTGCAAAAGATCCCCTTCTTCCAGCTTGCGTCCGATTCCGTTCTCGGCATGATCTGCATGCAGCTGCGACAGGTCATCTACATGCCGGACGACTTCATCATCCGCGAGGGCGACATCGGCAAGGAGCTCTTCTTGATTGTCAAGGGTGTCGTCCGAGTTATGCCGCCGAAAGTCGGCGAAGATCCGTCGCCGGACAAGAAGATCCTGCTCGGAGAAGGGGACTTCTTCGGCGAGATCGGCGTCGTGATGGAGGTGCAGCGCACGCGGAGTGTCAAGGCTGAGAGCATGGCCGAGCTGTGCATTTTGTCGCGAGACGGGTTTGACAAGATTTTGGTCGAATTCCCCGAGTTTGCGATCGCCATGAAGCGGTTGATCATAAAGCGCGTCGGTGAGATGTGGAAGGAAGGGGATACCGACCGCCTTGAGAAAATGACGGCGCTAGCAGATCAAAAGATGAAGAAATCAGTGCAGGCATACCGAAACACACAGAAGTTGCGGGCCAAGACGAAGGCGCTCCAATCCTTGTATCCGCGACTATCCAAACTCGTGAACAAGGAGGGAGATGCCGAAGAAGGACCCCCGCAACAGGAAGCGATGCCTGACAGCAACGGTGTGGGCATCGACCAAGGGTCGAATGAGGCAGAGACGGAGCATCTGTCCCCAATTGGCGAAGACGAAGAACGAAGTACTCCTCGGCAAGGCGCAGTAGCTAAAAACTACAATGACCACACGCCATTGCGACATGGTATTTCGGCTCCACCACCGATAAATATCGTCAGCGAGGGAGCACCGACTACCAGTACTTCAGCTACCGAGCAGCTGCAGGGACTTCAGCAACGCTTGGATGCGGTGGAGCAGAAGATGGACGAGCGGTTCACGGGACTGAATGAGCGAGTGGGCAACCTGATTGGCCACGTCGAGGGTCTTGCTGGATTCCCCTCAGGCTCTCCTTGATAACCTTGCAATGTTCGTAAAGTGGCGGTTCTGCTGGAGCTTGAAACAAATGCCGACGTATGGTATTGAGATGACTGAGCCTCAGGATCTTCAGCACTACCAGAACGACATCGCGGTCGGTATCTGTCTCCCAAGATTGGAGACTGGTGCCAGCATATCAGTTGGTGTGACACTCGATCAAAACCTTCACGTATGTGCTGTTTGGCGATTCACACCATCGGGCTGCCGTTATGCTCTCCACCGACCAACCTCACAAGCATCGGCGATGCCATCCACATTCGTCAGTCGACGGTCATGGGATCAGCAACGTACTGTATCGTCCGTCAGATAGACGCAACTCATCCACTGTGCTCGCTGGCAACAGCAAGACAGCAGAAGACACTGCTCAGCGTAGCTGCTGCAGCCAACTACGCATTGCATGTCTGCTCGAGTTCGTCTTCCAGATACACCATCGCCGTGAATGAGGCTCGCTTTCACCACGATGAGGTGGAGGAGGGGTTGCTAATGTGCATGGCCAGTATGTCCACTTGAGCGCGTCTGTGTGTCCTCCTCCTTCAATCTGATGCGTATCTATGCATGCAGTGCAACTGTGTCGACAGCACTTCAAGATCAGATAAACATGATTATGTGAGCGGGCCAAAGTTCGTTGATTATGTGCGAGAATAGCTTCCCCGCAGCAGATCGTCGGTGGCGCACTTGCAAAAGACTGGCAGTTGATCCCAATCGAATTCATCGCCCGTGTAAATGTGCCGAAAGCACTTCGAGATCTCCAACATGATTATGTGAGCGGGTCGAAGCATGTCGACTACGTGTGAGAATAGCTTCCTCATAGCATATCGTCGAATGTGCGCTTGCAACATGCCGGCAATTGATCACAATCGAATTCGCCACCAAGTGCAAACCTCGACCTACTACAGCTACACCCGTCACATCATGTCGACTAACAAGGCTCTGCAAGTGTTTGAACCATCGAACGGCTACCGCACGGCCAGCAAGGTCGTTGAACTGCCAATCCCAAGCGCAACTCCAGGGAATGTCGTCGTGCGGAACACGTACGCCAGCGTCGCCGCGTACGACACGCTCGTCTTCACCAACAAGTTCATGTTCATGGGCGAACAGAAGCTGCCGTTCACTGCCGGTCTCGAAGCAAGTGCGTTCGCTTAGCTAGCCGTGGCGTCGTTTTGCAATTGCTCCACTGATCGAAACACCTCTTGCTGTAGTTGGCGTCGTGGCTCAAGTTGGCGACGGCGTCGAATCCGTCAAGGTTGGCGACAGCGTTACCTATACCGGTACGTGCAGTGCAACTTGGCACCGTGCGCCATATTCCCAAACGTTTTGAGAGTGTTCTCCTAACTCCGTGAATGGTGTTCTTTGCTCGATCGAGTGCAGGCGCTGGCGCGTTCGCCGAGTACACGCTGGTGCCGGCCGCAGTCGTGACGAAGACCCCGTCGAGCGAGGCCGACGCCATGTCGTACGCGTCGGCAGTATGGGCTGAGGCATCGTTGCAAGAGGCCGGCGAGATCAAGTCCAGCGAGACGGTCTTCGTCACTGCGGCGGCTGGCGGAACGGGACAGTACGTCGTGCAGCTGGCCAAGAAAGCGGGAAACACGGTTATCGGGATGACGAGTTCGGACAAGAAGGCCGAGTTCCTGCGAGAGCTTGGGTGTGACCGTGTGATCAACTACTCGAATGAAGACGTGAGCCAGGTGCTGAGCAACGAGTACCCGCAGGGTGTCGACCTGATCTTCGACAGCGTTGGCGGCGAGCTGTTGGTATCTCTGGTGCCTCACCTCGCCATGCATGGACGAGTGATCGCGTTCGGAATAACCTCGGAGTACAACAACATGTCGGGCTCTGGCAAGAAAGACTCAGCGAAGAAGACCGAAGGGTCGCTGAGCTCGCTGCTACTGTCGCTCATTGCGAGGTGCGCATCTATCCGCGGCATCAGCCTCACCGCAGACCCGACACCCCTCGCGAAGCACCGTCCCAGAGTGATGGAGCTGTTCGCCAAGGGAGAGCTGAAGTCTGGAATCGACGACGTCAAGTTCGACGGCCTCACAAGCATTCCGGACGCGTTGGAATACGTGATGGCCCGCAAGAATATCGGCAAGGTGGTTGTCAAAATCCAGAGTCTGCCGTGACGGGAGGGTCGAGATGCCTGGAAGTGGTCGTTGCGGACGACACGAGCGAGCTTGAGACAGATGTTGGCTGTATGACAGGGGGTCCACAACAACTGGCTTGCTCGCTTTAGCATTGCATCTCCTATGCGAATTAACACGGCGCACTGTTCAACACGGTGGTTTGAGACTACGCCTTTAAATACATTGAACTCACAACTGCAACAAGATGTCGATGCTGGGAGGAGTGTACACGTCAGACGCGCGGTAGGCGCATCATGAAGAACCCATTTTGAGTACGAAGACAGCAACTTCAACTTCAACGTGCATGTCCTCACAAGTCACAGCTTCTCGGACGACGCTTCGAGTCCGCTGTAGTGGTTACCGTCGGATCGTCGCTCGTTCGCCCACGTGTGTCACAAGTTTGAGCCACAACGACGACGCTCGTGCACAGGTTCGAAACCAGTGCCATGTTCTGGCAGCGCGGCCGCTCTGCGTCTGACCGCGTGCACCCGAACACCGCTGAGACCATGGCGAGCTCGGACCACCCGGACCGCCCGGACCTCGCACGGCGTAAGATGGGCGTGTCGGCCAACGCCGACCGGAGCGCGCGCTCTCGGCGGTCGGGAGGGACGCTGTCCATGCTGGGCATGAGCGCCACCAACCTCAACTTCCTGCGCAGCTCGCTGCAGGAGGTGCACGACCGCACGAGCCACCGCTGGGTGCTGCACCCGCTGTCGCCGTACAAGACGGCGTGGGACCTCGCCGGAGCCTTCTGCGTCATCTACTACGCGTGGATGGTGCCATTCCAGCTGGGCTTCGCGTGGTTCGAGCCGTCGCGCGCGTCCTCCACGTTCATGCGCATGCTCGACGTGTGGGGGATGCTGGACATTGTTCTGCGCTTCCGCACGGGCGTCATCGAGTACGGCGCCGTCAATATGAGTCCGCGTGTCATCAGTCGCGCGTACCTGCGCTCCGTGTGGCTCCCAATCGACGTGCTCGCGTCTGTTCCCTTCGACCTGTTCGTGCGCAACACCGACAGCGCCGCGACCCCCAAGACACTGCTCGTCATCAAGTACTTCAAGCTGCCGCGCCTGCTGCGCATCGGCCGCTTTGTCAAGCACGTGCGCCAGTACAAAATGTACTCGGGTCTCACGATCGCGCTCAACGCCGTGCTCTTCGGCGCGCACGTCGGCGCCTGCCTCTGGGTCGCGATGCTGCGGCCGTGCGACTCTCCGACGTCGTCCCTGGCGGAGGCCTACTGCACCAGCGACGCGCTCGTCCACGTCTACTGGATCGCCTTCCAGCACGGCATCGTCTCGCTGCTGGGCATCTCGACCGCGCACGTGGACGAGGACGCCTACTTCCTGGACGCCGTCGGTCAGAGCCAGAACCGCTCGAACCACGTCTATATGTGGTCGTGCGGCGTGGCGGTGGCCGGCGCCGTGCTCACCGCCGCGCTCAACGGCACGGTCATCAGCCTTGCCAAGAGGTCGGGAAGGTGGTTCCTATCGGAGGCTTCGCTCGACTGACACTGCTTGCACTGTGTGACGGCTGTGGACAGCTGGAATCGCGCCGAGAACGCGTTCCGCAAGCGCATGGACCACGTGACGCACGAGATGGAGGCACTCTGTCTGCCCAAGTCGATGCGCGTACGTTGGATGTTTGTGCCGAGCTGTCGTCGCGTCTGGTCTAACCTGAGGTTCATGCGTGCGTGCCAGGCTCGGGTGACGGCGTACTACGACTACCTCTGGCTCAATGTGGGCTACTCTGATGAGATCGATGGGTGTCGTCCTCTTGGTGCTGACAGTTGTCTGTCTGGTAGAACCGCGCCTTCTCGGAGGAGCTGAGCTTGCTGCAGGACAAGGGCATGTCGCTCTCGCTGCGCGAGCAGATCGCCATCTACCTCTTCAAGGACTACCTGGTCAAGATCCCCTTCTTCCAGCGCGCGTCGGACGCCGTGCTCGGCATGATCTGCATGCAGCTGCGACAGGTCATCTACATGCCGGACGACTTCATCATTCGCGAAGGTGACATCGGCAAGGAGCTCTTCCTGATCGTCAAGGGCGTCGTGCACGTCATGCCTCCCAAAGGCGGTGTGGACCCGGGGCCAGACAAGAAGATCCTGCTCGGAGAGGGAGACTTCTTCGGCGAGATCGGCGTCGTCATGCAGGTGCAGCGCACACGCAGCGTGCGGGCCGAGAGCATGGCCGAGCTGTGCATCCTGCAGCGGGACGGACTGGAGCAGATCCTCGACGCCTTCCCCGAGTTCGCGCTCGTCATGAAGCGGCTGATCGTGCAGCGCGTGGGACAGCTGTGCAGCGAGAGCGACGCTGGGCGGCTCGAGCAGGTGACGGCGCTCGCCGAGCGGCAGCTGCAGCGGTCGGCGCAGGCGCGGCGCCACACGCAGAAGCTGCGCGGCAAGGTGCGCGCGCTGCGGTCGCTGTCGCCTGCGGCCTTCGAGGCGCTGCGCGAGGAGGCGCCGCCGCTGCCGACGATCCACGAGGTGCTCAACGAGGACGACGCCGAGCGCCGCACGTCGCAGGACGGGGACTGGATGCGCTCGCTGCAGCGCGTGCGCGACGAGCAGGCCGAGGCGGGGGCCGGAACCGGGGCCGGAACCGGGGCCGGGACTGATGCCGCCTCGCCGGTGGTGCAGGACGAGGTGGAGCGCCTCGGCCAGCGGCTGGACCGCTGCGAGCGAGCGCTGGAGGACGGCGCCGCGCGGGTCGAGAAGATGCTGGACGCGCTGGCGCTGCGCCTCGCCCAGCACCGTCCGGAGCCGCAGCGACGGCGCTCGCAAACGCTGCCGCCGCTGCGGGGCGGAGCGTGAGCATGAGCATGGGTTGCTTTGCAGGCGCGCACTGGTGAGAGAGGCACATGGGTACACTTTTTGAGATCGGTCTCTCTGATAATGATTGCGGCAAACTAGCGTAATCGGACCAGTTGACGGCGCAAGTGTGCACGCAACTGAGCCGTTCCGTCCCGTTTCTGCGCCGCCAGGGTACTAGTATTTTCGGCGATGGCTCCACGGCGACATGTTCCGGGAACTCGGTGCTGGCTGGCTGGCTGGCTCGCCGCGCGCGGTGATTGGCGGAAATGTCGCACAGTGTCTCCCTCAACTTGTCCCCTCAGTTCAACGCCCAAAAATCGGGTGCGAGTGATCCTCCCCTCTCCAATACAAATCCCAAGACAAACGCCGAGAACCGCGTCGGTCGCCCCGCTCGGTCGCTCGCCCGCATCCGCCAAGTGCCGAACACCGCTCGACCGGCCCACAAGGCGGTAACCGCCCACGAGAACGGACCGCTCGCTCGCTCGCCTGCTGCCCGGTCGCGGCGCGCTGGTCGCGTCGGCGAATTGCCCGATCGCGTTTTTTTTGCAGTCCGGCCGCTCGTGTCGCACCGGCCTGGTCCGGATGGTCCACGGCCGCCGACGCGCGCTCTATATCGAAGCCGAGCCTGAGCGAGTGCGAGCAAGTGGTGACGGCCGGCAGTATGGTGATTTCGCAGAACAGACGGTGCAGAGGTTCCGGAAGGTTCGCGCGCGCCGTGCCGGATAATGCCGCATACATCCGGCGGTAGCCTGCTCGATAGCAAACCGCGATAGCAAACGGCGATAGCAAAAATCCAACGCGACGACCCAACACGGCGCAAGGCGCGGGCTGCTTGCGATTTGACGGTGCGGGGTAGGGTAATTTGCACTCGCGCGCTGTATACCGCAAGCTATTTTCGGCGCTCGTGCACGCGCTTAAACAGGGCTAGGGCGAGGATTTACGCGGCGGGTAGGGTTCGCGTGGGAGAGCGAAACCGCGCGTTCCCCTCGCCGCATACTGAATCCAAGTGAGTCGGTCACCCCCCCCCTTCCAATACAACAACCATACTGCCTGCCTTCTGGCCGGCCGGCCGGGGACACTCCATTTCGTCGCGACGGCAGAGCCGAGCGAGCGAGCGGTCCTCACTCGGCACAGATCGGATCGCGGGCCGCGTCCCGAGCCAAAGGCCCCACTGCCGGCATGGACCGCCAGCGTATCACACTCTTCTCGCCGGAAGACGCGGAGGCCATGAACCTGCGCGAACGTGCGGGCCTGCGGACGCGCGGCACGGGCGACGGCGCGTCGTACGTGCTGCGGCCGAGCGGCACCGTGTACGGCCGCGAGTCGGCCGGGGACGAGCTCTTCTTCGACGTGTCCGCCAGCGGCTGCTCGTCCCTCACGGAGCGTAGCGGACACTCGACCAGCACGCTCGCGGCCGGGAACGCGGCGGCGGCGGCGGCGGCTGCTGCGGCGGCCGCGGTCCGCCGGCTGAGCGTCTCGCCGGACGTGCACGGGTCCATCGAGGACGCGTTCGAGACGGACTGGGAGGGCTACATCTGGAAGCAGGGCCACGTCGTGCGCTCCTGGCGGTACCGGTACGCCGTGCTCTCCGGCACCACCTTTTCCTGTAAGTGGGCGTTAGCGGGTGTTAGCGTGTATGTTAGCGTGTGTGTGTCTGTGTGTGTGTGTATGTACGAATGATGGTGACGGTCCGACTGACGTGGCGGTGCTTGCGCAGACTACGTGTCGAAGGACGTGGCGACGCTGGACACGGAGAAGTACCGCGGCCGCGTGACGGTGACCGGCGCGACGCGGGACCCGACGCGGCAGCACGGCGTGCTGCTGACGACGACGATCGGCAAGGCGTTCGCCATGTACACGCGCTCGCCGGTGGAGTGCGAGATCTGGATCAAGATGGTGACGCAGGCCGTGTCGAACGCCTCGAACCGGATCGTGCCCTCGTCGGCGTCGGCGTCCGCGAGCTTCAGCGGCGCCGCGCCGTGCCGCGACTCGGACGTGACGGCCAACAACTCGGGCCACGCGTTCCAGTCGCAGGCCGCGGCGCTCGGCCGCGCGAGCCTGCCGTTCGTGCCCGGCGCCAGCGGCTCGGCGCCGCTCGCCATGTCGACGACCAGCGCGCTGCTGGCGCAGACCGTGCGGTCCGGCAGCGACTGGAAGTCGCGCAACCTCGCGACCGTCAAGCAGTTCTACACGCTGTGGACGACCCAGTTCGTGGAGCAGACCGGCGGGCCGGACGACTCGGCCACCAACGTCATCGGGCTCTTCCCCATCTGCTCGCCCGAGCTCGTGCTCACCGTGCGCTACCCGTGCGAGTTCTTCCCTTCGTCGCTCTTCTACGGCCGCGAGGGGCTCGTGGACGTCGTGCTCGGCTTTTCTCGGTTCGTCTCGTTCCGCAAGTTCGCCGTCGCGCGCTTCATGACGACCAAGCAGCCGAACGTGCTGCAGGTGCTCTGCACCGGGAAGATCTGGAACCGCGCGCTGCAGCGCGAGTTCACGTTCACGACGCGCGACGAGATCCAGCTAAGTCCCGGCGGCCGTGTGCTGTCGCTGCAGATGCAGATCGAGGTGGACCTGATGGCGTTCCAGATGTCGGACGCCGACCGCAAGCTTGCCAAGGCGGAGCGGTCGTTCACGCAGTCGTCGACGACGAAGCGCGTGCTGTCGCTATCGATCCAGCACTTCCACGTGCACCGCGTGCTCGGCAAGGGCACGTTCGGCACGGTCGTGCTCGCCGCGCGCAAGAACACGGGCGAGATCTTCGCCATCAAGATCCTCGAGAAGAGCTCCATGTCGAACTACGACAAGCTGCGCACCAAGACGGAGATGCGCATCCTGCGCGACGTGCACCACCCGTTCGTCGCGCCGCTGCGGTTCTCGTTCCAGAGCCAGTCGCGCGTCTTCCTCGGCATGGAGTACTACCCTGGCGGTAGTCTGTACACGCACATGAACCGCTTCAGTAACAACAAGGAGCACCGCGTCAAGATCCCGCTGGACTACGCGCGCGTCAAGTTCTACGCGGCGCAGATCGTGCTCGCGCTGTCGCACCTGCACGCGTGCGACATTGTGTACCGCGATCTGAAGCCTGACAACCTCATGATCGACGAGGACGGCAACATCGCGCTGGTCGACTTTGGTCTCTCCAAGACGAACGTGAACCAGATGAACGGTGCGCGGACGATGGCGGGGTCGCCCGCCTACACTGCTCCGGAGCTGCTGAAGCCCAAGCGCTCGCGCGACTACGGCAAGGCCGTCGACTGGTGGTGTCTGGGCATTCTCATCTACGAGATGCTGCTCGCCAAGCGTCCGTTCCACCACTTGAACGTCTCGGTGCTGTACAAGCTGATCGAGAAGGATCCGGTGAAGTTCCCGTCCAAGTGCAATCTGCCGACCGAGGCCAAGACGTTGATCCTCGGGCTGCTGGAGAAGGACCCGAACCGCCGCCTCGGCGCGCACCAGACGAGCGAGATTCTGACTCACCCGTTCTTCCGCGACGTGCGATGGGATCTGGTGCTCCGCAAGAAGATCACACCGCCGTGGATCCCTCCCCCCATGTCGCTTGCCGACGAGCGCGCAAAGAACCCGGAGATCAACTTTGACAAGTATCTCGCGTCCAAGACGGCGTCCACGGGGAGCATCTTCAGCCTCATCTTCCCGTGGAAGAGCCCGCGCTCGCGCAGCCGCCGCCGGTCCGAGTACGACTACGACTCGTTCGGCAAGTTCAGCTACGTGAGCGACACGACCAACTCGTTCCTCGTGGACGAAGACGAGATGCTGGAGGCGGCCTTCACGGGTCGCCGCAGCATCCAGATGCAGACGCTGGCGGGCGAAGCCTAGTGTCCGGGCGGGGACTGTGTTGTCTCTCTCTCCCTGCCTGCGTGTGCTGTACCAGTAGTATCGAGTGTCGGCCCCCGCGACCCTCGTCTGCTTTGTATTTTGCCTTTCGGTCTCTTGCTTTTGGGCGGCAAGCTAGAGCGGCGGTGTTGATGGCGGCGCCGCAGACAATCAAACTAATTTAACTTGCAACACGTTCATTTGTGCAAGCATCGCTGTGTCAGACTATCACTTTGTCTCGAGAAGTCCTGCAGCGGGTGAAATGGCACGGCACATTGGCTGCCCGATGCCAACAATCGCCGAAACACGAGGTTAAGTGCATCGCAAGCAAACGACCACCTGAAAGATGATTCAGATGGACGAACGACAACAGGAGGAATCACGAGTGGGCGAAAACAACCTCTAGTCGAGTACACATTGTGCAATTGGAGGTTATCAAAATGCAATAGCCCGCTACATGATCGTTGCGCTGCTCGTTGTCGCGTAGATGGGTGTCGCCGAGTCTCCAGGTTCACCACCTAACACCCGCGAGTCGCAGGCTCTTTCATTTGGATACATTCGCGTACTTCATGTCCTTCAGGCACACCATGGCCACATTGCGACCAGGAGCTCCCATCACGCCGCCGCCCGGGTGCGTCCCAGCCGATCCCATGTA
This sequence comes from Phytopythium vexans, assembly GCA_003413675.1. Lineage (NCBI taxonomy): Eukaryota > Oomycota > Peronosporomycetes > Pythiales > Pythiaceae > Phytopythium > Phytopythium vexans. Next base: position 1,236,427 of record QLOC01000005.1, read on the forward strand.
CAAACCCTTGATCGGCGACCGGTAGTCCGAGTAGCCTGGCATCGGACGCATCCAGAACAACTGGACCACGGTTCATCATCATCAGCAGCAGCAACATTTCAAGTCAGCCGGCATTAGTACATAAAGCAACAACAACAACGCCAACAGCTTTTCACCTGGTCGAGACCCATTGCGCCGTGGAAAATGTTGCCTCGTGGGAGTGAGAAGATGCGCTCGAGGTCGGGTGGCTGCAAGGGGTAGCCGTCAGTTGGCAACATGCAATGGGCGAACTCCTCGCATCGTGAACAAAGAATATCTAAGGGGTCTTACCGTCAGCATATCGTAGCCAATGATCGAACTCTTGAAGCCAGGAGCGTACTGCTCAATCACAGAAAACACCTGATCTGCGAACTTCTCCTTCTTTCCTGGTATGTGCCAGCCTCCATCCTGCCGAATGTCAAGTTAGTTCCCATACCAATTGGAGAGATACTGGAAGCTCAAAATGTCCTCCTACCTTTGGCTCGTACGGTGTGTACTGGACAAACAACAGCGCGATGTGTTTTCCTGTTGGTACACACGGTTGGATATCAACTCCCTCGGATTTTGCGAATGCAAGTGGACAACTCACCCGGAGGTGCGATTGAGCTGTCAAGTGAGGTGGGCACGTTCATCTCGATCACCGGCCGCTTCGAAGCATATCCGCGTTTCACATCGATGTAGGCTTCTTCTATCTAGAACGATGACAAAATGTCGCAGTCAGTCGGATAGTACATGAACCACAAGCAGCCAAGGAGGACTATTCACACCTGCTCAAGACAATCTTCGAAGTGTGTTGTTCCGCGATGATGTGGCATTGGTGTCTTTCCATCGCCACTATTCGGCAGACAGGAAAAATTGGGCAGCCGATCAAGAGCCACGTTGATCTACAGAAATGTCATCGTTTCCTGCGTTAGCAACTTGGTAGCTATAATTCTTCCTTGCAGGATTGGCGCACCTTTGTGGACGAAGACTCGCAGTTCCAGTTCTTTTTGAAATGCGTGACAACCGACTCCGGGAGTTCTTTTTCGTCGACCAAGTCCAGCATAGTCATTGCAGGGTTCGCATTCGACACCACGCAATCTGCTTCATACGTTTCTCCGTCTTCGAGCGAAACGCCGCGAACTCGCCCGTCCTGGACGTTGATCGAGGCGACGGGAGCATTCGTCAGGATGGTCGCGCCGGCTTCCAGCGCTGCCAGTTTGAGGGCATGAGACACACCACCCATCCCGCCTTTCACGTGGCCCCACATCCCTTTCACGCCGTTCACTTCACCCATCACATGATGAAACAGGATATACGCTGATCCAGGTGTCGATGGTGATACCTAGAACAAGATGTAAGAGCGGTGGACAAAATGATGTTTCCAAACACAATACTGCTCACCTTCGCGCCAATGATTGCGTCAGTCGCTAATGTCGCCTTCAAGATGTCAGACTCGAACCATCTGTCCAGTATCTTGGTAGCTGGCGCCGTCATGAACTCCAAGAACGTCGTCAGTTCCTTGCCAAGCTTTCCTGTTCGATACCCCAGCCGCATCATCGATTGAATTGCATCGATTCGTCGACTGTGTGCGTGCACAGACGAGGTGAGTGTGTCTACCTTGCAAATACGGATGGTGTAATGCAGTGCAGTAATTCATACCTTATCGACGAATCACTGCTGAAGAATACTCGGACATCCGGTGGGAGCTGGAATCACGACAGACAGCAGTGAGCAGGGAACATTATCCTGAACGGGCAACTCTCAAGACAGGAACGCACCTCATCGATCATGGGAGTGAAGAACTTGACCATATCCTATCAGAAACAACAATCCGTCGCTGAATGAGTTCTGAGTGTACAACGAGGCAGTCAACGCGCATTCATACATCCAGCATGGCGTTGTATTTCGGATACGCCTCGGCATCAGCGGCCGAAAACTGGGCTACAACACACGAAGCAGAACGTATTACAATGTCAACTTGCACAGCGCCACAGCGTACTGCATCCAATAGTATCCTAAACACGTACCAATGCTGCGTTGCGACGCTTGCATATCGCTGCCCAGAATGAGGCTCCGTCCGTCCAGAGTCGGCGTGAACGACGACGGGTTCCTCGGATACACTGCGCTCGTTCAGCAATCAAAACTCAGCCACAGACACTTCAACGATAAATAACTGCTCTCAAACCTTCGAGTCCGTGTCGATAGAGATCCAAGTCCTTGATAATCTGCGGCCGAAAGAGCGAGAACACGTAGGACGCGCGGGAGAACTTGAAGCCGGGGATGATTTCCTCCGTCACTGCCGCGCCGCCGACGACATGCCGCTTCTCGAGCACGCACACCTGCTTCCCTGCCTTCAGGGACACTCAAACGCGTCAAACAATACATAGCGCTGATAAAGGCACGGTGTTCTCTTACTTTGGCGAGGTAGGAAGCAGCTACGAGTCCATTGTGACCACCTCCCACCACAATCGCGTCCCTGGTCACCGAGATCTCGCACAGTCAGCTATCGAACCATTGTGCGTCGCTCCAACATGCGCCACTAGCTTCTCCCCTCTCACCATTTCCTGCGCGCTGCCGCCCGCGCTGCCGCCTGCATGGTCCGATCGCTTCGCTTGCTGCTTGGTTGCTTCGCTGCTTGGTTGCTTGTTGGTGTGTGTGAATGTGCGTGTGTGCCTGTATGTGTGTTCCTCGGATTTTGGAATCAGCATTGAACTTCGCTGTTGCTTTGGGTTTGCTTGTCAAACCCGGTAAACCCGGCCCGACCCGCGCTGGAGGTTGAAGTGCAACAGGAGTGTTGGTCTCTTCATATTTGAGCTCGATGGCGATGCCCTACCGCGTGCAACTGGTGCGGGCACGAGGCCGCCGCCATTGCCGAGCGCGGCTGCAGGCGCTGAAGAAGACGCTGTGGGTGCGCATGACTGGCGAGGGCATGCGGATCACCGCGAAGGAGGCGGTGGACGGAGCAGCAGTGCTGGTGGTTGCAGCGGCAGATGTGCGAGCCGTGCAGCTCAAAGGGCGGCTACTTCGATTTCAAAAGGAGAGCAAGCACCTCATGTACGTGCTATCGATGGCACGGTAGTAGACCAATTGCAGTGTGCTGATGAAAGGAGGGTTTGTGTGGAAGAATCCGGTTTTGTGCCGAGCAGGACGCGATCGAAGCAGCAACTGCAGTGATGAATCTGTGGAGTACGAACGCGAATGCACTGCCACATGATCAACGTCTACACAGATTGACATCGCTAATCATGCCATCCTCTTTAGATATCGACCCGTCAGTGGAAGCGAACTCGAGCGACACAAGCGTCGAGTTCGACTCGCGGCAGTACCTGAGCCGTCTGGCCGAGCAGTATCTCCACAACCCAGAGCTACGAAAGGTGCTACAAGATCTGCACGAGCAAATCGACAAGGCGATGAGCTCGAGCGAGTCTACGCTCTTGGCCAGCGTGTGACACAGTCAAGACTGAAAAATCGACATTTTTTCAACTACGAACCTCCATTGTACACTCGTCATCATATAATCCCCTACGGCAGCTCCATCAACGTGCAGTCTTGACAAGCGCACCTTTCAAGAATCGTTATCTTGAGCGGAGCAGTGCTCCACGAGTCGAGACTTGACAGTCTCGAGAATCGACAGCATCGCGCTCGATTCTTCGTGGTCCAAGCGCATAACCGAGACCTGGAGCATCACAGGCAAGTGCATGATGGCATCTTCTTCTTCGGCTGCCGACGGGTCTCCGTAATTCATCTTGTGATAGTTGATGGCGGCGTCGCGATACTTCTCGTATAGATCGAGGCTCTCCGGATCGTTGAACCCGTACGACGCGACTGTGCGCTCTTGCTCTCCAATACCACCACCGACCCCGGCGTTCTCGGCAGCATTCTCGCGACACATGGCTTCGTGCGCGTCGCGGATCTCCTCTTCGTCAACGCCGTACGACAGCGCGAGGATCAAGAAGACCGAGTACTTGCGCTTGAGGTGATCAGCGAAGAAATTGAGCACCTCTGCTCGGATGGGCTTCTCGCGTCCGTCGATCCCCTCGATCTCTCGTCGGCTGTTGGCGATGAACAGCTCGTGGACCCGACTCACTTTCTCGTACACTAGCAGCGCCATGCGCGGACTCGTCACTTGTGCCACGAGCTTCTCCATCGCGACGATGCGTCGAAGCTCCGACTCGGCCTTTTCCTTCTCTCCCGACAGCACGCGGTTGCACCAAATCTCGCTCTGGAGAAGCGTCAGCTTGGAGTCCTGGCCAGGCGACACCCACCCCTTCGGTGTCGATCCATGGTGGAACGAGAAGTTGTTCTCTTGCTCCTCAAAGTCATGACGGCGTGAGTTGGCCGCGGTAGGGTGAACAGTCTCGTCGTGCTGATCACGCTTGAGCTTGAGGATGTGGCGAAGCGCTTTGGTCCAGAGCTCGAACGTGTTCTGGTTGTACGAACCGAACTCGAGCACGATGTGCGCGTTCGCATGTGCTCCTTCGGTGCGCATGTTGCTCGAATCGCCACTCGACGGCAGTCTGAGCTCAGCATTCACCCACTGCTCAGCAAGACATGCCAATAAACATTAGCAACTCGTGACGCGATAACTAGATCGTTACTTGGACGGATGAACTCCGCGGCTACCTCATCGAGCTCGTCCATCTCGAGCAGCTTGCGGTGGAACAAACGGCGACTGCCATCTCCACCGTCGTCGGCGCCGTCGCCGTCCGTGACGTCGACCTTCATGTCGCCCAGCTGCATCATGTGGTGCAGCTCGATCACCTAGTTCCATCAGTACAAGAGACCGGTTGAGTAAGCAGCCACCCACGATCTCAAAGAGCCGCATCTGCTTGCCTTGTCGGGCTTGAGACCCTGCTCCCAGCGCTCGCGGTTCTTGTACATGAGCACGTGCTCTTCCTGCAGCGAGACGAAGTACGGGACCCACCCGGAGAAGAAGAAGATGTTGCGCTCCAGCACCACCAGCTTGTCGTTCAGCGTTTGCTACGCAGCCACCACAACTCTTCAGGTGGAGTGCCCTCATCCATTTCACAACCTCCGCGGACAAACCTTGTAGATGATGGCCGTCTTGGCGCGTCCGAGGGACTTGGGCGTCCATGGCGTCTCTCTCGACGCGCCTTCGTCCAGGATGATGGACGCGTTGTTGCCGTCGTGCACGAGGTCGCCCTGCTTGGCGGGCGGACGGCCCTTGGACAGCAACGCCTTGCGCAGCGACGACGGGACCTGGCGCTGCTGGCTGGGTGCGGCGGCCGTCGCCGCGGACCGGGGCGAAGCGCGCGCGGCCGCCATGGCGCTGCCGCCTTGGGTTGGCTCGGGTTTCGTCATTGAGACAGTAACGATCGCACTGCTGGGAGCGGCGCAAGCGGCGGCGAGGACGAGGTTGGCATCCCCACAGCCTCTTCCAACAGGCGGCAAGCTGCCCAAGCGTCGGGCGGGTGGGCCAGAGTGTTGTGACCGCGGGTCGTGACCCGATCTGACGACCCGAGCAGAGCCTCGGTAAACGCATGATCTTCGCCTCAAGGCTGAGCAACGTATACAACGGGATCGTGACCAAACCGGTGTCTCACCATCCAAAACTCGATATTATATTGAGCAGGGTTGAAGCTCGGTCAGCAGATTTGCGAGGTGTATATCCCGTTTTTCGAACGAGAGAGTCCCATATCTGAGCTCTTCCGGAAGCGCAACAGCGACCTGCGCCGCATCACCTGTCCGCTGGCTATGATGCCCGAGCGGCGCCTGCTGCCGGCGCGGCGGTCCCGCGAGGACGTCATGTACGACCTGCAGCACCGACTGCCGGCGTTCCCGCCCGTGCGGCTCGGGTCCTGGCACCGCCACCGGTCGGTCTCGCAGGAGTTCGACGACATTGAGCTGCGACCGGGTCCTTCCTCGATGGCGCGCACGCCCGTGGTGAGTCGTAGCAGTTTGTACTTCGATTGCTGTTGGGAATGCTTATAGTAACGAGTGTGAGGACAGCGCTTCCACGTGGGCATCAGGATGGAGCAGATCCTCGGTCCGCTGCCTGCCGGCACGCGCAAGACCAAGATCGTGTGCGCCATCGGACCTTCCTGCAGCTCCGTCGAAATGCTCGGTCAGTGCTGGTACTATCGGTTTACGGCTTGCGCGGTAGTTGTCGCGGGTTATTGGGAATGCTGATGCACGGTGGCGGTCGCACAGGCGAACTGTTGGACGCTGGCATGAACGTCGCGCGGCTCAACTTCTCGCATGGCGACCATGAGCTGCACCTTCGGAGCCTGTCGAACCTGCGCGAGGCTGTGCAAGCGCGTCCGAATTGTCACTGCGCGGTGTTGCTCGACACGAAAGGTCCCGAGATCCGCTCGGGTTTTCTCCGCGGCCACAGACCTGTGCTCCTCAAGGTTAGCTGATTCAAAACGGTGTCGCGATCCTGGAGGTGAGGTGATTGACGAGCGACTGCTGTTGATCGCCAGGCAGGCCAAACGCTAGAGATTACGACCGACTACGCCGTCGAAGGCGACAGCTCTCGGATCGCGTGCACGTACGAGCACCTGCCAACATCAGTAGTGGCAGGCTCTCGCATCTTGTGCGACGACGGCAGCCTCGCCATGACGGTGCTCGAGTGTCGAGACGACTCGATCCTCGTGAGGGTACTCAACGACCACGTTTTGGAGGAGAAGAAGAACATGAATCTGCCAGGTGTGTTGTGTCGTTGGATCAGCGACGAGTGTTCTCAGTCCGCTAAATGTGCTGTTGTTGGCATGGACCACAGGCGCCGCGATCAAGATCCCTGGCATTACGAAGAAGGACGAGGACGACCTGATCAATTTTGCTATCCCACACGCCGTCGACATCGTGTCGGGTTCGTTCGTTCGGTCGGCCGCAAACGTCCGCGCGATCCGCCAGTGTCTTGGTGAGAAGGGACGCTACATTCGAGTGCACGCCAAGATCGAGAGCCTCGAGGCGCTGCGGAACATTGACGAGATCATCGCCGAGGCCGATGGCATCCACGTTAGTCGCGGGGATCTGGGTATGGAGCTGGCGCCGCAGCAGGTGTTTCTCGCGCAGAAGATGATCATCCACAAGGCCAACATGGCAGGCAAGCCTGTCGTCACGTCGACGCAATTGCTGCAATCGATGACCAAGAAGCCTCACCCGTCGAACGCCGAGTGTACCGACGTGGCGAACGCCGTGCTGGATGGCACGGACGCCATGATGCTGTCTGCAGAGACCGCGAAGGGCAAGTACCCGCGCGAGTCGGTGGAGACCATGGCGAGGATTTGTCTCGAGGCTGAACGCGCACTTGACTACAAGGAGTTGTTTCGCGTGACCCGCGCGCGAGTGGCGCGTCCGTTTGGACTATGCGAGGTGATTGCGAGCTCAGCAACCGAAGTGTCCATTGATGTCCAAGCGAAGCTCATCATTTCGTTGACCCAGTCGGGGTCGAGCGCAAAACTTCTTGCAAAGTACCGTCCCGAAGCGAGGATCCTGGCAGTGACATCGTCAGGGTCGCTCGCCCGGCAGCTCGCGGGAGTATCACGGTACGTGCATCTTTCATTCCTCGCTCGATCGGTTGATGGGTTGATCTCGCTCATAACGCTGTGGTTGTGATAGAGGAGTGTCAGTGATGCAGGTCGACGAGATGCGCGGCGTCGATAGTCTGACCATGCGAGCCATGAAGCACGCGAAGGAACATGGCTGGATCGCGGCGGGGGACCTTATCGTGCTGGTGCACAGTCTGCACGACGCGGTGGCCGGCACCACCAACGTGGTCAACGTGATCGAAGCCAGGCTGGACGGGGTCGTGAGCCCGACCAGCGCGCGCTTCAACAGATCGCCGCGGGCTCCAGTCTAGACGGCGGTTGTATTCCTCGGAGCGCACGGCTCGAGGAGGATAGGGAGGCGCGGCGACAGCGTTCGCTTCACGAGGTGGAGCGAGAGTTGGTATTCACTCGCGGCCACCGCCCGACGAGCAGGTGGACCGTCGTACCACCGGAACCAGACACTGGAACTGCTGTAAATGGCCTCGCGGCCCACGGTAACACGGGCTCGGCATGAATTAGGCTCGCGGCGCTCCAGTCGCTTCAACGTGATCCTGAGTGCAGTGAAAGCGCTAGTCGCGGGCGTGCGTGGCCAGTGGCCGCGTCGACGCCGTCACCTCGCGCGATCGCGGCGTTCGGGCAAAAATCATTTCGAAATCCTGAACAGGCGTAATTATCTCTTCACACAGTGCTCTGCACCATTTTTGCGAGATTCGATTCGACGTTTTCCCAAATTGAACTTTTGACGAATCACTTTTTTGTAAACGCCACACAGCAAGGGCAACCATGCGCGGGCCGGGCGTAGTGGCGGCCTCAGCGCTCGCCGCGCTGGCACTCGCGATCGCGGCGGGCGTCGCCCTCGAGCGTCTGCGGCAGCGGCGTCTACGCGCGTGCGGCTGCGCGGACGGCGAGTGCTGCAAGTCGGTCTCGGTGGCCGAGCGCCGCTACCAGCTGCCTCGCGCGCACGTCGAGCACTGGGACCCTCGCGACGGGCGGTGCGACGAGCGCTGGGGGGCGACGGCGGGAGCTCCTGCTCAGGCTCCGGCCCGGAAGAGCGGCGAGGGCGGCGTGCTCATCCTGCTGCGCCACGGCCAGAGCGTGTGGAACCGCAAGCCGAACCGTCCGGACGACGAGTGGCGCTACGCCGGGTCGATCGACATCCCGCTCAGGTGAGGAGGACTTAGGAAATGTATTGGAGTGATTGCGGGGTTGTTCTGACCTGTGTGGGGTGGACGGCAGCGACGTGGGCATACAGGAGGCGTTCGAGGCCGGCCGGCGGCTCGAGTTCACGCCGGTGGACGTGGTCTTCTGCTCGCAGATGGACCGCGCGCGCACGACCATGTCGCTCGCGCTCAGCGTGCACGCCAGCAAGAAGACGCCGGTGGTGGAGCACCGCTCGCCGCTCGAGCCGCCGATGTGCGACGGCGTCAACGACGCCAACCCGCTGGACTTTGTACGGCGGCTGTGGCTCTCGTGAGACAGTTGAGGTTGATGGGGTTGGCTAACGCATGAGCTGCTGGTGGTGGTGGTGGTGTGGATCAGATCGTGCCCGTGTACGTGACGCCGGCGCTGAACGAACGCAACTTTGGCGACCTGCAGGGCGTGCCGAGCTCCAAGCACACGGTCATGTTCGACAAGGAGCACATCCGGCGCATCCGCAACGACTACTTCACCAAGTTCCCCGGCACGAACGGCGAGAGCTGCGCTGACATCCACGCGCGCACCGTGCCCTTCTTCGACGCCTTCATCCGGCCGCACCTGGCCGCGGGCCGCAACGTACTCGTCTCGTCGCACGGCTTCGTCATCCGCACGCTCATCAAGCACCTGGACGGCATGGACGCGCAGACTTTCAACGATCAGATGAAGCTCGAGAAGACGGCTCCCGAGCGGTGTCTGCTGCTCGCGCCGACCGGTGCGTGATCCCCCATCCAAGGCAATGGCGGCACGCGTATGTATCGTTGCGGCACTACTGACGCATGGCGTGCTTTGTACATGACAGGTGTGCCGCTCATGTACAAGTACGAGGACGGCAAGTTCCACAAGCTGGCCCAGTCGCACCGCGAGCGCGCCGAGAGCCTGAGCCGCAGCATCGCACCGTACTGAGCCAGTGCCGTCCTCATAGAGCTTAACGTGGTGAGCTAGAGCGGAGCGGGAAATACTGTAGTTGAGTGGGGTGGAGTGGGGATGACAACTGGCTACGACACTCGCTTCTGCACGCGGCGGGCGGAATCTACGGCGCGCCGACTGCCTCCTTCAGGCGCTTGACGAGCTCGGCCTTGAGTCCCTTGATGGACAGCCCGCGCTTCTTGAGCTCGTCGCGAAGCACCGCGACGGTCATCTGCTCGATCGGTTTGGACGGCGTCAGCGGCGCGACCGGAGCGGGCGGCGCGTCCATCTCGACGTCCTTTGGAGGCGTGGCAGGCGTCGACTTCTCCTGCTGGGTGTGCGCAGGCGGCGCCTTCTGCTCCGGCGCTTCCTCCTCCTCCTCCTCCATCTCGACATCTTCCTTAGGCGCGGGTGTAGGCGCGGGTGCAGGTGCAGGAGCGGGTGCAGGCACTGGAGTCTTTGCAGCTGGAGGAGGCGGCGGGGGAGGGACCACTGCCGCCTTGGCTGGTGCTGGCGGCGGCGGCCGAGCGATCGACACCTGTTCATTGAGGCACAACGAGAACATGACGATATGCAATCGGATCGAGTCATACTGACACAAGACGCACCTTCTCCATCGCGTGCGTCTGGGTCGTCACGTCCGCCTCGGCGCGGGCGTCCGAATCGATTTCCTGCTGGATCTTCTGGCCGATCATCGAGTTGAACAGCATGGCAGCAGCCTCGCGATCCTGGACGGCCAACGCGAGGGTTAGTTGCTAGACAAGAAGGACACCCCTCAATGCGACCAGACACTCACGCGGGGGCGGATCTTCGTAAAGTCGAGCACGCGGAGCTGCGGCAGCTTGTGGATGACGTACTCGCGGTAGTACTTGCGCTTCGTCACGGGGTTGCCCACCAGCGAGAGCGTGTCGAGCTTGGACAGCCCCGCGAGCCGGTCCAGCTCGGACAGGTGCGCGATGCGGTTGCCCGTGAGCATCAGGTACTCGAGGTTGCCCACGGCGTCCGCCAGGTTGTCGGCGATCTTGGCCACGTGATTGTGGTGCAGCAGCAGCATGCGCAGCCGGCGCAGCCGAGGGAAGTTCTCGAGCTTCTTGATCTCATTGTCCGACAGGTCGATGCAGTCGAAACCGTCCTGCCAACGCGCACGAACCCAAAGTCTCCTGTTCAGTCCTCGCTAGCGACAAGCTGTCAGCCGCTGAGGCACGCACCTTGGTGACGCCCAAGTTCTCGATCGCCGGCGCCTTGTAACCTGCGCACACGACACCCACAAGCGTCAGCGTCAGGCGTAACCAGGGATGGCGGCGTCCGCGCGAAGACGGCACAGCAGTCAGTAGAACGCACCGCGCAGATTCAGCTCGCGCTCGCGCAGCGGGTTGATGGAGATCTGCGCGCGCAGGATCACATCCGCCGTGAACCGCATGGTCGGCTCGGTGCTGGTTTGGGGCTTTGTTGGTCCCGAACGGTGCGGGAGGCGCGTAAAGTACGGGGTACGCTCGAGATCCACTACGTTCGGGGGGTACGAGTAACTATTAGGGTACATTAGAAGTTCTACAGCCTGACTCGCGTCTACCGTTTCTATCTCAGCCGAGAAGGAGCGATGATGACGCCATGACCGGCGGCTACTAGGACGCTGCACGAGCGCTGCGCGGCAGTACGCCCAGCTCGATGTCGTCGTACGAGTCGTCCACGACGGCGTCGTCCTTGTGCCGGCTCAGCGTGATGGACAGCGAGCCGAGACAAGACTTGGGCGGCTGCGACGTCTCGGTCTCGTCGCGGCTGTCGTCGGCGTCGTCACCCTGCACAACGCCGGCCTTGTCGCTCCGCGCCTCGTGGCGCTTGCGGCGACGAGCGAGGATCTCGGGCGTGTGCACGAAGAAGAAGACGCCGATGCAGAAGAGCGCGATGATGTGCGCCCCCACCAGGTTGGTGTACAGACACGTGTCGTGGTTGCGGTCCGACGGGTAGGCGTACGCCCAGACGTCGTAGAGCAGGAAGACGGGGAGCAGCATGCGCGAGACGCCCCAGACCACGTACGTCACGTAGATGGAGCGCGAGTAGTTCTTCGACTCGACGTGGCCGACCGACTCCATGAAGCCGCGCGCGTTCAGCGGCAGCGTCGCCAGCTCCACGAGCAGGAAGAGCAGCAGTCCAAACTGCGACGCCGCGCAGCACGAGACGAAGTTGTTGACCAGGTAGGGCACACTGCAGGGATCAAAGGGTCAGTCCGAGTGCTGGCGGGTGAAGCAGGAAGGCAGGCAGACACGTACACGGCGACGAGGTGGTGGATGATGAAGACGAGCTGCATCGGCACCGGCCAGACGATGATGATGATGAGGTCGCAGAGGAAGTATCCGATGGCTGCAGGTTACGCAGAGCAGTCAGCACACACACTTTCGAACAGCACCCATTGAGGAAGGAACGGCGCACCGATGGAGAAGACGAAGCTGGCGGAGCGGATGGAGCTGAGCGGCAGGAACTCGTCGTCCCATGTGATGTCCGCGAGCGCGTACGCGACGCCGGCGATCACGACGACCGCGTGCAGCGTCGAGTTGACCCTGCGCATTCGGAGAAGTACCCAACCCGTGAGCACTAGGTCACTAATATCCCATCGAAAGCACCGACGCACCGAGAGCACCAGTCGGCCTTCTGCGCGGGCGTGAAGCCCGCGAACTCGGGCACGCGCCGCGACGAGAGCAGCCAGGCGGCGCCGAAGTTGGCCCAGAAGACGGCGAAGGCCAGCGCCGCCACGAGTGCGTTCTCGCCCACGCGCACATGGTACTCCTCCTCGAGCACGACGGTGGCGGTCATGGCGCGACTGGCGGAAGCGCTTGACGAGTCAGGGCGAGCGGCTCGGGGATGGCTCGCGGTCTGAGAATGGTCTGGCGAGACTGGCTGGCGAGACTGGGGGCGGCGGCGAAGCCAGCGGCGAGGACCGGCGACGCGCGAGCAGGCCGGTTGGTGATGCGGAATGAGCTTGGCACAGGATGAGCCAGCTCCGAGTCAGCGTCACCGAGGGTCGCGGTTTACGGCTCTCTCGGCTGCGACATAGTCGCGGAGATAAGAGTGCAAACCCGCGATTTGCTGGTGTTTGTATGTAGATGATGTTCGATAATAAGGGCTGGGCGACTATTTTCGAGGGCACTTTCTGTGAATTCTGAATCCGCTAGAGTGTTTATGGCAACGAGCGAAGATGGGACATGTGTTGTGGGTGGATAAACGCAAATAAAAGCAGCGGATCACGGATCCCCATTGGTGCAAAAACTGATTAATCTGGACTCACAACGCCACGATTGGCCGATAAATGTCAAACACACCCTCTTCTTCGCATCAGCCGGTGCGGCGATTTGCGACGCCTGACATCTGAAACGGCGTGTGTTGCCACGCCCTCGTCATTTCGTCGGTCTCCACTGCATGCGTGATTACTCCTCATTTTTAGACGGTAGGTTAGAACCGCGTAAACCAGCACATCGCCTCGCGTTAAACCGAGTAACCCCTCCCCATCTCACGCACTCACTCACTACGCCACCGTCACATTCGTCGTTTGGTTGCAGCACAATTCGGCAGGATACCCTCGCCTATCTCCCGGATACCGAGCCGCCTATCCGTGGGCCGGAGTCCACCCAAGCCAGCTCTGCTCCTCCTCCTCGTTCTTGCGCGTCGGGCTCCAAGTTGCACTTCCAGCCGTCCATGAGTCCGCCGTGTCCTGCGCCGGCCGCGCCTTGAGCTCCGTCCACGCGGCGTCGGCCTCCTCCCCGCTCGCCGCCGCCATCCACGCCCCCGTCCGTGCGTGTTCGAGTCCTGGCGGCGGTCGTGACCCCGCTCCTTCGTCCGCTGCTCCGCTATCCGCCGCGTTCCAGTCCTCGGCGGTCCAGTCTTCGGCGGGAGGCGCCTCGTGCTCTGGCTGTAGCTCATTCCGCGTCTCCTGCTTGGGCTTCTTGTCGGACCGCGAGTTGCGGCGGCCCGGTCGCCGTCGATTGTCCGCTGGCTTCGTCGTCGTCGTCATCGTTGGTGGCGCTGTCTCACCTCGGCGGATGACGGTATAGCCCGCGGCGTCCGCCTCGACCGGCGTCACGCGCTTGGTCTCCTGTCGACTGCCTACGCTCGCCCTGCGGCGTTGCCCGCCTGCCTTGGCGGTCGCCTCGCTGGCCAGCGCCTCGCGCATCGAGCCGAACCGCGGGCGGCGCGCCGCTGCGGTCGCGTGGTCCTCTCCAGCCGCGTCCATCGAGCAAATCGTGGCATGGGCGGCCCAACTGACCCAAGTCCGCCGAAGGACGCCGAGCGACGGGGAGCTGCGGCTCTAGTCTGGGAGGCGACGGTCGGCAGAAAGAAGTCCAACCGTCTCGTCGGCGCGCCACTTGAGGTAGCGAGCGGATGGGCAGCGTCCGCCCGCACGTGAGCAGTCTCGTCGAGCGCTGCGTGTATGCGAGCGCGGCCAAGGCGCAGCGCGTGCAGGACCCGACCGCGAGGTTAGACTCGTTCCGCAAGACCAAGTGGCTGGAGGCCAAACGACAGCGACCTGTTGAGTTGCTGGATGTGTCTGAAGTTCAAGCTGCTCCCGAGTCTCCGCCCGAGCCAGTACCCATCGATGCGGATCCGACTGCGCCTGTCGATGAGGAAGATCTGCCATCGCCAGATGAGACGGAGCCAAGGGATGAGCTGCCGCTTGAGAGGATGGTGCGCGAGATCCAGCGCGGCGACGTGCGCGTCACGAGTCGTCCGCTGATCGCAACGCCGGCAGGACCTGCCACAGTGCCGAGTCGCCGCGAGGGCAACTCGCTCACGCTGTGCCTCGACGCCGCTGGTTCTCAGACTCTGGTGGTGTTCGGTGGTCGCGTGCTGCAGGACGCGGCCGTGGTGCTGCCGCTGGCCGTGCGCGCCGACCCGCTGCTGCGCGAGCGCGCGCGGTTCGCGTACTCGAGCGCCGTCTACACGCTCGACGTGGCGACGCAGCAGTGGCAACTCCGCGAGTGCGGCGGCGACGCACCGAACCCGCGCAGCGATCACACGGCGGCGTTCGTGGCGCCGCACTGGCTGGTGATCTTCGGAGGTCGAGGTCGCAACGGCGCCATCTTCCGCGACCTCCACGCTCTCTCGCTGGACGACTGGCGCTGGCAACGCGTCGGCCAGGCTCGATCTCCGACGGAGCGGTACTGGCACGCGTGGGGAGTGAGCAACGTGCGTCTGTTCCTGTTCGGCGGCAGGTCAGACGCGCTCGTGCACGGAGACCTGCACGAGCTCTCGGTCCGGATGCTTCGCCACTCGCTCGACGCATCGCCACTCCAGACCTCGGTCGAGATGAGCTGGAAAAGCCCGCGCGCAGTCGGCAAACCGCCGGGTCCGCGGTTCGGCATGCAGATGGTGTCGCTCGAGAATGACCAGCTCCTCGTGATCGGCGGCTGGCGCAACAAACCCAGGACAAGCATGCGGAAGCTGGACCTGCACGTGCTGGACACGGTGACGCTCGTGTGGTCGACGCCGAGACTATCGTCGCTAGTGTGTGCTGCCGGCAGCATCCCCAGCGAGCGCATGCTGTTCGAGTGCTTCTACACTGCGCAGACGCTGGTCGTGTTCGGCGGTCACGTGTTCGATCGCGAGTCGGATGCGTTCTTGCCTTGTGAAGACGCGAAGCAGGCGCTGTTCGTGCTCGACCTGGCGCGTATGATATGGCGCCGGCAGGAAGCCAGTGACGGGAATGCGTTGCCGCTGCCGCACGTGCACAACTGCTCGAATGCTGTGGTGAATGCTGGCGATGGAGCAGCAATTGGTGTCACGTGCGCGTCCGGGGAGAGCGACTCGCTCGAGCTCACAGCATTCGACCTGCCGTTCGACTGAGATAGCAGCGGAGCGGCGTCGGGTGCATGGCACTGCGCGAAGGTCCGTGCATCCAGAAACGCACCGAGATGGATCGATTGCACCAGATGTGCATTCGTGCCTTCCTCACTGAGTACCATCGTCCAGAGCAGCTGCAGAGTTTTGTCTGCATTCCGTTCAGTTCTGGTTTGTGAGCTCGATATGCTTAGAAACGTCAACACAAGTAGAGCCTTAATATGAACATGGAGCTTTGGTGCTCCCGCCACACCAACAAGAAATCGAGTCAATTTTGCAGAGACTTGAGCAAAAGTTCAAGGACTAAAGAGCAAGCAGCCAGCGGCTGTATGTCGACCTCGCTGCAGTGCAAGACTAATGATATTATTGGGTGTTCAAGTGGCTAACAGAATCGTATTGTCCACTCTGTTGTGAACGCCATGCGAACGTAGCCACACCTCATTAATAAGCAGGCGATTGATCTTGTTGGAGACCACATCCACAGTCGCACACTGCTTGCTGCATCTATACACAACTAACACAGATCGTTCAGGACCACACGATCTCTTTATCAACGCGAACCGCGTCTCTGTGTCCTCTAGCAGCGGCGTACGCTGCCCATTGGCGCGGCAGCATCCGAACATACTGGCGGAATCGACTGCAACTTCGGTGCATCACACGGAATCTGTGACGTGGCGCACCACGTTCTTGTGGTGCAGTGTTTCCGCCAACCAGGTCATCACCCGAGATGGTTTCGGCCAATCCACGCACTCTTGAAGGCCGGCCACCTGTTTCGGGCCGAGTTGCGCAAACGTCGCGAGCGTTACTTGACATGCGGTTTCGACCTCGGGCCGGTCCCACTCTTCAAAATATCAAACCCACAAAACCACCCGACCCGTTTCATCCGACCTAAGAAATATATGGAAACAAGACCAAACCCGGGTTTCCAAATTTGCACATCCAACACCAGAAACACCCGACCCGGGCCGCGATCCTCCTGGTAACTTTCTGGTGGGCCACGCTGCACTGCCAAACGCCGGTATCAAAGTCGCCGGACGCTCGGCCATTCGCGCTTCTCCTCGCCCACCCGCACCTCGCCTCGATGCTCGGAGCTCGCCAGCTCTCGCGCGCCGCGCGGCGCCACGCCCACCGCCTCAGCCAGTCGCACGGCCGCGTGCTGGGCGGCTCGGCGCTGCAGGCGCTGGCGGCCCATGCGCCGCTCCAGGAACGCGCGCTGTCAACGCAGCAGGCGCAGGCCGAGCGCAAGGCTCCCAAGGCCACCGACAAGTTCGTGGGCAAGACCGGCGCCGAGATCTTCCACGAGACGCTCGCTGACCTGGGCGTCGACTCGGTGTTCGGCTACCCTGGCGGCGCCATCCTCCCCGTCTTCGACGCCATCTACGAGTCGGAGCACTTCAACTTCGTGCTCACGCGCCACGAGCAAGGCGCGGGTCACATGGCGCAGGGCTATGCTCGCGCCACGGGGAAGCCGGGTGTCGTGCTGGTCACGTCCGGCCCTGGCGCGACCAACACGATCACGCCGATGCAGGACGCGCTGATGGACGGGACCCCCATGGTGGTCTTCAGCGGCCAGGTGGCCACGCAGGTGCTCGGCAGCGACGCGTTCCAGGAGGCGGACATCATGGGGATGACGCGGCCGTGCACCAAGTGGAACGTGCAGGTGCGCAATGTCAAGGACATGGCGCGCAACATCCGCGAGGCGTTCCACATCGCGACGACCGGCCGCCCCGGCCCCGTGCTCGTGGACCTGCCCAAGGACATCACGGCCGGGCTCTGCCGCTCGGCCGTCGTCGAGGAGCCGCAGCTGCTCGGGTACTACGGCCAGCGCAAGACGGCGGGCAACCGCATCAACCAGGACGCCAACCTCGCCAAGGCCGCCAAGCTCATCAACCAGGCCAAGAAGCCCATCATCTACGCCGGCGCCGGCACGCAGCACGCGAGCGAGGAGCTGCGCGCGTTCGCACGCCACGCCAACATCCCCGTGACGACGTCGCTGCAGGGCATGGGGGCCTTTGACGAGCGCGACCCGCTCTCGCTGCACATGCTCGGCATGCACGGCTCCGTGTACGCCAACAAGGCCATCCAGGACGCCGACGTGGTCATCGCGATCGGCGCGCGCTTCGACGACCGCGTGACCGGCCGCGTGCCGGACTTTGCTCCGGAGGCGCGGCGTGCCGAGCGCGAGGGCCGCGGTGGCATCATCCACTTCGACATCTCCGGCAAGCAGATCGGCAAGATCGTGCCGGCCACGGTCGGCGTCGTGGGCGACACCAAGTTCAATCTGAAGGAGATCCTGCCGCAGGTCGAGAGCAAGCCGCGGTCCGAGTGGCACAAGAAGGTGCAGGGGTGGAAGGCTCGGTATCCGTTCCGGTACCGCCCTGCGGCTCCTGGTGCGCCGATGAAGGCGCAGCGCGTAATCGAGGAGCTCTACACGCAGACCAAGCACCGCGACGACGTCATCATCTCGACGGGCGTCGGTCAGCACCAGATGTGGGCCGCGCAGTTCTACCGTTGGTCGCGTCCCAACTCGCTCATCACGTCGGGCGGACTCGGCACCATGGGCTTCGGACTGCCGTCTGCCATCGGCGCCAAGGTCGCACGCCCGGACGCGCTCGTGATCGACATCGACGGCGACGCGAGCTTCGCCATGACGCTGACTGAGATGGCGACTGCGGCCGAGTTCGGCGTCGGCGTCAAGGTGCTTCTGCTCAACAACGACTTCCAGGGGATGGTCAAGCAGTGGCAGGACCTCTTCTACGAGGAGCGGTACTCGGGCACGCCGATGAAGAACCCGGACTTCGTCAAGTTCGCCGAGTCGATGAACTGCGAGGGTCTGCGCTGCTCCGACGAGAGCGAGCTGCCGCAGGCCATGAAGCGGTTCCTCGAGGCGGAGGGTCCCATCCTGGCCGAGTTCGTCGTCGAGAAGCACGAGCACTGCTACCCGATGGTCGGCGCCGGCCGCGCGCTCGACGAGATGATCATCGGCGACTTCGACGACTGCCCGGCCACCACGTCCGTCTAGGTTTTTAGCTTGCGGCGCGCGCGGTCGTCGGGGGGATGTGTATGTAAAGCGCGAGGAAGCGGGAGGGCCTCGCCGGATAAAATGAACCAACCACATATTGCTGTCTCCGAGTCTGGCCGCAATAAGCACATGTTTGCTTTTGTGTAGGGTGGGTTCGTTCCGTGCTCCGACATTACTTGAGCAGCGGCAGCAGCTCGTCGCGGGCGTGCAGGTCGAGCGTGGCGTCGCAGCCGCCGATGTGGCGACCGCGGATGAACACGCTCGGGACGGTGCGCTGGCCCGTGAGCTCGCGCAGCAGCTCCTGGATCTCCGCACCGTCGGCTGCACCAAGTAGCTCACAGTCAGCTATCTGGTTGTCACATTATGAGGCAATACCGAGGGCGACCGAGGAACGAAGCACGCACCGCGCACATCCAGCTCGATGACCTCGTGCTTGATGTCGAGGTCCGCGAACAGCTCCTTGATGCGGCTGCAGAACGGACAGTGCGTCTTGGAGAAGACGATCACCGGCTCGGCTTCGATCGCCGCCTGCGCGGGAGGGAGCGGGAGGGAACAACAGGTGTGAGAAGCATCGGTGTTGGCATGACTCGCGACGACAAAACGTACCGTGATGGACGGCTTGGAGGCCTCCAAGTGCAGCGAGCGCGCCGAGACTGGGGCTACAACCAGCAGGGAGCGCGCAGCAGTCGCAGGACGGCGCACCGCCGTGGTGGCAGCGGCGGAGACGCGACGGAGGGACAGCATGCTGGGTGAGAAGCCTGCAAGTCGGGAAGTGATCACAATGGTGATCACGACACCCTCAAAATACCCTCGATACAGTGACTTTGGATCCAATTGTTCAATTCTGAATGCCACCTCGATAGAGTGGCAAGTTCAACTGGGTCAAGTCACAATCCAAATTCAAAATTGTTCAAGCCTAAAAATTGGTAGTCTGTGCTCACTAGTACTAGCACGAGCAATAAAAAAGAGAAATGAGAAAACTGGTCAAGCTAGAATGGCGCTGCGCGCGCCTCACGGCTGCATGGTGCTCAGTCTGGACGCGCCGGAGAGCCTCGAGGTGGCCGACAGCGGCGTCGAGCCGTACGCAAACTGGTACGGGTCCTGCGACGCCGCGTAGTCCGCGAAGCAGTTGTCGCACACGCGCACGGGCTCGTCGTCGAACCCGATGCCGAAGACCGACAGGCGGCGGCTCGAGTGTTCTGCAGACACACGCACACGACAATATTAGTCAGCTGTGAACGATCAAGTGGGGTGAACAACACAGCACATACCGTGACAGAATGAGTTGCCGCACATGCGACAGTGGTGACGCCGCACGAACAGGTTGAAGGGCTCCTCGCACTCATAGCAGTTGTTGCTGCGAGCCCATTTCACAATCCGAGGCAGCGGGCGGCTGCCGCCGATCGACGACCGTGTCGAGCCGGCGTAGTACGATCCAGTCGGAGTCGCAGGATACGCCATCGAGCTGCGCCGCCGACCATGCGCGTGTGGCGACAGTGCCGACATGTGCGACTGCTGCGAGCCGTTCGAGTTGGTCAGCGAGTGCAGACTGGGCGGCCGGTCGACAGGAATCCCCGAGTACGAGTACGACGTGGAGGACGCCACCGACGACGACCGCGTCGGACGAGTGCTCGACGAGACGGACGTGGCGTGCGCCTTCCGAGTCCGGACGGCCTCCTCCTTCACTGCAATGGACCGTCGCAGATAGTTCATCTGCTGCTGGATGTTGGCGATGATCGAGTCCACGCCCGTCCCCGACTCGCTGTTGTCACTCAACGGCGCGTCACCGTAAACTGAACCGTCCATCGACGAGTTCTCCCATCCAGGTCCACCGATCATGGACGCGTCGCCACGATACCCATACGGAGCACTAGAATGGTCGTCAAAGGTTTTCCGCGCCACGATCTGCTCCAGGAACTTGCACTTGGCATCCAGCTCCTCGATCTTCTGTGTGAGAGCTGACACGTTGTCCATCTGGCGGCGCGGCATGACGCTGCGAGTGCGACGAGCTGGAAGCAACGTCAGCTCATCGGTTCCTTCGCCATCGTCACCCGAAAACTCCGCTCCATCGACCGAGTAGCTCCGTCGACTCTTGACCTGGCGGGGTGGCGGCCGCGGGATTGACGCCTCATGGAGCGCGAACCGAGATGGACCGGCAGTCGGCGGACGGCCAGAAATGGATGACCCGCGTCGTCGAGCTGGTTGTGCAGTCTCCGCTTTGCTCTCGACCAGCAACTGCTGCAGACGCACGATCTCGTTCTCCAGCAGCATGTTCCGGTCATCTGCATCGCTCCCCACACGCGGACGACGCGACTGGACGCGGCTGTTGGTGCGTCGGCGCGCTCGCGGCGGTCGACCTCCGTCGCTGCTGTCCCCCGTCACAGGCTCTTCCTCCAAACTCGAAGTGCTCTTTGGTTCAGCAGTACCCGAAACAATCTTGGAAACAGCGATATCCATCTTCAACGGTTGTTCTGCACCAGAGTCTTCGTTCGGAGATGGCTCCTTCTCCGCCTCAGCACGCGAGGCTTCACATCCGCGCTTGAAATTCGTAAACGCTTGCCGCAGCTGGAACTCATGCACAACCGCTGTGATGCGATGACATTCGGACAACCACTTCCGGCACTGGATTTGGATCAATGTTGCTGCCGTTGCTCGCCGCTGTTGCCACCTCCGACACTGTTTCTGAATCAGCGTCGCCGCCACTTCCCTTCGCTGACGTCTCAGCTCTCCAAGCAGTTTTCGCGCCATATAGCTGCGCACGAGGCACTGCACACGAACTGCAGCTGTCTTGAGCTCCAGATACATGTGACGACGATGACATCCTCGGTAGTACCGCTGAATCGTCAGCGCGGATCGCTCACGGAGGGCGACGCGATACTGCGAGAAGCGGTTGAAGGCGTCGGTCTTGCAAAATACCAACGTCTTGCCGACTTGGACGCCGCGCCGCCGTCTGGCATCGACCTTTGCTCGCCGCTCGGCCATGTCACCACTATCATCTGTCGCGTTCGAACTGCTCAGCCGATTGCTCACACCCTGTTCCAACAGGTACTTGTCCATCAGCGCATTCACCAGTGCCTGCGCGAACTCCTGACTGGACTTAGCTGAGCTCGCATCCTTGGCTGGGAGGAGCGATCGGAATGCGAAGAACAGCTCGACAAACGTCGCGTGAGCAAGGCGCACAGAGTACCCAGCACGGGCTATGCGAAGTGCCTCCAAAACGCCAACAGACCGCAGCTGCTCAACCATCCGCTCTCGATCAAACACGCCAGGCTTCTTGAGCTCATTCGGCTTCAGACACCGAATGTAGTGCGGCTCCGTCTTGCCGATCTGCGTCATCAAGCGATCCAGCTGGTTTCGAAATTGCGAAGACACACTCGGAGACCGCAACATGGAATACCGCCGCCGACCGGGAACGTTCTCAGCGTCTTGGTCCACGAGCAAAGTATCTCCGATAGACACGACGACAGGATTCGACGAGCCACTGAAGATGGTGCTCGCGTCCGTCGGCAGTGTGTCCTGGTTCTTCTCCACAAACTGCTGCACACCGTAGCGCACCTTGCCGGCGAAATGGTGGATAGCGAACTGGTGGTTGACGCGCTCCATCTTGGATGCTGAGAACGGGTGCTTCCTCGTGTCCACAGTCGGCTCATCGTCCTCAATCTCCTGAGACGACGTGCTGCGCAACAAGCGACCGAACGAGCTCACGAACTGCGGCAGCGTGTACTTCTGCGTCGCTTGGTGTGCTTGCGTCGCCACATCTTCCGAGGTGCCGTGGTATCGGTAATACTTGGTGCTGAGAGCCTGGTCGGAGCCCTTCGGCATCAAGCACTCCTGGTCCAGAAGCGAAAAGAGACCGTTACCCTTGTCGTCGAACAGAGACAAGCACGCAGCGTTGCTCGGGTACGACACGGACGTCCAGTCGATCCCCTCGGCGATGTACACTTGCTGCTCCTTGATGAACACGAACTCGTTGAACTGTTCTTGGAGCCGCTCGTTCGCGTAGTTGATGCAGAGCTGCTCGAACCCGTTCTGCTCGAGGCTCTCGAAGCCGAAGATGTCCAAAATGCCGATCGTCGCCACGTCATCATCCGAGTCGCCCATGGTCGAATCACAGTAATTAATCTCGTCACTGAGACGCCGCACAAGCCACGTGAACAGCCGACCGTAGATGGCCTTCGCCAGCGATCGACACACATCCTTGGCTTGCTCCGCTGTCAGCTTGAGCACCATCACTTCGGATCCTGCCGTGATCACACGACTCAGCAGGATGGACTTGAGCTTGTCAGCGTTGAGACCCATCAACTCGGCCGCTTTCTCCAGATTCACGAGCGTCGTCGGGTCGATCGCGACGACTTCCTCCCGTCCAGCAGTCGAGACCGAGAAATTGAGGTTGCCCAGATGCAGCAGCGCGGCCAGGATCTTGAAAATGTTGAGCCGCTCGTCCTCGTGGACGCCCGTGTCTTCGAACGCGCGCACAGTCTCGTCGAACAGCGCCTTGTACTTGGCGCCAAGTCCTCCTCGTCGACCGAACGCCGGACCGTACGAGTTGAGCAGCTCGTACTTGCCGCCCTGCTGGAGTCCGAGCTGCTCGAGCGTCTCGGCGCCGGCGCCTTCCAGCAGCTCGTAGAAGATGTGGAAGCTGCGCTCGCCCGGAGACTGGTGGATCAGGCGCACCTTCTCCAGCAGGTACGACACGATCTCGGCGCCGACGATTTCACTCCGCTCGCCGAACTGGATCTTGATGAACTTGCCGAAGCGACTCGAGTTGTCGTTGCGGATCGTCTGCGCGTTGCCGAACGACTCGAGGATCGGGTTGGTCTGCAGGATGCGCTTGCCGATCTCGACCACATCACCCTCGAGGTCCTTGGAGGTCGACTGGTCGCGGCCCACCGATGTCAGGAACCGCATGAGGAACTTGGTCGACTCGGTCTTGCCCGACCCGCTCTCGCCGCTCACGAGGATCGACTGGTTGCGCCGCGTCGACTTGAGCAGCCCCGCGAACGCCTTGCCCGCGATCGCGAACACGTGCGGCGGCAGCTCCAGCACGGCCGCGTCCTGCGAGACGCCGCGGCGACGGCGGCCGCCGAGCTGGCCCGCGCGACCGCTCAGCCCGGCCGAGCTCGCGATCGCCGCCTTGTACCGGTCGATCTCGGCCTGCGCGTACAGGTCGAGCGGCTTGAGCGGGTTCACCGCCACGAGGATGTCGCCGATGGACGTGTAGATGCGGTCGGCCGCGAACCGCTCGCTCAGCGCCTGCAGCAGCGCCGGCTCGTGCAGATGCTCGAGCGTCGTGAGCGACGCCATGTTGACGAAGTCGCGTCGCTTGTTGCGGATGTAAAGCTGCTTGTCGTCGTCGTCGCCGCGCTCCGAGTAGGTACCTGGCGGGACGGAGCATAACGCCCGCATGAGCGGATAGCAAAACAAGGTTAGCAACCGCGGTCGGCAAGCGAGCGTTAGCAAACAATACGGTACGCACGCGTGACCAGCTCGTCGCGGTCCGCGAGCTTGACCTGCACGCGCACGGCGCCGAGCGCGAGCGGCGCGCAGTCGACGACCTCGCCGCACGCCCAGACCTCGCGGCCGCGCCGCACCCACACCTCGGTGCCGATCTCCATGGCGCTTGTCAATGCACTGCGTCGGTCCGCGCGCACTGCCTGCCGACTGCCCGCGCGCCGCGCGCTGCGGGTGGGGAGAGATAGCAAAGCGTCGCCAGACGCCGGTTAGCAAAACGCGGTCGATGGCGGAATGCGCGGACGATGGGCGGGGCGGCGGACGGCGGACGGGGGACGGCCCTCCGCTATTCAGTCGGCCGCGGGGGGCGGGGACGCCCGTCTTCGCCTTCTTCCGCTTTTTTTCCTTCCTGCGGCGCGCGCTTCCCTTCTCCTCACAAAAAAATCGCAGGACGCAGGTGCAGAAAAGAGCCGGAAAAATGTAGTGGTACAGTCCATCCTCCTCTTTTCGCTGAATTGGTACCAATCGTAAATACAGAGGAATACACAACATTCAGGTTATTTTGTAACCAAAATCAATACGAACTGTATAATCACATACATTATATATGTGAGGGTATGCAATGCAAGTAGATTTAAAACACGCATAATGGACCGAACCGGGTACCATCGCTCCTGCCCACCGGTTTGCTCTACGGGCGACCATCGCGTTAAACTGGCCTCGGCAGAAGGTGCGCTCGCGTTTTCGCGCGGGGCCGGCGGATCTTTCGAACGCGGAGCGAAGGTTCTCTCGCTGTGGCCGCGGGCCGATGGCTGACCGTCGACACCTTCAAGCTGGCGGTAGCAGCTCGCGAACATGGCGAGGGCGATGGAGAACGCAGTGAGACGCGATGGCGAGTGCAGCCACAACTACATACACTCACCCAACTGCAAGCAGGAGGAATTCCTCGCAATGGGTTGTTGAAGGACTGACAGGGTGTGCGTACGCGAGAGAAACCGTCGGGACAAGTACTGTACCAAGTCGGACGCGTGGTGTGCGGATTCCGAAACCGCCGTTTTCTCTAGTGCACAGTGCAAGAATGTATGGAGCGCCGAAGCGTCGCCGATGGGTGACGAGGTCGCGTCACCAAAAATGAAACCGCCGCTGTTTTCCCCTCTGGTGCCAGTTCCGGTCGGCCTTCTGTGCTCATTTTCGGCAGCTGACCAACCGGACTCCGCTTGACTGCGGGGAACATGGGCCGCACACCCAACGGCCTCAACGGCCATGGCGGCTGTGTGTGTGGGGGGCGTACGGTGCGCTCACTGGCCGCCCTGCCTGCGTGTTTCAGGCGTGGCATCCACAATCTGCGGAGCTCCAGCGAGAACCGATATCCGGATGCCGGATAGGCGACAGCTCGATTCCCCCCAGCGAATATTGTTGTGTGAGTGCAGGCTGGCGACCTGCGAAGGGTCGCCGATCAGCTCGCAGGATACGGTACGTTGTATCAGGACAGACGCATGGCGAAACAGCTGGCAGAGATCCAAGCAGAGCCGCTGCGGTTCAAATTCTGCGGTGACCAGCGCGCGCGTTACTCACGCAATGCAGTTTGAAATTTTGCGATCCATCGCCGAGCAGATTCTGCTGTGACGTGCGCAGTTTTTGACAAATTTGACATCAGCGCGTTGTCACCGAAGAAGGCGCCGCACGCCACATGGCGCAGCTGGCGCAAACCGGCAAACTGTGCGTGTTGCTCGCGTCATCGACATGCAGTCTTGGCGCGCAGATTCGGAACCGTACCGAAGTATCCCGCAGAAGCTGCCTTGGCCCGAGATTGCAAGGCGGCCACATCTAGTGGACCTCGAGCCAGCGGCGACGCAAACTGCTTGCGCGTCCACCAGAATGTTCGTGTGCACCAGAGGCGAGGAAGCTGCGAGAATGACGTCACACATCGGTGTTGGCGCCACCAAAAAATCGAACAAGAGCGCAAATAC
This sequence comes from Phytopythium vexans, assembly GCA_003413675.1. Taxonomy (NCBI): domain Eukaryota; phylum Oomycota; class Peronosporomycetes; order Pythiales; family Pythiaceae; genus Phytopythium; species Phytopythium vexans. The sequence continues at coordinate 1,262,313 of QLOC01000005.1, forward strand.
GTCCACAGTCCATCGCTTTCTATTCGAGTGTGTCACGGTACTGCGACAACCGATGCCGCCACAGTTTGCAAATGGGACTTGGGGCGTATGCTGGCCCCGCGAGCAGCGCCACCGAACGGCAATTCGCCCAGCAGACACGAGGCTACGCGCACGGAGCCGGGCTGCACCGACGCAATGGGACCGCCAGCCAGGAGCGCGTCGCCTTCCAACGAGGGGAAACAGTAGCAGTGGAGCGATTTAGGATGAAAAAAAAAGCGTTTTATATGCGGTAACTGGAGCGTCTGCTGCCAAGAACTAAAGATACGGGCGCGTTGCAGTTTCGTAATTACTATAAAATAATTACAAGGAAAAGGAGCACTGTGCTCCGTTTTATTTGTACATACAACGTCCGTAACCCCGATTTATCGCATTGCTACCCTTATTTAAAATTTCGTAGGTGATACGAGAAATTTTTTCCACTTTCACCTCGTCCTTCGTCATATCCCTATCTAATGTCATATCTGCCTCTCTGCTCACGTCTCCGATATTTATCAACTCAGGATCTGATTTAGCTCCGCGTGAATAAGCTAGGGTGGTCGCAAGAATAAGGCGAAAATCTGATACCACTGCAATTAGAAACCACTCAAAATCACTAAACTATAATATAGCATGCGATGCAGTAGGAAAAAAAATTTGGAGTACAGAGGAGCTTAAGCTTGGTGAGGTTTCCAACAAAAAAGACAATTTCACGGCTTCTTTGTGATGAGCATGTGATTGACCGCGCAAGTGCCAGCAGCGCGACGCGCATGCGTCTTGACGTCGTCGCTCAGCGCAGCCTTCTTGATGGCGTACGCCTGGTCGAACAGCAGTCTCTTGAATCCGCCGGCGGCTGCCACGCAGTTTGAAATCTTGTCGTACACGCGGTTGAAGAGCCGCGACACCGAGACGAAGATGGTCGAGACAAGCTTGGCCAGGTCTCTATATGGAAGAGCACGTCGCCAGCACTGGATACTCTTCACATTGCTCCAGGCAGGAGGTGACCACCACACGGGACACGACCCAGTGACCGACACACTCTGTCGAGCACCTGGTCGAGGTCGGGTCAATGCAGACGATGTGCCACATGTTCCTGTGCAGCTGATGCATGGATGGCGGCTCGCGGCAGTGCTACGGCATGCGCCATTTAAACTTGGCCACGTTCAAGGTCGGCATGATCGTGTGACTAGCATACGACGAGGTGAAGCGGCGCAGCGATGCGATCGCGAGCGGCGTCGCACGCTTCGCGGGGCTCTCGCGGCAGGCCAAGGTCGGCGTGTTCAGCAAGCTTCTACTCGAGTGGTCGCTCGTGAACCACGCGTGCGACCGCATGGCGTACGCGCTCGTGACGCTGTACGACACGCTCGGGCCAGACGCCGTGCCCTTCATCGTCAACTACACGGAGCTGAGCATGCTCTTCTGAGGCCAGGACCACCAGTTTCACATCATCATGGACAACTGAGTGCGGTGTTGAAGTGGCGCCAGATATGACCTTAGATAGGGACTTGACGAAAAAGACGAGGGGACAAAGTGAGTGCGGTACCTGTATCGACGACCCGTTTACCTGAACTGCGCTGGTTTAGATGCTGTTGCAATCCACAGCTGCACAGAGGTGAGTTTGCCAGGAGTAGGACGTCGCGTTCGTTGACCAAACGAGCCGTGACAGTGATCACAAGTTCAATGCGAGATAGAAGCCGGGACTGAAGCACACAGCATCCACAATCTATGAGAATGAAGCAACCAACACACGCCACAATAAATGCACACTCCTGGTCACCTCACCTCCGCTGCATCTCTCCCCTGTCACATGCCTTCACTTCTCGATCACCACTCATAGAACGCTCGCCGCATCCCCACATCGAGCAAGTGAATGCTATCACCGGTTGTCTTAAGCAGGCTCAACCCAACAAGCTCGATTATGCCGCGACAGAGCGTGTTCTGGCGGCATCAACTCACGCACCTTCTCACCGTCTATCACTCGCCAAAACTCGGATCACGCAGATTACGCCGAATACTCAAACGCGGGGCGAAAGTCGGGACTGTGAGTGGCGTTCAGCAGCGGCGGAAACATGTCCTCGCGCTTTCCCAGCTCGTGCCACGGGATCCAAGACCAGCCCTCGCACTTGTTCGGTTCCATGTTGCGCACCGCCTGCGCGTCCGCGTCGATCTCGGCCTGCATGAAGATCGTGATGTAGTGCTTGCCTGGAAGCAGGACATCCGATCCACCAATGGTGTCAGCACCCCTTGTGCCACCCACAAGCTTCATAACAACGACGCACCTTCATCCTCCATCGGATTGTTGTTCACGTACGCAAACTTGGGACTCGCAATGTCCAGATCTGCCTCACATCAAGTCGATCCGAAGAGCGTGAGGACTGCCACTCCATACCTCCAACGTCCACGAGTTGAAACGCACCGGTCTCCTCCTTCACCTCGCGGATCGCGCACTCTTCCCACGACTCGAACATCTCGAGGTGGCCGCCTGTGCAACACGCAGTAGCCACCACACACACACACACACACACACACGTTGAGTTCATCTCCAACACTAGAGCGAGAGCCCCGACCGACTGCACCTGGCAGCGCCACTTTGCCCGCGCCGTGCGACCCCTTGCGGCGACCGACGAGCACGCACTCGGGGTGCTGCTTGGCCACAATCACGACACCAACGCCGACGCGCACACACTCTTGCTGTTCCTTGGTCTTCTGATCGTCGGTCTGCAGTGTCGGCATCTTGTCCTGGTGATTCGTCCTTGTTGATTGCAACTCGAGGTGGAAGCGGCGGGGGTGGTAGAGGAGAAAGTGTGTCGAGGCGAGGCTTGTGCGCAGGCGATGGCAAATCCTGAAGTGGGTTCCACAACTCAAAGCTGCTGTGTGACGTGTGTTCGGCTCGCTACTGATTCCAAAACACGGTGCAATGTTTTGAACCTATACAAAAGCGAAGATCGTGCAAAATCGTCTACTGCCCAGAGCAAAGATACGAGCGACTGCCGCCCACGATTTGCACACCCCCGCATTTGGAAATTAAATCACTTCCAATTTGTAAGAAAGCTGAAGGTACAGAGTATACTCTGTTATGTGCGAATGTATAGTCTCGTGTTTTAATTTACTTGTGTAATATACAAATTGATTTGCTATTGCCAGAGATTTTTATAGTATAATCGCAGGCAGTAGCAAACGCGGTCAGTAGTGTGATGACAAGGGTTTGACTGCCGCCCGAGAAAAGTTGTTTCCAAGATACGAGCGACTGACACCCACGATTTGCACACCCCCGCAAATGCAAATTGCATTAAAGATATTTCCATTTATGGGGGATGTCAGTAATCGACAATTCCCGCATTAGAGTGCCTAAAGAATTCTCACTTCGCTCGTATCTTTACATACCCCCGCAAATCAAAATTTCTGCGAAGACTTTTCCTTGTGCGGGGGTTCCCTTTTTCACACGTCACAGGACGGCAGGTTATATTAAATAGGGTACGCGGTGCAACGTACCCCGTAACCAGGTTACGATGTCCGGCTCGGCTATTCCGGTTAGCGAGAGGTAGAGTTGTTAATCGGCTCGAAACGGTGTAACCGGCTCGAACCGAGAGTCGAACATGTTAAGCCGACTTCGGATCAGAAGCCGAGCCGACTCGAGCCGGCCTGAGTCGACTCAGGCCGGCTCGGATCGGCTTGAACTGACTGAAGCCGAGCCGCGACTCCGAGACGAAACGCAAGTCGGCTCGGCTACTCCGGTTAACAACTCTACCGATATGTAACCGGGTTATGATTACGCTCCTGTGACGTGTGAAAAAGGGAACAGTGTGTTCCCTTTTTCACACGTCACAGGAGCGTAACCATAACCCGGTTACATAGAGTCTTCATATCACCCATTCGCCCAAATGATCGATCGATTGAAATACCCAAAACCCAACACCGCAAACATTGTGTGGGTTGGCTTTTGCTCGAGCGTTTGTCTGGTGCATTTGTCGGGTGCGGTGGTTGTTGTCGCCGCCGGAAGCAATCATTCGCAGATTTGAGCCTGCAGGTGACCGATGCTCGCTGCCTCGCTCCGCTCTGCGCGGGCGTCCCGCTCGCTGCTGCCGCGGGCCGCGCGGTCTGCGCTGGCCCCGCGGCTGGTGCACTCGTCGCGCATGCTGCTGGCGAGCGACCCGTTCTTCGACGATGGCACGGCGCGGTCTCCCGACACTCCCGTCAACATTGTGCGCTGCTTTGCCTAACGGACTTTTAACGATCTGCTGCCACGCCGAGCCTAACGCCATGTGCATGCACCATCTATCACTGTAGGGCGTGCTGATCGTGCCGCAGCAGCGCGCGTGGGTCGTCGAGCGGTTCGGCAAGTTCCACGACGTGCTGTCGCCGGGACTGCACTTCCTCATCCCGCTCGTGGACCGGATCGCGTACGTGCACTCGCTGAAGGAGGAGGCGATCAAGATCCCTGGCCAGTCGGCCATCACGCGCGACAACGTGACGATCAACATCGACGGCGTGCTGTACGTCAAGATCGTGGACCCGTACAACGCGAGCTACGGCGTGGCCGACCCGATCTACGCCGTGACGCAGCTGGCGCAGACGACGATGCGGTCCGAGCTGGGCAAGATCACGCTCGACAAGACGTTCGAGGAGCGCGAGTCGCTCAACCAGAGCATCGTCGAGTCCATCAACCAGGCGTCGGCTGCGTGGGGGATCTCGTGCATGCGGTACGAGATCCGCGACATCACGCCGCCCAAGTCGGTCAAGGCGGCCATGGACATGCAGGCCGAGGCCGAGCGCCGCAAGCGCGCCGAGATCCTCGACTCGGAGGGTGAGCGCCAGGCGTACATCAACGTGGCCGAGGGTCGCAAGCGCGCCGCCGTGCTCGAGGCCGAGGGTAACGCTGCCGCCATCCTCGCGCGCGCCAACGCGTCCGCCGAGGCCATCCGCCGCCTCTCGTCCGCCATCGACGAGCACCGCGGCCGCGACGCCGTGGCGCTCCAGGTCGCCGAGAAGTACGTCGAGGCGTTCGGCAACATCGCGAAGGAGGGCACGACGGTGCTGCTCCCCGCCAACACAAACGACCCGTCCAGCATGGTCGCGTCGGCGCTCTCGATCTTCAACAACATCCAGAAGCAGAACGCCAAGAGCGGCGGCAAGGACGGCGCAGACGCGGGCGGCGACGACGGTGACGAGTTCACGCTCGATAGCTTCGACCCGCCCAAGTCGACGCAGTGATAGGAACGGTGACGAGCTCCAACGGTGAGGCCAGGGATTGATTCTCCCCAGCTCCTCAATATATGGCACGTCCGCGTTCAGGTTGGTCTATTCTTGTGGAGGTATAAACGTGGACAACGCGCCTGGCACACCTCGATTCATGCTGCTTGCAGGCGCCGCGGCAGCCCCCATGTCGACGCCCATGTCGACGCTGCTCGTGCCGTTGCAGCCCGTGGTCGCCGCGACGCCGTTCGCGTACGAGCGGCCGTCGGCGTCGCTGAGCGACCTCGACATCGTGCGCAAGATCGTGGAGCGCGAGGGCTGCATCGAGGCGCTGCAGCACCTCGTGGCCTCGCAGGCTTGCACCACCTCGGACCGCGGCGAGCTCGATGCGGATGCAGGCTACTGCTACTCTGGTCCGGGATCCGTCCGCAGAACCAGCACGCGAGCCGCGGGTGCGGCGGCGCCGCTTGTGGTGCAGAGCGTCGTGGACCAGCTGCGCGTCGTGGGCGTGCAGATCGTCGAGGGCATCGAGCGGTGGAAGCAGTCGGCGAGCGCGCAGACATTCCAGTGGCGCGGACTCAACTACCTGCTCAAGATGACGACGGACCTCGACTTCCTGGCCGACTCGCCGCACGCCGCGCAGCTCGAGCCTCTGCATTTGTTGCGACTACGCGGCAACCCGCTGCTCTCGGCACTGCACCTCGAACACGCGGCGCTACGCGATTCAACTCCCGACACGGCGCTGCTGCTGCTCGGCGGGTTCAGCGGTTGCATCGACACCCGTCGGCTATTCGCCGCGGCACGAGCGCTGTTGCTCGAGCTGCTGGCCGAGCGACGCCGCAAACACTTGGGATACCTCACCGACCAGTTCGCGTCGATGTCTGAGGAGACTGAAGCTGACGAAGCGGATTTAGAGCCCGAACGACAGCAGTTGGTCACTGCTCGCGTGCACTGGAGCCACCGACCCGTGACTCCGTCCAAATCGACATCCATCACCAAACCAATATCTCTAGAGCCTGACGGAGCTATGCGACAGGAAGTGGAGCTGTCGAGAGAGCTGCTGGCGCAGGCCGAGCATGAACTAGGCGCTGTTCGAGAGAGCCTGGCGCGCCTCCAGAAGAAGCTGCCGAACTGCTCCTTCTCTGACCAGCGGCGGAAGATGCAGACACAGATTGGAGCGCTCGTCAACGACATCAAGTTCCGGTCGGGAGACGTGTACCAGCGGCGCAACGAGCTGCGGCGCAAAGAGGCTGCTCTCCGACTGCGCCACACACAGCGGCCGTCGGCAGATCCAACAATACTCGAGGCTGAGGATGAAGAGCCATCTTCGCCGTCGGTGCCGCAGCTGCCGTCGCTCGCTGGACTCGATGATGCTACACTCGAAGCGGCAATACGGGAGGACGAGCTCCGGCGCCACGATCTCGTCGAGTTCTTCGCTGATCGCCGGGTCGCGAGACTGAAGCCCGCTGTGGTGGATCGTCAGCGCGCAAAGTCGCTGTCGTCACCCATGCAGCTTCAGCGACCCTCGAGTGGCGGCAGCATCGCACGATCGGAGAGACCACGATCAGCAGTTCCTGCGACCGGTCGCACGTCTACCGCGAACATTGGTCACCATCCTACGGGAAACCTTCGCGAGTTCACAATCGATCAGGTCGCGAGCTTCGTGGATGCGCTGGGTCTGGGGATGGCGACGCCGTCCTACGGAGCACTGCTGAAAGCACAAGGTATTGACGGTCCGCTCTTGGTCCAGGCGACGACAAGCGACCTGGAGGAGCTCGGCGTGGCCGTCCGGTTGCACCGGCTTCGAATAGTGGATGCTGTCCAGCGTGCTCTCTCAGTGGCAGCCCAATAGCAGTTGCATGAGGCAGAGATGTCTGCGGCGTCGCGAAACTGGTGCGTGTACGCATGATAGAAACAATCAAATCAGTATATGGTCATTGCGATCGTCGCCCGCCATACAAACAACGTCAGTCGTGTTTCCATGCAGCTTGGAACCGCTTCGTCGACGCTGGAATGTTGCTGTCAATACCCTGATTTGGACTGCGACTTCAACTTGCGACTGGCGAGTTGAAGCACATTGTGCCCTGGATACGGTACACCAGTCATCTTGGACAGCAGTCTACAAGAGCAGCGCCGGCATTCTGCTAGCCCAGAACGGCTGCTGCAGTGACGACACGATCGACAATGCGAGTAGTGTGTATCCACATGGTCTGTGATAGAAAGTGTAACTCGTACCTCACCGATCATATCTTACCGTAAGATACGTCCTCTCGTAACCTCTCGGCGAAAGCAGCTGTTTTTGACGAATCCACCTCTCGTTAGCTCTCATGCAATACACCCCTCTTTAGCACCAAACCATATGACCATACCCGCTCGATACCATTATCCGACACCGGGCTTGTGACATACCTATTGTAATCACTTGCAGATTTTCTTTGAATAAAATCGTGTATATGATTTAATTATTTTGTTTTTATCTTGACAATCTCTCTTCCACATATACCAACCATGCGTGACTACGAACTCGACGGACTGCTGGAGCTTGGGCTCACCAAGAAGGACATCAAGCCGTGGCGTGCCAAGGCAGGCATCCAGTACCGAGTCAAGGTTCGCAGCGAGACTGGCCGCCTTGTCTACATCACTGATCTACGTTCACAGAAAAAACAGAGACTACTCGCCAAGTTCTACAGCATCCCGCTCAAAAAGCTTCAGACGCATCTTGCATCTGACTTCAAGCGTCGTCAGGTGCACCGCGTACTCAAAAACAAGCATTCCGAGATCCATGTGTACAAGGGACTTAACGAGGACGAGTTCTATGATCGCATTGAGAATGTGCTCCTTCGCCAGGAGCATGCGTACAAGTTTGATGTTGCTATCGGCTACACGCTGGTCAACAGAACGGACCCCTTAGAAGCCAAGCATTTTCATGCTGCCAATCACAACATTTCACTGTTCCTGAATGCACCTGTTCCCGGACCACAGAGCGTCAACACACGCACAGATGCTATTGCAAACATGGAGCAGCTTCGAAATTGAGTCCATCGCCAATGATGGTCTTGACCGCAATAGGCTGCCACAGGTTCTGCTTGTACTGCTCGATTCCAGTCTCGATGGCGATCCTGTTGCGAAAGTTGTTCGCCTTGTCTTTGCTGTCAAGCGACAACCGGTTGAAAATGGTGATCGAGCCCTTCGGACGCACCACCGGATCCGACGCATCAGACACGTTCAACAGCGCCTCAAAGTCGTCATCGTCGAGGTCCTCCCATGCAGCGCCGCCATTAGCCGGATTCGTAGGACGCAGCGCGTTAACAGCAGCCACACCAAGCTCTCTTACTAGTCCTTTGTTTCAATTAGAAATATCACTTGTGCTGGAGACGTGCTTGGCTGCCTCTCCAAAGAAGTAAACGGACGACGCCACGAAGAAGGTATTGCTATCGTGATCGTGTTCAAGGATATCTACACGAGCATACATGTTCTCGAGCACCGGCGGTGATATGATGCGGACGAACGAGAGTGCTATTCAATTCATAAACCAAAAAGAGAAGAGATCAGGTGGATCGATGGTAGCGTGGTGGAGTCACCGCCTCGTTCAGTTCTTTGAACCTCAGCTAACCTTTCAACGGAATCTCGTAGATGACCTCATCCATTCCAAAAACGCACTTGCAACTTGAGTAGTTCCCCTGTTGAAAAAACACCGACACCCGCTTTTCCATGAGAATGACGCCAGTGGGTTCCCCAGTCTCGTTGCCTCGAAGGTCGATGATGGCATAGTCGTTCATTGCAAGTGCAACATACTTTCCACCTGGTGCGAATCGTGCCATGTGCTCACCGATCCCGTCTCCATTCACCAGTAGCTCAAGTCCCCACCGCAGATCCCCATTGAGATAAAAGTCGATTTCTCCTTTGATCTTCTGTGGCTGGCCGCCACCAGTTGTTTGGTGTGAAGGGAATACGCGTGACAACTCTGGGCAAATCGAGCACTTCGCACTGGTGTTCAAAGCGAGGCCTTCCATGAATAGATGCTGGAATGTAGCTTCCTTGGGGAAGTTCGTGCCGTCAGCCACAGACTGCCGTAGCACACGTGCTGACATGTTGCCAATCACTCTCGTGATCAGTTCACGCAGCGACGATGGATTGGCACCTGCACGAGTCGGAAAAATCCACTTGCTGTAGTACTTCTCTGCCAAAGGAGACGAAAACTTCACGTGCCGATCAGCTTCTTCGACGAGGATACCCGTTTTCTTCAAAGTCACGAGGCAACGATTCTCTTCATCGGCGAGCTTCGACCTCAAGTAGAGTTCATTCGGCGCAGCAACAAGGCAATCGATCAAAAACTGTCGAAGTTCCAAGCTCGTCGGTGTCATATGTTTACTACCGAAGCATCGTGCCATTTGATGCAGGAAATCTTGAGATAGGTAGTACGAAACCAATTCGGTCGTCTCTGATGCAGCTGGGTGCTTGGCAAAATAGGCCACCACTGCGTCCACTGAAACGCGTAACGCACCGATAAGTCCATTGCACTCGCGAACCACCAACTCCATGAAGTTTTGTTCCTTCATCTTGTCGGGCAATCCCATTGGTAACGGCAATGCCAAGAACTCGCGTGCTTCTTCGTCACTCAAAAGGAAGTCCTCTCGGACGAACTTCGGAAGCGGTTGGAACTCCACTGGACTCTCCGCTCCACCTTCGAGCGCATGCGTCGCACAGATGATGAAACGAACATTGGCTGGTAACCACGACGGAGTACCCTTGATCAAGGTGCTCCAAAACCCCGTCTCGTGATACTTCGCTTGAACATCATCCAGCATAATAACATGCTGTTGATCCTCGCTGAAGTTTGTTGTTCTGCCGGTTAGGTCGATCCCGCATGATCGCAGATGGTCAGCCGCCGACATCTCTGGATCAAGAAAAGAGGCGTAGATGCAATTCATGCCTGGATATTTGCGAGCAAACAACGACAATAAAGACGTCTTCCCCGACGCTGCTGGCGACATGAAGAGGATGAATCGGTGGTGCATCATCGCGTAGACACGACGGAGAAGCTCTTCGCGCGCGAGATGAGGTACTTGAGGGTTGATACCATCTTTAAAAAGATAAACATCTCGCTCACCACGCTCTCGCTGCGGCACTTCCACTATGAGCGGATCCTCCCCCAATTCACCAAGACCAATCACTGAAGCCCATGGCGTCAAAGGCTGGTCATTCTTGTCATCATACGCTGCTCTATTCGCATAGACTCGTAGGCTGGTTGCAATCACGTCCACAGGAAGAGCGCGTGAAACCTCGGTGAAAACTGCCTTACGGGCATCAGCAACATCCGCAGCTTCTTCGGTCAACCGCACTGAGTCTGCCGTGGTATTTGCGTACACGCCACGAGTTGCAGCATCCACGAGCTGGAACCACACTTTGCGCGCCATCTCTTCTCCAGCAATGCCGCTGTGAAGCTTCGACCGAGTAGCTCGCTTGCTTTTTCCTCTCCGCCGATCTACGAAATGACCCCAGACAGATTCCGATGTCCAGACTGCTCATCAGGAACACCTCTCTTGATTCGTCAAAATTAATTCCAACACCATTTTCCACCAATCACCGCCAAGCAATAACCCGCGAATCGAACGTAGCAGGCGAAGAAGCCGCGGACCGCCGCGCTCTCTTGGCGCCGCGCTCGCCCCGACGGCCCGCAGCGCTCCCCGACGCTGCTCCGTCCGCAAGAGAAGGCCCTCAGCTCCATTTTGACACGTCTCCGGCCTCCCAGCTCCCTCTATAGCCTCCGTTAGGCTCCGTCGAAAAATGGACCCAGCCGTGTACCAGCAGGTGCTGCTGGCCGTGCAGGTGAGCCACTCGCAGGCGGCCTCGGCGGCGGACAGAGCGGCCGCCTACGCGTTCTGCGAGCGGTTCAAGTCGCGCGAGGACTGCACCATGTACGCCGTCGCCATCTTCCGCGAGCCTCGCGGCGACGGTGCGGCCGCAGCTGCTGCGCCGATGGAGATCCACATGCGGCGCCACTTCGCGCTGCACGTGCTGGAGCATTATGTGTTGACGCGATGGAGCGCGTTGCCACCTGCGGAGCAGTCTGGACTTCGCGGCGAGCTGGTTGGACTGCTGCTTCGAGCTGACACCAAGGACTATGAGGAACCAGTGTTCATCCGAGAGAAGAAGGTCGCGCTGATCGTGCAGATGGCCAAGCGGCAGTTCCCGCAGCGATGGCCGGAGTTCCTGCCGGAGCTGCTGCAGATATGGCAGGAGGGAGGCTTGTTGCTGTGTTGCCGGTGACATCGACCTCGTCAGCTGAAGCACAAAATTGAGCCCAACACAGGTGACAAGCAGCAAACTCAAGCTCTCGCACCTATACAAGTCCATTTCTGTTCGAGCGCCACGTGAAGACTTCAATTGCGAGTTGACGTACGTGAGGTCACCTTCCTAGACTTCTTCGTCGCAAGTTGGTGTTACCCAGGACAGGCTGCGGGTGACTTGACACCTGTACAAATCGGTGTGTTGGTGAGAGCAAAGCCTTTTTGAACAGCTGGAAGCGGAAGCCATCACATTTGGCGCATGATACCCATTGCTTCAAGCGCTTTGCAAAGGTCCTGCATATGGATGGATCCACAAGATCGACCAGTGAGCGAGCGATGGCCCAAATGCAGCATTGGTGACTGATGTGGATGTAGACCATCGATTTCCAAGGCGATAGACACCACGCAACGCTGCCAATACGACTAAACCTCCTGGCCCATTCATCGTATTCGTCAAATTCATCAAGCCCTACTTCCCGCAGCGATGGCCCGAGTTCCTGCTGGAACTGCTGCAGCTTTGACAAGAGGAAGGCACGCAGCAAATAGAGCTCGTGGGAACGAATCCTCGGAACGGAGTCAAGCACTGAAAATATCCACTATCTCGTGCTCCGACTATAATATATCGGATTGTTTACCGAGTGCGCTTGACTCCTCGCACACAGTCAAGCACAAGGCGAAAGAATGCTCTGAACATCGTTGACGTTTCGGTTCCAAAAAGACGCAGCGACTTTCAAACGACTGTATCCAATTCGATCTTTAGGTCCTCTGCTGTAACGTGCTGTTTAATAGGGCACTCCTCATCAGCTGTATACCGCTCCAGTTCTGGAAGCATGTCGGCCACATCGGGACGCTCGTCAGGATTAACCTTGTTCATCTGCTGCACCAGTTCCCACTGAGCATCCGTCATCGTGTCCGGCCTCTCCACCTTGATCTCGCCCTTGCGAAGGAAATGACGGATCTCTTCGTCGCTGCATCCGCTCCACGGGTTCTTGCCCGCCACCGCCTCGATAACGCACATGCCAAGCGAGTACACATCGGACTTGCGTGTTGGCGTCTCCACCGTCATCTTCGCGAACTCAGGAGCACGCCATGCCATCGCGCACAGCGTATCCTTCAGCTTCTTCACAGAGCATGGCCCAGTGTCGCAATAAGTCGTCATTTATTGTGGTCGGTAGCGCTTGCAGAGGATGTCGGAGTTGAGGGGCTCGGGCAAGATGCCGTCGAAGTTCACGATCAACTCGCTTTGTTGCTTAGCAGGTAAATTGAGATCTGATTGATTTGGAAGGTTATCAGTCTGCAACTTTCCTCCTGCTCAATCCTATCTCTGCTAGCAGTTGAACATGTAGTTGAATCTATTGTTGAACATGCAGTTCTCGCTGACCTTCCCTTTGCTGGCATGTCCGGCTGTTCTGGTTGTTCTTGGTTCACCCGGCTGGAAGTGTTCTTGCAGCCCTCGAGGCCTTCACATTGCTGCAACCGGGGCTCGGGCTTCATGCCAGCTGAATCCAATCCATGCTTGAAGAACCCGTGACACCCAGACTCGATGAAGCTCAGGCCGAAGTCCGTCAGCATCGCGGTGCCACCCTTGCTCACGACGATGTTGTTCCCCTTCAAATCGCCGTGGATGGCGCCTTGCTGATTAAGATAGTTGAGCTTAGCAGCGACCTCCTTGCTTGGTGTCGTTCCCAGCGATCGGATCTCGTCGCTGCAAAAAATTTAATGCTGCATCGAATGCCCCAACGTTGCCTACAATGCAATCAAACGTGGTCCATCTTCAAATCAAACAAGAGTTAGTCAATGAACTCATGCCTTGGTGATTGCCGCTAGTTCAGGCTCCGATCGGAACGCTTCGGCTGCTTCATCAAGACTTGCCATGAGCTGCTCTACCGAGGCACCTGGCCCTCCTCGAGCATTCAAGATGCTGTTCTGCGTAGCAACCCAGTCTGGCTGACCTGATGTATCGTAAACAATGACAATACGTTCGTCGGGGTGGGTCTCAATGTGGTTTCGGATCCATTCGCGAGAGTCTCTCTGATCCTGCTCGAACTCATATAACAGTATTGATTGAGTGGCAGACCAATCGATTGCTGTCGGGTTTAATGGCAGGCCTGTAGTGACTGATTGCATACTGCCACTGTTAAAGACGACATTGCTAGCTGTAGATCCGTTTCTACGCAGAGGATGGTGCTGTCGCATTCCGACCCACGTTGAATGATCCTCTACAGTATCAATGTGCGAATCCACTGACGGGCATCCGACGACAACACACGCGAAGGTACCACTTCTTGATTGATTGGAGTGGGAGCCGCAGCAGGTGGAATACAGTCGTTTGAAAGTCGCTGCGTCTTTTTGGAACCGAAACGTCAACGATGTTCAGAGCATTCTTTCGCCTTGTGCTTGACTGTGTGCGAGGAGTCAAGCGCACTCGGTAAACAATCCGATATATTATAGTCGGAGCACGAGATAGTGGATATTTTCAGTGCTTGACTCCGTTCCGAGGATTCGTTCCCACGAGCTCTATTTGCTGCGTGCCTTCCTCTTGTCAAAGCTGCAGCAGTTCCAGCAGGAACTCGGGCCATCGCTGCGGGAAGTAGGGCTTGATGAATTTGACGAATACGATGAATGGGCCAGGAGGTTTAGTCGTATTGGCAGCGTTGCGTGGTGTCTATCGCCTTGGAAATCGATGGTCTACATCCACATCAGTCACCAATGCTGCATTTGGGCCATCGCTCGCTCACTGGTCGATCTTGTGGATCCATCCATATGCAGGACCTTTGCAAAGCGCTTGAAGCAATGGGTATCATGCGCCAAATGTGATGGCTTCCGCTTCCAGCTGTTCAAAAAGGCTTTGCTCTCACCAACACACCGATTTGTACAGGTGTCAAGTCACCCGCAGCCTGTCCTGGGTAACACCAACTTGCGACGAAGAAGTCTAGGAAGGTGACCTCACGTACGTCAACTCGCAATTGAAGTCTTCACGTGGCGCTCGAACAGAAATGGACTTGTATAGGTGCGAGAGCTTGAGTTTGCTGCTTGTCACCTGTGTTGGGCTCAATTTTGTGCTTCAGCTGACGAGGTCGATGTCACCGGCAACACAGCAACAAGCCTCCCTCCTGCCATATCTGCAGCAGCTCCGGCAGGAACTCCGGCCATCGCTGCGGGAACTGCCGCTTGGCCATCTGCACGATCAGCGCGACCTTCTTCTCTCGGATGAACACTGGTTCCTCATAGTCCTTGGTGTCAGCTCGAAGCAGCAGTCCAACCAGCTCGCCGCGAAGTCCAGACTGCTCCGCAGGTGGCAACGCGCTCCATCGCGTCAACACATAATGCTCCAGCACGTGCAGCGCGAAGTGGCGCCGCATGTGGATCTCCATCGGCGCAGCAGCTGCGGCCGCACCGTCGCCGCGAGGCTCGCGGAAGATGGCGACGGCGTACATGGTGCAGTCCTCGCGCGACTTGAACCGCTCGCAGAACGCGTAGGCGGCCGCTCTGTCCGCCGCCGAGGCCGCCTGCGAGTGGCTCACCTGCACGGCCAGCAGCACCTGCTGGTACACGGCTGGGTCCATTTTTCGACGGAGCCTAACGGAGGCTATAGAGGGAGCTGGGAGGCCGGAGACGTGTCAAAATGGAGCTGAGGGCCTTCTCTTGCGGACGGAGCAGCGTCGGGGAGCGCTGCGGGCCGTCGGGGCGAGCGCGGCGCCAAGAGAGCGCGGCGGTCCGCGGCTTCTTCGCCTGCTACGTTCGATTCGCGGGTTATTGCTTGGCGGTGATTGGTGGAAAATGGTGTTGGAATTAATTTTGACGAATCAAGAGAGGTGTTCCTGATGAGCAGTCTGGACATCGGAATCTGTCTGGGGTCATTTCGTAGATCGGCGGAGAGGAAAAAGCAAGCGAGCTACTCGGTCGAAGCTTCACAGCGGCATTGCTGGAGAAGAGATGGCGCGCAAAGTGTGGTTCCAGCTCGTGGATGCTGCAACTCGTGGCGTGTACGCAAATACCACGGCAGACTCAGTGCGGTTGACCGAAGAAGCTGCGGATGTTGCTGATGCCCGTAAGGCAGTTTTCACCGAGGTTTCACGCGCTCTTCCTGTGGACGTGATTGCAACCAGCCTGCGAGTCTACGCGAACAGAGCAACGTACGATGACAAGAATGGTCAGCCTTTGACGCCATGGGCTTCAGTGATTGGTCTTGGTGAATTGGGGGAGGATCCGCTCATAGTGGAAGTGCCGCAGCGAGAGCGTGGTGAGCGAGATGTTTATCTTTTTAAAGATGGTATCAACCCTCAAGTACCTCATCTCGCGCGCGAAGAGCTTCTCCGTCGTGTCTACGCGATGATGCACCACCGATTCATCCTCTTCATGTCGCCAGCAGCGTCGGGGAAGACGTCTTTATTGTCGTTGTTTGCTCGCAAATATCCAGGCATGAATTGCATCTACGCCTCTTTTCTTGATCCAGAGATGTCGGCGGCTGACCATCTGCGATCATGCGGGATCGACCTAACCGGCAGAACAACAAACTTCAGCGAGGATCAACAGCATGTTATTATGCTGGATGATGTTCAAGCGAAGTATCACGAGACGGGGTTTTGGAGCACCTTGATCAAGGGTACTCCGTCGTGGTTACCAGCCAATGTTCGTTTCATCATCTGTGCGACGCATGCGCTCGAAGGTGGAGCGGAGAGTCCAGTGGAGTTCCAACCGCTTCCGAAGTTCGTCCGAGAGGACTTCCTTTTGAGTGACGAAGAAGCACGCGAGTTCTTGGCATTGCCGTTACCAATGGGATTGCCCGACAAGATGAAGGAACAAAACTTCATGGAGTTGGTGGTTCGCGAGTGCAATGGACTTATCGGTGCGTTACGCGTTTCAGTGGACGCAGTGGTGGCCTATTTTGCCAAGCACCCAGCTGCATCAGAGACGACCGAATTGGTTTCGTACTACCTATCTCAAGATTTCCTGCATCAAATGGCACGATGCTTCGGTAGTAAACATATGACACCGACGAGCTTGGAACTTCGACAGTTTTTGATCGATTGCCTTGTTGCTGCGCCGAATGAACTCTACTTGAGGTCGAAGCTCGCCGATGAAGAGAATCGTTGCCTCGTGACTTTGAAGAAAACGGGTATCCTCGTCGAAGAAGCTGATCGGCACGTGAAGTTTTCGTCTCCTTTGGCAGAGAAGTACTACAGCAAGTGGATTTTTCCGACTCGTGCAGGTGCCAATCCATCGTCGCTGCGTGAACTGATCACGAGAGTGATTGGCAACATGTCAGCACGTGTGCTACGGCAGTCTGTGGCTGACGGCACGAACTTCCCCAAGGAAGCTACATTCCAGCATCTATTCATGGAAGGCCTCGCTTTGAACACCAGTGCGAAGTGCTCGATTTGCCCAGAGTTGTCACGCGTATTCCCTTCACACCAAACAACTGGTGGCGGCCAGCCACAGAAGATCAAAGGAGAAATCGACTTTTATCTCAATGGGGATCTGCGGTGGGGACTTGAGCTACTGGTGAATGGAGACGGGATCGGTGAGCACATGGCACGATTCGCACCAGGTGGAAAGTATGTTGCACTTGCAATGAACGACTATGCCATCATCGACCTTCGAGGCAACGAGACTGGGGAACCCACTGGCGTCATTCTCATGGAAAAGCGGGTGTCGGTGTTTTTTCAACAGGGGAACTACTCAAGTTGCAAGTGCGTTTTTGGAATGGATGAGGTCATCTACGAGATTCCGTTGAAAGGTTAGCTGAGGTTCAAAGAACTGAACGAGGCGGTGACTCCACCACGCTACCATCGATCCACCTGATCTCTTCTCTTTTTGGTTTATGAATTGAATAGCACTCTCGTTCGTCCGCATCATATCACCGCCGGTGCTCGAGAACATGTATGCTCGTGTAGATATCCTTGAACACGATCACGATAGCAATACCTTCTTCGTGGCGTCGTCCGTTTACTTCTTTGGAGAGGCAGCCAAGCACGTCTCCAGCACAAGTGATATTTCTAATTGAAACAAAGGACTAGTAAGAGAGCTTGGTGTGGCTGCTGTTAACGCGCTGCGTCCTACGAATCCGGCTAATGGCGGCGCTGCATGGGAGGACCTCGACGATGACGACTTTGAGGCGCTGTTGAACGTGTCTGATGCGTCGGATCCGGTGGTGCGTCCGAAGGGCTCGATCACCATTTTCAACCGGTTGTCGCTTGACAGCAAAGACAAGGCGAACAACTTTCGCAACAGGATCGCCATCGAGACTGGAATCGAGCAGTACAAGCAGAACCTGTGGCAGCCTATTGCGGTCAAGACCATCATTGGCGATGGACTCAATTTCGAAGCTGCTCCATGTTTGCAATAGCATCTGTGCGTGTGTTGACGCTCTGTGGTCCGGGAACAGGTGCATTCAGGAACAGTGAAATGTTGTGATTGGCAGCATGAAAATGCTTGGCTTCTAAGGGGTCCGTTCTGTTGACCAGCGTGTAGCCGATAGCAACATCAAACTTGTACGCATGCTCCTGGCGAAGGAGCACATTCTCAATGCGATCATAGAACTCGTCCTCGTTAAGTCCCTTGTACACATGGATCTCGGAATGCTTGTTTTTGAGTACGCGGTGCACCTGACGACGCTTGAAGTCAGATGCAAGATGCGTCTGAAGCTTTTTGAGCGGGATGCTGTAGAACTTGGCGAGTAGTCTCTGTTTTTTCTGTGAACGTAGATCAGTGATGTAGACAAGGCGGCCAGTCTCGCTGCGAACCTTGACTCGGTACTGGATGCCTGCCTTGGCACGCCACGGCTTGATGTCCTTCTTGGTGAGCCCAAGCTCCAGCAGTCCGTCGAGTTCGTAGTCACGCATGGTTGGTATATGTGGAAGAGAGATTGTCAAGATAAAAACAAAATAATTAAATCATATACACGATTTTATTCAAAGAAAATCTGCAAGTGATTACAATAGGTATGTCACAAGCCCGGTGTCGGATAATGGTATCGAGCGGGTATGGTCATATGGTTTGGTGCTAAAGAGGGGTGTATTGCATGAGAGCTAACGAGAGGTGGATTCGTCAAAAACAGCTGCTTTCGCCGAGAGGTTACGAGAGGACGTATCTTACGGTAAGATATGATCGGTGAGGTACGAGTTACACTTTCTATCACAGACCATGTGGATACACACTACTAATGCGAGTCAACTGGTATTCTCGGACGCACATGGCGGAGGCTTACAATGCCACGACCATGGACTACATCCCGATCGAAGGCTGCCGCATCTGGTTGCTACTCTGCAATTGCGAGGGGTGTATCTACATGCAGCGCCACCCGTTCTATCACGTCACCCTCATAGCAGAGATATGTGTTGTCGATGAGGTGGCGCTTGGCGAAATACCTGGTTCGGCGATGTTCCATTTGGCCGGTGCATCCTCGACGAGCATTGAGTCATCGAAGTTGACAACGATACGCAAGCAAGGGCAACGAGTCGATAATGCAATCACAGTACATATTCATAGTTTCTTGCTGATCAACATGCATGTCTATCTGTTTGAGAATCAACGCCACTACTCCGCGCCGGGACGGAGCACCTTGCGTGGCCGAGTCGCGGCCGACGCCGTGCCCTTCATCACGGCGAACTTGCGCTTCTTGAGCTGCTTGGCGTGCCGCTTGCCCTCGTTCTTGCGCAGTTTGCGCTGCGCCGCCAGCTCCGGCTCGTTCACGGCCTCGCGCTTCCGCTTCTCGCGCCGCGTCGCGCGGAACACGGCGATCTTCTTCTGCACGAACGTGTACGCCTCGAGGAAGGCCGGTCCGCCCAGCTTCTTCTCCAGCAGCTCGAGCACTTCCTGAGCCAGCATAGCGCTCTCAGACGGAGCTGGAGCCGCCGCAGGTGTCGACATTGCCGCCTTCTCCTTCTCTGCGTTCGCTGTCGTCGTGCGATACAGCGGGTTGAGCATCTGCATGACGTACTGCTGCACAAACGCTGCGTCGTGCGTCGCGATCAGAGCCGCGAACAGCTTGAAGATGACCACCTGCACGCTGGGGTCGGCCGTGCGACTCACGAACGACAGACGCGTGAGCAGCCAGCCGACAGGTGTCTTGGTCTTTCCCGCATCCTTCTCCTCAGCCTTGTCTTCTTCTTCGGCCTCGTCACCGCTGGCAAAGCCGTCGTCCTCCTCGCTATCGCTCGCCTCGCCTTGCGTAGACACGTTCTGCAGAATGTCCGGGAATGCCACAAGTGCGTCCATCAGGAACGGCAGCAGCTCGAGAACCTCACGCGCCACATCGTCACCCAGCTTCCCTGACCGCTCTAGCAGTCGCCCGACGTTGCTGGCAATGGAGAAGAGCGTGCCTGGACGCTTCAGGTATTTGTCTCCGTCGCCGACGATCGACTTGTCGAGCTTCTTGAGACTGCGCGTGAGCTGCAGCGACTGCGCGCTTCGCCTTGTCAGGTACGAGTTGATCAGGCGCAGCGCCGCTAGTCGAACCCACTCGTGAGGGAACTCGAGCAGCGGCAGCACCACCGACTTCATGAAGGTCGGCGTGTTGGTGTCTGCTTCGCGAGCGAACCACGACTCGAACGCTCCACCGAGGTGCGTGCTGAACTTGGTCAGACACTCGACGACGTGGAAGGCCACTTGCCAATCGACCGCCGCGCTGTCCACAGCAGATCGCACGTCCGCAAGGCACCGCGTGAGCGCTCGCTTAGCGTTGTCGAGCACGTCCGAGGCGCTGCGGTCCATGAACTCTGGCCGAGAAGCCAACACGAGCGCCGTGACCTGCGCCGCGGTGCACAGCAGCTTTGGATCTCCGATGACTGGCACTCGCTCACCGTCCACATCGTCTCCGGGTTTCGCGTCCGCTGGAGGTGCGACGTGCCACCACTTCACAAACAGTCCGACGCTCTCGTTCAGCTGGTGGTTGCCCATGCGCCGGATGAGCGTCGTGATGGCTTCGGCAGCCAGCAGACGACAGGCCGATGCTTCGTCGTTCGCGAGGCGCAACACGAGCGGCAGCAGGAAGAATTGCGCGCGGTCGTTGAGTAGATCGATCGGCAGCTTATTAACTAGCGCACCAATCGTCTCCAGCACAGCCTTGCGTCCGCTCTCGTACGTGTAAGCGAGATTGTTGAGCAGGAACTTGAAATGGTGCGTCAGCCGCTTCGGACCGAGAGGGTACTCGAGCAGGAACGTCAGGTAGATGGAGCTGCAGTTGGCTCTCGCGCTCTGTGCGTCGCTCTGCACCAACAGCTCACCGACACGCAGCATCACATCGTACACCTCGTTCACAACGAGCCGAGACGCGATCACAGCCTTCAGCAGCGAGTACGTCGCGTTCTGGTGGTCCTTCTCCTCCAAATCAGCACGAACAAAGCTCAGGATGACGCGCAGCTGAGCCTCCGTCAACTTGTATGTCGGTCGCGCCTTGAGCACAGTCGTCAGCGCGCGATAGCACGTCTGCACCATCTCGTTGCGAGTGGCTGCTCCTGCCTTCTGCAGGATCTTGAACAGCCGCGCAACCAGCGGTTCGATCGCGATGTCCATGGCCGCCAGCTCGTGCTGGTTCAGCAACAGCGTCAAACACTTGAGCGCGTTCACAATAGCGCGGTTGTTCTTGACCTCCGCTGCGCACCGCATGAGCAGCGGGACAAGCGGATCAACGAGTTGCGGCGACACCGCGCCGGACCGGATCGTTGTGTACACCAACAGGACAGCAAACGTCATGAGCTCGTCCAAGTGAGCAGTCGACACCTCGTTGGCTTCACCATCGACGTTGTGGCGGTCATAGCCCGTCATGCGGCCCTGGTGAGCCACCTTGGCGGCGTCTCGCGCACGCACGCGCTTCGCCAGCTCGGCCGTCGCACGCGCGCTCTTCTCGTTCACAAGCCACGATGTCACGAGAGCCGAACTGCCGGTACCACTGTACTTGGCCTTTTCCTTTTCGGTCGCCGGACGCACAGCCTCAAGACACGACTGCAGCATGTTGTACGCCAGCAGATACACGTACGAGGGCTCGACGGCAGGGTTCTTCACGAGTCCGAGAGCTACACGCTTGAGCGATTCTTGGAGAATCAGCGTCGCCTTGGGGGAGTCGAAAATGCGGTACTTGTCAACCAGTGCCGACAGCACTGAGTGGATGCTCGGGTTGGGCAGGAACCCGATGGTGCGTGCCAGCAGCTCCAACGAATCGTAGCTGCGACCATTTGCCCTGGCTTCCTTCATCTTGGACTTGTGTGGAGCCGAACCGTCCTGGTTCTCGATGGCGTCCTTGAACAACTCTTCAACCAGGATGTGCATAATGTTAGGCACGCACTCGTCCAGAGGACTCGCATAGTCCTCTGTGCGCGGTGGTGACGCACTGTCGCCCGACTTCAGGAGGGACGGCGGCTTGGGAAGTGACACCATCGTCGAGACCTTCTCCAGCACGGAATGAATCGTGAACGACAGCACGTGCACCATGTAGCCGTCGCGAAGGGTGTGCCGCAGTTCGTCGACGATCGGGAACAGGTAGCCGATGCCGAGCTCCGCCGTGATGTTCACGAGAGTTTGACGAGCAGACGTACGAACCGCCTCATCCTTGTTCTTCAGCAGCTTGGTGAAGCTCATCAGGAGCTTGGGGAACTCGAAGTAAAACGTCGCTGCTCGTAGGCGACGCAGTACCTTCACGATCGCGAGTGCCAGTGGAGCACGCACCGTCACTGCTTGCGAAACGACTGCATCATCCTCGAACGAAGCCGTGCTCGCCTTTGCCGCTCCCTTGGCCGTGACAGCCTTGAACAGATACTTCTTCATCATCGGAAGCACTTGGGCTTCCATGCTGTCTTGCACCTTAGTCGACTCAACCGGGGCACCATCGGCGTCATTCATCGTCTCGTCCTCGTCCATATCGTTATCCTCATCCTCATTGGTGCTTGTCTTCTCGACTGTCGGCTTGGCCTGTTCGCCATTCCTGCGAGCAGCACCAGGAGCGCGCTTTGCACTCTTCTCCCACCGCGTCGCTGCTCCAGGCGAGGCAAAATGGAAGTGATCGATCACTTCGCACACCGCAGCAATGATCGTGTTCTCCATCTCGGCGTGGCCATCGATCGACTTGAGCAGTCGCCGGAGCAGCGCGAGGTAGTGCGACCAGCCCAACAGCCCTGCCGCGCTGCCAACGCACGCAGCAGCCTCCGTCCGAATAGACTCCTGACTCTTCGCCTGTGCCTCGAAGATGAAATGCAGGATCAGCGGCAACAGCACGTTGTTCACGGTCGAGTTGGAGAACCATTCGCGAGTGTCAGACATCGCCTCATCGCCGAGCGCAGTTGCCGCTTGCTGCTTTTCAGCCATTTGATTCAACAAGGTGCTCAAGCGCTGGAGCGCACGGCGCTTGCGATGCGCTTGGATGTGCGTGATGTTGTAGAAGAAATCAGCCTCCGGGTCTTCCTTGTTGCGAAGAAGAGCCAAGTCGCTGTGAACGAACGGGAACGCGCCAAGTTCGGCGTGATGGTCAGCGACGTGGCCTAGCAGCGATACAAACCCACGGCGCACGTCTTCGATCGGGGACCGGAGACTGTAGCGCACGGAAGGCATCACCAGCGACTCGAGTGCATTCAGGACGGGAGATTTGTCCGCGGCAGTAACACCACCTTCAGCCTGCTTCGCAGCCACGCCAACAAAAGTCGTCATACCAGCAAGAGCGGCACTGCGGATCGAAAACTCGCTGTCGTGGAGACACGTCAAGTACTGGCTGATCACTGGTGCGAGAAGATGAGTATCGTGCGTGAACGCTCTGAACGAAGACTGGTTCACTTGGTTCAACGCATCCATCCGGCGTTCAAAGTCCACTTCCTCGATCTTCTTGACGTCGTACGCGTTCAGCGAGGCAAGCAGTTCGGCCACTGATGCGAGCGACGGCGTGGCCTTGTGATTCCCAAGCGCGGCAAACACGTCGATCAGTTTGGCGCGTGTCGATCGCTCATTCACACAGTTTGGTCCTGGCGCAAGGAGCTTAGACAAAGCGAGCACGTGCTTTCGGGGATCCGACAGCAGCGGCACGATCTGAGCAAGCACCTGCAGGATGTTCTCCTTGTCGGCTTCGGACGCACGGTGGCTTCGCTGCAGAAACGGCACCAACAGCTGGAACAGGTTGTGCGCTGACGTCGACAGCTCATCGTCATCTCCTAGATTGGTCGCGCTCTCCTCAAGATGCGCAGACAACCGGCACAAGAAAGTCAACTCCTTGCGTGCCGATCCGGCGTACCGATCGCGCGCATATCGGGCTGCCTTGGCTTGGAATCGCTGCACGAACTGCTTCAGCACGAACGGAATGTGTGGGATCAATTGACGAGTCGCGCTCGAATCAGTCAGATCCTCGTCGCCATCCAAGAGCGATCCCATGAACTGCAAGATGGCTTCCAGGATATCCGGCGTGACCCCATTCGATTGCTCGCCGGACTTGAGACCCGCCGCCAAGCACGAGATGGTGCTGAGGACGAGTTCCTCCGACAGATACGATCGAGATCGGTCAGCACGGGCGACCGCGAGCAACAGTTCGAACAGCGCCGAAGCCTTCTCGGCTCCGACAACCGTCTTCTGGAGACGCAATACAGAATCGCGCGTGATGTCCAGGAAATCGGCAACCCATGGGCCGAGCGGCACCAACGAATCGAACTGAGAAAGAACACAAGCACATCGATACAGTTAAGGTATGAAGGCACAACGACATAGAAGAAAGACAAAATAGGTCCTTACCGTATCGACGACCTCAGCCAGACGTCGCAGGGTGAGTGTCCGCACTTGCTTCCGCATCCCAGACGTGTACTCGGGTTTCTCCTTGACGTCGACACTGCTAGCTGCAACGTTATCGTCATCCTGATCCACCTCCATGGCTTCGTGCTCAGCATCATCGTCGCTCTCTTCGTTTAACCGCAAGATCGATACGAGCACATTGGCAATGGACGGAACAAAAGTCGCAAGCTTGACACCGAGCTGGCCAATCAAGTCTTCGAGAAGATTCAAGAAACCGAGAACACGGGACGGCTGCACCTTCGCGACCTGCACACTCACGATACCAGTAGCGCTGGCGCTGCCTTCGTCTGTCAACTCGATCTTCACATCAAAGGCACGAACGACCAGTTCCACGAACGAGGCGAGCTCTCGCACATCCAACGCCGCTAGGTAGGCAAGAATGGCGGCTCGCCGAGCTGCGACGGTATCGCCAGAGTTGCGACCCTTCTTGCTCACACACTTTGAGTACAGCACACGCATGAGCACAGGCACGAGATGCGCGCGATGCTCCTGAAGAACCGTGCCTGCTGCTTCACTGATATCAAAGCTTGTCAACTCCTCTCGGAAAGTTGTCGAATCAGCGATCCGGTCAAGTTGGGTCTTGTAGGCCGCCAGGTGCTTCTTCTCGAACCCGTACAAGCACTTCAGAGCGAGTTTCGAGATCACCTCGTCCGACTTCATCAGCAGATCAAAGCAGAAGTCGTGCAGGAACGCGTTGGCAAACGCGCCTTTCATGTTGTTGAACTTGGCAAACAGCTTGAGCTGGTCGATGAGCTTGCTGCGCACGCTCTTGGTGGTCAGCTGCGAGAACACTTGAGGCTCGCGCCACGACACTGCATCGACAGCAGTCGTTTCGTTTGGCTTCGTTTCGACCTTTGTCAGCAGCTGATCAATCACATGAAGGCGATCTTTGTCGATCTCATCCGAGTAAATATGAGCGTACTGGTCGCGAAGGAATGCAAGAAAGAGCGGCACAATAAACTTGGTCTTGCTCTCGACCAGATCCGAAAACTTCTCCAGGCCTTTCCAAAGCAACGAATGGTGCGTGATCAAATCTGTCGATGTAGACGAGTCCACATGGTTGCTCTCGAGCTGGCACACCGCTTCAAACTCTTGGAGGACGCTGGCATCACACTTACTGTCGTCACTGCTGTGAGAGGATGCAGCAGGTTCGTTGTTACTCGATTCTTGACGGAACGAAGCGGAAGAAAGCTCAGCACTAATGTACGGCCACGCATCTGCAAAGTGGAGTTGTGCAGTCGGCTCAATAGCATCAGCAATATGGGGCCAAAGTGTCGAAAATTTGACATGGTACAGTCCAAGCAGTTGGTTGACAGCAATGCGCTTGTAAACAAGAGGTGTCTGGGACGACCGACTGAGGATCTTCACTCTGCCGATCAACCGCTGAGCCTCGCGCTCCGTGTCGACGCTAATCTTGGCACACGTTCGCTCTAAGCTCACGCACACGTCCAAAAGCTCACACTCGCCCGAGAACGTCGCGTTGTCGTCGTCAGAGTCCACATACTTCAACCTGTCGAACCGAGCCAGAATCTCCAACGATACCAAACGCATGACGTGCGACGCCGAACGAAGGTTCTGCATCAAGAGTTCAGCGACGCTGGCCAGCTTGTTCGAGTTCAGCATGTCACCTAGCTCGTCCACAGTCTTCCACGTGATGTACTCTCGCAGCGCCGCGAGATTCGCATACGAGCTCGCTTTGCCTTGCAGAGCACGCTCAATCAACACATCAGCTTCCTTGCCTGGCAGCTGCTTTCCGCTGTGATGCTGTGCAGATAGTTGTAACCGCCACAGTTCTCCCCGAAGAGAGTGAAGTTGTGCTACGATGGTTTCCTGGCCGTCAAGAGCCTTGATCTTGTTGTCGATTTGCGAAATTAGCGGCAACACGAACTTATTCAAGTGCGAGTCGTTGATCCGAATCAGTGCCAAAGCCTTGCAAAACTTCCATCCAATCGCCAATGAGCTTTCACTCGCTTGTGGCTTAGCGATCCCAGAGCTAAGAAGTTTGCGTCCAACATCCAGCAGCACCTTGTCTTCAGCGAACAAACTCTTCGCAGGGTACGTAATCAAGCACTGGCCGCGAGACATCAGCAAGTAGTCATTCTCGTCCACAACATCGCCGTGCTCGGGGATATACGCGCCGAGATCGCACATCAACCGGCTGAATGCGTCGATGTCAACTCGCAGGAGGCTGGTAAACGCCAACTCAACAGCGTTCGGGAAGATGAACTGCTTCACAAAATCCACCGTAACGTAAGCGTGCTGAAGCGTGCGCTTAATGTACTCCAAGAGACTGGATCGCCAGTATTCCGCCACTTCGCTGTCGCCGTCGTCATGTCTCGCTGCGTCAAAGAACGCCCGCACTTGAGCACTCATATCAGTCGGAGATGTGGGGAACAACCGCCAGACCGCTTCAAACAGCAGCAGGAGATTGTCGCGCAGCTCGTGACATGTCGACGAGAGAATCGTCGAGTCCGATAGCACTGACACGCACACTTTGTGGACTGCAGCAAGTCGCTTCGCATCTCCGTGCACGAGCTTTCCGGCACGGAAGCGCACGCAGATCGTCAGCACGTTGATCAGTCGAGCCACATACTGCGAGTCAGCTTCCGTTTTCCGAACAGAGGCAGCCTTGGTAACAGCCAGCGTGAAGCAGTCGAGCAGCTCGCTCGAATGGTCGCCATCCGTGTGCCGGTTCATCAGCGCGCATGTCTTGCTGACGATGGTGAACACAACCGCTCGCTGCGCCTCAATCTGGGCTCGTTCTTCTTCGCCATCGTCTGTTGAGCTCCCTTGCTTCGCCTCCTTGGGCCGAAACGATCCGAGCAGGAAGAGCACAACATCGCGCATGCGCGAGTGGAACCCGTGGTTGACATTGCGGACCAGCGCGAAGAACAGCTTGGCCGAGCCGTCTTGCAGGATCTCGTCGTCCTTACCAGCGCCGCGAGTGAGTGCGCGGAGATACGCGGCCAAGTACTTCTTCATGTCTTTGACGTTGTCGATGCGACGCAGCAGCACTGCAAGCGTCTGGGCCGCGAACTCGCGCACGAAATCACGCGGGTGGCCCAGCAGCGGGAAGTAGCACTTGTGCACGGCGTCCATGTCCTTGAGCAGCTGCGCGCGCAGGTAGTTGAAGAGCATCGTGAGCGTCTTGAACACTTGTGTGCTCAGCTCAGGCTGCACATTCCCAAAGCCATCACGATCCAACAGTTAGCTTCTCTGATTCCTCCACCACCGACCAATCTCAGACCAGAACGTACATCTTTCGTGTCGATGACGGCCACGATAAGAGGCAGCGTGGCGGCAAAGTGCGGGTAGAACTCCTTGCGCAGCTCGCGCGCGAGCGCCGTGATCAGCTTGAGCACCGGCACAATCCGCTCGCGCTGCACCTGTGTGTCCTCCTTGGCGGACGTGAGCTCGTCCTGCAGCACACGCACGACCTTGGCGAGGTGGTGCAGCAGCTGCGGCGTCGT
Organism: Phytopythium vexans; assembly: GCA_003413675.1. Lineage (NCBI taxonomy): Eukaryota > Oomycota > Peronosporomycetes > Pythiales > Pythiaceae > Phytopythium > Phytopythium vexans. Next base: position 1,290,043 of record QLOC01000005.1, read on the forward strand.
CGTCACGAGCGGCTGCAGCTGGCGGTGCAGGAGCTGGAAGCTCTCGAGCGTCGTGAGCTCGCCCTGCAGCTGCAGCTCCTCCACGAAGCTCAGTTCGCCGTGCACGGCATTGCTCTTGGCGTGCAGCTGCAGCTCGCTCTGCAGGTTCTGCACGCGCTCCCGCACTCTCTGGAAGCGGTGGCGGCGCTGTTTGGCCGGCGCCGGCGCGCCTTCGTCCGCCATTTTCTCGGGTTCTGTTGCTCGGTTCGGGATCAGAACGGTACGGGCGTGATCAGCAGAGAGCGCTCTTCACGAGCGTATATGTCACGGCAGTCGGCGGGCCGCCAGTCGACGTGCAGCGTCCCGGATACAGCGCGCTCAACGAGAGCGAGCGCCGCCGGCGACAGAGTTTGGTGGCGGGCAATCGGCAACGTGAAAGGAAACCTCAGACAGGCAAAATATACTTGCATTCACTATGGCAATTAAGTGCTGGCCGCTTCCAGTCGATTGGCCGAGAGCAGCGAGCGGACGGCGGCCACCGCTTCGTCCGCCGGCATTTCGCCCAATGGTAGCGCCGCAAAAGCGTGCAGAAACGTGGTCCTCGCGCGTTTCGGAGCGGATCCGCCCTCGTCCGCCGGCGGATCCGCCGATGACGTCCGCTTCTTCGCACTGCGACTCGCATCGTGCACCTCGCCAATCGCGCGCTCCATCAGCTCGAGCTCGTCGCTCTTGCGGCGCGCCGTCTCGAGCACCTGGGCCGGGAAGCCCGCCATTTGCGCCACGTGCACGCCGAAGCTCTCCATGCAGGCTCCGTCCCGCACCTGGTACACCATCGTGATGTCTCGGTCGCTCGTCAGCGCCGTCACGTGCTTGTTGACGAAGCCGCCGGCCGGGTGCTCGCGCGCCAGCGCCGTCAGCTCGTGGAAGTGCGTCGCGAACATGCACATGGCGCGCACCTTCGTGAGCAGGTGCTCCGAGATGGCCCACGCGAGCCCGAACCCGTCGTACGTGGACGTACCGCGACCCAGCTCGTCAATGATCACGAGCGACTTGGCGGTCGCCTTGTGCAGGATCGCGCCGGCTTCGAGCATCTCCATCATGAACGTCGACACGCCGCGCTGCTGCAGGTCGCCGGCGCCGATGCGCACGAGCAGCTTGTCGAACACGGGCAGTTGCGCCGCCTCGGCGGGAACAAAGCTGCCGACCTGGGCCATCACCGCGATCGTGCCCAGCTGCCGGATGTATGTGCTCTTGCCGCCCATGTTCGGCCCTGTGATGAGCACGAACCGCGAGGCGTCGCGAGACATGGCGTAGTCGTTCGGAATGAAGTCCACTTGGTCCTGGAGCTCCACACACGGATGCCGCGAGCCCGTGAGTGTGACGGTGTCGCCGTCCGCCTCCATCATAGGACGGCAGTAGCCCGAGCCGGCATGGCAAGCCGCGTGCGCGAACCCGAGCAGCACGTCCAGCTCCGCGAGCACACCCGTTGCTGCTTCGAGCACAGGCACATACGTGCTGGCCACGTCGATCGCATCGTTGAGCAGGGACGTCTGTCTCTTGTCGTACTCGGAACGCAGCCGCCGATACTCAGTTGCGAGCGACTTGAGCTTGGCCGTTGTGAACTGCACGCCGTTCACGAGAACTTGACAGATGTGCACGTACGGCAGCTTGGAAATGCGCGCCTCCTCCTTCTTGTTGACGATGCGGAACACAAAGCCGCGCACCTTGTCCTTCTCGCACTTGATGTCACCTCCGATCGAGCGGAGCGCGTTCTGGTGCTCCGCCTCGATGTCAGCCAGCACGTCGTTCCACTCGTTGCGCAGCGTCTGTAACTCCTCGTCGTGCTTGGCGTTCACGATAAGCGTCGGACGGCTGTCCAGATCCACCACTTCTTCGACAAGCTCCATGAACCCCTGCATGTCCGCGACCACCTTGTTCAGCGGCGTCACATACTTGGCATGCAGCAACTCGCTCGACTCGCCGTCGTAGTCCTGTAGCAGCGTGCGGATGCGAGGGATGGCGTCCTTGGCCGCGTCGTACACGTTCACAAGGTCGGTGATCTTGGCGTTCTTCTTCCTCTCAAGACTCACGCTCAGGCGCTCGAGATCTGGCAGCGACTTCATGCACTCATCCAGCAGCTCCATGCGGAGCGACGCCTCGTCGACAAAGACCTGCACGACGTCCTGCCGAGCTGTAATGGCATCGATGTCCACAAGAGGCTGGCGGATCCATCGCTCCAGCAGGCGACGACCCATTGTCGTCTTCCCGCGGTTCAGGATCTCCAGCACGCTGCCTCCGAACCGCGCCGAGCCCTTTGCCTTCGGATCCGGAAGGAGATTCAGCGACCAGATGGCCGCGCTGTCGAGCTGCATCGCCGACGACAAGCTGCCCTCCGTCAGCGTGTAGCTGCCGAAACCGTCCGCATCCGCCATGAGCCCGAGCGAATCGATGAGGCACGCGAGCGCGCCGGTCGCGAGCTGCAGGTCGAGCACTCCCTTGAATTCGGTCATGGCCGGCGCGCCAAGCAGCCGGGCGAGATTGGTCTCTAGCCCAGTGTCCTTGAACGCATGTTTCTTAATGTAGACGTTGGCCACGTTGTGACCCTTGAGCAGCGCGTGCAGCTTCTTGCTGTCGCCTGTAGATCTCCAGTTAGTCGCGACAGACACCTGAACGACCAGCATGGTAAGGGAACGCACCGATTTGCTGCCCGCCCTGCTCCAGCTCAGATGACAGAAAGCACTTGGACGGCGCGAGCTGCACCAGCAGCGTCTCGAGGTTGGCGAACTCGCTCGAGTCGGAGAACTCGAAGAGCGTGAGCTCCCAGTTCTTGCGGTCCTCGTCCGCGCGGCCCTTGACGCCGGACGCGCGCAGCCGCGGCCGACGCACAGCCACGCCCACCTGCTTCAGGTGCTTCGAGTTGCGCAGCTGCAGCGCCAGCTCCGGCGCCGGCGCCGCGCCGCCCTCGTCCGCTGAGTACTCGTCGCTCATCTTTCCGCTCCAAAAATGACCTTGTGCAAGGTGTTCCCGCCAATTTGTGTCCCCAAATAAATGGCGTCTTTTCTCAATCGAATCATCCAAACAGGGCATATTTATCTGGACGTCAAAGTCTGGTTGGCAGTTTTTTGGCGCGCACATTTGGACCAGCTATTTTGCATCTCAAGATGGACGGAGAGACCGAAGCAGTTGAGCCGCTCGACTGGCGACGCGAATTCGAGGCGGCACTTGCTGAGATCCATGCGGCGGGAAGCGACGTTACCGCCACCTCCGATGGCGCACCGCTTGTTCTGTCTGCGCCTGTGGGGAGCTTCCTGGATCGTGCGCTAGAAACGGCTGATGGCAACAATGCACAGCTCCGACGCATTGGCAGGTCGCTCGCGACGTGTGCAGCGCAGATGGCTGTCTCCTCGACTGCGCAGGCTCGGGACCTTCCGCGTGCGGCCAGGGTCGGGTCGCTTCAGCTCCAGCTAGTTGCTCGCGTGCTTGCGTACAGCGGTTCGAAGAGCAAGGATGCCAAGAAGGCGGCGAGGAAGGAGATCCGCGGGGTGTTGGATCGAATCGCGCTGCTGTTGGATGCGGGCAACCCGCCGTCGCTGATAGACGAAGGAGAACACTCGCCGTTTCAAGATCTGCTGAGTCGCGAGCTAGCTCCGCGGTTGGAGAAGCTGCTTCCCGCGCTCTTCCGGTACTTGTTCAAGGTGTACGAACTGGGAGACGATGAACCGCCAGTCAACAACAACGCTGCCACTTCGACCGCAATCGCCGGTACGGTAATGTCTGGGATACCGTCTGGGCATCGCTCATCGCCGGTACGTTCTAGACTGGATCGTTCTCATTGCTGTTGATTGTACATTCGCCATCACACCTGACAATTCGATCGCGTCCATTGTCAATCAGGTAAATGACGGTGGCACCTCGATTTCATCGGCTGATGGTGGAAACGGACCTGCGGATACGTCAACCAAGCGCAGCATCTTGTCGGCATTACGTGATGAGCGACCGTTAAAGCGCGTTCGTTCAGAGGTGGGTCCGATTGCTAGTTTCGCAGCCAGCATCCAACCCGTCACTCATTTGAATGCTGCCACTTTGCTGCCACAGATGTCCGACACATTCAAGGAGATGCTGCTGCCGCAACAGCTCCAGCGACAGCACAAGCCCCGTCACCACAAGTCTCGGCGGTCCACGACCAGGAGCGCACGAGAGTCCCACAGCAGCGGCAGCACTGCACCACGTGACTCAGCCAAAGACTCTGACCGGGGTCGGAAGGAGAAACGACCAAGGTCGAAGGACATGGCCCCGAAAGCCTCCTCCACGAAGAGTGTGCATCAACCTCCAGCTCAAGGCTCGCTTTCCGCCCGCGCGGCGGAGTCCAGATCATTGTCGACATTTGATCGGCCTCGCTCGACCAGTTCTCGCACTCAGACTTCGCTATTGCTAGGAAATCCAGTCTTGAGGTCGACCGGCGGGACCCCTGCATTGCAGAATCGCCACGGATCTGCCTTTCGGAATGTCGTCGCTCCACCTGGTGGCGGCACTCGACCAGCCAACGCAGCTGCGGCACCTGCAGGACGTCTGCCAACAGCGCCATCTGCAATAGTGATGCGGACGCCTGAACGACCCAAGCGCCAGCCTGCGCGTAGATCAGAGCGTGTGCTGGTCGCGGCGTCGCCACCCCTCCGAAAACCGACCGGTGCTCACCGTCCGCTGCTTCGAGGACCCGGTCGCCCCCCACGGCAAACACCGCCGTCCCCATTATTCAAGTGAATACATTAGATCTGCTCATGTGGGTAATGTGTCATCGCTTTTCTTTCAAGCTAGCATGATCTGAACTTGGATGCTCATGCAGTTTTAGTTATGCTCCGATGGCGACGGTCCGCCGAGGTCGCATCAGTAGCGGGTTCTTCATGGTTAGCGTGATGCCCGCCGTGTAGACGACTTCTTGGCCAGGTTCCTCTACCAGGTCAAAGTGGAACAGCACGGTGGCCAAGACCATCTTGAGCTGCAGCATTGCGAGCGCCTTACCAACGCACGAGCGCGGACCGGCGCTGAAGGTCGCGAGCTGGAACGGCGAGAAGGAGCGCAGCTTGCCAGTCGAATCGTCCAAGAATCGCTCGGGCTTGAACTGCGCCGCGTCGTCTCCCCAGACGCTCTCGAGGCGATGCAAGGCGTAGACGGCGACCCCCACGTCAGTACCGGCGCGCACGAATGTGCCGTCGGGCAACCACGCGTCCTGTATGCAGTGCTTGACGGTGAAGGCACCAGCCGGGAACAGCCGCATGACCTCGCGGATCGTGGCCTCGAGGATCGGAAGATGTTGGATGTCGTCCATGGCCGGCACGAACGTCGGGTCCGTCGCCAGCTGCGGTACATTCTCGAGGAGTTCGGCTCGGATGGCCGCCACCGCCTGAGGTTCGTGGCTCAACACATGGAAGAACCAGCTCATGGTGTCGGCCGTCGTGTCGCGACCGGCGACCATGGCGGCGACCATGATATCTCTCACTTCGGTAGGATGGACTTCCAGCTGGTCAGTCTCGGCCATCTCCAAGATCTGGTCCACGAGGTGCTTGGCTCGATCGTCCGACTGGTGCTTTCGCTGCTCCATCGACTGGTTTATCAGGTCGAGCGCCATGGTGTTGACGACTTCGAGGCTCTCGCGCAGCCTGCGCTCGCTGCCAACGTTGAGCCATCGCTTGAGCTTCCACACGAAGGTGGGAACCGAGAAGCGGCGAGCGATCACGAGCTGCGCTGTGTCGAACGCTGCCTGGAACGGGTGCTGAGCGTGAGCCGAGAGCTGACCGAGCTCAACGCCCATGGCCAACTCGACGAACGCCTCGAGCGCGAACCGGTGCATGATCTCCGTCACATCGACCACCTGCCTTGCCTCGGCGGCCGAACCGAGCAGATCGAGGAGGGTGTGCGTGTGCTTTTGAACGATCGGCGCGACGTGGTATCTCAGCGTGCGGGCTGTGAACAATCGCGCGAGGAACTGGCGCTGTCGCTTCCACTTAACCCCATTGACGATGAAGATCGAGTCGCCGAGCAGGTCGACGAGCAGGTCGTGGAAGTTCTCACCCTTGGCGAACGACTCGAGCTGGTCCTTCTGCACGGCCTCGAACAACTCGGGTGTCGCGATCAGCAGCAGATCCGGTTTGCCAGGCAGCTTCAGCAGCACGGGCTTGCCGCCGGACTCTCGTTGCAGTTCTAGGAACCAGTCGTGTCCGCGGTTGGCGTGACGCGCGAGGTGCAGGAGGTCGCCGACCACCGGCAGCGTCGTGGATGGTCGAACGACGGGTGCGCTGGCTCGATCCTTGTGCAGACTGTCGAAGGATGATGGCACTGGCGATACTTGAGCACGCGGATCGAGGAATAGTGGCTGCGCTCGCATCAGCAGAGCTGCTACGCCAGCGACAGCTACAGCGACCACAAGGACCGTCGATGGGGTCGCTTCAGTCGACACCAGCAGCTGCAGCATGGCGGAGGTGATGCAAAGGCGGCTGTTGTTGTTTTCCGCGATCGGAGAAAACCGAAATGACTGCGCTGACTTCGACGTAGAGTCCGTGGCCACCAAAGTAGCACCAATGTGGCAGTGCCAATGGGTGGAAGATGGTGCCGCACCACACGTAATTCGAGTTTGGTCCATGGGTGAAGTCCAGTCGGATATCACCGGTGAGGAGGAACACCATGATGCGCTTGCTGCGAATCTGGAGGCTCGACGCCTCTTCGTTGAAGGTGTGGGACCGACCAGCTGCCGCAGGGCTGAGATCGTTGGTGGTGATGTGAGGATGATCTTCTGTAGCCATTCGGGCAGCAGAGACAATATTTGACAGGGCAGGATAGCAGAGCGTCCTCTCGGCGAGCGATCAGCTGCGGCACTGAAAAGTTCAGCTCCTCTCACTTGTAACTCTCGGTGGAGCCAATCTCCAGGGACTGGCAAGTGGTGCATAAGGGATCCATTGGTTCTAGTCACTATCGCTGTCGCTCCCATAGGCCACTAAACCCAGTGACGGTGCAGCCACCGCGACCTTCTCGTCGCTCTCCGCCTTCACCTCCGACTTGGCGGCAGATGGAGCCGTCATCTCGGTTCCTTTCTTGGCCTTCTTGGCCTTTGTCCCTGCCTGGGTCGCCTTCCGCTTTGCTCGCACCACCACAACGCTCGGCGCTGCCTTCTTGGACACTGCGGCCTTCTCCCGCGGCTGCGACTGAGCCAACGACGCCACCGTGGCGACAGGAGGAGCGGAACCCGTGGTCTGCTTGGCGCCTTCTCGAGCGAGCACTGCACAGTCAACATGGAGCCGTGAGCTGTAAAGACCGACTCGGATCGACAGATAACAAACTGGGAAGACATACAAAAATTGGCGACGTCCTCTTCGTGCTGCGTCTGTCTCCGCCGCTCCGTGTCGGCCTGGCGATCCTCGAGGTCTCGGATGAACGCGATCTCCTCCTCATCGAGCGCCTTGGGCGGCGCTACACTCGCGATCGGCGGTCACCAGTCAGGATCATACCCACCAAGCGGCAACGATCCAACCAACGCACCGAACGGGTTGTTCTTCTCCTTCCACTCGCTATCCTTCCGCTCCTTCATATCCTGCAGCTGCTCGAACAGCGGCTTGTAGCCTGCCGAGTCCTGCGCGCGCGTCGCCGGCGCCTCCGAGATGCGCTTCTCCTCGACATTGTCGCCAAAGAGCTGCGGGGGACAGCGTCAGTGTTCACGCGTAGTTGTGCAGCTCACATCGCGCCGATCACTCAGGTGACTGCACCGATTGCAAGCGAAGAACGTACCCCGTCCGACGAGGTGAGCACGGCAGTCGACACGAAGCCAGCGAGCACGCCTCGCGGCGCCGCTGCACCACCGTCGGCACCGCTTGGCGCATTCATTTTCGCACTGTGAAGGAGGTTATGCCCATATCCAGGGTACTACCCTGGTTACTCACACGTCACAGGAGGGCCCAAATGAGTAACTCGCAACTGGTTACACTCGTAACCCTGCTTCCAGGCCAGCGCTTTGCAGACCAGCAAGCGGCGCGAAGCCATTGACGCTGCTGTGGCTGCTCGCGCTCGATAGCACCAGCCCCAGCGTCCCAACCACCGTCGCAATGGCGGACGCGGAGTCCGCAGCCGTGCTGCGCGAGTTCTTGCTGACCGTGGAGCACGCCAAGCAGCCGCTGGACGCCGCGATCCGCAGCTTGGCGCCAGCGTTGGCCACTCCATCCTCGGCTGAGCGCTTCCTCGCCATCCACCCGCAGTGCGAACCGCTGCTGCGCTGCTGGCCCGAGACCGTCGGCGCCGGCACGCGATGGGAGCAGCGCGAGAGCGTGGCTGTCTTCCTCGAGGTGCTCGCGGCGCTCGTGACGGCGCAGACTGGTCGCGATGCGAAGGCGGCCGAGGCGCTGGCGCTCAAGGTCATCCGCGACAAGAGCGCGCTGGTCGAGAAGGTGATGACGTGGAGCGACAAGCCGATCATCGAGTTCCGCGCGCTCGAGCTGTGCCGCGCGCTGGTCGCGGTGAACGGAGTCGTGGCGCGCGAGTTCGTGCGGCTGTTCCACCTGCAGAGTCCCGTGTTCGTCAAGATGGCGGCACGCCGCATGAAGAAACCCGAGCCAGTGGGCGACAACGCCGATACAGAGGAAGATGAGGGCCAGGAGAAGGCTCGACCGCAAGCACCAGCGTTTCAGATCCGCGAGGCGTACGTGCGTCTGGTGCTGGAGCTGATGGCGTGTCCTGACACAAGCGTCCGTCGGTTCGCGCTGAAAGAGGGTGGCATCGCCGTCTCGCTGTTCAAAAGCATCGAAGCCGACTCGCCTGAGCTACTGACGCTGCTGTTCTCGAAGCTGGAGGAGCTCGTGCTGAGGAACCCGAGCTTGGATCATCGCGCAAAGACTGTCATCTTCAGCGGACCGAACATCCTGTTGCTGCTGCCGCTGCTGCAGTCGGAGGAAGAGCCTGTGGCTGCCTTGGCCGCTCAGATGCTGGATCGTCTTTTCTTCGGAGACGACGCTCTGTACGGTGTCGCGACGGAAACCGCGTGTCGTTTGTTCCTCTCCAAAGCCTCGACGCCATCGACCGGCACATCGTTCGATCAAGTCAACGCGACGAAAGTCATCCGGAACACGCTTGTGGGGGTCGGTGTGAATGAATTGATGCGGAGCTCGCACGCCCAGGCTGTCGTGACCAAGTTGCTCACGACGTACCCGGCTGCTACAGCAGACTACTTGAGTGCGTTGGCGATCCAGTTGGAGCCACGCGCCGCGTATCGATGGTTTTGCGTGGCCTCGCTCGTGCAGAAGCTCCTCTCGTGCTCTCTTGCGGCCAGTGGTCTGCCGGATGCCATGGCCGAATCTGTTTGGTGCACGCCGCAACTCCTTGCGACGCGACTCATCGCGCCTTGCAATTTCCGGAAAGAACTGTCGCGCGGCATCCAGCACGTGAATGACCTGGTTGTGTACTCCTCGCTCGGCGTCATCGAGTCGATTCTGCATCGCTTTGAGCACGTGATTCTGTCAACGCAGTCTGATCGCGTCAAGACGGAGCTGGAGAATGAGATGCGGTTCTTGCTGCCAAGTCCCGAGGCGCTTGTGTCATTGCTGTTGAAGCTGTGCTCGTCGACTCAGCCTGTTGCGCTCATCTACATTCGCGCGCTCTCCGTCTTCCGACTGTACCTCGAGTGTTTCCCGCAAATGATGAGCGAGGTGAAGCTCGACTTCACCAAGTTGCTGGCGTGGCAGTACTTGGAGGATGATGACAAGCACCAGTCAGCGCTGACACACAACTCGAACGGACGTCCGTCGTTGCAGAGCATGATTGTTGCCGAGATGCTGCGCTTCCTGCTGGCGGTGGATACCAGTCGTCTTCGGTTTCTTCTGCAACGAGGAGGCTCGAGCGTTGCGCCAACTCCGTCGAAGTTGCTGCTGCTCTTGCTGTTAGATGTGAACACACAGAGCCGAATGATTCGTGACCTGTGCGACCAGGTGCTGACTCGCGTACTGTGGATCTCCGGTGTGTTTGGTCAACCTGGCGAGCAAGGCATCGACGAGAACGAAGAGATCAGATTTTGGTTGCAGAGTTTGCACAACAGTGGGAAGCAAGGTGCGCACTTCTTGGAAGAGCTGGTGCAAGTGGTCTCCGTTGATCCTTTCGCCAGTGTCGCTGCGTATCAGTCGATGCGTTCGCAAGCGGGTGGTCAAGCGAACTTTGACAAGATGGCAGTCAGTCCTGTCACTGTCGCGTTGGTTCGCTTTCTGAATTCACGTGGAGACACTGCCACGGATGGACTGATCTCGCAGTTCCACGCTGACGCCGAGGTTACTCTGTTTGCCGTCCGAGTGTTGATGGCTCTGTTGTACAGCTGTGAGATCCCTGAACAGATTGTCCTGTTGATCGCGAGCGATGACGCTCAGTTGAGTGAAGACGTCACGATTACGGATGATGACACGAGTGATGATGGATCTAGTTCGAAGAAACGCAAGCGAGCTGGGAAGAAGAGCGCAGATAGCGATGGGGTGTCCGCTGACGTGGACAACGCATACTCGTGGATCCAGCGTTACTGTCGGGAGCAATTCGCTCCGAAGGACTCGGCTCCCAGCAGCCACAAGAAGAAGTCTCGTGTGAGTGATTCGCCGGTTGTTACGAAGTGGAAAAGGTGTACGAGCATCATGGACTTGAAGAAGCAGCTTGCGTCATTGGACGCATCTGCGTACGGACCTAGCTGGAAAGAGATCGCGGATAACTGTCTGGCAGTGACCGGTTCGTTCGAGCTGTGCTACCATTACTTGCTCGCTCACGGAGATGCCGACGTTCTGCCGCTTATCTCAGCGTCGGCTTCCAGCGCCGGGTCCACGACTGTGAAAAAGACGAAGAAGTCTGGTCGCGAAAGTGTTCCATCAAACGCGTCGCATCCGTTTGTGCGTTCGCTGCCACCGCAGATCCTCCTCCAGAACCTGCTTTACCGGATCGGAACCAAGAGTCAAGTCACCTCTGCAACTGCGATCAACTCCGAGGCGATTGTTTCATGCACCTCGAGCATTGTCAAGCTGGTGACGCAGAAGGATCGCGAGTCGCTGCTGGATGGTTCTGACGCTGCGCAAATGTCTGACCAGCTGCTGTTCTTCTTCGCGCGTCATTACGATCAAGTATCCGAGAAAGAGATCCTGCCTTTGTTCAACCTCCTGCTTGTGCTGCTGACGTTTATTGTCGCGTCGAGCGGTGCTTCATCGATGGCAGTACAGAAGCGCGTAGCCAAGTTGCATGCACTGGCCCAGCAGCTTGCTCCAGACTCAAAGAACAACGCGTCATTTCTGCGGTACCGATTGACCGCCATCCAAGTGACCGTCATCAAGCAATCCATGTCTCTTGATGGCGATCGTGAGCTCGCCAGTGCACGTTGGTCTCCAGCGCTGGTCCGATCCGCGATGGTGCCGCTGCTCGTCCTTCGCGCCGTATCGGACGAGCGTGCTACTGTTCGGCTTGCCGTGCTGGAGCACCTCTTGCGTTGTTCGGTGAATACGTTCTCGAAGCCAGTCCGTCGCGCGCTGATTGAACACACGATTCAGTATTTATGCCAAGACGACGCTAGTCCGAGCCAGTCGCTGGTCCGTTCAAGCCACGTTCGCAATCGTCTGTGGCGGTTCTTGGAGACCAGGATGAACGGTGGCAAGAAACACCGTCGTCAATCTCTCGACGTTTTTGTTGCTGGTCTTCAGCTGCTTCGAATGATGGGCGGCGTTACCAGTGACGTGTTTGAGCAAGCCATCGAAGCCACGATCGTGCCGGCTGTCCTCGAAGAAGCTGCCTCCCTTCTCGACCAGGATCGCTCGCTCACACCACTGATTCCGCAGCGTGTTGTGGCTGTCATTTCCGACGATGGTGGGGTGTTTTTGGACAAGTTGGAGACTGTCTTGCTGGCGCAGCTGCAGCAGCCGGCACACAAACCAGTCTCGTACATGCTCGTGAACGCTTGCTTTGACGTGTTTGGTCACGTTCGAACCGTGCAATTGCAGTCGTTCGCGCGCTCGTTGGTTGCGGACTGCTTCGAATCGATCCTGACGCAGCACAAGGGAGGACAGATCGACCGTATCCGCTTGTCGTTGCTTCGACATTTGATCGCTTCGAGTCGTGACGATGAGTTGGTGTCCGCAGAACTGTTCGACGGAATCTGCAAGCGATTGGTGGCGAAGTACCCGAGTGGTGCTGACCTGACGCGCGACCAGATCACGTGCGTCCTTTTGCTGGTGAAGTCAGGCTTCCGTGCTTCACACAGCTCGAGTGTTGTCAATCTGGTGGTGTTTTTGATTCGATGTGGCGTGGTAGCACTCACGAAGTCGAGCTCTGTTGCTCTTCAAGTCTGCACTGCAGTTCGTCTCATTACGGACGAGCTGTTGGCGAGCCATGGCTTCGATGCTTCTATCACGCTGACCAAGTCGCTCGCGCAGTTCCGCGATGTGGTGGCTTTCGTCAAGACAAATAGTGACGCCGTCGCTTTCCGGAGCTTTGTGGAGTTGTCGGCCGTTCTTCTGCGTCTAGTGGTAGCAGCTCCTGCGGATGCGGAACCCAGTCAAGTTTACGACTTCGCGGCGCATTTGGCTGCCATTACCACTCATGGTAGCTTCAGTGCCTACTTGTCGGATCACGAGAACGAGACTGTGAGAGTGTTGCTGGTGCGCGTGGTTGCGGGTCTGGTGGATCGCGCTGATAGCTACCAGGCAGCCCTGTTCCAGACGCTCCTCGGTGCATACACCATGTCGCTGTCGACGGCTGATCGGTGTCTCCGCGCTCTTCTGGCGCACATGGAGCAGCACTCCGCGGACCTTTCGCTAGTGAGGGTGGGCTTCCGCTTTGGCGCATCGGCCTCGTCATCGGCGGTTGCTCCATCAGCGGCGTCTCGATCGGATTTGGTCGAGGATGTGCTGTGGATCGTGAATGGAGGGCTTGACCAGGGCCGCGTGCGTGCTACTGTTGAGAACTTCCCGCTTGATCGGAACGGAGCTTCATCAAGCGACCAGTCCTTGCTCAGTTGGCAGAGTGTTTTGGGAGACGCCAGTGACGATGACGGCAATCACGTTGGCATCGATGGAGCTGGATGGACGAAGCACGCGCAGCAACACCTCGAGCATGGAGTGCAGCTCACGTACGACCCAGCGTACCTGCTCCCGATGCTGTCCCACTTCATGGCTGCCTCGGATCTCCCGAACGACGCCTTCGTCCAGCAAGGGCTGCTTGGCGTTGCTCTCCGCGCGACATCATCGAATGACGAGCACATCCGCAGCTATGCGTTCGGCATCCTCGCACACATGCACGAGAGTTTGGCGGCCACAGATGCATCATCGTCCGAGTTCAAGGCCGGTCGTCAGATCCACTTGCTGCTGGATGTGTTCCGCAGCGCGATAGCGGAACCACTGGAGCCCGCTCCGTCGGTCGTCACCGTGTTCCTGAACGACGCCGTCTCGGTGCTGTGTCGCCCCGCGCACACATTGTACCCGCATGTGAACCACTTCCTGCTCGCGCGTCCCGCGCTTGACCTGAGCGACGTGCCGATGTTCTACTCGCTCTTCAACAGCCGCGCGCCGCTCACCTACAAGCAGGAGCGCTCGTGGCTGCTGCACACACTCCGACGCGGCGTGTGTGAAGACTCGGACGTACTGCTGCTCGTGCGTCGCCACGTGCTGTCGATCCTCATGAGCTTCTTCGCGTCCGACCTCGCGGACGAGCACACTCAGGCGCTGGTTCTCCAGATCCTGCTCGCGGTCGTCGCCACTGAGACTGGCAGCGTCCACCTCGTGACGAAGGCTGCGGCGATCGAGTGGATCAGCATCCAGTTTGCAAAGTGTGGGACCAGTCCGCAGCCAGCTTTCGGCAAGTCGTCGATGGCTTCGTCCTCGTCTACTTCGGTGCTGGTCTTGCTGATGGCAGTGCTGCAGCGCATTCTCGAGGTACGTTTAGTGCAACCGCTCTAGCTATGACTGTGGACCACTAACGGCATTGTTTTTCCATTTTGCAGGTGACGCCGTGGCATGAGTTGAGCGCCGAGTGGCACACGGCGGCGTCGCTGCAGACCGCGAACGCGGTGGCGGCGCTGCACAGAGCAGTCGACGAGATCCGAGCGAACCAGCCGGCCGTTTGGTCAGACAGCTCGGCCTCTGTTCAGTCTGCGTTGGCCGATATCTCCGAAGTGGTAAGTCTGCTGGCCTCCCCTCGCTCGCCAATGTCCTGCAGCCGAGTCTAATCGTGATGTGCTTCCTGCTCAGGTGATTCGCACGTTCGGGTTCTCGTCGTCGCTGGCGACGCTCGAGTTCGCGGTCGCTGGGATCAGCTCCGCCGCTCCGCTGGACGGCTCGGACGAGCGCAGTGCTGACCGCGCGCTCTCGAGCGCCGAGACGCTGCTCGGCAGCCTGGCGCACGTGGTGCAGCACCGCGAGTTCGAGAAGCGTCGATTCTCGCAGTGGGCGGCGCTGCTGAAGAGTGTGGCGGCGCTCGCCGAGAGGGCCGTGAGCGCCGGAGCCGTCTCGCTTGATCGCAGCGCCAGGGCGAAGCGGGCGTTGGCGAGTGCGCGCGCGTTGCTGAACGAGCTGCCAACGCTCAAGCAGCTCGTCGTGCGCGGCGAAGGCGACGACCGGACAGCGCTCGCGCTGCAGTAGACCCGCCAACAGCAACCAAGTACAGCAGACTGACAAAGGTGTGTGCGATAGAACGCGATCGATTTCCCAACTGTGAGGCCTCTTCCTGCTCTAGTCGACGGCGTCGGCGCGCGCCTCGAGGTGCGCGAAGCTCGGGAAGGTGCGGCGGCGCATGCGGTCGAGCTCGAGCCGCAGGAACTCGATCTCGCCGGTCTGCGCGCGCGCGAGGTCCACGAGCTTGCGGCGCACCGAGATGGCCTGCAGCCTGCTCGCGTGGTCGCCGCCGGCTGCAGCGCCACCGCCGCCACTCGTGAGATGGCTGCGGCTCGCGCAAATGTCCTGGCGGATCTGCACCTGCGTCTCAAGCGCGGCGAGCCGCTCCTGCAGCCCTCGGTTCTCGCGCTCGCGCTCGCGGAGCTGGCCGCGCAGGCCGGCGAGCCGCGCGTCGGCCTTGCCGCGCTCGGCCACGCGGTGCTGCGCGAGGTGCGTGAGCTTGGCCTCGAGCAGCGCGGCCTCGCGCCTGTGGCGCCGCGTGGCGTCGCCGCCGTGCTGGAAGAGCTCCTGCAGCTCCTTGGTCACGCGCAGCAGCTGCAGGTCCGTGTAGCGCGCGTCCACGTCCCGCGCCTGCAGTTCGAGCAGCGCGTGCTCCCACTCCATGACGTTGATGGACTTGCGGAAGTCCTTGATGCGCGTGAGCACGCCCACCTGCTCTCGTCCATGCAGCTGCAGCACCGCGTTCAGCGCCTCCACCTGCGCGCGCGCCACCAGCAGCGCCTCCTGTGCATCGTCACCACCGTCACCGTCATCAATCCAGAGCTCCGTATTGGGCTGTGTCTCGTCCTGGCCCTGCTTGATGGCCACGAGCAGCGGCGCGGACGTGTCGAGCGCCGCGAGTTCGTTCACCACGCGGCTTTGAGCCGTGCGAGCTCCCTCAAGCGCGCGCTGGCGGTCCGCGAGCGTCTGCCGCAGCTCGTCGCTCACGGCCTTGGCGCGGGCGAGCGCCTCGGCCCGGTCGCGCACTACGCCCTCCGCCAGCACCTTGCGAGACCGCAGCGCGTTCAGCGCGCGCCACACGCGGTCCTCGACCAAAAGACCGTCCGGCCGGTCCGTGTCGTAGTCCAGCGGCGCCACCGCCGCCTGCGCCGAGCCCTTCGACGCCTGTGCTGCGGCGTCCAAGTGGCGGAACGGGTCGAGACTGGGCTCGTCGTCGCCCGAGCTGCGCGTCGCCGCCTGCTGCAGCGACTGCAGCACGCTCGCGGCCGCCAGCGCGCGCGTAGACGCCCCACTGCCTCCACCAACCGCGTCGCCCAGCAGCCGCTGCTTGGCCGTGGCCGAGGGGGTCAGCCTGGGCCTTGATGGATTGTGACCACCTCCGCCGCCGCTCTCGTCCGCTGTGGTCCTGCGGCGCCGGAAGAGCTCGTGGAGCTGGCGCAGCAGCTCGTGGTCGAACGGGCCGCCGCCGATGCCCGCCGATTCCTCGAGCTCGCGCGCGAAGCCTCGCTCGAGCGCCTTGTCCTCCTCCACGGACCGGTGCCAGTCCTCCTTGCACCGGTCGCTGGCCGCCTGCGCCTCGGTGGCGTCGCGCTCGGCGCTGCGGACCAAGAGCTCGCGCTCGGCCACGTCCGCCAGGGCCTTGCGCCGCGCCTCGACCAGCGTCTCGCGCCGCAGCAGCTCGCTCACGAGCCGCAGCTCGTAGAGCTGCTGCGCGAGCGTGCGCCGCCGCGCGGCCGCGTACCTCGAGCGCAGCGCGCGCAGCTTGTCGTCGAACCCTCGCGCGAGCTCGGCGACTTCGAGCCGCAGCTTCTTGAGCTCGAGGTCGAGCCCCTTGCGGTACTTGTCCTGCTCGTCGCGCAGCCTCGCGAGCGCCTGATCGCGCGCGGCCACGAGCGCGCGCTGCTCCGCCGTCATGTCCTCGGGTGCGAGCTCGAGCATCCAGGGCTCGGCGGGCACGAGCAGCGCGGCGTTCGCGGCGCCGAGCAGCGGGTCGCGCTTGGCCTCGAGCGTGCCGCCCATCATGTCACGCAGCGCCCGCCCGCCCACGTCGTCCTTGAGCCGCTGCGCCTCGAGCGCCAACGCGCGCTGCGCCGCGGCCTCGCGCTGCGCTCGCGCGGCCTCGGTCTCGTACGGCCGCTGCGTCATCTCGTGCTCGCCCAGCTCGAGCAGCGCCGCCGCCGTCTCCGCGGGAGCCCAGCCGGGCCTGGGGCCCACCGCGGCGTCGAGCTCGGGGGCTGCGGCGCCAGCGCCACTGCTGCCCTGCAGCTCGGTCAGGATCTCGCGCATGCGCGCCTGCCGCGCCTCGACCTCGTCCGCGCGCGCGCGTTTGAGCGCCGCGGCCTGCGTGAGCTCGGCGTTGAACTGCGCCGCGAGCGCGCGGACGGCCCTCTTGAGCAGCAGCACCTGCGCGCGGAGCTGCCGCGGCGAGCGCAGCTCCGCCGGGTGGTACACGAGCTGCGCGCTCGTGACCGCGTTGAGATCGGCGCCAGCGTCCGCAGCGCCGTCGAGCCACCGCGCGGGGTGCAGCGCGCCGGCGTCCACGAGCCACGCGAGCTCGGCGGGGACCGAGCGCTGCAGCCTCGTGCGCGCGGCGTCCTCGAGCTGCGCGGCCTCCTGTCGGTGGTGTTCGCGCTCTGTGAGCCGCAGCAGCTCGATCTGCGCCGCGCGCCGCTGCTCGCCGCGCTCGAGCCGCCGCATGGGGAAGTTGAGCACCATCGGCGCGGCTCCTGCGGCTCCCGCAGCTCCCGTAGCTCCTGCTGCCACTGGGAACAGCGGCCCGAGCTGCACGCCCGGCTCGGCGGCGGCGTCCCAGAACTCGCGCCGCATGCGCTCGCGCACGACGCGCATGCGCGCGAGCTCGCGCTCCACGAGGGCCCGCACTCTGTCGGCGCGCGCGCGGTGCTCGCGCAGCCGGGCGTCGCGCCACTCGGTGTGCAGCACGAGCTCGTCGCGCGCGAGCCGCTCGCGCTCGGGCAGCGCTGCGTTCTCGGCGAGCAGCGCCTGCAGCTTGCGCGCGAGCTCGCGCAGCCTCGCGCGGGTCTCGAGCCGCCGCTCGTCGGGCCGCTCGCGCGCTCGCGCGGCCTCGCGGTCCGCCAGCGCCGCGAGCAGCGAGGGCTGCGCCTCTGCGCCGCTGCCATTGGGGTCGTCCGCCTCGGGCCGGAAGCCAGCCTCGTACTTGGCGAACGCCGCCACGTTCAGGTAGAGCGCGCTCATGCGTGGCGGGTCCTGCGGCTCTTGCAGCGCGAGCGCGAGCCGCACGTCGAGCACGAAGACGAGCCCGTCGGCCCCCGTAGACACGAGCGCGGGCCCGCCGCCGCCGCCTGTAGACACGAACTGCAGCGACGTGACGGCCCCCGCGTGCGCCACCAGCGCGCGCTTCTTGGCCGCCTGCACCTCCGCCAGCCTCCACTCGCTCGAGCCTGCAGCCCCAGAGCCGCTCGAGCCGCAGGTGACGAGCCAGAGCGCGAGCACGCCGTCGGCGCCAGCGGTGGCCACGAGCTCGCCGGCTCCGTTGGGCAGCGCGTGCTGCAGTACCGCGAGCTGCGCGACGCCGCCCTCGTGCGCGTCCCTGGCGAGCGCACGCACCGCGAGCGCGATCCGCTCGCGCGCGTCCACCACGACGTCCGGGTACTGCAGCAGCGCGAGGTCGGCGCTGGCGGGCGAGGCCGCGAGCATGAGTGACATGGGCGCGCTCGACAGGAACCGCAGCGCCGCGCAGCGGTCCACGACGTGGTCGCCGAACGCCACGAGCTTGGCTCGCAACGTGGCGGGGACGGCGAACGGGGACGGCGCCGCGTCCGGCTGGTGGCGAGCCACGTAGACGTGGCCGAGCGACGAGAAGCACGTGATGATGAGCGCGGCGGGCGAGTGCGGCGGCGCGGTCCACTGCACGTCGACGATGGTCTCGTTGGGGCCCTCGAGGGTGAGGATGGCGGTCGGGGCGAACCGCGTCTCGTGGTCAAGAGAGACGAGCACGACGGCGCCGCGACGCGTGGACGCCGCCAACGCCACGGGCTGCGTCGCGTGCAGCGCAAGCACGTCCAGCGGCGCGTCCAGCAGCGGCGCGCTGTGCAGCGGCAGCAGCTCGAGCGGCGTGGCGTCCACACTTGTCGAGCTTGAGCCTGTAGCGTTCGGGTTGAGCGCCTTGGCGACGCAGAGCGCGCGCAGGCGGCCGGCGGCGTCGCCCACGAGCAGCACCGGGTCTTGCAGCCTCGCGGCGAGCGAGGTGATGACCACGGGCGGCAGCGAAGACGCTGAGGATGCTGATGGAGACTGCGGCGGTGGCTGGCCGTCTACAGTCGAGGCAGGGGACGAGAAGAGCGCGGCGAGGCGGGTCTGCGCCACGAGGCGGCCGGATGTGAGGCTCCAGAGCGCGAGCACGCCGCTAGGGCCGCCCGTGGCGAGCAGCGCGTCGCCGGCGTCGGGCGTGCCGCCGAAGGGCGTGAGCGACGTGCAGGCGCACACGGGGCCCGACGGGAAGCTCGCCCACGGCGCCACGAGCAGCGACGCCGCGTCCACCGCAGTGGCCTCGCCGTGGCCGGCGGCTTCACCTGCTCCTGTGGCAGCGGCAGACTCGAGTGCGTCGTCGTCCTCGTCGTCCTGCGGCACCGTCGTGCGTAGCTCGAGGATCTGGCCGCGGGTCGTCGCCACGAAGGCGCGCGCGAAGGACGGCGTGACCGCGAGGGCCGCCACGACGCCCCGGCCGTCGGGCTGCTCGTCCGCCGGGCCGTCGTCGTCCACGGGCAGCGCCGCCGTCTGCTGCAGCTCGTCGCCCGACGCCGACAGCCACGCGACGCCGCCGTCCGCGTACAGCACCACGAGCGTCTCGGTCGTGGCCACGAGCCCGGCGACTGCGGATCCCCTACAAGCCAGCGCGATGCGCTGCTCGACGCGCGCGCTGCCGGCGTCCACGACCAGCACGTCGCCGGCCGCGGTGCCCACGAGCACGCGGCCCTGCGGCGTCCACGCGTGGCACAGCGCGTGGCTCCGCTCGGCGGCGCGGTCGCCGTCGAGCTCGGCCATGTCCACCGTCTTGGTGCGCAGCAGCGCGCCATGCGTGTCGCCCGCCTGGCTGCGGTAGACCTTCCAGACCTGCAGGCCGCCGGCGCCGCCCACGACGATCTGGTCGGCGTCGCTCGGGTCGAACGACGCGAACAGCACGCTGCCGACCATGGCCACCTCGCCGCGCTCGCAGCCAGCGACCGGCGCGAGCTGCTCAACGTCCCAGACGCAGAGCGCGAGCCGCGGCGGGCCGGTCGGTCCCAGCGCGGCGTCGTCGCCTTCGGCTTTCGACCCGCCCAGCAGCGGCGAGAGGCTCAGCAGCCGCCGGCCGCAGTGCGAGAAGGAGAGCAGCGAGTACTCGAAGGCGGCGCCGTCTAGCGACGTAGACGTTGATGATGACGACGATGGAGGCACGAGGCGGCCGCGCGGCTTGCGGTCGGGCAGCGAGTAGAGCGCGATGGCGGCGCGGGGCTCGCGCGCCGCGACCGCGAGCGTGTGGCTCGCCGCGTGGCAGTCGAAGGCCGTGAGCGCGCGCGGCCGCGAGCGCACGAGGAAGCTCTGCGCGAACGAGACGGTCGACGTGAACCGCAGCGCGTGGCCGCTCGCGAACACGAGCGTGTGCTCGTCCGCGAGCCGCAACGCGCCGCCGGCGTAGCCCAGCGCGTGGCGCACGGTCGCGTCCACCGACATGGGGCTCTAGCTACACCAGGAGCGATAGCAGGAGCGATAGCAGAGGCCGAGAGATCGTGAAGCGGACGAGGGATCGAGGCGTGGGGCGACCGCTGAAGGCCAAGAGCCACGCCGATGACAACGGACCGCACGCTCGAGAGCCGCGCTATATTGATACACCGAGATGGCTACATTTACTGCCCAACGCATGGCTACAGTGCGCTACTCAGATGGGTACATTCACCGGCCAACGCACGCACACACATGCAACACGCTCTACTACTGCTTCTTCTCCTCGCTGTTCTCGTCGTCCTCGGCCTGCTCGTCGTCCGCCTCCTCCTCGGCGGCGGCCTCGGCCTCAGTTTCCGACGTGCTCGACTCGGTCTCCTCCTCCTGCTGCTTCTCGGCGGCCTCCTCGTCCTCCAGTTCCTCGCCCTCCTGCTGAGCCTCCTTCAGCTCCGCCTCGGCCGCCTCCTCCAGCTCCTCTCCCTCCTCGATCTCGTCCTCGTCGCTCGCGGCCTCGCCCTCGGCGATCTCCTCCGCGGCGTCCTCTTCCTTCTCCTCTGCGGCCTCGACAGCCTCGTCGGCCTCAGCCTCCTCCTCCTCGATCTCCTGCTCGGACTTGGACTGCAGCCGGCGATCGTCCTCGTCCTCCTCTTCCTCTTCTTCCTCCGCGCTAGTGCTCTGCACGTCCTCCTCCTCCGCGGTCGTGTCGTCGTTGTCGTCCCCGACCTCCTTCAGCTTGTCGGCTTCCTCCTCCGTCTCGAGCTCCTCCTCCTCCTCCTCAGCCTCGGCCAGCTCCTTCTCAGCCGCAGCCTTCGCCTCCTTGGCCTCCTCTTCCTCCTCGGCGTCGCCGTCCGCCTCGGCCTCGGCGATGTCCTCCTCGGCCTCCTCCTCCTTCTCCTTGGCGGCCGTCACGGCCTCCTCCGCCTCCTCCTCTTCCTCCTCGATCTCCGCCTCGGTCAGCGACTGCAGCCGCCGCCGCGAGCGAACCGCGCACCCCTTGCCACCAGAGGTACCGGTGGAAGCAGGAGCCGTCGTGGCGGGAGCCGAGGTCGTAGCAACAGGAGCCGAGGTCGTAGCAACAGGAGCAGTAGTCGACGGCGCCGTCGTTGTGGTGGTGGTCGTGGTGGTCGAGGTGGTCGTCGACTGTTCCACCGACGAGCTGCCGCTGTCCGAAGACGCCGTGGTCGTCGATGTGGTCGTCGACTGCTCCACCGACGAGCTGCCAGTGTCCGAAGACGTGGTGGTCGCCGTCTGCGCAGCCGAGTCGCTGCCGCTCTCGGCAGCCGGGGCCTCCGTGGTCGGCGCAGCCGTCGTCGCAACGGGGGCCTTCGTGACCGGCGCGGTCGTCGTCGCAGGAGCCGTCGTCGTCGCAACAGGAGCCTCCGTCACCGGAGCCGTCGTAGCAGGAGCCTCCGTGACCGGAGCGGTCGTAGCAGGAGCCGTCGTAGCGGGAGCCTCCGTGGCGATGGTGGCGTCGCTGGCCGAGCCCGCGGCGGAGGCCGAGCCGCCGCCAATGTACTCGTTGATGTAGTCGAGCACGTACGAGACGCGCGTGTAGACGCCCGCGGCCTCGCCGCACACGCCGCCCCAGCTCACGAGGCCGATGAGCTTGTCGTTCTCCATGAGCGGGCCGCCCGAGTCGCCGTTGCACGAGTCCTTGCCGCCGCCCTCGCCCGCGCACAGCATGCCGTCCGTGATGCGGCCCGAGTAGTCCTTGTTACAGTCGGCGTTCGACACGATGCGCACGTTCACCTCCTGCAGCGTCGACGCCTCGGTGCCGTTCTCCGTCAGTCCCCAGCCGCGCACGACCGCGACCGTGTCCACTTCGTTGTCCGACCCGTCGGCCGCGCACAGCGAGACCGGCTCGACGGTCGACGCCGTCTCGAGCTTGAGGATGCCGACGTCGTACAGGTGCGCCGACTTGTTGTACTGCGGGTGCACGTACCCCGTGGCGACCTTGATGCGCTCGCCCTCGGCGCTGCCCGAGCCGTACCGCGAGCCGATGGACGCGTACATGTCGCTGTCCTTGACGCAGTGCGCGGCCGTGACCACGTACTGGCTCGCGACCAGCGAGCCGCCGCAGTACGTCTCGCCGTCCTCGGTCGTGCGCAGGCTCACGATGAACGGGTAGAGCGACGCGTCCGCCTCCGAGCCGCCGTAGATGCGCTCCTCCTCGTTGGCGGTCAGCGCGCTGCCGCTCGCGGACGCGCTGGTGGACGCGCTCGTCGTCGTGGCCATCGAGTCCGAGAACGAGTAGCCCGCGGCCTGGCGGGCGGCCAGCGCCAGTGCGGCGACGGTCGCGAGCTTCATGGGAGATTAACGGCGAGGGCTTTGATGTTCGTCGCGCTCGCTCGGCCGCGCGCGATCAAGAGTGGCGGATGCAGTCTGGTACGTGGCTGGACTGTATAGACGGGAGGGGGCTAATTAACCTCTCTCTTCCGTTGAGGAATGGATGGATATTTTGAAAATCGCAACTTGACCACCGCGCGGGCCAATCAGATGCGGCGAGCGTTCGACTGCTGGTTTTGGTGCGCTCGAAACGGGCGGGCGGTGCGCAGAGTCCCAGTCGCGCGCCGGTGTGTTTGCCAGCTGTGAGCGCGGAATGGCTGAGCCCGCCCCGTCTCTGACACACACAAAGTCTACATGCCTCATGAAATCGACGTTTCGGGTCTAGTTAGCTGCAGACGTCGAGTTGTGCGAAGCGTGACTTTAGGGGAGTCAGTGCGACGGTGCGACCGGCTTTCTGTATCAGAATGTACACTGAAAATACGGCAAAGTCCGATTCATCCATACATCCTAGACACACGTGGCCCACACCAACTAGTGTTGACCAACTACCGTCCTCGACAAAGCAATCCGCACACCCACCACACTCTCCTCTTATTGGCTGAAACATTCACCACCTTTTTCAGCCAATCCACGATCCACATCAGCGCTTCCAAAGCTCGCCATCAACACCACCGCAAGCTCACCTCAAGCATGCGCATCGGCGGCTCCTCGGCCCGCCTGCTGCGCGGCGCGCTGGCGCTCTCGCGGCCCCGCGCGTCCCCGCTCACGCTCCGCCTTCATGCCTCCGCAGGCCTCCGCTCGCTGTCCACCGCGGCCGGCAACCCGCTGCTCACGTGCGTCCGCGAGCGCGCGCTGCCGCCGTTCGAGCGCGTGCAGGTCGGCGACCTGGCGCCGGCGGTGCGCGCGGCCGCGGCCGACTTCTCGCGCGACCTGAGCGCGCTGGAGGCTGACCTGGCGGCCCGCGGCCCGGCCGTGCGCTGGCGCGACGTGGCCGAGCCGCTGGAGCTGCAGGGCGACCCGCTCGGCCGCGTGTGGGGGATCGTGGGCCACCTCATGAGCGTGCGCAACTCGCCCGAGCTGCGCGCGGCCCACGACGAGCTGCAGCCGCTCGTGATCGAGACGGCGACGCGCGCGGCGCAGAGCAGGACGCTGTACGAGGCCTACGCGGCCGTGCGCGCGGACGCCGAGCAGTGGGAGAAGCTGTCGCAAGCCCAGCAGCGCGTGGTCGAGCTGGCACTGCGCAGCGCCACGCTCAGCGGTGTTGCATTGGAAGGAGAGGCCAAGGAGGAGTTCAACGCGCTCAAGCTGCGCTCCGCCGAGCTCGTACGTTGGTTGGATCATGGTGAGGGAGTCCGAATGATACATGGTAGCTGACACAGTGATGTGTGTGTGGATGGCAGAGCACCAAGTTCGCGGCCAACCTGCTGGACGCGACCAAGGCGTTCTCGATCCTCGTGACGGACAAGAGCGAGATGGACGGGCTCTCGCCCTCGCTGCTCCAGTTCTTCTCGCAGGTACAGTTCGTCGCTGCTCCTCTCGCCTTGATGCCAAGTGGAAGGAAGGCTGACTCCCCAGCTCGCATTAACAGAACGCGCGCGAGGATGGACACGAGGAGTCGACGGCCGAGAGCGGGCCATGGCGCGTGACGCTCGACCCGCCGTCGTACGTGCAGTTCATGAAGCACGCGGCGAACCGCGGGCTGCGCGAGCGGCTGTTCCGCGCGTCGGTCACCCGCGCGAGCGGCGAGGACAGCGCTCACGACAACGAGAGCGTCATCGCCGAGCTGCTGGCGACGCGGCGGCGGCTGGCAGCGCTGCTGGGGTTCGACACGTACGCGGCCGTGAGTCTGTCCAAGAAGATGGCGCCGAGCGTGGCGGCGGTCGACGAGATGCACTCGGATCTGCGGGCCAAGTGCGTTGCGATGGCGCGGCAGGAGGTGGCGCAGGTCGAGGCGTTCGCGCAGGCGCACGGCCAGTCCGAGAAGCTCGCGCCGTGGGACGTGGCGTACTGGTCGGAGCAGCTCAAGGCCGAGCAGTTCGCCTTCACGGACGAGGACGTCAAGCCGTTCTTCCCGCTGCCCAAGGTGCTCGACGGTCTCTTCGCGCTCACGGAGCGGCTGTTTGGCGTGTCGGTGGAGCCGGCGGACGGCCAGGCTGAGGTGTGGCACCCGGACGTGCGCTTCTTCCACCTGCGCCGCGACGGCGAGCGCATTGCGAGCTTCTATCTGGACCCGTACTCGCGACCGAAGGAGAAGAACGGCGGCGCGTGGATGAACGAGTGCGTCGGGCGGTCCAAGCTCCTTGGCGCGGCCGACGGGGGCGACCGCCTGCCGGTGGCCTACCTGGTCTGCAACCAGTCGCCTCCCGTGGACGGCGCGCCGAGCCTCATGACGTTCCGCGAGGTCGAGACGCTGTTCCACGAGTTTGGCCACGGGCTGCAGCACATGCTGACGCGCGAGTCGATCGGCGACGTGGCCGGCATCTCTGGCGTCGAGTGGGACGCCGTCGAGCTGCCGTCGCAGATGATGGAGAACTTTTGCTACGACGCCGGTACGTGATGGTCTGTCTGTTGTCTCGACTCGTTGTCAGGTGACTGAGTGCGTTGTGACCTCGACTTTCTATGCGTGCAGACACGATCGCGTCCATCAGCGGCCACGTGGAGACTGGCGCGCCGCTGCCGCAGGAACTGTTCGCCAAGCTGTGCGCCGCGCGCAACTTCATGGTGGCGACCGCCACGCTGCGGCAGCTGGGCTTCGGCGCGCTCGACATGCACCTGCACGCGCGGTACGACGGCGCCGAGCCGCTCTTCGCGGTGCAGCAGCGCGTGCTGGGCGACTACGCCGTGCTGCCGCCGCTCCCCGAGGACCGCTTCCTCTGCTCCTTCAGCCACATCTTTGCTGGCAGCTACGCGGCCGGCTACTACAGGTGTGCATTTCTCTGCTTGGCTCATTGGCTGTGCTGATCGTACTGTGACTGACTGATGCTGCATCGACGATGGACCAACAGCTACAAGTGGGCCGAGATCCTCGCGTGCGACGCGTTCGGCGCGTTCCAGGAGGCGGCCGAGGACGGCCCCGAGGCGGTCGCCGCCGTCGGCCGGCGGTTCCGCGACTCGGTGCTGGGCCGCGGCGGCGGCGCTCACCCGCTCGAGGTCTTCGAGGAGTTCCGCGGCCGCGCGCCGTCCATCGAGCCGATGCTCAAGCAGTACGGGCTCGGCGGTGCCAGCGCGTAGGTGGGGCCGATGAATGAACGGCTATAGTCGGTCGGATGTTGTCGGGATGGTGCTGTACCGTGTTGAAGTTGGACGAGGTTGAAGATGGCGCGGACCATCCTCCGGTTGTCGTCAGATGAGCTAACGCCACGGACATGAGAGGTGGACCAATCACAACACCGGAGCGCGGGACGCAACGCAACAGCGAGTTGACTGCGTTAAACGGACCCAAGCAGCGCTGACGTGAATTAGCGCATTCGCATTTGGTAGGACGCTACATTATAGAGTTTGTCATGGTGGAGCCTCCTCATGGGCTGATGGTGACAGCACCGGACTTTGCAGAAGAACAAAGCCGCGCAAAACTTCAAGTTGCAATTTCAACGTGGCCCGTCAATCTCAGGTGCTTCCGCTCAATCCAAGTCTCACGAGGAATGCGATATCGCAGGGTCGCGGTAAAGATCACGCCGCTGCCGGCCGCGCGACGCTCACACCGAAGTTCCCTCAGTGGAGCGTCGCAGGTCGCGTCTCGTTCTGGCGATTTGCATGCGAACTCAACTATCATATTCCGCAATTTATGTGATTTGGAAGACCTTCCTTCGTTTTTCTTTGTCCCTCACCCTTCCCCACACCGCGCCTACGGTACACCGAGCGCGTGCCGGTCAGTTGCTGGGTGGGGACGGGCGGCCGTACCATGGAAGCGCGGGACGGCCGCACGGACACTCGACGGGATCTGCGCGCCATTTCCCGATTGGTCTCGAGTATCATCATCCTCCGCTCATTCGTATCGCGATGCCGCTGCTGCTGAGCCAGCCCCTGGCGGCCGCGCCGCGCCTGCCCTCATGGTCGGCCGCGGCCCCGTCCACCTCCTCGACACTCAAGACCTTCGTCGTGCTGCGGTCCGCGCGGTCCGCGTCCAGCCTGCCGACCAAGGCTTCCTCCTCATCCTCGTCCTCCTCTCGGCGGCTCTCGCGGCGCTCGTCCGTCTCGAGCAGCTCGTGCTCGACAATGGGCAGCGACGACGAGCTCGAGCCCGAGGAGGACGTGCGCGCCGTCCGCGTGGACGACGCGGCCCAGTGGGACGCCGCGCTGTCGGCCGCCGCGGCGTACACGTCGTTCGCGGCCGTGACGGCCAAGAAGAGCGGCGCACAGCTCCGCTGGTGCGACCTGGACCGCGCGGCGGCCGCGCCGTGCTCGGCCACGCTCGCGCGGCTGCTAGCCACCATCACGATCCCCAAGCGGGCGACGGCCGCGCGGTCGGCGCCGAGCCCCGCGGCGCTCGCGCTCGAGCTCTGCTTCGGCTTCCTGGACCAGCGCGACGTGCAGGCCGCGGCCGCCGCCTGCCGTGCCTTCCGCGACGTCATCACCACCTCGGACGTGCTGCTGCCGGAGCTGTACGCGCGTCGCTGGCGTGCGGCCGCGGCCGCGCCGCTCGGCCACCGACCGCTCCCCACCGTCTACGGATCGCGGCCGTACCGGTCGCTGCTGCTGTTGGGCCACCGCGCGGCCGCGGCTAACAAGCCATACCCGCTGTCGACGCGCTGTACCGTGAGCGCCGGCCCGGACGGCACGATCCGCATCGCCAACCGGTCGATGCTGCGCAGCTTCGCGGCCGGCGCCGTCGACTCCGCTCGCGGTACACAGCCGCTGCCGTGGCTCGCGTGCGGGCTCGCGCTCGGCCGCCGCGTCGCCTACTACGAGGTGACGCTCGAGCGCGGCGGCGGCAGCGTCGGCGTGGCCGGCGTCGACTCGACTGCCTACGGCTTTGGCTCGGCCGCGCACGTCGGCTGGGCGGGCGTGTCCTACGGCTACCACGGCAACGCGGGCGACTTCGTCAGTAACGACGGCTCGGCTGCGTTCGGCGGCGCCTGGGAGCCGTTCGGACCCGCGTGGGGCGTCGACGGCGCCGCGGACGGCGAGGGCAGGCGCTGCACGGTCGGCTGCGGCCTGGACGCCGACTCGGACGCGCTCTTCTTCACGGTGGACGGCCGGTTCGTGGGGAGGGCCCCCGGGAAGGTGCGGCCCGGCCAATACGCGGCCGCGGTGTCGCTGCACTCGCTGGGGGACGCCGCACTTCTCAACATGGGCTCGGCCGGGTTCCTTTACGATGTCGAAGGTTATTGTGCAAGTCCTTAGGTCGCCGGCCGCGAACTGGGATCCAGTTTGCTGCTGTCGGGCTGAGGGCTTGCACAATAACCGACCGGACAATGCGTCAAGCCGAGGCGCGCTGCTTGTGGTGGTGAGTATGATTCTGCATATCGTCGTGACGTACTACATTCGTTAGCCGCTCGCAGGGGATGGAGCGAGTGCGAGGGCATCAACTAAACAAATGCAAGGGCAGTTTGAATATTTCCCCTCCCGCTCTGCGGGCTGTTCACATGGTCGTCGCATCAGTCGTCAGCACGATCTCGACGTTCCCTGGCTCGGCAGTGGCAGCAGAAGTAGTTGCAGATGCCTCCTGTTCGCCACCATCGATGCTGCTCTCCTTCAGAACAAACCCATCACGACTCGCGTCTGCGATGACGGAGGCGCCTCCGTCCAGATTCGACACGTTCCCTGGCGTTGCAAGCACTGTGGCTTCTCCGAACACGATAGGCGTTGGCGAGTCTGGGAGAAACCCGGCAGTGGATGAGGTCTTCGTCGGCGATCGAGACCCGCGGCGTATCAGCGCCTTCATGCCGGACATGGCTACGTCGCTGCCGTTGCCGGCGGCGCCGGTCTTGGTGGAGAGCCGGCGCGCGTTGCGGCTGATCTTCTTGGTCCCCTCGGACACGGCCTCGTCGATGGCGCGCATCCACTCGGCCTTGGCGGCGGCGCTGTCGGCCGTGACGATGAACGACTTGACGGGGTTCTGGATCTGGAAGGCGTGCTTGAGCATCACGCCGTCGGGGACGTCGGCGATGCGCGTGAGCTTGAGCCGCAGCGAGTTGTGCGGGTTCCAGTAGCCCGACATGCCCTTGTCGGCGTACAGGAGCTGGTCGTTGAAGAGGAAGAAGCGGTACACGCGCGTGCGTGAGCGACACTTCTTGGTCAGGTCGCCCTCGCGCACAAAGTGCGTCGTGTCCTTGAGGAAGTAGCTGCTGCGGTTGATGCGGCGGAGCACGGAGCTGAGCTCCTGCGAGCGCTGGCGAGACTGGATCGTCTCCTTCATCTTGTTGACGACCACGTGGATGTCGCCCATGGCCAGCCACGGATCGTCTTGCGCCGCCGCGTCCTCCACGCTAACCAACCACTGTTGTCGCCTTCGCTCGCCGTCTCCGCTGCTGTCCGGCGAACCCTTGTCGGTGTCGTTGTCAGCCTCGGTCTCTTCCTCCGGCGGCGTCGGAGAATCGTCCAGTGCGTTCTCGACTTTGCTCAGCAAGGTGCAGAACGCCTGACGCTCGACCGGCATGCGCAGGAAGAGGCACGTGCTGATGCAATAGCGGAGCAGGTCGAGGCAGTGCATGGTCAGCGACAGATCCGACTGGTTGTCCCCCAGGATGGACGTCGAGAGCGTGAGGAAAGAGAACCAGACACGCTCGAAGAGCAGCTTGATCAGGTCCGGGCTGATGCACGCGTCGACGCCCACGAACTGGAACGTGACGTACGTTTGCGACAGGTCTTTCATGAGCTCCTCGCACTGCGCGACCGACTTGGATAGATTCCCGCGAAACTTGCTGTTCTCGACGTCCTGCGTCGACCGACTCGCTTCTCGCGACGTCGTCGGCACGACGCGACTCCCCTTGAGGTGCATCGGGTGGCGCGCGATATCTTCGTAGATCTCCTCGAGGTATCGACGCGGCAGATCCTTCCCGTTGTCGATACCGCGGTTGTTCTTGACGAACTGCTCCTTGGACATCTTGTTCTTCTTGACCTGTGGGTTGTGCAGATCCGTGTTGAGCATGATGATGGAGTAGGCAATGATCATCGCCGTGTCCGCGGACGAGAAGGACGTCGGCGCGTCCTCGTAGAAGCACTGGGCGAACGCTTCGACCATGCGCTCGATCTTCTGCGCCTCGCCGGGGAGCCGGAAGCCACCGTTGGTGAGGAAATGGCGAAGCGACTCGACCAGCGTCATGCCTTCGAACGAGATCGCGCGGACGTACGTCAGCCGCACTTGCACCTTGAAGTCCTCGTCGCCCTCGCCGAGGTAGTCGCCAATCTCGGCCTCGTCGAAGAAGTCGTGGTAGATGCGGAGGAACGACGTGATGTCGCGCGGCGTGTCCTTGACGAAGTTCATGGCCACGAGGTACTCGATAGCCTTCTTGAGACTCTTGGACGACGAAATCTCGATGGCACGCTTCAGGATCTGCTGGTTGCGTTTCTGCACTTCGTTGCGCATACGGACGGACATGCTGCCGAACCGCAGGCCAGCCGGAGCAGTGTGCTTGCTCAGCTTTGTTGGACTCGTAGAGCACTCGTCAGCGTGCGAAGGTGATGTCGAGCCGTCAGTGCGGCATAGTTCGCTTGTTGCCAGTAATGCCTCTCCTGTGTCGTCGTCCTGTTCCCACCCGCCGACCTCCATCGAAAGCAGTCGCGTTCGAGGATCACGATTGATCAAATGTGCGTGACCGCTAGCGTCCATGACGCTTCTGGTGATGGCTAGAATGGTGGTGATCGCTTGGATCTGGATCGGCAATCGCGCCTGGCTGTCTTCCTCGGGACTGGACGCGTTCGTGGCCGCACCTTCAGCAATGGAGCTTATGGTGGAGCACAAGTGCTCAAAGATCTTCCACTGCTGCTGGACCCTGTCGAGGTCGAAGTTCAAAAACATCTCGACGACATTCGGCGGGAGTTGGAACCACGGAATGAGCTCGTGCATGATGTCGAGCTGGTAGTTGAAGGCACACGGCGCGGAGCTCAAGAGTATTCGCAGGAACTGATGCTCGAACACGAGCGCGAGCTCCACCTTGAGGTGGCGACGGTAGTGGTTCCAAAGGGTCGAGATCAGCGCCAGGTTGCCGCGAAAGGCGTCGTGGTTGCCGATCAGCATCGTCGAGTTCACAGCAGACAGGATAAACCGCCGAACCACCTGACCGAAGAGTCGCTTCTCCTTTGTCCCAGCGCCGGCAGCCAAGAGAACGACGTTCAGCGCGCGAAGAGAGTGGCTGCCCAACCAGCGATCGCTCTCGGAGACTGTGGTGGTCGCAGCCGCGCTTGCTTTACGGTGGACAACTTTGCTCAGCGTGACAATCAATTGAAGCGCGTTCTTCTCGTGCTAAAATGTGCCGAGCAGAGTCCGTCAGCAATCGACATCGTAAATGATCAGGATGCACAGGGTAGTTACCGTGGTGCTGGCCAATTTGTTGATCATGGCGAGGGTATCCGCGTAGAATGCGGGGGACTGAATTGACGAGTGACTCTAGAGGATGGCAGACAAAAGTTCAACACTCTTCATACCTCCGTTGTCTCCCCATCCAGGTGTTGCTCGTACCTTGAATACTCCCAAGCAACTCTCGGTGTTGGCTGCGATCTCGGCTCCAGAGCTGACGTCATCAATCAGATTCATGATGAAGTCCCTCACCAACCGCTCGGAGGTCGGAGGGCCATCACTGTCTTGGATTCTTCTTGCAGAAAGAGTCTGGATATGTTCGGACTCGTATCTGTTCATGATCTTGTAGATGAGCTCGTCTTCGACAGATTTGACGAGGGCCGCGTCCATATCTCCGATGAACGTCAAGGCTTTCAAAATCGAATGGAGTAGCGCTGGATGGAACCCGCTCACGTTCTTCCGAATAACCTGCAACGCGATCAGGCAAAGAGAGAAGCCATCAGAACAGCAGGCAACCCACCAGCACAACTGCCTCCCCACACTACCTTTCGAAACAGAGGAAGAGCTGAAATGAAGCGTGATTTGATTGCTTGCTGGCAACTGGCTGTGATGCCGTCAATCACCACCCCAAGGGGGCAAGAACTGAAATCGGACTTTGCTTCATCGAACAGACCGGCATCCAGGCACTGTCCCAGCACCTGGAATGCCATTTCTGCAATCGGTCCGTGTCGCGTGTAGCAGGCTAGCAAAATTGGATACATGTAGTACTCCAGCGACGCAGCTGAAGCAAAACCATTCAGTTAGGCTATTTCGCTTGATGGAAAGTCAAGCGTGGATGGGGATACTCACATGGCGTCACGTCCGGCAACGAAGATGCGGCAGCAACTTCGATATCCCTCATCTCTGTGAGCTTTCCAGTCGGGTCTGTTGGACTCTCGTCCACATTCACCTTTGGCAGCGGTATCGCGTCGTTCGAGTAAGGAGCGATCTTCGGTGACCGAGCGCTGTCGTCTTGACCGAGCATCGTTGTGTGCAGCCATGCCTTGCGCAGCTCGCCTAGACAGCTCAACTGGAGCACGACATCATTCAGTGTCGCGAAAACCAACCTTCTCGAGTACACAGGGCTTCACCTTCTTCTTGTAGCAAATGAACACCTCTGTTCCGCCGGAGTTGGAGTTCAAGTCGGCCACATGGCCATTAGGCGTCTGATCTACCTTCATGTATCTAGCCAGCACGTCCAGTACGTCATTGACCGATCTGCTCCGATCGCTGATGCAGGACGGGGATCACTCACCCGTAAGGCAGCCGGTCTCCTTTCTTCGGGAAGAGGATTGTCACGTCGACGATCGAAGTGCTTGCTGACCGCCGGACGCACAAGTGAATCTTCTCGCCTTGCGTGCCCTGTATGATAGTGCGATTAGATGCATAGACTTGATGACCCTCGGACATTGCTAAGACGCGTACCGTGTTCAAGTTGGCGGGGACTCCGCGTCTCGTGACGTACTCGTAGTCGGTCGGGACAAACTCGCCGCGCTCAGGGAAGATCGCGATGATGTCGCTGACTGGGGGTTTGCTGCTGGCCGTGTCCTTGCTCACACAGAGGTAGACGAACTCTCCGCGCGCTCCCCTGTTGATGTCGGCGCGCGTGCCACTCGGCGATCGCTCCAGCTGCGTCGTCACCCAGTGCATGGTCAATGATGCAAATGTTGAGATCCACCGTGCGCGCGACATACCTTTATGTATCCTTCAGGGACCATGTCACTGGCGAAGATGACGGCAATGTCGGTGATCGGTCTCGTGTCTCCGTAAACCGTTCTCCACCGTGGGCTTGCATCCGCTCCGACCCTGCAGGATATATTGAATCAGTTTGCTTTCACAACCGACACCATCATCATCATCGCGACAGAGCTGCTTACTCCGTTGGTGCGGCACGGCGGTGGTAGCGAGTCTTCCCCTTGTCGATCGCCGTCGGGACGAGCGCCATCAGTCGCTCCTGCGGGCTCTTGGGGGCTGACGCAGCAGCGAAAGGAGTCGAATCGCCATCATTCTCGCTCTCGACGCTGGAACTGGCGCGGCCGAGCGGCGCCAAAGCGTACAGTTTTGCCAGCCGCGCACGGCACTGCAGCGTCTCCTGGCAGACCTCGTGCAGCAGCTCGAACGCGTCCTTGTCGCGCGCGGCCTCGTGTTGGATGGCCTTGACGGCCGCGCGCAGTGGCGCTTCCCTCGGGTTGTCGCGCCGAGACGGAGGCGGCGACGCCGCGCTGTCGCTCACCACCGTGTCGTCTTCCTCTAGCGTGAGCTCCAGCTGGAGCCGCGCGGCCGGCGTGGACTCGCTGGGGGATGATGCCGCGAGCATACTCATCCGAGATCGCCGAGTCTGCTGGCGCGGCGGCGGTTCGCCTTTGGTTGGTTTCGGAGGTCAAGGAATGATGATCCCTCATGTTGAAGTGGGAATGGCTCGAGAGTTGCTTGAAGGGAGTGAAGTTGAAGTTGGAGTTGCCCGAACGTTGCTTGAAAGTTGTTCGTGGCCGGAGGTCAACTGGGGAAACCGAGGTGGTCGGTCATGCAGACCGGCGGAGGCACATGGCGTCTCCCGGCGACGCCGACTGGCGAGCGCGTGAGCTGCGCCGTCGCGTCGGCAACCGTCTCCGCGCCGCACACGATCGCGACCGCCTTGATGCAGCTGTGGCAGCCACTCCGATCAGCCAGGACGAGTTGCTAACACCGCTGCAGGTTCCGTCGGCAGGTCGGTCGTCCCAGCAGGTGATCTCTCCGCTTGACCGAACGCGAGGACATAGTGTGTCGCTCCCGGAGCTCGTGAGTGCCAAGCATGAGGCACATGACATCCGTATGGAGATCCTCGGCGTGGAGACGAGGCACAATGCGACGCTCCAATCGTGCGGGAAGCAATTCACGGCCGAGAGTGCAGTCCGGTAGGCTTCCTGTCCATGACTTTACGATCCGCTGCTAGTGAAAAGCGTTAACTGTAGTCGTACTCGTCTGCTCTCGACAGTCTGTTGGCCTCGGATATCACTGCGGCGCAGTTGCAGGTTCGGCAGAAGCACGGACTGCTTGACGATTTGCATCGGCGAGTGCTCCGGTTGTCCAGAGCGTTGCACGACGAGTCCCCAGAGAAGGCATTCGCCAAGACGAGGATCCGGTCGGACGAAGATATCAGAAAGCAGCAGCTTGGTGCTGCGCGCTGTCCAACCTGCGGGTCGCATTTTCTACCCGAATTGATGCAACAGCACGCTGAGAACTGTGTGGCCATCGGACTCCCGACAATCGAGCAGAGCAACCAACAAGGTGACAGTGCTCGACGACAGACAGACTCCGTGCTTTCTTCGTCGACGACATCGAGCTCTGTGGTATTACCGAGTATTCAGCGCGGTGCACTACCGCGGTTTGTGTCTCAGCCGCCAAGATCTCTGAGGGTAATGGAGCACGGAGTCGATCACCACTCCATCGTACTAGCGTGGGATCCACCCATTTTCACGGGCTCAAATCCGATTGTAGACTATGAACTTCGGGGTTCCGTATATCGATCGAACGACGAAGGGGACAAAACTGTCGAGCGGATGGTCCCGCTGCTCACGTCGAGGTGGTGTCTTCAAACTCCCGTTGCACCGAATCAATTCCGCGTGGACGGACTAGAAGCTGACCAAGAGTATGGCGAGTTCTCTCTCTCTGCAATCACAGTCAACGGCAAGAGCGCATCTAGTAATATTGTCGAACTGGTCAAGACGGCGCCGTCTATCGAGCCCACGAAACCCCTCTTTCTCTCTGCCGGAGCGATCACTGCGAACTCGGTGGCGCTATCGTGGCTCGAGCCGCACGACAACGGTGGGAAACCAATCGTAGACTACGAGATTGCGTTCGTGGAAGCAGTGATAGAAGACAAAGTGGCCACAAGATATGAGGGCGAATCTCTCAACATGGCGGACGTGGTGTACAGACCGCGACGAATGCGAACGTATTCGGGTCTGACGACGTTCACGATCAAAAACCTGCTGAGCGGAAGAGAACACAAGCAATTCCAAGTCCGCGCAGTCAACAGCGACGGCAAACCTGGCGACTATTCCAATGTCATCGAATCGATCTTCACCATTGGTAGGCAGTCTCCCATAGCACTATGATGCTCGTATAGACTGGTTTCTGACAGCTTTGATCGTTGTTGCCTGCATTGTCTTTAGCTCCAGGCAGCGAGTTCAAGCTGCTCGACGAGTTGCAAGCTGCTGTCAATTCAAGATCGCGCGTTATCGATTCGCTTTTTCTGAGTGGGTTCATGCAGCGGTACGAACGGCAGTACTACATCTCGCTTGTTTCAAAGTGCATCGTGGACGCACACCCACATCTTGAGACAAAAGTCAAAGCCATCTTGCAGGGTTCGAACGAGCCGCAGATTGAAGAGGATAATACAGTCGAAGATGAAGGTGATGAAGCACCGCCAGTGTCAGTGAGAAAGTTCGATGACATGACAGAAGATGAGAAGATTGCCGAGCGTCGGCGCCAATTCCATTTTCGGATCGCAGATCTGCAGAGCGAGTTGAAGAAGGCCGAATACAACGTTCAGTGGTGTGCGGATCGACGGATCGACCTTGTTGCGTTGATCCGGGCGGCAGAAACTCGTATTCTGGAGAAGCAGGCAGAGCTCGAGCGAGCACGAATGTTCCGAGGTCCTCAGATGGACTCGGACGTGTTTGAGAACGGACGCCAGCGATTTTACACGAAAGAGCTCATCATCGCGCTCGAAGACGAGATCGAGATAGACCAGCTCTACATTGTTGACGCGAAGGCCGAGATGATCAAGGTGGAGAATTACCTGCGCGCGGACGAGAAGCGTCGCTCCACAGTGGTGCGTCGAATTGAAGAGCGGCGACTCGCACTTACAGATTTCGAGCGTAACCCGTCCGCCAACTCGTCCGCCAACCATGGTGGAGCGGTGGCAACACTGGCGCGGCTTCAGCACGGGCTATTGTATCGCTCATTCTTGACGCTGGCAAAGAATCGACAAGACAACATCGACCAGCGCGCGATGGTGAAGCGAGCTCTCCTCCGAGTCAAACAGTACAATCTACGGAAGGCTTTGCAGAAATGGCTTGCTGTCGTGAACGCGAGTGATGGGCCGAAGATCGGCAGCACCGACGATCTGATCGGCATCGGAAGCGTGAGCCTGCTGAGCGCTGCCATGAACCGAGACGATCTGCTTCTTGAAACTCAGAGCTTGCTCAAGCAGGTTCGGGGAATTGACGACAAGCTGGACGATGTCCGGTGGATGCGAGACCAACAACGACAAGTGTCGAACTCAGCGAATACTAGTAGCAATGACGTCTCGCGTCCGAAGTCGCAACTCGAGTTCGACAAGTGCGCCTCAGTGCTGGTGGAGGCAGACTCGCGAATGGCGCTCCAAGATTATGAGAGTGCTCTTCGATTGTACCAAGGAGTGTATGGTAACGCGCAGTGGGTGGATATGATGAGCCCTCAGCAGCTCACTAAACTACTCCTCAATATCGGCGAATCAACATTCAAGTTGAAGCAGTTCGAGCATGCTCTCGCCCACTTTCGGCGCGCGTCTCTACTCGCGTCTCGCTTTGGTCTGCGATCTGAGCATGGTCAAGCAGATTTGCGGCTAGGCGCTGCTTTCTACGAGATGCGCTCGCTCAAAGCTAGCGTCGAATGCTACGAACGTGCCTTGCTGTCATTCGAGGCACTGAGAGACAAACAGGCTGAGTTGGAATGCTATCGAGGGCTTCAGCACAGCTACAGCAAACTCGGTGACAAGGAAATGGAGGACACCAACCGAAGTCTCGCAGATGAGATCGAGTTTGCGCTTGCTAACACTCTTACGTCAGCAAATCAGCACTTGAATCGGCTTCAGCAGCGGATTGTGGGTGCTGGCGCCGAGTCATCGTGCGAAATCACGCTGGAGCGGGTTGGCGCGATTGTCCCACGACTGCGGAAAGAGAGGATCGGTCGCCAGCTGGTGGTGCGCGAAGAGCTCAAGTTCGTGGAAGGAATGACCACACTGCTCGCTGAGAAAAGGAAGCTGCTTGCTCAGGGAGAAGAGGACCTGAAGCGCGCGCTCGCTAGCGACTCGACCGAGGTCGACTCGTGCGTTATCATTGGCGCCAACGCGCGGTACGAAATCGAGAGCTTCAAGCAGAAACTCGCCAAGCTCATGGGGGTTGTTCGAGCTGGCGAGGAACACATCACGAAGGAGATCGCGAACTCCAAGATCCGCGTGTCGAACGCGGACGATGAGATCAAAGAACTGGAGCAGGAGCTGGTCGTGGAGACTGGAGCGCTCATGCAGCGCATGATGTCCAAGGAGAAGCTTCGGTGTTTCAGTTTCAATGCAGCCAATGAGCGTTTGAAGAATGTCGTTGGGACTGCCAGTGGCGGCTTTCCGATGTGTGCTGCAACGGCAGGAATGACTGGCTTGCTGTTCGATTTGTTGACTGGCGCGTGTTTAGCTCAAGCGCTCGGTGATCCACGAAAAGAGCACCTTGGCGATCCAACAGGTCACCAGGCGCCAATCATCTCTCTCTGCTACGTCGGTCGCAAAGTTTACACGGGCTCGATGGAGGCGTCGCTCGGTGTTTGGGACGTGAAGGACGAGCTCGTCGGGGGATACTCCGTGTCGCTGACGAAGATGCTGTACGAGTTTGACGCAGCTGTCGTCAGCGTTGCTGCAGACAAGGACTGGATTGTCTGCGGTTGCTCTGATTGCGACGTCTTCGTGTTCGACGCGCACAGCTTCGCACTCATCGCGCGAATGATCGGCGCGCACACCCAGACAGTGACGGCTCTCTCTGTCAACAGTTCGCGAGCTGTTGTTACGACAGGTGCGGCTGATAAGCGCGTCAAGGTGTGGGAGTTTGGCCCGATATCCACCACAGCAGCACGACGGCGGGCGAAGCTAGCGTGCACACTCGAGGCCGAGCGAGAGGGCGACACCTACTTCAACGGACACCTGCACAGCATAACGTGTGTCATGCAAGAGGCGAACGAGATTGTGAGCGGCGACGCGGGCGGACGAGTCATTGTGTGGAGTCTCGATGCTGACAACAAGCTGCTGCGCATTTGCGACGTGCAGCGCGACACAGCGGTGACTTGCCTCCAGTTTGACGCTACGCGAATCGTGGTCGGCCTGAGCAGTGGCGATCTGTGCGTGATCGATTTCGCCACCGGCAATCTCCTGCAGACGCTTCACGGCCACCAGGCTGGCATTCTCGATCTTCAGTTCGATCAAAAGCGGCTCGTCAGTATGTCATCCGACGGCAAGTTGCGGCTGTGGTACTGGTTGGCACAACTCGGCTCTTCGGGTAGGAACAAGTACCACATCCTTGGAGCTGGCGAGACGCTGCGGTCGCTGTCGCTCAAGTACCGCACCAGCATCCAGAAGCTGCTGCGATGGAATGGACTGCCCGACTCGTCCAACATGTATTTGGGTCAGAAACTGATCGTGGAGGTCGACACAGGCGGCAATGCCTCCGACGAGCTGCAGACTTTGGACCGCGCGAGCTCAGTCGTGTTTGGCAAGCTGTCCTTCGAGGATCTCGACTTTGTCACGGCCAACAAGGCGAAAGCGGTCGACGTTGAGGGTCAATGGGCCGCTCAACGCATGGCGATGCTGGCCAAGGAGTACTTTCCACCACTCGACGACGATGTCAAAGTGGAAATAGAATCGAAGGGCGGCGGTGGCGGCAACGAGACGGAGAAAAAGAAAGAGAGCAAGCAGGTCGAGTCCGACTCGGACGTACCTGATGAGTCGGGTGACGAAGCCGGATCTGATGGTGGCGACGAAGGCGAAGGAGAGAACGAGTGACCACGACGAAAGGCACGAAATACAAGTGAACAACACACTCCTCACGAAATCGTTTTCCGAACTAAACAGCGTTTTCGAGCGGAGTGAAAATGCAAGAACACAGACTTGGAGATGCAGCGAGTTTCAGCGCGCTACACGATACGACCGTCCATATCAGTCGAGCACACGGCCTTGTCTTCAAGGTACATGTTGCTGCTGCGGAAGGCCGTGCGAGCGTTGTCGCCCGCGAACAACTCCCACGCAGAGTAGAACCAGAAGGCGATGCACTTGCGGTAGTCGTTCGGCTGACTCGACTTCTTGAGCCGGAGGATGGACCGCCACTCCTCGATCACAAAAGTCGAGAGCACGTGGTCGAAGTTGGACGAGTCGAGCGGGTTGCGCACCGTGAAGAACGTGTTCCAGTACTTGCCGTAGCCCTCGAGCTGCTTGAGCCCCTCGGTGAACTCTGGTGCTTGGAACTCCTCGACGCTCTTGTCGAGCAGAAATGCGAACTTGTCGCTGTACTTGGCCTCTTCGTCGTAAAACTTCTTCCAAGTCTGTTCGAGAGCAACCAAGACAGTAAAATGAGTATCCGCTCGGATCACCATCGCCGCTCATCCATTCAAGAGACGTACCACCGAGAAGAACTGGAGCGCCTCACTCGGGTCGTTCCGCTTCGTGCGGTGCACACTGTGCGCGTGACGCAGCTTGACAGGTTTCTTGCGCTCCCAGTGCCACTCCTCCACCGGCGGGAAGACGGCCATCGGAACCATCACAGAGCCGTTCCCGCAGATGGCCACATAGAAGGAAACGACGTTGTCGATGCTGTTGGCCGAGTCGGCGCCAGCAGCTGCAGCGGCAGGCGCACCAGCACCGTCCGCCGTAGCCGTCGTCTCGGGAGCCTTGTCCGCGCCAGACGCAGCGCCGGCGGCG
Organism: Phytopythium vexans; assembly: GCA_003413675.1. Classification (NCBI taxonomy): domain Eukaryota; phylum Oomycota; class Peronosporomycetes; order Pythiales; family Pythiaceae; genus Phytopythium; species Phytopythium vexans. Next base: position 1,329,782 of record QLOC01000005.1, read on the forward strand.
GCAGTCGGCTGGCTCTCCTCGTTCTCGTCTTCGTCCTCCTCGTCCGAGTGCGCGTTCGGGTCGGGTTTGAAAAAGTCGATGCGCGTCACGTAGTAGAGGTACTTGGTCGGGAACGCCTTCTGGTCGAAGAACTCGCGCAGCTGGTCGCGCACCGTCACGAGGTCCTTCTTCATGACGTCGTACGGGTTGTTCTCCATGCCCGGCGGGTAGAATTGGCTCTCTGCGAGGTCGCATGTCAGCATTGAGTCAGCACCGACATGTCACCACGACCACCGAATGGCTCCACTCCACTCACCCATCAGCGGACTCTCGAGCGCGTGCGTCGCCGTCGGGTCGATCGTGGACGGGAACCCGAAGCCATCTACACGAACACAGTGATAGAAAGCAGCGAGCAGCCTCGAGTCAGCACCGAGCCAGCCAGCGATCAAGACAGCGACACGCGCGCGCAGACGTACTGACGCCTTCGCGGAGCACGTCCTTCTGCGTGGTGCGCAGCGCGTCCTTGAGGTCGTCGAAGTTGGTGTTGGAGGAGCAGTACTTGTTGTAGCCGACCCAGTACTGCGCGTACGTCTCGTTGAACACGAGGTGGCCGCGCTGCACGGTGCTGGCGCACACGAGACGCGACGGGTCGGTGGCGCGCAGCCGGTCGATGTTCTTCTTCCAGTCGCGGATCTGGCCGGTCTTGACGCCGTACTTTTGCGCCGTCACGGCCATCAGACCCGTGCGCTCCGCCTCCTCGATGATCTCGAGCTTCTTGCCCACCGTCAGCTGCCGGTCCGCCTTGCCGCGCGCCATGGCCGCCTCGACTTGCCTTTCAAAGCTCGCGTTCGCGCGCACGCACGGTAAGCGCCGACGGTACTCGCGGCTTTCCAGCGATTTCTCGTTTACTGGCCTCCCGCTTTTTTGCTGGAGTGGGGGGGACGAGCCGGCGGAAAACCTCGGCAACAAGGTTTTTTGGGTCCTTGTACCACGGACCCAATTTTTTCCCGCTCGTTTTGAAGGGGGATTTGAACCTCGCTGTCATCAATTGCAGCGTCGAAATCGTCGAGAAATGTCAGAGAATATTCGTACTTTTCGGTCGACTCGATACGGTACGCGCGTTTCCCCAGCGTGTTCGAGCAGACCGGCATCGAGCGAGCACGCGCCGCCGACCGGAGGCAGCAATGGGCGAGCCGCCACTGCGCGTGCCGTGGCTGGCGCACGAGCAGTTCGCGGCCGTGAAGAGCTTCGCGAGCGCGCCGGAGGCTCTCGCGACCGCCAGGCGGAGCGGTCTCACGCGGGCCGCGCAGGAGCTCAAGGCAAGTAGAGTCGGTCCGCCGGCGCACATAAGGATAGAACTGACGCTGACGGTGTGGTGGTGCAGCGCGCGCGCACGCAGGTGAATCACCAGCTCTCTCAGCTGGAACGGCAGCTCGTGGCCATCTCGGACTTTCTGGATGGCTCGTCCACGGCCATGTTCCCGCCGCCCAAGGCTGGCGCCGGTCGCAATGGGACGCCTGTTGCAGCATCAGCGGCAGCGGCAGTGGTGGCCAAGCCGAAGGCCGAAGAGCGACCGAAGGACGAGGCCGCTGCTAATGACAAGGCGGACCCGCTGGACGCGGCCGCGCTGCAGGTGGAGGACGACCTGGCCGCAGGTACGGAAGGAGACAGACAGGTCCGACTGGTGGAGGAGGAATGTGCTAAATGCTCGTGCTGGCGGGTGGAGCAGACACGCCGTGCTCGACGACGGGGCTCTGGCGGTATCTCGGCGCGTACTCGTACTTCAAAGGCATTGTGCCCGACGACATGGACGACGCACTGCGCTTGGAAGACGAGGGGTCGGTGCTCGACGGCGACGCGTTTCCATCCTACCAGTCGGAGGAGACAGACTCTAGCACCAAAGTCGGACGAGCGACCGAGACAACGGACACGAAGGGAGTGGCACGGAGAGGCGAGCTGGACGACTTTTTGAAAGAGGTGCGCTCGCTCTTGAATAGTATCGGCTACGATGTATTCTGATTGCTAACCTCCTTCGGTCGCAGCGATTGGTTGCGGCGCTGCTGCCTGTACCGACTGCCGCGCCGGAGACTGCAGATGCCTCCACAATGGGCGAGAGTGAGAGCGATACTGATTATGTATCAGGAGGTATGTCAGCCGAAAGAGACGGCGAGAGCGAGCTGCTGAAGGAGGAGGAGGAAATGAAGCCTCCACAACGCCACCACAACCTCAAGGAGGAGGCGGCTCAGTTCGCTGCGACGTGGAACCCCAGTCGGATCTTCGACGTGCTGAGGGATGTCGGTCTGCTCGAGATGGGCTTTGACGAGACGCAGCGTTGCTTGGCCGACCCCGAGGACGACGAGGTCGCGCAAGAGATCCGCGCGCTGCAGTCCGAGCTACACACCATCATTCGGCAAACGAACAACGTGAAGCGCACGCTGCGGCGGCAACTCGACAGGCGCGTTCGCTTTTGCTACCGTGTTCGTTGGCGGTGGTGTCTAACGGCGCTTGCGTGGTCAGAGAGAAACCATGGCTGTCCCAGGAAGACGCGGCGAATCAGGCGACCCTCAGCAAATACACCTCAACGATGCGGCGGCGAAAGGTGAGCCAGTGCTACTGCTTTGCTGTCTTGCATTGTCGAGTATTGGTGTTCATCGCTGTGTCCGCAGGAGCTTGAGCGGAAGAAGAAACTCAAGGACAAGAAGCTGATGCGACGCAAAGGTCAGTGGTGTATTCGCCTGAGCGTGTTGGACGTTGTCACCCATTGACAATCTGCTTGGCTGTCTGCAGCACTGCGCGTGGACCTTGCGACGCCGCTGGCAACGACGCAATAGACAAGCCCGCGATAGGTTTCTAGCGTCAGCTGCACGAGTTCGTGGGCGGCGAGGAGGTGTCGCGTCTCGACCCTATTTATTTGACGCTTGGTGTCGGCGTCCTCGGGTGAGCGGACCGCAGCGATCGAATATCAACACACTCGAGTTGACGCCACCACCCTTGAGCTGCAAGGCTGCAGGCGTCGACAGATAACCGGGGAGTAGTATATTAGACGAAGGCGAGTGGCTTCCGCGAGTCAAGAGCCGCTCGGGTCGCTCACGCCGGTGCGCTTCCGTTCGACTCGACTTTCACGCCACCAAACCAATTCGACCACTCGCCGCCACATTCAGTTGAGAGCTCTTCGATTCGCCGGGTTACCGTCCTAGAGGGGGAAAGTCTTCGTTGTAGCCGCCGCTCGAGCCGGAGCTCATCGCGGTCTGGTGCCGCGAAGGCGACCGTGCGTACGCGCCGTAGCCGCGGCCCATAGGGTTCGCGGCGTTCGCCTGGTGCTGACCGCCGCCGCGATAGTACTGCTGCTGGTGCGGGGACGCGAGGCCGCCGGCGCTGTCTACTCTATTGCTAAAATCTGTCGGGTACCGGCCGCGACCGGTCGGGATCGGCGGCGGCGGCGCGTGCGCGTAGCCGTACGTCGACCGGTCGAACTGCTGTTGCTGTTGCTGCTGCTGCTGCTGCTGCTGCTGCTGCTGCTGCTGCTGCTGCTGCTGTTGGTACTGCGCCTCGCCGGCGGCGTTGTATCGACCGAAAGGCGCCGAGTTCGGCTGCCGATGGTGGCGGTACGGCGCGTCGCCGACGTTGCGCATCGGCCGGAACGCGTTGTGGTCGCGCGCAAAGTCCGGGTCGTTCAGCTCCTGCTCGCGGTTGCGCCACAGCACCTTGCTCTCCTTCCAGTTCTGCGCGTCCGCCGCGCGTTGCGTCCTCGGCTTGCTCGCGGGGACCGCACTCGGTGCCGCCTCGCTGCCGTTGCTCGGCGGCGGCGACGACGATGGCGACGGTGAGTTCCGCGCACGGTTGAAGCCTTTCGAGCCGTCCGGACCGGCGGCCTGTCGACTGCCGAGCTGCGGCGCGGCGCCGCTGCCGCTGTTGCTGCTACTCGACGGAGCGCCGCCTTCGCTGTCCGCGGCCGACGACGGCGACGAAGCCGACGCCGAGGCCGAGTCGCCGTCGTCGCCGAAGATCCGCGCGCGTGCCTCGGCGTACGCACGCTCGCGGTCCTGCATCGAGCGCGCGGTCTTGGCGCCGCTGTCCTTGCCGGCACCGCCGTTCGGGCCGCGGCCGGGTCGCTGCGTGCCGCGCTTCCGCATCATGATGCGCGGCGCCGTGGCCGGCGTCACGGCCGGCGGCTGCCGGTCCTGCGACAGGTCGATCAGCAGCACCTTGGGCACGGCCGAGAGCGGCGTCCGGAAGAGCGTCACGACCCGCGCGGCGTTGCCGTCGAAGCTCTGCTGCTGCTGCAGTGGCGGGTGTCGCGAAGGAGAACACTCGAGTCAGTGAGAGAGATATCCAGAGTGAAGCCATCCAGACAGCGAGGACGCACGGCAAAGGGGTGGTAGTCGCCCGTCTGGTGCTCGAGCGAGCACCGCTGCGCGAGCCGGTGCACGATGAGCCGGTGGTAGGACGACAGCGGCGGGAAGCTCAGGTGCGTCTCGCTGCCGACAGCACAGCATTGTACAGTCAGTCGCCATGTCCAGACCTTCACGTGTGGCGAACACGACCTACCGTGGGTTCCGCAGGAAGCGCACGATCTGGTCCTCCAGCTTGAGCATCGTCAGCCGCTCGCGCGGGTTCTCCAAGCACGACACCAGCACCGGGTCGAGCGGCCCGTTGGACGCCGCGTTGGCTGCCGCGGGACTCACGCCAGGCGCCGCGCCGCGATCGTACGCGCCGCCGTCGTCGGCCGCGGGCGGCGGCACCAGGCGCATCGCGCCGAAGGCTCGCTCCACCTCGTCAGCGCGCAGACCTGCGCCAGTGGCGGTGGCGGGAGCCGCCCAGTCGTCCTCAGGCGAAGGTGGACGAAGCATCGGAACGAGACGCGATACACGAGACGACCGAGCGAGTCAGGAGACCGGCGATGGAGCCGCAACGCACGGGGGAGCAGCGCAGTCGATCTGCGGACGGCGACGCCCACGCGGACGCGCTGGGGCTCGCAGACGGCGCGGAAACGCGGGGAGCGGCACGGCCGGTTCCTCGTCGGGGGAGCTCGGGTGACTGGATTGGAGGCAAAGCGCACCCGCATAAGGCGGCTCGGACGCCAGTCCCTGCCAAACCTAATGTCGACGGCGTACCGTGGCGAGGACCAGATCTGATAATGAATAACCCATGGTGTCGATCGGCAAACACCCGACAGCGGATCTCAGCTTGTGGGTCATTGCTTGAGCTTGCTCCGAACGATGCACATGCCGACGCTGCTGCGATATCCCTACTGCTGCCGTTGTGTTGTGCCGTTCGAGGGCGATTGCATTCTCGTCTGCTCTCCAGTCTGCATGCGATCCGGCCGACGCTTAGCGTGCGCTCCCCCACCAATCGCACGGGAACCTTCCGATGACACGAGCTGCTCCGAATACGTTCGCTGGAGTGCATGCGTCATCGAAGTGCATCGAAGATAGTGGCGAGCATTGCAGGGATTAGCGCCTGTCGCAGCAGGATGAGGTACATTCACCAACGGCTGTTAAATGGCAAGCTCATGTGGACAAGAGAGTGTTGTTCCGGACAGAGACGTGTCCTCCTGAATGAAATCGGCCCGATTGCGAACCGGAACGCATCCACGTAATCAGGCGATCGAGCTTCAGACTTGTCCATGTATACGGGACGCTGCCATCCCGTATACCGCCGGTCGCGCCGCGCAAGGACTGGATGGATACCGCAAGGCAACCAACACGACGAGCACGGCCAACAAAGAGAGCACGACTAGCAGGACGACCACGAGACCGACTCGCCATCGACTCACCGCTGACGTGGCCAGACAGAATTCAATTTGCACCGGACCAGCAACTGCTCCGCTCAACACAATGAGCGTCAAGCTGACTGCAGACAGCGACTCCAGCGCGGATGCGTCGAATGGAGCCTCCGACAGCAGGACGACTCGCCTCAAACTGCGTCTCGACAACCTCTCCGTCTCGCGTCAAGTGCAGGCTGCGCGGCCGACGCAAGCGACTGAACTGCCGACGATATGGACCGTCGTCAAACGCATGGCCGCGAGAGTCGCGACGGGAAAGTCACCCGAGCGCCACGACGTTCTCAAGGGTGTGAGTGGTGTGCTGCGTCCCGGAACGATGACTCTCGTGCTCGGTCAACCGGGCTCGGGAAAATCGACGCTCCTTCAGGTGTTGAGCGGTCGGTTGCGCGCCGACGGCGACCGCGTGCAAGTCACGGGAGACGTCACGTACAACGGAGAGCCGCAACAAGCCGTAGCCGGACGACTGGCGCAGTTGGCAGCCTACGTCCCTCAGCTCGACCTGCACTTCCCCCTGCTTACGGTGCAGGAGACGCTCGCGTTCGCGCACGCCTTCAGCGGCGGCGACAGCAGTGAGTCGGGGGACAATCAAACCGAGACGAAGCAAGCTCCCGATGCCGTCATAGCCCAGCTCGGACTGGTCAACTGTTGGGACACCGTCGTGGGAGACGACATGGTGCGCGGTGTGTCGGGCGGCGAGCGGAAGCGAGTGACCATGGGGGAGATGATGTTCGGCAATCGACTGGCTCTGTTCATGGACGAGATCAGCACGGGACTCGACAGCGCCACCACGTTCGACATTGTCGCCGCTCAACGGGCGAGCGCGCGGTCGCAGGGAAAGGCCGTGGTCATGGCGCTGCTCCAGCCGCCGCCGGACGTGTTCGCGCTCTTTGACGATGTGATCCTGCTGCACGACGGCGACGTTCTCTACTTCGGGCCATGCGCGCAAGCAGGTGACTACTTCCGCGGTCTGGGATTGACATGTCCGCCAGAGCGCGACATCGCCGACTTCCTGCTCGACCTCGGCACGCCGCAGCAGTCCGTCTACGAGCAGCGGCATTCCGCACCAACCAGTCTTGGACTGACGAAGGTCCCACACCTCGTCAGCGAGTACGTCGCGGCGTTCCAACGCTCGGACATCCACCGCAACAACCTGCGACTCCTGGCTGAGCCAAGCGATGCTGCGTTGCAGACTGATTTCCGAGAGTACATTCGATCGACGCCGGCGTTCCAGCGATCCATATTGGCCAACACGCTCACGCTCGTGCGGCGCCAGCTCAAGCTCGTTCTGCGCGACGGCAACACCTTGCGCAGCCGCGTGGTCTTGGTGCTCGTCATCGCGCTGGTGTGGTCGACCACGTTCATGAACACGGACCCAACCGACGCGCAAGTGACGCTGGGTGTGCTGTTCATGTCGGCCCTGTTCCCGCTCTTCGAGCAGACGTCGCAGCTCGCCATGTTTGTGAGCATGCGCGAGGTCTTCTACAAGCAGCGGAAGGGGAACTTCTTCCAGACGTCGGCGTACGTGCTGGCGACCGCCATCAGCCAGATCCCCGTTGCGCTCCCCGAGAGCTTCATCTTCGGCGCCTTCCTGTACTGGATTGCCGGTCTCGACGCCTCCGCTGGCTCCTTCATCGTGTTCGAGCTCGTAATCTTTCTCAACGTCATGGCAGCCGTGCTCATCTTCTTCTTCGCGACGGCCATCTCACCCAATATCTACGTCACCAACCCGCTCGCGCTGGGCATTCTACAGCTCGTGCTGGTGTTCGCGGGGTTCATCGTGACGAGAAGCCAGATCCCGAGCTACCTCATCTGGATCTACTGGTTCAACCCGCTGGCTTGGGCCTTCCGCGCTCTCGCCGTCAACCAGTACCGCTCGGCCGCGCTCGACGTATGCGTCTACGACGGCGTGGACTACTGCAGCCGGTTCGGCCGAACCATGGGCGAGTACTACCTCAGCGTGTACGACATTCCGTCCGACAAGGCGTGGGTTGGCTTCGGCTTCCTCTACCTCCTTGGCATCATTGCTCTCTTCATGACACTCAGCTTCTTGGCGCTCGAGTACAAACGGTATGACGACGGAGAAAGTCCCAGTCGGACCCCAGCGATTGAAGAGACCGACGACTACCACCTCGTCACGACACCGACAAGCAGCGGTGCGACTCAAGCTGCGATGAGGATCGACGTTGACAGCCACCACAAGCTCGCGGTCACTCCCGTCGCGGTGGCGTTCATGAACTTGTGGTACTCCGTCCCGAACCCAACCAATCCGAAGGAATCGATCGATCTGCTCAAGGGCGTCAGCGGCTTCGCGTTGCCAGGCACCATCACCGCTCTCATGGGTTCGTCAGGCGCGGGCAAAACCACTCTCCTGGACGTCATTGCTGGTCGCAAGACCACCGGCACCATCCGAGGCGAGATCCTGCTGAATGGACACAAGGCGACCGAGCTCGCCATCCGCCGATGCACGGGCTACTGCGAGCAGATGGACGTTCACTCGGAGACGGCGACGATCCGCGAGGCGCTCACGTTCAGCGCCTTCCTGCGACAGAGCAGCGACGTCCCCACAGCCACCAAGCTCGAGTCGGTCGACGAGTGCTTGGACCTGCTTGGTCTCCGCGATATCGCCGATCAGATCGTGCGCGGGAGCTCGCTGGAGCAAATGAAGCGGCTCACGATCGGGGTCGAGCTCGCGGCTCGGCCGAGCGTGCTCTTCCTAGATGAGCCGACCAGCGGTCTGGACGCTCGCCTGGCCAAGCTCGTCATGGACGGCGTCCGCAAGGTCGCCGACTCGGGCCGCACGGTCATTTGCACCATCCATCAGCCGTCGTTTGAAGTGTTCGCCGAGTTTGATCGCCTGCTGCTGCTCCAGCGCGGCGGCAAGCCCGTGTTCTTCGGAGACCTCGGCGAGAACTGCCGCGTGCTGGTCGACTACTTTGAGGCGATCGAAGGCGTGCCAGCGCTGCCGGAGGGATACAACCCCGCGTCGTGGATGCTCGAGTGCATCGGCGCCGGCGTCAACACGTCCGCCGCGTCGAGCTTCAGCGGCGACTTTGCGCAGATCTTCCAGGACAGCGAGATGAAGCGGCAGTTGGACGCCACGATAGCGCAGGCCGGCATCGGCTGTCCCTCTCCTAGCGCCAACGAGCTGGTGTTCCGTCTCAAGCGAGCGTCGTCGTCGATGACTCAGTTCAAGTTCCTGCTTGGCCGCTTCGTCGACCGGTACTGGCGCTCGCCGGCACACAACCTCACAATCCTCGGCGTCGCACTAGCCAGTCTACTCGTGCTGGGTCTCGTCTCGCTCGACTTGTCGAACACGTCGTACCAGGGTGTCAGCTCCGGTCTCGGCATCATCTTCGTCGCCTTTCAGTTTCAGGGTTTCGTCTCTTTCAACAGCGCGATCCCGTTCGCGTTCGCCGACCGCGCGGTCTTCTACCGAGAGCGGTCAGCGGAGACGTACAACTCACTGTGGTACTTTGTCGCCGGAACGCTCGTCGAGGTGCCGTACGTCGTCGTGAAGAGCCTGATCATCTCGGCCATCCTCTTCCTCTTCATGGGTGTCACGGGGGTCGTCAAGTTCGTGCTCTTCTGGCTCGCTGTCTCGTTCTCCGCCCTCATCGACACCTACACCGGACACCTGCTGGCGTTTGCGCTTCCGAATGTCATCGTGGCGTCGCTCACCGGCTCGGTCGTCTCGTCCGTCTTCTTCCTCTTCGTTGGCTTCAACCCTCCCGGCAACGCCATCCCCGCAGGATACCAGTGGCTCTACACGCTCACTCCGCACCGGTACGCCATGTCGATCCTCGGCGCGCTCGTGTACGGCGATTGTTCCACGACGCCCGTGCTGGATGCTGCCACCGGCGAGTTGACGAACGTTGGTCCGGAACGCGGATGCCAGCCACTGGAGAATGCGCCGGCTTCGATCAGTGCACTGACCGTGAAGGCACTCGTGGAGGACGTGTACGGCTTCGAGTACGACGAGATCGCGCGCAACTTCGGAGCTCTCGTGGCCTTCGTTGTGGCGTTCCGGTTGATGGCGCTGCTGGCGCTGAGGTTCCTCAACCACCAGAAGCGGTAGGTCCGAGACTGTTGCGGTGGCCTTCTCGTGGTGGTGTCTGGGTGATCACTGGCAAAGTCAATGGCACAACAAGCAGGGAGAGTAGATCGATCAGATACAAGATCAGAGGCAGGTGTGGCGCGAAAACGAAGAAATGCAAATTTGAATGCATCAACCCACACCCGTCCCACCAAATTTGGCGGGAACCGCGCTCGGGCCAAACGCGTTAAGTTCGCCGTGCCTGCTGCTCGCCGGTACTCCCTGGACGGGTCCTGCTCCTACCTGCTCGCGCGCTCCGCCGTGCCTCTCGCGGCGGACCGCGCTGCCTCCTGTTCGCCTGCCTACTGGTCTGTCGGCGCCTGCGGGCAGCAAGCCAATCAAAATAGTGTGCCTTCCTATGATACAAATTACCTGTGCGCGGCGGTCCGCCACGCCCGTGGCCGTCCAAGCTCTCTCCTCCCCCCTCCAGTCGGCCTCGGACGGCTGGAGCGCCGCGCGCGGCCAGCGGCGGCGCCGTCACGCGGGCCGGAACGGGTTCGCCTTCTTGGCGCGGCGGTGCTTGCGGTCCGAGTGCTTGAGCGCCGCGCTGAGCGAGTCCATCTTCTTCCGCGGAAGGCCGTAGTCGGCGAGGTCGCCGTCGACAAAGATGTCGCGGTGTACGTCCAGGTCGCGCAGGTTGATCCGCTCGATGTGGGAGGCGGCAACGGTGGCCACCGGCTCGGCCATGGGGACGACACGAAGCTCGCGCTCGTCCCCTCCAGCCTCCGCACCTTCCACCGGGTCCACCCCGTCGGGATGACCCTCCTCCTCGCCACTGTCGACGCCCTGGAACACCAATTGGCCGTCGCTGCTGTAGTAACGCTCGAGCGTCTTCTGGATCTGGCCGCGGTGAGGATCGTCCTGCTGGATGACGCGGATCCGCTCCATGGACGCGGCCTGCTGTCGCCGCAGACGGTCGTACTCCTCGGCCTCCTGCGCCTGCAGCTCGAGCGCGAACGCGTAGTCGGCGTCTCCCGCGGGCGGTTCGGTCCCGCCGACGGCTCGCTCCTCCTCCACCGACACCTCCTGCTGGATGACGCTCATGACGCCGAGCTCGCAGTCGGCGCTCGGGACCTCCACGAAACACCAGCCGACCTGGCGCTCGTCGCCGAACCGACCCGCGATTTCTCGCTCCCACTCCTCCTGCTCCTCGCGCTGCAGCTTGGCCGCCAGCTCCTCGTCCATCACATCGTGGAGTTTGACGGCCGCAGCCGGTGCAGCCTGCGTGGCCACAGGACCCGATCCCCACGCGCTGGTGGTGCGTCGACCGCCTGGCCGCGCGCCGCCTGGTAACCCGTTCATGCCTTCGTGCAATGCGGCGGTCGGTAGGTTCGCCTTGGCTGCTGCCTTGGGCTGGGACGTCGGGCCAACCGCGAGGGCTTCTTGGGCTCTGGGCCGGCCCAGCGAGCTATGCGAGACCATCATTCTGAGAGTGAGTGAAGGTGTTTTGGGTACACTGTACCGTCAGATCGTTTCTCCGCCTTCATTCACTTGCATCGTCGCGTATACCAGTGCGGTGAGTGCTGTTTGTTTTGGGTGGTGGTATGCAAGCACTGAATTAGAATGATGTTGTGGGTGACGACGGTTTTAGCCAATCATGTCGCCGTATGGCACGTACCGTGCCTGTAGCGATACCTGATACACCACTCGATGTCTTTGCGCAGGGTACTTCATTCAGCAGTGAACTGCTGATGGAATTGGATTTTGATTGATTCTGAGCGCCGGCGCGATCTCGAACCGACGGCACCACGCACCACGCATAACGCACTCGCGCCACCAGAGACACGGCCCACGGCGTGGACAGGCAGTGTATCGTAAACCGGACTACGGCCGCCGCGACGAGCAGCAGAGCGATCTCGCGACCGCGCGCGCCAGATCGCGGCCGCAGACGGTCAGGGTTCGGATGGCGAGCAGCGGTTAAGTTGAACAGCGCGCGTGTTCGAAGAAATCTGTGCGAGCACAGCGCTCTCCGCCGAACACGCGCCACCTAGCCAGTCAACCAGCCAGCCGGATGGACGGATGCCACCGCTGGATTCACTCGCGGCGCTTCAAAGCGGCGCGGCGACCGTTCCAACGGCAACTGTCCAGAGCCATCAGCATGGGTGGGAACAGCTGCAGGATAGAAGGCCCAAGTTGAAGCGCGCAGGCAGAGAACGAGCCGTGCGACTGCCGCGTCGGGCATTGATCAGCTCGCTGCGCACAGCCCTCTAGTACAGTGACGGGCATATCCCACCTCCGAGTGTGTGAGCATGGTCTGGTCAATTGAGATGCTCACTGCCATCACCTTGCAGACACACACTTTGTGCTAAGCTTGCGGCTGGGACTTGCGTCGTGCAGCCATGTCGGTCGACGGTCCGGCGCGCGAAGCGGTTTTTCGAACGCGGAGACCGTTCCGGCAAGCGGCGCGTGCCCTAGCCTCGTATCCATGCTGACTGTTCTGGATGAATCCTTCGGCCACTCTTTCCCCTCTCTGCCGTGCACAGTTGTCGGCGTCGTTCGGCCATCCAACTCCGATTGAACACACCTTTGGCGCCTTGCATGCAGCACGTGGCTCGGCGGTCACGGCGCCATCAGTGAAACCGGCTGGGTCGCGTAGTTCCCGTGGCTGTCAACTTTTGACGGGTGCAGCTGGCGATGGGTTTTTGGGTCGAGCTAGGGAAGGATAACTCGTCACTCTGGTCGAGTGTCTCTTGCGCGCCATACAAACGCCAAGTGTCGCAGTTACTAACCTTCGCGCGGCGGAAGGCACCCACGTTTGGTGCAGCGGAGCCCGTCAGACCGGCCATTGTAGAGGGGTGGGTTCTGCGTTCTCCTCCCTGTTTCTTCCCTCCTGGCTCTTCTCTTGCTCCGCCAGCGCGCAGACGGGGCGTCGGACGTGGCCACAATGGCGCGCAGCCGGGACAGATGATGCGCCGCCGTTTCGTTCGTTCTCGGCCCTCTCGGCAGCACAGTTCCAGACTTCCAGTCACACGCCCCCCATTTCCAGGACGAGGCCTACTGGAAGAAGCCTCGAGTACCGTTGGCGCGAACCGCAGGCAGGCCGGCGAACATGCTGCCGGACCTGACGCAGATCCTCGCGTGGAAGCCGCGGCGCTACGGCCCGCGGAGCGCCTCGCGCGCGGCCTCGGCACCGTCCAAGCGGTCGCTGCGGCGCAGCCAGGGGGCCAGTGAGCGCGCCATGACAGCCACGTCGCAGGCGGACGCGGACGACGTGTCCGAGACGGAGAGCGCGGCGTCGAGCCAGTCGGGCAACGGCGCCTTCCCCTTCGTCAAGCAGCCGACCAAGCGTGCGGCGGGTGAGCCCGAGCGACCCGAGGCGCGTCGCGGTGGTGGCCCCGCGCTGCGGTCGGCGCTGTCCATCGCGCGCGCGGGACTCAACAGCCGCTTCAAACCGCGCGCGAGCGCCGGCGCCATGCCTGTGCCTCCCATGGCTCCCATGGCGTCCACGATGCGGAGGAAACCGCACTCGAGAAGGTATGGTAGTGTTTTGCTGTGTGTGTGTGTGTGTGTACCTTGATGCAATACCGTGCTGACCGTCCGACGTGATGCTGAACCGACGCAGTGTGGACGAGCTGTCCGAGTCGGACTTCCTGCCGCTGGCGGCGGGCACCAAGGTCTCGACCCCCTTCGGACTCGGCACCGTGGTCGAGGTGCGCGCGGCGGACGGCGTGACGCTCGTGCGGCTCCAGCGGTCGCACCCGAACTCGTTCGGCGCGCCGGCCACGCTCTTCCTGCGCGCGGACGACGACGACTGCCACGCGGTGCCGGCGCTGGCGGGCGACCGCGTGGCGACTCCCCAGGGCGACGCGCGCGTGCTGGCGTACGATCCGCGCGAGCAGCAGTTCGTCGTGCAGCTCGAGCGCGGCGAGCAGGAGACTCGCGTGGCTGCAGCCGATGTGCGGCGACTCGAGCCTAGCCGCGCCAGCGGTCGCAAGTCGCGTCGCCCCAGGTTCCACTCGCTCGAAGGCGCGAACGCGTCGACGGCTGCGGCCTCGACGGCGGCCACGGCCGCGACGCTGCAGCGCGGGCTGTCGTCGGCGCTCAAGTCGACGGTGAACTTCGTCTCGAACAAATACTACCAGGGTCAGCCCGTGGTGACGACGTTCGGCGCCGGCACGATCACCGCCGTGCAGGACGCCGACTGCCGCGTGCTGCAGGTCGAGCTCGAGTGCGGCGCGACCGCGTACCTGCGCGCCGAGGCCATCGAGAGCTACGTGAAGGCACTCACCGGCATGGAGGTGGCGACCAAGTTCGGTCCGGGCGTCGTGCTCGCGCTGCGGCTCGAGGACAACATCTACACGGTGCGGCTGCGCGACGAGCAGCCTGCGGGAGCGTCCGACATCGTCTACGTCCCCGCGAGCGACCTGCACCGCGTCGGGAAGCTGGCGGCCACGGTCGGCAGCGTGCACAAGCAGGTTCGCGGCCGCCTGGCAGCGCTCGCGCACCGCGCGGCCCAGATCGGCCACGAGCGCGTCGTGGTCACGCACTTCGAGGCCGCGGGCGACCAGGAGATCTCGTCAGCGGGCATTTGAGGCGGGCGGTTGCGAGATCGGCTTCGAGATCCGGTGCGAGGTCTTGAAGTTTGTGTGGGGTGTTGGTGTGTGCTCGGCGTCGACCTAAAATTAACAGTATATCGAGAATTTTGCCGCTGAGTTGAGCAGCGTGTCGAGCCTCCTGCGTGCCTGCCAGGCTCGCCAGCGGCATGCGGGCTCGCGGTCGGCCGCCGCTTGCACCGATAGGAGCCTGGCCCGACCCTGTTGACGTTGATCCCGGCCGTCTCGAGTTCGCGACGGAGCCAGCGCCGCACGAGGACTGCGTTGCGCTCTTCTCGGTCGACGGCCAGCTCGAGTACGACGCCTTCAACCGAGACTTCGGACCGCTCAGCCTCGGCTGCTTGCTGCAGTTCTGCCGCGCGCTCGATGCCAAGCTGGCCTCGACCCAGTCTTCGCAGCAGCGCGTTCGCTTCGTCACGGCTGCTGGTTCACCTGCCAGACTTGCCAACGCCGTCACACTGCTTGCAGGATGGCGGGTGATCCGTCGTGGAGCTCACGACGCAGGCAGTGCGCTCAGTCCGTTCCCATCGACGCTGCTTGCTCGACTGCCGGGCTACCGCGACGCGGGCGTGGCGTCCGAGGACAGTTCCCCACTCTCTGTGCGCGACGTGGTCGCTGGCCTCGCTCGAGCAGTCCACGCCGCCGATCCGCTGCTGGACTCTTCGGCTCTCGATGTGCGCGCCTTCCACTGGCTCGCGCGGCCGGAGAATGGCGACCTGAGCTGGGTCGCGCCGGACTTGATCGCGTTCCGCGGTCCTATCGGGGACTACGTTGAGCTCGACCCTGACGCGCAGCCTGCTGCCTTCTACGTTCCGTACTTCCAGTCTCATCGAGTGGCGCTGGTCGTGAGACTCAACGTCGAGCCACGATACGACTCGAGGGTTTTCACGTCCGCGGGGATCGACCACCTCGACCTGAGCTTCCCAGATGGCGCCGCGCCATCGACCGCCACCATCGCCACCTTCTTGGCAGCCTACGACCGCACTCGACCGGGAGTCGTGGCAGCGCACTGTGCTGCTGGACTCGGTCGCACCGGAACGATGTTAGCCGCGGGTCTCATGGCGAAACGCGGGTTTTCGGCTCGCGAAGCTGTCGGCTGGCTGCGCTTGTGCCGTCCCGGCAGCGTACTCGGATCGCAGGTGCGCTTCCTCGAGCAAGAGCTCGCGCCGAGGCTCAGGATAGCGAACACTACCGCGAAACTCGGTCATGGAGAACACCCAAAAAGTGCTACTGTTGCTGCTACTGCTGCTGTTGCTACGAAGAGCTTGGTTGCATCTGAGCCACTACCGACAGTGTGCCACTACTACGTCCGGTAAAGCAAGTGGATTGTAAGGTGTTATGAATGGAAGTGCTCGTTCTACCTGTCCGTTCACCTCAGCTTGCAGTGGTAGATAGTGAGCGAGCAGTGTTTGGTCGCGAAATCTCAGCCCCTAAGAATGTCGTGTAAGTGCTGTTCCCCGCCTCGCCCTTGCGCACGAGTCCGTCGCGGTAGACGAGGTCGAAGCCGCCGATGCGCTCTTCTCCGACGCCGCTCCGTCTACACCAGCGTGTGAGTCGCCACCTCGCATCAGGCAACGTGCAAGAGCGATAGATATTTCTCACTTTGACTCGAGGTCGAGGATATCGAGCATGTCGTTGAGCATGCCGCACTTGAGTTGGTAGTCGGACGCCGTATTTGCAGATAGCTGAACGATCGCATCACCGGCGGTGAGTTCTCGTCAGCGAGATAAGCAAGACACCACAGCGTACCGAAGGAGACGCGTTGACTTCGAGCAGCCACGGCTTGAGCGCCTGGTCGATCATGACGTCGAAGCCGTAGAGCTCGAAGCAGTGCTTGTCGCTCATGATGACCTTTTCGATGCTGAACCACTTGTTAGCGACACAAGTTTATATCCTACTCGACTCTCGAAGCGGTCACCGATAATACCTCAGCACAGATTTGATGATCACATTTTGGATCTCGTAGAAGAGCTGGTTGATGCGCGCGGTTCCGTGGCGCGACATCATGTAGAGCTTGAGTCGGCGCAGATCCCATTTGCCACCATGCTGTTCGGATCACACATTCCAAACCACAAAACTCAACTTCGAACGACAACTCGATCATGGACACCCGATCCGCCGCGCACCTTCTGGTTGTAGTTCTCGGATGTCTTCTGGATGGCGACATTGGTCAGGTGGATGAACGAATTGGCAATGTCGCTCGCATCCGTCGAGTAGCGAGAGTTGGTGAAGCGCGCAAAGCCGCCGCGGAAGAGGTAGATCTCGACCGGAGCGCTGAAAGTCGGCACAAGCGCGTAGAGCCGCAGGTCGAACTTCTTGCCGCCGACGAGGTAAGGTGTGGCCAGGTACTTTTGCACCACGTACGTCTCGACCTGCGGTCCCTGACCGTCGGGTCTCCCGCGCACGTCGGAGCGCCAGTCGCTGATCTGCGACAGCTTCGTGAACAGGAAGATACCTTTGCCTTGAGCCCTGTGCTAGATCAATCAGCTCAAGGTGCAGTGCAACTACATCAACGGAAGATAACTCGATAGAGAACGCACTTGCCGATGGGCTTCATGATCCACACGCCTTGGTTGCGTTTGAACTCGTCCACGAACATGCCGTACTCTCCCGGTAAGATGAACGTGACGGGGAAGAAGTCGTACGCACCGAGTGCCGGGTCGATCTCGTTGGCGTTGGTGTCATCGTTGGCTCTACAACCATTAGACATCGATGTGTCAGCCGCTCGGTACCGATCCACCCATCTCTATTGCTCGACCGACTTGGCCTTCTTCTCCACTTGGCGCTTCATGCGCTTCAGGTTCTTGATGAGTAGATCTTTGCGACACAACTAACCAAACGAGTCAGCACCACCTAGCTAGCCTTGAGACATCACACCTCTCACACCTCGCGTCCGTTGCGGTAGTGGTTGACGCGCTGACCGCTTTCGAGGTGGGTCGTGTCCAGCAGCTCGTACACGAACTCGCGGTCGGCCCAGTAAAAGTCCCAGTCGTTGTCGTTCGTCTCCTTCCACCCGCGACGCAGCAGCGTGTCGTAGATGGTGTTGCGGAAGTTGGTCTTGAACTTGAGCGGTCCGCGCGCACTCCCGCTCCCGCTGCCTGCACTGGCGACCACAACATTCCCCACGCTCTTGGCGCGTCCTTGTTGGCTGCCTGCTCGCGCCTGTCGTGCCGCCCGCGCTCCGGCAGCTCCCGATCCACCGGCGCTCGATGGCGCTGCATCTGCGGCTCTCCGCTCCTTGTCTGCCATCGAGACGAGCAACAAAACCAAACGACGGCTATTCTAGAGCCACCACTCTGTCCACCATCCGCCACTTCGGACAAGGAGTCGCATTGCCATTAGAGGCTGAGTTACAAAGCCCAGACAGGCCACACTGCTGCCTATTTGCTCTCGCTAATTGTACTTGACGCCGCCCATGAACGTCCGCGGGTCAGGCGCCGCGCCATTGAACTCCGCGTTCGAGAAGTCGAAGCCAGGGTTCTCTTGCTGGAAACGCTCCAGCATCATCTGCTTGCGAGACTCCTCTTGCGCGAGTGGATCCAACTGCATCACACGGACAGTCGTCAGTATCCACAACTTCAGCTCCTCCTTCAGCCAGGCGACTCACCTCGTCGTGGCCGACAAATACTCCCGGCCACATCAGCCCTTTCTTCATCTTCTGCAGGTTCAGATTCAGCTCGCCACCGTCTGCCATCCCCCCCCACACACAACGTCAGTCCTGCTTGCTCGCTGGTCCGTCAAACGAGGTCCGTGGCCCTACCGAGCATCCAGTAGCTCTCGTCCACGACCACAGCGCTCGACAACTCGTGCTGCACACACACAAACGGTTAATCTCAACCCAGCGGCAACACAAACGCGAGCGATCGCTATGCACGTCACACTAACGTTCAGATACTTGTCGGTGACGCCCCGCAGTCCGAGCGTCACGTGTGTGGCCGTGATGTCGCACACGATGTCCCGCGCCGTGACACCCTTCGGCGGCGACAAGAACACGTTCACCTCCTCGAGCGACTGCTCCCACTCGTACACGACGCGGCCTACGGGGATAACACAGGCCGCTCAACGACATGTCCGAAGCGTAACCCGCACTCTCCGAGGCCGGTGGCGACGCCCACCTTCGTGCTTGAACGCGCGCCGCTTGCTCTCCGTCATGTTGCCGGCCAGTGGGTACGCCTGTTGGTA
Organism: Phytopythium vexans; assembly: GCA_003413675.1. NCBI lineage: Eukaryota > Oomycota > Peronosporomycetes > Pythiales > Pythiaceae > Phytopythium > Phytopythium vexans. The sequence continues at coordinate 1,348,374 of QLOC01000005.1, forward strand.
TCTTATCGCGCCAAGACCGTACCCTCGGTCCACTTGTGTAACCCTTTTCGGCTGTGACGTGTGAAAAAGGGAACACACTGTTCCCATTCACGCCGAGCTGGCATTGCCTCTCTACTCATCAGCAGCACCCGTGCGGTGATCAAGTGGCGCTCACATACCTCGTCCTGCGCGAGCCGCCGTATCTGGCCGCCTCCTTCCAGAGCATCCTTTCCGCGTACCTCCCAGCTTTCACCATTGGCAGCGCGCGCAGCGCGGCGGCGACCTTGAGCAAGACAGACTTCGGGTCGGGCCGCGGGCTGCGGACCTGGCAGGAGGTGACCACCACACGGGACACGACCCAGTGACCGACACACTATGACGAGCATCTGGTCGAGGTCGGGTCAATGCAGACGATGTGCCACATGTTCCTGTGCAGCTGATGCATGGATGGCGGCTCGCGGCAGTGCTACGGCATGCGCCATTTAAACTTGGCCACGTTCAAGGTCGTCATGTTCGTGTGACTCGCATACGACGAGGTGAAGCGGCGCAGCGATGCGATCGCGAGCGGCGTCGCACACTTCGCGGGGCTCTCGCGGCAGGCCAAGGTCGGCGTGTTCAGCATGCTTCTACTCGAGTGGTCGCTCGTGAACCACGCGTGCGACCGCATGGCGTACGCGCTCGTGACGCTGTACGACACGCTCGGGCCAGACGCCGTGCCCTTCATCGTCAACCACACGGAGCTGAGCGTGCTCTTCTGCGGCCAGGACCAGTTCCACTTTGTCATGGACTGCGCGGCCGCGTGGCCGACGCTGCAGTGAATCGTGCAGTTCGAGCCTGTGACGCACGAGCAGCGCCACCAGGCCACTGCCAAGAACCTCGTGCTCAAGTCGCACGCGGACATTGAGCTGCTGGACAAGGCGTACCGGCTACCTGCTGACCCGCCGCTCCCACCGGACGTGTCGACGCTCTGCTACACGCCGGTCACGACCGGCGACTCGAAGAACGTCGTGCTGCTGCATAGCAACTTTGTCATCTTCGGCGTGCTCGCTCAAGAGCGGCTCGCGATCGACCCGACCGACGTGCACCTGTCGTACCTGCCGCTGTCGCACGTGTTCGAGCACATGGCGCACGCCGCGCTACTGCGTAGCGGCGCCAGCATTGACATCTACAAGGGCGACGTGCTCTTCCATATAGAGGACCTGGCCAAGCTTGTCTCGACCATCTTCGTCTCGGTGTCGCGGCTCTACAACCGCGTGTACGACAAGATTTCAAACTGCGTGGCAGCCGCCGGTGGACTCAAGAGACTGCTGTTCGACCAGGCGTACGCCATCAAGAAGGCTGCGCTGAGCGACGACGTCAAGACGCATACGCGTCGCGCTGCTGGCACTTGCGCGGTCAATTACTTGCGCATCGCAAAGAAGCCGTGAAGTTGTCTTTTGTTGGAAACCTCACCAAGCTTAAACTCCTCTGTAGCCCATAGCGCTCACTCGACGTTCGTGCTTGCCGGATGCGCTTGCTTCCTCTGAATGACCTTGGTCTTCTCAGCGACGGTCATCCATCTACCCATGACGCCTGGTGCTCGATTTTCTGTTGAAGTGGTGCCGTTTCCTCGTTGCCGCGCCATCGAGCGCAGAGCACTTTGATCTGACTTACCGTCATATCGCCGACAGATCTTCTGAAGTAAAACCCAGCATGGACTTCCCGAATGGGCGAAGCTGTCGCTCCGCTCGACGACGGTTTGGCGCGTCTCTGTCAGCCATTTGTTTGCCAACCTTGGCCCTTCTGGAGCGGTTGGATGTTTCGGTATCCTGTCGGCAGGAGCTGAACGAGCGGTGAAAGCCCGGCGGTCGGCAATGCGGCCGGCTGTCGCTCCCGGTTGCTGTGACCAATGCTGTTCATGACTGGGTGGGTATCCCGAAGGTGGGGTCAATCAACGAGGCGAACGAAGCCAAGAGGCGTTTGGTTGCATCGGTTTGCCGTTGGTCATTTCCGGGTTCGACCCATGAAGGATCAGCGAGCTGAGAACCTGCAACAGCAGCAGTGCTGCCCAAAAGTGGCGGCAATGGATACCGCGAATGGGGTCCTCGCCGAGCTTGAGCGATCGCTGCATGCCTTCATGGCCACTCATGCGGATAGCGCAAGCGCCTATCTCCGATCACATTCGCCAAGTGAAGCATTGAGCGAGAAATCGAGCCTAGCCAAGACTGGTGATGAAGACTTTCTCAGTCTCTTGGAGCAGATCCAGTGGTTGTGCGGCTTCGCGGCCTCACGAGCGTTCGAGCCTGTGGTCTTGTCGCTGGTGGCGTGGGTTGGGAGTGCCGAGCGACAAGCACCGATGTCGATAGACGGCCCGGCTAAACAGCCATCCTCTCCAGAATGCATGGCATCTTGGCTAGTTGCGAGCGCGATGTTGACTGTGCTGGATGCTGGCCTCGACGAACCTTCCGCCAGTGAGAGGAGCGACCGAGCAATGACTGCCATATTGGACCATTGCCTCGGCGTGTTCGCGACGGAACACCGCGCGCAAGCGAACCAGATGCAGCACGAGTCTGGTGGGTTCCTCGCGTTCGTGTCGGCAAAAGCGAGCAAGATGTCATCGTATTCTGCTGTGATCACTGGGAATTCGAGTGCAACCGCTCAAGTCCGCGTCCAGGACCACATGATCGCAGTCTGGAAACGCGTTCTTGGCCGCGTGTCTCGCCTCGCTTTCCGACTTACCCGTTCCAAACTCCAGCAAGAGCTCACCAAGCCCGAGCTGGCGACTAGCAAGCTCTTTTTGAACGGCAAAGGAAGGTGGATCGCAGGCGACAACGGCTTGCAGCACTACCATCACCCGTATCTGACGTTCCTAAGCGAGCTTCGGCTGGGGCTGACTCCAAAGCCGACGACACGACCGAGATCTTCAGTCGATCAGCCCGTACAGGTGCTCAAAGATGCTGCATTGCTGCTGAAAGTGTTCCAGCCGTTGCTTCAAATGCATTTCAAGTCGGGAGTACGACATGGAGCTGCCGGTCTCTTGTCCATCATGCTGGATCGTGAAGTGCGTCCGATGATCCACGACTGCTTCAACCGCTTGTACAGTATCGTCCCCGTCAGCGAGTGGAATAGATGCATCAGTGCAACGGAAGCAGCTCGTTGATCCCACTTTCTGGTACTCCTTCATCTCTCAAACGCTTACGGTCGCGAGCTAGTTCCACCTTCAATGTCATTTCCACACGCCGCGCCTCCTTTTTGGCCTGCGCCTGCAATAGCTGCACACGGCATTTTGACTCCTCTTCGATGCATTTCAGGCGGCGCTCCTCGAAAGTCTCCTTTTTGATCTGCGCCTGCAATAGCTGCACACGGCATTTTGACTCCTCTTCGATGCATTTCAGGCGGCGCTCCTCTAGCGTGATTGTCTGCAGCAAATTCTTGCGCTTCAACTCGATCTTCTCCTGATGAAACTGTCTGTTGCTGGCCTGCTCGATCGCTCGAGTCCGCGATAGGGTTGATCTGAGCTCGCTCCATTCAGATAGAGTGCTGGAGAGAGTACTATTGGACAGGTTGGGGCGTGCCGACCGTTTTGAGATTTTGTGCTTCCCCGGGATATTGCTCTCTTTCCTCTGTTCTGAGGACGATGGCATCCTCCCTGATTCCAGCATTGCCATTCTCGGGTCTGAGATGTCGCCTCCAACTCCGACGCAGGAGGAGTTTGTGGCGCTGAGATCATCGCTTGTAAATAAGGGCCGCGACGATGGCCGATCCTCGAACACGTCCTTGAGGGTATCGTAGTAAGGACATCGAGCCTTGATGGCTTCTTTCAGGGAGGCCTCGTTTGTGATACCACTGCCTGTGTTTCTCAGGAAATCAACAGCTTCGCGATAGCTTTGCTCCAGTCGGCCAATCATGTTAATGATGTCTTTGGGCTTTCTAACAGAAACAATCCCGCTTTCTGTCATGAGTGTCGCGATCTGAGAGGCAATAACCGCCTTCGTCTCACCCGTCAGGTTCTCACCTCCGCGCCATCGAGCATAATTTCCATGTGTTGTCAACCAATCCAGCAAGACGCTCAGCGAGCTGATCGAATCGTTGGGTCCATCGTTGTTCCACTTCGTCCTGCACATCTTCTTCGTTTCGGGGAGCAAGAGCTGTTCGAAGCCGGACGATTCATCGTTGCCGCGCGCCTTCGTGAGCACTGCGCTTTGTTGCGAGTTGCACTGAGTCCGCTAGCCCAAGCAGAGGTCGAGGCCGTTCCGGCGTACAGCCTATCCTCCGTTTTTCGCGAAAGTGGTACCGATCATAAATGCAGAGTAATTAATTGCTTTCAGGTAGGTTAAGCGAAATACTTATGCACTGTATAATTTAGTACATAATATATGTAAGGATATATAATACTATTAGACGCAAAAAACGGAGGATCGGCTGTATATGGTTCAGTGAACCGGCCCGCCCGACCCTTCGCGGAAGTAAAACCCAACCGTCACATCTGCCTATTAGGCAAAATCTACGCTCTTGGGAAAAAACCGTGTGGGTGATCAACACTAGCATAAACACCCAGCATAGACTTCCGCAGGTGACCGGCTAGGTGCGCGCGAACCTAGACCCCATAGTACTTGATTGTGTTAAAATTCTGCCGCCTATTAGCTGCCGACTTGATCTGCGCGGATTGGCTGATAACCTTCAAGATGTAACCGATATCGACATGTCGGATTGGCTGATATTCATCAAACTCCGATTTTCTGCTGCCACACGTGCCACAGATTGGTTGTTATTTTCGTCCGCCGGATTAGCTGCTGCCGAGCACGACACGCCGGGGTTCTCACTTTGGCAGCTAACGGCAGCAGCTAATCGCGCAATTATCTTAACTAAGTATAATCCTGTAATTTCAAGAGTCACTCTCAGCCACACCACATTACAATGGAAATCAACATGTTTTTGGCACAAATGTTGTGTGGCAGAACAAACCTAAGCATGTATGTACTTTCTTGTGTTAAAATTAACGGTCTATTGAGATAAGGAATCCGCGATTAGCCTGCCGGCGCGGCGGCAGCTAATAGGAAAATGCCAATTATAGACGAATCAACGCGCTGGATCGGTGACCGAGCTCACTAATAAAGCGAATTTAAACCAATCGTCGAGATAACCTTTATAAATGTATAGCCCTGCTATATCAATTGTACAAGTAAAACGGAACACACTGTTCCTTTTCCTTGTAATTATTTTATAGTAATTACGAAACTGCAACGAAACCGGTCTATTTCCGTAATTAAAATATGGTAACCCCTGGTTACGCATCGTCTCCGTATATTTACGGCATTCATCGACCTGACCACACCGTGAATAAAACATCAACCCAACTTGATGTTGAAGCCAGTCGTGATGGAGCTGGATGATCGCATCACTTGGGCTTTCGCCTCGCGCTCCGCACTCGGGACTCGTGCTCCGGACGGACGACGGCTATCCGTAGTACAGAAAGATCTTGAGCCGTTGGACGCAGGCGTCGCCGACCACGCGCATCCCGGCGCAGTCGAGCAGCAGGTTCTGCACCGCGACGAGCCGGTCCGCGGCAGTCGCGCAGTCCAGCGCCTGCTCCGTCAGCTGCACTCTCCGGCACGCAGCCACGCGCGTCTCGCCGAACTGGGTTGACATGTAAGTTCTGAAGCGCAGCTTCTGTTCGACCGACCAGGGAGAGAACACGTCGGCGCGGAGGTTGGCGCGCGGTATCGGGAATGAGAGCGCACTCGGGTCGTCGACGCCTTGGCGAGCAGCCTCGTCTTGCTCCTTGGCTCGACGCGCCACCAGCGCCTGGTACGCGTCCGAGCGGCCCACGAGGCGCTGCACCAGGTCGTCCAGCGCGCGGTTGCGCACGGGGAGCGCGCGCACCGTGTCGCGGCACTCGGGACACGAGAGCGACGTGCGGAACCACGACGAGATGCAGAACCCGCAGAACGTGTGCGAGCACGGCAGCGTCGCGCTCGCGTAGAAGTACTCGAGGCACACGGGACACGCCATCAGCCGCTCGCGCTCCTGTTCGGGTGCGGCCGTCGCCGCGGTTGAGTCTCTGGGTGCTGTGTCTGTTGCTGCTGGTGGAGACGAAGGCGGCGGCACTATGTCGCTCGTCGATCGATCTTCGTTGGTTTCGTCGTGGCGCGTCGGTTGTGGCACCACTACTTCCTGCTCGCCTTGTGTCCGCTCCTCTTCATCGTATTCGTCAGGTCCGTGTCGCCGCCGGCGACTGCGTCTGGGTGTGTCGTCTACTTGGTCCTCCGATCTTCGGCGCGGCCGCTTGGCGCGGTCCACCCCCTCTCGCATCGTCTCAGCTGCAGACGAGCGGGTCTCCACTCGCCGAATGACTGGCCCACGCAGAGGTGCAGTCAGATCGATGACCTGAGAGCGGCCACTGAAGAAGGGGAGCGGAGATCGGCCCGTTGGATGCGGCGACGGCGCACGCGGCGACGGCACTCGCGACGACGGAGGCGAAGGCGACACGTCGGTTATGGAGCGAGCAGTGGCGACGAGCCGAATGGTGGCGCGACTCCGTTCCGGGAAGCGCACGGTCAGTTCGACACACTGGCGCATCGCGCTCGCGAGCAGTACACGGTCACCGTCGCGCAGGTTGCGGTAGCCTCCGCGCGCCACAGGCTCGCCATTCACAGCCGTGCCGTTCATTGGCTCGTAGTCGAAGAGTACCCAGCGCTGGCGCGGCGCCGACGCATCTGCCGAGTCCCCGACGGGGGTCACGCCAACGTGGCGCTTGCTGACCGTGAGCGTATCCTTGTTCGTTGGTATCTGCAACTCACACCGCCGACTGCGGCCGACCGAGAAGGCGGCGGAGAACTCCCACGTCCCAAGCGCGCCGCGAGAGCGGGAGCGATGGTCGCGCTCCACACCGCGGCGGAGATCGTGACTGTGGTTGCTGCTGTGGCTCGTGAGCACCGTGGCGGGCGCCTCGGCCGCGGTGGCGCGCGTCCCGGCCGGCGGCTTGAGCGGGATCGGCATGGGGTATTCGCGGCGGTACAGGATGGCGGGCGGGCGAGACAGCGAGCGAGCGAGGCGGAATTCCGCCCGGCCATGCTTGGAAGTGTAAAATTTCACTAAAGTTTAGATCGTGCCCAGAACCAGGATACGGGTGACTGCCGCCCCCGACTGCACACCCCCGCAAATGGAAAATGAATCACTTGAGATTTGTAAGAATTGAACAAGTACAGGGTATATTCTGTTAATTACGAATGTATAGTCTCGTGCTGTAGTCTGTTACTAACTGAGAGTCTATTTCCAGAGCTACATACTGTATAATCGCAGTCAATAGTAAACGCGGTCATTAGCTTGGTGACAGAGCTATGACTGCCGCCCGCGAATAATTGTGTACAAATTTGTGTTGACTGCCGCCCCCAAGACGTGGAAACTCTCGATACAGCATACCGATTTGAAAAGGTATTTGATATCTGAGAACATCTCGGACTCGAATACAGAGTACTGACTGGGTCGAATAGGCTGTATCTCGGGTAGATCACATATACCAGGCCAGTTGCTGCCCGCGAATGAAAGCGAAAGGGGTTAGTGCCCGCAAGTGAAGGAATGTGGCGCGGCCCACATTTTAGCCTTGAAGTTTATATGATCAATGGAGATCTTAGCGTACCCACCGTTACACAGAGTCATCTCTGTTAGATTCGGATTTTCAGTCGTGAGCTGTAATCGATAAAGGTATAACCCAAACACATACCCTATTGACCGTGATCACTATACGAGATTCGCTGTCAATACATACCTGGTCAATAGTTGATTAACTGTGACTACACTATTGCCTGCGAGTGAAACAGGAGAAGGTAGTGCCCGTGAGTGAAAGATAAAGCTACAAAATGTTGGTGCTTTTGTTTCCGCAACTGGGTCTCACATTTAGATATTCGGGCAGGCGTTTGGAGCAGGCGGGTTGAGCGCTCACTCTCCCCCACTTTTCTCCTTGGTTGGGTACAAGTCGCGAGCCTAGCACGAGCACGGAAGCGGCGCGACTCAGCCGCGCGCAGGAGAGCCGGCCGCAGTCACTCATTAGTAGATCCGCCTGTGCGTGAACCCGCGACTCGGCCGCGTAGTTTTCTGAACCTAGAGCGCGCGCAGGGGGCCGACCATGAGCGCGAAGAACATGATCACCCTCGAGGACGGGTGGGACAAGGAGATCAAGCCGAAGGCGATCAATGTGCTGCTGGAGATCCTGGACGGCGGGTTCGACAAGGTCCGCGTCTCGCCGTTCCCTCCCGCCGTGTTCATGCCCATCTACACGACGTGCTACAACATGTGCACGCAGCGCTCGCCGTTCAACTTCAGCGAGCAGCTGTACGACCGCCACGGCAACACGTTCGACACGTACCTGGAGGAGAGCGTGCTGCCGAGCCTGGAGCAGGCGCACGACGAGTTCTTCCTGCAGGAGCTGGCCACGCGCTGGGCCAACCACAAGCTCATGATGAAGTGGATGACGCGGTTCTTCATGTACCTAGACCGGTACTACGTGAAGCACCACTCGCTGCCGACGCTGGATGAGGCCGGTCTTCAGAGCTTCGACCGCATGGTCTTCCAGAAGGTCAAGGCGCGCGTCAAGTGGGCAATGCTCGAGCTGATCGAGAAGGAGCGGAACGGCGAGCTGATCGACACGACGCTCATGCGGAACTGCGTGGAGATCTTTGAGGTCATGGGGATGAAGTCGCTCGACGTGTACCAAACGCACTTCGAGGCGGAGCTCGTGGCCACGAGCGCGACGTACTACGAGCGCAAGTCCAAGGGGTGGCTCGCCGAGGACTCGACGCCAGTGTACCTGCAGAAGGTGGAGGAGGCGCTCCAGAGCGAGCGCGCGCGGGTCAACCGTTACCTGCACAAGTCGACGGAGCCGAAGCTCATTAAGAAGCTGGAGAGTGTGCTGCTCGAGGCCGCGCAGAAGGAGCTGATCGAGCGCGAACACTCTGGCGTGATTGCGCTGCTCAAGAACGACAAGCTGGACGACCTCGCGCGCATGTACCGCCTGTTCGCGCGCATCAAGAACGGACTCGAGCCCATCGCCGACCTCGTGCAGAAGCACATCACGGCGGTGGGGAACGACATCGTCGAGAAGCGCGCGGCTGCTGTGGCGTCGGGTAACATCAAGGACGCGGCGTCCGACCCGGCGTTCATCAAGGACATCCTTGGCATCCACGACAAGTTCCGCAGCATTGTGAACGAGCAGTTTGCGGGCAACTCGCTTTTCCAGAAGGCGCTCAAGGAGGCGTTCGTCGAGTTCGTCAACAAGGACGTTGGCCCTGACAGCTCGGCGAAGCTGATGAGCACGTTCTGCGACCGTATTCTCAAGACGGGCGGCGAGAAGCTGAGCGACGAGCAAGTCGAAGACTACCTCGAGAAGGTCGTGTTTGTGTTCTCGTACCTGACCGACAAGGATCTGTTCGCCGAGATCTACCGTAACCAGCTCGCGAAGCGCTTGCTGAATCAACGCTCGGCATCGACGGATGCTGAAGTGCTGATGATCGGAAAGCTCAAGCTCCGCTGCGGCGCGCAGTTCACGGGCAAAATGGAGGGCATGATGAATGATCTGGCGATCGGCAGCGACCACCACAACGACTTTGGCACTTTCCTCGAGAACCAGCGCGCGAGCAACGACGGCGTGTCGCCTACGGGCGGCATGGAGTTCAGCGTCCAGGTGCTCACGACTGGCTACTGGCCGTCGTACAAGGTGCTCGAGATCACGATGCCGCCGCAGATGGTGCGGTGCATGAACCTGTTCAAGGTGTACTATGAAACGAAGACTAGCCACCGACGACTTCAGTGGATCCACTCGCTCGGGAATGCCACGATCCGCGCCAACTTCCCGAAGAAGAAGTGGTACGACCTCCAGGTCACGACGCTCCAAGCTGTCGCGCTGCTGCTCTTCAACGAGATGGACGGCGCGATGACGTTCGAGCAGGTGCGCGAGGCACTGAACCTGTCGGTGGACGTCGTCAAGCGTATCATGCACTCGCTGTCGTGTGGCAAGTACAAGATCTTGGCCAAGACGCCAGTGGGCAAGACCATCTCGACTAGCGACACGTTCGAGGTGAACGCCAAGTTCGTGTCGCCGATGCGCAAGCTGCGCATCCCGATGGCATCGCTCGAGGAGAGCCACAGTCAGAAGAACGTCGAGGAGGACCGTAGCATTGCCATCGAGGCGGCGATCGTGCGCATCATGAAGGCTCGCAAGACGCTGCAGCACCAGCAGCTGATCTCGGAGGTGCTGAGCCAGCTCGCGTTCTTCAAGCCTAACCTCAAGGTCATCAAGCGCCGGATCGAGGCGCTCATCGACCGTGAGTACCTGGAGCGCGACCCGGAGCAGGCCAACACATACCGCTACCTCGCCTAGGTGTGGTAGGTTGACAGTGATGTGCCTGTCGGAGGTATTGCCGACGAGATGTGAGTGGATCCACCCACCATAGCGACAGCTACGACCCGTGAGAAGCAAGGATACAGTCGAACTCTGCCTTGCTCTCTGTGGATTGCACCGCTGTCGGTCAACCAGCGGCACCGACCAATATACTCGTTTGAACAAACAACTTGGTGTGGCGTCGCATATTGAGCAGTCCTCCTCTAGCGTAGCAGGCCTGCGTGTCTATCTACTTTATGCCGGCTGCTTCTTGAAGAACCGGTTGAGCGCCGTAGGAGCGCTCTCAGCCTTCGCTTGCCACTCCTCGCGCTGCTGGCGGCGCGCCTCGCGCTTCTTCTTGTTCTCGAACGAGTCGCGCAGCTGCTGCTTCTGCTGGTCGACGACGTTCTGCTGCTTCTTCCGGAGCCGCCGCGACGGCCGGTTGCGACCGCGCATCTTCTTCTTGATCACATCCTGCTTGCCGTTGGCGCGCAGCATGGTGTGTTGCTTGCTCTGCTGCTCCTCAGCGGCGTCGGTGTCGACGCGGCCGATGGTCGTCGGGTCCAGCGTGATCATCTCGGGCCGCAGCTTCTCGAGCAGAGACCGCACCTCGCTCTCGCCGCGCTGCTTGGCGTTCTCGTACGGGTTGGCCTCGAACGTGTCGAAGTTCGGCTCGCCTGACCCAGGCACGACGATGCTGTGGAAGCCACCGGAGTGGCCCACGGCCAGCACGTCCTCGAACGGACGGAACGCCAGCGAGCTCACCTGCGAGCCTGGGATCGAGTATGTCATATACGGCTTGGGACCTTCGGCGCCGCCCGTGAAGGCGTTCTTGAGCACGTGCACGTTCGGCCCAAAGCCGACGGCCACGAGTCCTCGCTGGCTCACACTCATCGTGTTGGCCGCAGCCGTCAGGTAATACTGGTTCAGCTCCTGGTACTTGCGCAGATCAAACACCTGTCGCGTTCACAGCATCCCGATTGTGAGTGAGTGAATCGATCCGTCCAAGAGACAACAGCATCGACACAAAACAGCAGGGTTACCTTGACTTTGCGATCGGCGCCAGCCGTGACGAGGTACTTGCCGCTCGCGTCGACTCCCAGAGACCGGACTGTGAACAGCAACACGACCACAACCATTTGTTAGCAAACGAGCGCCACTACCATTGCGCACACACACAACGTACTCGGTCCCTGGTGGCACTGCATCTTGACGACGGCCTCGGGCATGTTGGGAGTCCAGAGCGAGACGATGCCGTTCGCGTGGCCGAGGTTGATGACGGCGTTCCAAGGGTTCTGCACGATGCAGTCGCACGCCCCCTGTTTGGTGCGGTGCGCCACGACCTGGTTGCCGGTCGTCACGTCATGGTAGCTGAGCAGTCCGTTGCCGCTCACGGTCGTGAGCAGGAAGTGGTAGGGCAGGAACTCGAGACCGCGCGGCTGCGGTGTCGTGCGGATGCAGTGCGCCTCGGCGCCAGTGCTGTCGTAGATGTACACATACTTCTTCTGCGCCGCAGCAAACAGCGAGTTGTTGTGCAGGAAGACCACGTCGCGCACGAGGTCGTTCGCCTGGAACTCGCACGTGAGCTTCATGCGCAGCGAGTCGAGCAAGGCGAGGTGGCCCTTCTGGCTGCCGAGCAGCAGGTTCCGGCCGTTGCGCGTGAAGCGCGCGCGGTAGGCGCCATAGTCGGGCAGGTCGAGCGCGAAGATCTTGCGCGCCGTGTTCTGGTCCACGTTGGCCGCGAGCTGCGGCTGCGAGAACTTGTACGTGCGCTCGAGACCCTCGGCTTCGAGGAAGCCCGCCTGGCTCGGCAGCAGGATCTCCGACTTGGCCGCCGACTCGGCCGCCAACTTCTGCTTCTCGGTCGCGCGCCGCAGCGACCCGCGCAGCTTCTTGTCGCGAATCGTCTTGATCTTGCGCTGCGACAGCGCGCCGGCGCTCTCGCGCGCGTACTTGTCGACGTTCTTGACCTTGGCCGGTGGCTCCTGAGCGCCGCCAGCGCCGCCCGCCGCCTTGCGGCCCAGCCGCGTGGGAGCGCGCGAGCGAGCGGACGCCTGCTGCGCCTCCGTCTCCGAGTCGCTACCGCTCGAGCGCGTGTCCTCGCTGTCGGACGTCATGGCCGAAGGTGCTGCGATGATGCCAATTGCAATGGACGAGAGCTCTTCGCGGTGACCACCAGACCCTTTCGCAGGCGGAGAGCTCGCGGTACTTTTGTACTCCTCAATAAAGGACTAATTGAGGCACATACCCTGACACGCCGAATAGAAGGAAAATACATGGTGTGGGCCACCTGGATCGGAGGACATTGGACAGAAAATGTTGAGGCGAGGATAGGGCTTTCGCTCGATCCACACAAACCATGTCGAAGCAGGATGTCGCGGCCGCATGCAGAGCACACAGAACTGCGAGGCACTGGGTCACGCGTGACAACCCGCGTTTGTAATCGCAATCAGACCGTCGCACCAGCTCACAGATTGCCATTTTCCGTTCGCGAGACCGCCGACCAAAATCGCCATTTCGACTGGCAGACGGGCCGCGCTTCGTCGATCCGAACACTTTTTGCCTTCGCCAATTGGTTGACCGCGGCTAGGGCACGAGTGGGCGTAAAAGCCAGCTGGCGTCTCCGCCTTTTGTGGCCTGGTTGTCGGGACAGGCGGCGAGGTGCAGGGTATCCTCCAACCGCCTCAAACCGCCCTGATCAGTCAGTAAGAACGTCATTACTGGGTATAATCGACACTTTGCGGCGTACACAGTCTCGCCGCGGAATCGCGAGCGACCCGCACTACCCGATCAACGCCAACGCAGGCATCGCGCGGGGACATGCGGCGGGTACGTTGGCTCGCGCTGGGCGTCGCCCGGACCCCTCCGGACCCGCGAGGACTGACCCGTGTGTGTGTTGCTTCTCCCATGTCGCCAGCGCCGCGCTCTCCTGCGGCCTAGCGCGTGGCGTATTGTCGCCAGCGCGGCGCTGATAGCGAGCGCAATCTCCTCGGCTTTCGCGGCCGAGTCGGCGGCAGGTGCGCGCTGCTTCTCGTCTGTGGAGGCGGATGCACCGTTGATTTCCCATGCTGATACCCTGCTTCCTCCCTGCCGCTGTCTGTAGATACCTCTTTTGCAGATGTGGAGAGCGAGATGGACATGACTGCGGCCGTCGCCAGCCTGGCCAGCGACGTCATCGGGAGCGTCGCACGCGACCCGCTGGACGAGCAGCGCGGGTCGAGCGACAGCGCGTCGGGCAGTGGCGACGGCGACGTCATCGCGTTCCCAGACTTGAGGTTCCCGGTGCCGGAGAGCGAGCGCGGCGCAGTGATCATCAGGAACGCGATCGCGGAGGTCGCTGGACTGCCGGCGATCCCTCTCGTCCCAGGGCCTCTTCCTGTCGATGAGGGTCGGAGCTATAGCACCGACTGCAGCGGGTCGTCGGACGGAAGTGGGAGGGATAGCGTCAACGTCGGAGACGCCGAGTCGATGTCTGGGAGTGCGGACGGAACTCATTACGTCGGAGACACCGAGTCTTCGTCCGGGAGCGCGGACGGCGCGCACAACGTCGGAGACGCCGATTCTTCGTCAGGAAGCGGGCAAGGAGCGGTCGATGTCGGAGACGCAGCTTCCTCGGCTGGATCAGCGCGGGATGTTGGGGATTCTGGGTCGAGTGGAGCTCATGAGGATCGGAGCATCTTTGTCGAAACAACTTCAGCTCCATCGACAACCGCTCCGACCGGAACGTCCGCGCCGGCGACAGGTGGACTCGCACAGACTCCTGTCCCGGCGACGAAGAACTCGGTGGCGACGCCGTCGACAACAGTGCCATCAACCACGACGACCACGGCCACTGACAGCGACGATGATCTGCTCGTCTTGCGCGGCAGTGCAGTTGACGACGATGTGATGGACGAGGCGGGCAGTTGCGATGACGAAGCGAGTGGATCGGGCGACTGCTCCGTGCGCACGTTTTCTCTTTCGATTTCTAGCGACGATGGCAGTGGGTCAGCTGAGGCGGCATCTCAGGCTACGACGACCAGCGACTCTGAGGCGGCGAGCACCAGCAGCAGCACGGGGGTAAGCAGATTTGTGTTTCCATGTGTTTCGTAGGTGTGAAGCGAGGGCATTGCTTACGATGTGTTGGGTCTGTGATTGTGTACAGTCCAGTGGTAGTTCAGCTAGCAAGAAGGTAAGCTCTGTCGACGCCGCAGTGGGTTATGTGGCAATCAGCTGACCGCTCTTATTTTCTTGGACAACCATGAACTGCAGTCTCAAAGGTCCACGCCATACTCGTCAAGCTACTGTCGATGCAAGACAACCGAGTGCCAGAATGAGTATCCGGGCATATATGGCGCTTCAATCTGTGTCAGCGTGGAGTCAGACGGGTCGTGTCCATCGGGCTACAAGAGTTGCCGTACGTCCGAGCCGCACGTTGCTTTCGTTACATTCGTTTCACTGACCCCATTGATGTCTACGCAGTTGCGACGGACTCGTACAAGCTGTCGGCGTCGACGACGTCGCCGAATAGCGTGACGAACGTAGACTTCATCTTGCTGGCTGCGGATATTATCGGCTCGTTCTACAACCTTGGGGACGAGGACCCAATCTCTCGAGACGCCAACTGGTGGGTGAGCATTACGTTGCCCTCCGGGTGGCGATTCGTCGCGTGGGACAGCACGGCGGTGGATGTTACGCTGTCGGAATACGACGATAGCGTGTCCAGCAAGGTGAAGTCGTGCAGCGACGTGATCGGGACGAGCGCGTGCGATACGTCGAGCGCCAACCGCGTGGGGTTCATCGACATCATGTCTCTGCTAGAGAGTCGCCAGGATCTCATGAGTTCGTCGTCGGGTGCTCCACTGGCATTTTCGCTGTCCAAGAGTGTCGTCACTGGATATAGCAGCGGGTCGTCCGAGGTGACGGTCGCGCTCGCCTACGTGACTTCGTCCGGTTCGATCGACACCACAACGACGTCTCGCAGGATGCGCGAGCTTTCCGTTACAGCAGACGCCTCGGCGTCGTCGTCTGCATCTTCGTATGAGCTTGGCAACATGAGCGCCATGACGCTGGCGACGATGGATCTGCCGCAGATTGAGGCGGGTCGCCTCGACTCGTCGCTGCTGTGGGTGGACGAAGACACGTCAGTAATGTCTTTGTCGTTCTCAACATCCACGATTATTGGTCCCGGCTCGGTGAACCCGAAGGTGTGTGTGGATCTGCGATCCTCGTCGTGCGCGAGCAAAGCCAAGTTGTCCGACGCCAATGTGACGTTTCTCGGCGATGCGACCGCTGTGTATGTGAAGGACGGCAACCCGTTCATCAACTTGTACGGCCAGCCGGGCGATACTACGTTGACGATCTCGACCAACACGTCGACGTATTTCTGCATCGAAAACCTGCTGCCGTCTGGGTTTGAGACGAACGATTCGTGGGAGATCAACACCGAGTTCGCATTCCAGATCCAGATCTCGGATATTGTGTGGACCGGCGACGAGAACGCGTACACGAGCGAGTCGAAAGACTTCCAGCTGCCGTCGCTGGGGGCGATCATCCTCATGGACGAGGGCAACGAGATGGCGAGCGACTGCGCTCAGATCCTCGTTCACGAGCAGACGTGTAAGTGTTGCTTGTATATTGGCCATATGGGGATCGAGAGTGCTGACAAGCTGTGTGTGTACAGACTCCAAGTATGCGTTGAGTGTGTACAGTGTCATGTCTGTGACGATCTTCGCCGTCGGCCTGGTCGGAGCGGTCCTCATCACCCGCATGGTATGGATATGCTGCACAAAGGAACTGATGCTGCTTCGTATTGCTCACCATTTCTGCTGTCGTGTTCACAGAATGGCGTGTCCTTTTCTATCGCGACTTTCTACAACGACATGGCGTCCGTGTCGATCGTGCTCATTTTCGTTCTCTCGATCATCGGCAATGCGATCTGGGTGAGCATTTCGGCGGGCAACGCCAACAGCAGTTCGTCGCAGATCTACTACCTGCTGCACCAGATCGCGACGTGCTTTCTCTGGACGATGATGACTGCCTTCTGCTTCCACTGGTCGACGGTGCTGTTCCACGACATCCGCCAGAGCCGCCGTGTTGTGCTGATGGTGCTCTTCTTCCTGCTCAACGTGGTCTTTTACGCCTTCCAGCTGTTCGGCGTCGTGAGCCTGACCGAGTTCTACAAGTGCGCGTACGACGACTACCTCAAGAACCCGTTGTACACGAAACACCTGTGCGACTCGGACTATTGCCCAGACCTCCAGCCGTACCAGTGGAAGTATGCGGCCGACGACGTTTGCAAGGATGTGGCCTACTCAGACTGGTTCTTCCCGTTGCTGTTCAGCGGGGAGATTCTGCTCTGTCTGGCTGGCATGGCGTTGCTCGTGCTCGGAGCGTTCGTTCTACGTCGCGGCGCCAGACTCATGGAGCAGTCGGGCGAGTTGTTGGAAGAGCGCGTCATCACCATTATGCGCAAGTCGCTGCTGACGTATCTCGGAGTGATTATCGCCATCGCTGTCGTACTCGCGACCGCGTGTGTGATGAACGTCGTGCTGTACTTCACGAACTCGACCATCAACGCCGTTGTGTGGTACTGTTTCACGATCTGGCTGCCGTACGTGATCCCGCCTGCTGGCTTCCTCGTGCTTCAGTGGAACCCTCGGTTGCACGGCGCGAGTGGGAACCCGTCTTTTGGCACGAAGGATATCCCTGTGGCCAAGGACGACAAGGTCGGTACTGCGGATGCGCTGTACGGTCTCCTGAGCGATGGGTGGGCTGGCATCACGCGCTTCCCCGACACGACGTACAACCCGATTGTCGCGGAAAGCATCGACGGGTCTCAGAATGTGCTGGCCTTGTCGCTGCAGCTCGTGTCCCCCATTCCGCTGGCGCACGCGTGCTTTGTCGAGCTATACGTGACGGACATGGGTGCTGGTGGGAACGACGTGACTGGTGAGGACGAGTACTTTGAAGAGCTTCCCGTGATGGGCTACCACCGCGCGAGCATCAGCTCCTTCATTCAGTCGGGCATCCAGCGCGAGAGTATGCTTCACCGGCGCCAATCTGTGTCGCGCGAGGCCACTGCCACGACGTTGCTGTCGCAGTGGGCACGCGTCGGGTTCACGGAGACGGTGCTGCCGACATTGTTGCCGGCCAAGGCGGAGGGCGACCCAGTGATGCAGATCGCGACGTTCCTGTCCGTGCTACAGATCCCCGTCATGCCGGCAAACCCGGCGCTGCGGTTCGTCGTGTACGAGATCCCAGACCCTCCGGCCGTCGTAACGACTTCGGACCGAATCTCGAATGACCCGACGATCCGGATGCGGACGTCATCGTTGCAGCTGGACGAGCGCGCCAAGAGTGCGCGCGTGTCGGGCATGGGTCTGGCGCCTCCCACCAAGCCGCGGGTCTTCTGCGAGTTCACGTGCTCGTCTGGCGAGGTATTGGCGTCAGACGAGGTGAGTTTGTTGGCGGGTCAGCGCACGCAGCGGGTCTTCAGTGATGCGACGATCGAGTCGCCCGACGGTAGCGCCGAGGCATCGATCCCGCAGCTCAAGGTTCGCTCCATGACCGTGTCGACGCGCACGCTGAAGGAGAACCAGGGTTTCTACATCTCCAAGTGCTTCCAGTTCGCCCAGGGCAACGAGATGGTGGTCGAGGACATGACGGAGAGCGTGCTGACCAACGAGATCCCGCGCCAGTACCTCGAGCTGCTAGTGACGGAGCGCGCGCAGGATCTGCTGCGAGCCAAGAACGACCTGACAAACTTTGAGGCCAAGGTCAAAAGCGGCTTCATGAGCAGCGCGTACGACAACCTGATTGACCAGCTGCAGGGCGAGAACGACCAGACGGTCGTGCACAATTGGCTCGAGGAGCGTGTGCAGCGGCGCAAGATGTACGTGGACGCGCTCGGCGAGTGCCACCAGGTGTGCGTGGACCGCGCGGAGGAAGGCATCAACTTCAAGGCAAGCACGGAGAAGAAGAGCCTCGTGCTGCGCTTCCTACCCGTCAACCTGCATGTTCAGGACCTGTGGGTCGGCCCGAGCTCGGAGCTGCGGTCGCAGCGCTCGCGGCGCACGTCGATCGCCGTCAAGGCGTACCCGACCGTCACGGTTGGTGCCTTCTCGGCGCATTGTTTCAAGTTCCGCAGCGGCACGAGCATCCTGAGTCTGCGCGCAAAGCTGCAGCAGCGATCGCTTTCGCGGCTGCAGAGTGAAGTGAGCGAGGCGGGCGACGATGACAGCGAGGAGCCCGCGGTCGACTGGATGCTCCCCGAGGCGCGCTCGCTGGACGAGACGCGATGGCAGCTCACGACGCGACTCGACATGTGCGTGTCGCAAGCGCTGGCGTCTGTGGCGGCGTCGTTCTGCCGGAACCTGGAGCTCGCGCTGCAGCACCCGTCGGAGCGACACTTCCTGCACCTGATCGACTCGATCGGCTTCCTCTTCCAGGTGGAGAGTTTGCTGTCGACGCAAGGCAAGGAGCTGGGCATGCTCGAGGACTTTTCGGCGGCGGTGGACGCGCTCAAGAACGTGACGTTCGTGCTGGACACGTCGCCGCCGAGCCACTTGCCACCGACGCTGCTCAACCTGCACATGAAGAACACGACGCTGCCGAGCGTCGTGTCGGTGAGGCTGAGCAAAGGAGCGAGCAGAGGCGCCTTCACGATCGTGGTGGGTGTGCGTGCGAGCGCCGACGTGCTGGCCGCCATCCCGGAGAATCTGCGTTCTGGCGGCGTGGTCCCCGTGACGCCCGTGCTGTTCACGCAGGGCATCAACGAGATGCAGACGCTGGCCAACAACGCGAGCGGCCGGAAGACGACGCTGCAGGACACGATCAACCTCAAGAGCTTCCAGCTGCTGCGGCAGTACGTCGACAAGTACCGTCAGCTCGCGGCGCAGCAGCCCGAGGTCGTGCCGACGCCGGCTGCGACGATCGACACGCTGCTGGCGTCGCTCGAGGAGCGGATCGAGGCTGCGAGCAAGCAGAAGATGAAGACGAAGCATCCCAAGATCATCCAGGAGAGCTCGCGGTTGTGTCGGCTGCTTGGTGCCGGCCGCGTCACGTCGTGCAAGAGCGCCAAGGACCGCACGTCCATGTCGGTGACGCTCGAGCAGATCCAGCTGCTGAGCGACCACCACGGGCTGCCCCCCGAGTTCGTCATCCGCACCGTCTCGACCATGCGCAGCAACGGCGTGCGGCTCGAGAACGCGTTCAAGAACACGGGGAAGCGCCAGTACGCTTTCAACGCGCTCCAGCGGTCGCTGCTGCCGGAGGAGTACCGCTGTCCCGAGGGCACGTACGGCCGCGGCAACGTGAGCTGAGAAGTAGGAGGCGCATTCTTTTTGGTTGTTGGTCTTTTAGTTTACTAAAATCTTGCTGAGGATATCTCCATCTGTGCAAAATGGTTGGCATCGTCGATACTAAACCGTCACCGACGCAGCCTGGCGCGGACAAGCTCGGCTCGACTCTGGTGCATACAGGCGATCCTCCTCTGCTGCCACTTGCTTAAACAAGCTGTTCTGTCCGATGGGAACAACTTGGCGAGCTCCTGACGTTCGTCCTCCGTCCAGACTTCCTCCAAACTCAGGTTCCGCCGATTCGCTCTCAACACAAACAACCTAGATCGCCCTTGTCATGAGGTTGTCGTGAAGCATGAAACGAAATGACGATTAGATTCGGCGACTGCGGTGCGGCCGATAACAGCTTCAAATGGTCAAGCTAGAGTACAGTGATGGAGTGGTCCGGAGTGTGAATATGCACAAGATATTGCAGCGCCTGACGTTGGAAGGAAGGTGCGCGAAGATGATCGGCTGAGACTTCAACGCAGCCAAGGACGTCCTCAGTGTGCTCATGTATCCGTTGTTTGTCGACCGGAACGTCTTCACCGTCAACCTCATCCAACCAACGAACAAACACCATTATATCGTCGCGTCACCCAGCGGGCGACAACCTTCTTTTGAGGCAGGCAACTTCAACAAGCGAATGGCGCCGCTTCAAGGTGCTTCAAGATAGGCGCGCGAGGGGTGGGGGAGCAAGCTCGTAAAATTTCACTAAAGTTTAGATCGTGCCCAGAACCAAGATACGGGTGACTGCCGCCCCCGACTGCACACCCCCGCAAATGGAAAATGAATCACTTGGGATTCGTATGAATTGAACAAGTACAGGGTATATTCTGTTAATTACGAATGTATAGTCTCGTGCTGTAGTCTGTTACTAACTGAGAGTCTATTTCCAGAGCTACATACTGTATAATCGCAGTCAATAGTAAACGCGGTCATTAGCTTGGTGACAGAGCTATGACTGCCGCCCGCGAATAATTGTGTACAAATTTGTGTTGACTGCCGCCCCCGACGTGCAACTTCAACTACAGTTTCATGGTGAAACCGTACAAATCGGCGCAAACTATTGGCTGGCGAATAACCGGAGAGGCTGACAGGATCGATCCGGCTCAGAAAGAAGCTCAACACCGAAAAGGACCTAATGTCGCAAGGTTTTTTCAAGCAAAATCAAAAATGTGTTTTGAAAGAAAGAAAAACCTTATGACTTTTTTTGAATTGAAATTGAAGTTATGCGAAAAACCTTGCATCTTCTCTGTCACTCTTTACAAAAGAGTGCCCAGTGCTGAGCGAGGTTTTTTCCACATTTGGGCGGGGTTTTGCCGCTGTTTTCAAAGCCCGCGAGAACACCAAAAGCGCGCGAGCACACCGAGCGAGCCGACATGGCGGCCGAGATCGAGCGCATCGTGGACCGCAAGCTGGTCAAGCAGCGCGTGCACTACCTGGTGGTGTGGCGCGGCTTCGGCGAGGAAAGCAACACATGGTGCGTCCTTCGCCTGCCTGCCTCGTGCTTCTCCCTTTTGCTTCCCGAGCTAATGCTGACGATGACCGCGTTACAGGGAGAGCCGTCTGGACCTGATGGCCGATGGCTACGGCCCGGTGATCAAGCGCTTCGAGGACGGTGCGTGGGCAGTGTATGCTGGTTCATTTGCGGACTGTGCTGACTGGTTTGGGTCGGACAGCGCGCAAGAAGGAGGGTGGTGCCACGCCGTCGCGCGCGCGCAGCCGCAGCCGCAGCCCCGGACGAGCATCGTCGACGCCCAAGAGCCCGCGGAGCCGGAGCCGGACAGGCCGCAGTCCCGGTCGGCCGCGTGGCCGCAGTCGCTCGCGCAGCGCGTCGGTCGGTCGCCACGAAGAGCCGAAGGAGAGCAAGCCGAAGAACTCGAAGACGACCAAGGCCAAGAAGACCAAGGAGGAGGCCAAGGAAGAGACGGAAACGACCCAGTTCGTGACGCGGATGGACGCTGAGCCCAAAGATGAGGAGCAGAACGACGTGCTGCTGCGCTCGACGCTGGCGGCGCTCGCGCCGGTGGTCCGCGAGCAGCCGTCGGTCGTCAAGGAGGTGACGACCACGACCGTCCGGACGACCGTGGCGGTCGCGTACGAGGAGGAGTCGCACGCAAATGATGAGGACGAGAAGCCGCTGCTGCGGGTGGCGGCCCCGCGTGCGACCAGCGTGCTGTCCACGCTGACCAAGCGGGACACGGTCGTGACGGTCACGAGCGTCGCGGCGGTGGTCGCGTCGCTTGTCGTGAGCCAGCTGCAGGAAGAGGAGGGCGAGCCCGCGCTGTGGCGGAGGGCTCTGCCGGCGCTGATTCCTATCGTGGCGCTGCTGCTCTTCCTGCACCAACGCGACCCGCGCGCGTCGGCCAAGTGGGTCGCCATCGCGCTCGCGTGGCGCTGTGCCGCCGAAACGCTCGTGTTGCTCGGCGACTTGCCTGAGGACTTTTGGCTGGTGGCGCTGGCATCGGGTGGCGTCGCCAACCTTGCGTTGCTGATCGCGTTCGTCGCGGGCATTCGCAGCCGCGACCACGTCAACGCCAAGGCTAGCTTGGTGCTGTTGGTTGTTGGTATCGCCTCGCTCTTCCTCGCCGATAGGTACGACGCGCGTCGAGTGGGTGCGGTGGATCGTATCCAAGTTGACTCATTTCGGTTGTGTATGGTGCAGTTGGGTCATCACGACCAAGAACCCGGCGCTCGAGTCCCGCGTCTACCTCACGTCGGCCGCTCTGGTGAGTGAACACTGCTGTCTATTGCGAGGTATGAGTGCTGGCAACTCACGAACTCGACTCAAAATCGATCGGTGTGCTGCACAGCTCGCTCTCGCGCTCTCGCCAGTGCCAACTGCCGCGCGTATCGATGAAGACTAGACGTTAAGTTCGCACATCCTCTTCCAAGCCGGCGCGGAGCACTTGTTGTCTCCGTCAGCCAGCGTGTTTATTCTCCGCGCGGGGCACGACGACGATGCTGGCGGCGACTGGAGCGGGCTGGCTGCACCCGCAACCGGTCAAGTCCGCCTTTGTCCGTCAGTCGATCGCACATCGGGTCGTGTTGTAGGCTAGTATGACCTCGCTCTTTCTTTTGTCGTGGCGTAGGCGCCGAGACATCGCCGAGCGGCAAGCTCGGGTCTGTTTCACACGCGCTCGCGGGGTTGGCAGAGCGTCAATCTCACACGAAGTCTGTTTTATTGCATCTCGTCTCACCGCCTCACGCATACTGCGCCAGCTGCAGCGTCTTGACAAACAGCGGCAGTGCGCGCTGGTTCACGATCGACTGGGGGTCGCGCTCGCGCCGCACGAGCGCCTCAAGCAGCTCCACCGACACGGCGCTCCCGGCTGCCTTGTTGTCGTGCGTGTGCTGATCCATGACTGTGAACAGCAGCGTCTGTCGCATGAGCTCTTCAACGGCTGTCTCGCTTACGTGCGTGTCGGATTCCGCGATCATCTGTCCCCACAGTGCCTCGTCGTGGCACAAGCACGAGCGCCAGACGTCAGCGAATGCAGCATCCACCACGTCGCGGGTGATCGCTGGGTCGGTCGCCAGCGTTTCAGCCGCGTCAAGCGTCATGAGGAAGAGACTTGTTCTGCATAGTCACATAACTCCCCAGTCAAAACAAGCAAATCGCAACAAACGATGTCAAGACGTTGCCGTACCGGAGTGGGTCATCCTTGGCCACTGACAAGCTCGACTCGAGACAGGCGTGGACGAGCGCCTCCGGTCCTAATGGCTGCGCGTCCACCGCGTGTGCTAGCGGTAGCTGCAGCAGGATCTCTTGAATCTTGCCGCGCTTGACCTTTTCATATCATCACGATCCACGATGTCAGTTTCGAGGACATCCAACACTTAGCAACAGAGTCGACTCACCTCGCGGTCGATGCGCTCAGTCGTCTCGCTGTCGACGCCCGGTCCAGCTAGCGCCGCGATCTTGGCGATGCTGCTCATGGTCTTGCGGTCAGTGAGCGACCACTGCTCCGCCTCGGCCTCGCGCAGCGCCAGCGTCGCCGCCTCGTCGAATCGTTCGACGGCAACCGCCGTCATCCACCGGTACTTGGCGAGCTGGTCGTGCTCCTTGACGAACTCGTGCAGCGACGCGCCAAACAGCGCCGAGTTGGCCAGCAAGTATGCAAGCATTGAGCTCCCATCCGACTGCTGGTCGATATCGTCGCTTGCCCACGGGTTGGTGATCTCGCCAGTATACCACCGGTACACGAACGCGTCGAACGCGTCGAACTTTGAGCAGTAAGCCTCGAAACGCTTGAGCGCCGCGCTCTTGGCCGCCTTCCCGAGCACGTAGTCGAGCTTCTCGAGGTTGCCCCGGTCTTCAGTGAACGCGAGGAACACCATTCCTTCGTAGTACGAGTACGTCTCGCTGAGACGCACGCAGGTCTTGAACAGGTCGGATCGCTGCCGCTCGACAGCGTGGGTCTGTTCGATAACGTTCACGCTGCTTCCTCCGAGAGACAAAGGCTCGGCGCTCTCAGATTCGCTCGTGGCCACGAAAACGAGCGGGTTCAGCACTGCACGCTTGGCCACGTCGAGCTCCCTGCGTAGGTCTTCGGCTTCTTCGCGGCGAGACGTCGGAAGGAAGCGCATGTAGCTGTCCAGCAACACGACACCGAGGCTTTGGATCTGGTCCGCAACCTCAAACACATCGTTTGCAGGCCACTGCACTTGCTTCTCGGCCGCAGGCGATGTGGTATATCCTAGCTGCTGCGTAAGGCGGACAATGTGGTTTACGACAACTTCGCGCACCTGCCGAGTGAATGCCCAGCTGCCCGTCGGCGCGAACACCTGCTTGTCGTCTGCAGGCGGGAGCCGAATCATACACAGCATACTGTAGCCACTTTCCAGCAGTGCGTGCAGGTATGCCGGGGAACTGTCGCCGATAGAGGTCGCCAGCTTGTCCAGCTCTTGGTCGAGCAACTGGAACAGCTCCGGGAGCTTGCTCACCTCGCAGTAGAACACGTCGAACGCGTTGTACCCCGCGAGTTGGAGCTGCTCCTTCTGATAGCCACGGTGCTCGACAGTCACTTCAATCGCGTGAAGCAGAAACTGCCCAGTCAGTCGCTGTTGGATGCGCTCTGCCTCGGTCGCGACCCCTGAATCGACAGCAGTCTGCTTTCGCGACAGAATCGACGCCTGCAGCTTGCTCAGAGCGATCGCCGCGCGCAGCTTCTCTTCGTTCTCGAGCATGCACCGCTTCAGATCGGTCGAGTTCTCAATGAAGGTCCACACGGACGGACATCGCCGCTGCAGAAAGCGAGCAAACTCGACGTGGCGCGAGCGCTTCTCCTCGAGCTGGTACTTGACGAGCTTCGGCGTGACGGTAGCAGGATCCGACGCAGACATTGAACTCATTCCATCCTCGCTCGTGGCGCTCTGGTCCCATCGCAGACCCGACGACGGCTGCGCGTCCAGGATCTGCATATCCAGCGCGACCGAGGCTTGGGCGACAGTGCGGATGTCTCTGCTCGCGACGCGGAGAGCAGTCGTCGACTGTGGATCATGCTGGAACTGCTCGAGCAGCAGTCCCACATACTCCTCCACGTCCAGGTTCTCGGACAGATGATGCAACGGCTGATTCGACAAAATGCGTCGATTCTCTGCAAGCCGCGCTCGGTTTCCGCGTCCTGGAGACGGTTGCTGAGCGACGCGCTCGACACTCTGCATGTTGGACGCCGTCGCCACACAGAGCGACCCCGACAGTGCCTTGAGGTCCGTCTCCATGAGCAAAAACGACACCGAGCCCTTGACGCTGTTGGTGCTCTGACCGTGAGAAGCGTTGCTCGAGTCGTCGACCCGTGCACCGAACGCATACGTGAGCTGCTGGTTTTGGACGCCTTGCAGCGAGAACGCCGCAGATCGCACACTTGAGCGTCGCCCGCGCTGCGGAAGAAGGATGGTCGAGAACTGGATGGGCGATGCGGCCGTCCAGACGAGGTAGAGCGCGTCGCGGGTGATGCCGAAGCTCTCAACTTGGAAGAAGCGAGCAGCAGTCACACTCGTGTCTCCATCTTCTGTAAACACGGGTTCGTAGTCGAGCACACAAGCCCACTCGGGTTCGGGCGGCCCATCGTCCAGCGAGTCGAGCGCGAACTGGAAGAGCACGTACTTGACCTTGGCAGTCGAATCATCTTTCGACGCGCACACAAAGGCGACGAGGAGGGAGAGACACGTCTCGTTCACGTACGGGAGCGCGACGACAGCGATCTTGGCGAGGTGGAAGTTCGGGAAGTTGTCGCTGAAGTAGCCGATAGCCACGCGGCTCGCGTCAAAGTGCCAACGCGACACGTACGAGCAGTCGAGCACGTCGCCAGTGTTGAATTGGCGTCGCTCGACGATACCGCTCTCAAAGAGCACGACGAGGTCGGCCGTTTCGCTGTCAACCAGCGACTCGACGTCCGAGTCGGCCGTGTCCGCGCCGCCGTCTCCACTCTCCGATGGCACGACCTTGGCGTACTTGATCGGCTGGTGCGGGTCGCCTTCAAACGCGCCGGCACCAGCGCGCGTCGAACCCGAGAAGAAGAATTGCGTAACCGACTTGGTGATCCCCGAGAGGAAGCCCGCGTTCTGCTTCTCGAACGCGCGCACGCGCAGCCGGCGGTCATCCATGGCCACCTCCCACACGCTGCCTTGGTTGCTCCAGCACACGACGCCGGCGAGATCGTCTGGGTTGCTGGCTCCACTGTTAAGCAGAGCGTCGGCGTGGGAGACCACGCGCTCGCCGGGCTGCAGCGGGATCTGCACGCTGAGCGGCGCGCCGTCGTAAGGCCGCTCAATGTCCTCCCAGAACAGCACCGAACCGCTGCGGCCGACCACGAGCAACGACAGGCTTGGAGCGTACGGGCTCAGCAGGAACGGGTGCAGCACCTCGTCGGCCGCGAGCCCATCCGGCAGCGGCAGCGTCACCACCCGGCCCTGCGTCGGTTCCCACAGCAACAGCCGCGTGCGAACCACGAACGCGTACCAGCTCGACCCCATCGCGCGGCAGGCCACGACCGGCGGTTGCGCGTACTGACGGCGCCGCATGGCCGGCCACTCGCGACGCAGCTCCTCGGCCACGAAGGCCGGCAGAGCCGCGGCCACCTCGATCGCGCAGGCGGGCGAGTCGACCAGGAGACGGGAAGCGGTCGGCGCGGGAGGCGGCGCGAGCGCGGACGCGGGGGACGGCGCCATGTACGGCGCCACTTCCAGCCGCTGGCGCTTGACGCCGAGCAGGTCCTCCGCCCTGGGGCTCAGCAGCCCCGTGCTGCGCTTGGACGGCACCTCGACCGACTTGCGCGCGCGAAACATGGTCGCTTTCCCCTTTGGCCAAATCGGCTCGCGCCTTGCCCACCCAGACAGCAGACAAGGTAATTTACGGCGCGACGATTATCTTACGTCAAAAGCGTCATAAATCGAATTGAACAATTTGGAGCAAAGTCGATGAAGTACAGGACACATACTCAAGCTTTTATGCAAACAATCGAGTATATTTCCCAAATTGCAAGTATTTTCGCTCATTTCTTACCACTGAGCCATCATTAATCAAGCCGATATTGGGCCATTTGTCAAAGCGGATTCTCCATTCATTGCCTCCTAGCACGCCCGACACTAGCAACGATGCCAATAAATACGTCTTGAGCCAACATGCAGGCACTCCCGCGCCTCTCCATCCACCCGAGCCACGGCCACCAACGGCTGCGCTAGAACCTGCCTGTGTTGAACACCGAGACGCTCAAAAGCCGAGCGTAGCGCGCTGCTCGCGAACGGCGAGCTCCTGGGATGCCGGCGACGGAGCGTTGTGCGCGCTGTCCGTTGATCGAACGCTGTCTGCCTGGCCCGGTGCCCTGCTGTCAGTCGACCCGCGGATCGGAGCCTGCTGCATGAAAATCGAATGCGCTTGCTCGAGCGCCGCGACCCACCGCTGCATGTCTTCGCGGTTCTTGGCGCCAAGCCGCGTCTGGTGGGTTGCCGAACAGATCATGAACTCGCTCGCCTTCCCCACTTCTTTGCCGTGCACGATCTCAAGCGACGGGATGTTGAGCGGGATCGCCCCACGCGCCTCGCGGTCGCCCTTTCGCTTGTAGTACCGGAGACAGCCAGACGGGTCGATCACACACCACCGCTCGCGGACACCGCGCAGTGACATGTTCCCGAACATGCCCTTCTCGTTCGAGTGGGTCGGGTGCTTCAGAAGCATGCCGCTCATGGTCGGAACGCTGCCGTCCTTGACTACTGTAGGCTGATATGACTCAACCGACTGCGGCACCGACGCCATCGACGCGCTGCTGCTGCTGCGGTTGAACAGCGGCAGATCGAAATGCTCCGACAAACGACCTCCAAACGACGGTCGCACGTCAGGCAGACCGACTGGACCGCTGATGGACGGACGGACGTATGAGTCTCCCACTCGAGCCGACACGTTCAGCGTCTGGCTGGTCAGATCTTGAAATTCGTCTTGCACAACCTTCATCTCGTCCTTGAGCTTCAGGCGCCGCGTCCGCATGTCTTGAGCCAAACTGTCGTTCTTCTCCGCGGACGCCTTGGCGAGCTGGGAGACCGTGTCGTGCTATCAAATTGGACGATGAGCATCTCGTCAGTTGCTGGACAATAAAAAAGAAGCAACGAGGATATCGAGCTCAACGTACCAGCAATGTCTGCAATCGCGCCAGTTTGCTCTGAAGGCGAGCTGACTCCGAAGGGCGATCATACGGCGCCACATCGATATCAACCGTCTCCTCGCCGCAATCAAGGTCCAGGATGCTCGGACCGAACTCCGTCACGCCGCGATCAATGCTCGAAAACAAGTTCAGCTCGTTCTCCATCCGCTGCAGCTCGTCCAGAGCATTCTTCAAGTCATCCTTCAGCGAAGCACGTCGAAGCAACAGGTTCTCAGCTTGCTGTGTGTCGCCAAACTTGTGCGCTCTTGCGATACCTTCCACTGTTTCGCTCTACAGAACAAGACCCTGCGTTAGATCAAACTGCAAAACACGCATGAAACTGCGCCACCAATTACGTACCAAGTTCTTCCGGAACATCCCAATCTTGTTCTCCAAGAACACAAGCTGCGGTGGACGATGACCGCTGATCATATCGTCCTCACGCCTCGACGCCGCTGCTGCCACTGCCATCTGCTTCCGGATTTGAGAGATCTCGGACTCGACAAATTTCGATCGCTCTTCTTCCATGGCCAGCTCTTCTTTGTAATGAGCCTGCTGTTGCTTGATCTTGTCGAGCAGCCGTTCACGAGCATTCTCGGCGCGAGTGTCGATCGAACCGCGCTGCACCATTGAGCCAAGAAATGCCGGCGAGAAGAACTTGATCTCATAAACGCCGCTTTCAATGTCAAAGTCGGCGTACTCGTCCAGCTCTTTCTGAACCACATCCAGCGATTCTTCGATCGCGACTCGTTCCTTTTGCAGCTCCTCGTTCTCGCCAATAATCTCAGTGATCTCACTGTCCAGAGCGGCGTTCCTCGCAACCAGCTCAGCACTCTTTGCGACTTCTGGGGACTCGATTTCGCCAGCTTCTTGCTGCTTCAGCTGCTCAAGCATCTCCCGGAGCTTCTCAGCTTCTTGGATCAAGTCCTCGCGCTCCTTCTCGAGACCGTGGTGATACGTGTGCAGGTCCTCGATTGCTGTCGCCAGCATCTCGCACTTGCGACCCAACTCCATTTCTGTGCGATGCATCCTCTTCTTGGATACCTCCCACACCTCGTGATGAAGCTCGTGAGCCACCAAAATTTGAAAGTACTCCAGCTGGAGATTGCTCTGCATCTTCCTTGCAGCACGCGCCTCGATTTCCTCTTGAGTCTCTTCTTCAGGGGGCTCCTCCTTGACCCGACCCTATCCGATGCAAAGATAAAACAATAGTACACGCGTAAGCTACGAACCTACTGGTCACGGGCATAACAATCAAAGCAACACCCACCACAATGCCCTTCGTAGCGTCCGCAAACTTGATGCTCACTGGTC
This sequence comes from Phytopythium vexans, assembly GCA_003413675.1. Classification (NCBI taxonomy): domain Eukaryota; phylum Oomycota; class Peronosporomycetes; order Pythiales; family Pythiaceae; genus Phytopythium; species Phytopythium vexans. Next base: position 1,377,980 of record QLOC01000005.1, read on the forward strand.
GCGGTACTCGACTGAGCAGCTCAAGGATCTCAGAGTATGTGTATCCCGTCAAAGTAATACCGCCCAGCACGGTCATGCGCATCCCCACTTGTAAACGCCTAGGCAAACAATAAGCGTTAGTACACGAACGAACAGACAATCAAAGTGCATTGGCTCACTTCTCCGGCTTGACGCCCCAATTGTAAATCTCGGCTGGACTTGCCATGCCATTTGGCAGCTATCACAGTGTAGCGACTTCATCAGTATCCCCCAAACACCACCAGCTGAGCGAGAGCCATCCGTTCACCTTATAAATCTCCGCGATATGAACTGGCAAGTCGGTGAATTCTGTGCCGGGAAGTCCTGCTATTTGCTTCAGGTTGAGACCGAGACGTCCAGGCCCGAATGTCACCTCAATCTCGTGGACCCAATGATACGTGACACCTGGAAGTTCACACACACACAAGACGAGTCAGTCCCGCATGATCGAACAAACCCGCGTTTGAATCCGCACCTGTCTTCATCGGAGGACGAAGCCACTGTGTGTGTCCATACGGATTCACATAATATGTCTTTCCGTCGTTCGTCTTGGACTGGCGCGTCGTCCAACCCTTCGGTAGCACCATCACTTCGCCGGACTCGAGCATCTCGGCCGATTCGCATGGCAGCCTGAACGCCAAACATTACGGAGTGTGTTACACCGTGAACTAACGGACACAGGGTCATCATTCTAGACAGCGTACCTGTCGCGGATTCGAGCGAGGATCTGCTCGACCTTTTCGTCTGTGTGTGGCGGTGGTTTTGCGTCGGACGACTCAACCACCTCCTTGATAACAGCGTGCTCTTGCTCGTCATCTGACTCACCGTCACCAGTTGCAACTGGAGCAGCGACTGATTCTCCTTCTGGCGCCGCAATGTCTTCCTGAGCCGATTCACTTGGTGCACTAACTGCTGTCTCTGTGATGGAGCTGGGCGGTTCATCGTCGGGGAAGGCAGCTGTCGCGGGGGCTACGGTTGGCGATGCCATGTCGTACGTTACCATGAGTGCCCCCTCCGGCGTCGCTACTACCCCGTCCACAAGGCTCTTCGCGTCTGGAGTCGCCGCTGGAGCAATTGCGTGCCCATTCACAGCTGAGCCGTCAGCCAGATCGTCGAGTGGCAGGGTGAGCGACAGCGGTCGGCTGAGCTCATCACTCTGCACTTCCCCATTGCTCGCGACCGGGCTAGTCTCTGCTGGAGCGATGATATTCAGCGGCTTCTCCATACCGACGTCCGCGTCGCTCGGTCCTACTGGAGTATTCTTCGACAGCTCCTCTGCAGAGGGAGAATTTCCTCCCTTGGCGATCGGAGGGGAGTCGTCCGGTTGTGCGGCGGAAGCAGCCTCGACGACTGGCGTCTCGGCGTCAGAGACCACATCCACCGGCGGCTCTGTGCCCTCCGTCTTGGAGGCGGGGACGGCCGCGGCCGGCGCGGTCTCCTCCATGGTGCTGGTCTTCCCGCGACGCGCGGGGGACAGCGGCTCGATGCTGCCGCTCGCTTTCGCAATTCCCGGTGCAGGTTTCCGAGGTGAACCTCAACAAGTGCCGATCGCCCGCTGAGGTTTTACGTGGCACACATGAAAAACCTCGCGAATGAGATCGCGGATGACGACATCCTCGTTTGTGTGCCTCAAGATTCAAGATATGGTCTGGAGATCACTTCAGGATAGTGACGTCGCTCTGTGCAGATTTTTTGAACCCAAAAAAGTTTACGCCCAAGCAAAAGCGACATGAACACGGAAGGCGGAACATGGCCTCGACAGACGAACCCTCTTCGTCGTGTTGGTTGCGAAAAGCTCACAGTTTCCAACACCCACGTGCAGCCACAGGAGAACAGCTGTGCCATTCTCGCGAAGCGCCTACACGACCGCACCTAGACTTGCTCATGCAAGGGGACACAGCGAATGCAGCACACACACACACATTCACATCCGCGGCACGTCGACCATGCAGTAGCCATCGCTGCACTCACTGCTCTTGGACGCGGCCTCGAGCGCCTGGTCGGCCGGGTCGTCGCTCGATTGGTTCGTGTCGAGATCCGGCTGTTTGACGATGCGCGTCTCGCGAATGAACTCACAGAGCGAGTTCTTGGCCAGCTCGTCCTCCGAGAACCGCTTCTTCGGACTCTTGAGCACCATGATCTTGGTGTTGAAGCGTCGGTTCGCCTCCGCTGCGAGACGAGCCAGCGGTCAGCACAAAGCACGGCATCCATCCTCAGGAGAGAGAGGGACACGTACTGCGGGATCGAACGCCATAGAACTGGCACACGCTGTGGATCAGCAGGCGGTGGAACGCAGAGTCCGCCAGCGGAAGCACCAGGCGGACGTCCTTCTCCGACACGTGCAGCACCTCGATCGGGTGCGTGAGGACTCGAAAGAGCGGCGCAGCCACCTCGAGCTCCGACGGCGCCTCGCGCCACTGCTCATCGAACACTACTGTCAGGTTCTCGTGCCTTCGTCGTGGACAGTCAGCTCCCGCCACAAAACAGCGACGAAGCGCACCTGGACGAAGTGCAGCACCATGTACTCGACAGCCTCAATGAACGGGGCGAACGAGTTGAAGGATCGGAGCATCAACGATCGAGCGCGGCGGTCGACGTTCATGAACATGGCCTCGGCATCTGATGGCACGGCGTCAACCGTGCGTTAGTAAACGCAACTGTGCACAGACAGGCACGATTCAGCAGCCTAAAACCCAACAACAACTCACGGTTCCAGTCGTCCCGGCGACGGACGCGAGGCTGGTTGGAGGAATGCTCGGCCGCAGGAACGCGGCCCTTGCGAAATGCCGTCTGAAGATCCTGGTTCCCCGGCTCCGCCAGCTTCTGGAAGTTGGATCTGCATTGCCACCAACGTTCAGTCAAAAGGCGTGCACGGTATCGAGATGAAACAGGGCTTGGCGCCACTTTACCGCCACTCGACGTTGATTTGCATGTGCTCCATGAGGTCCTCGATGCGGGTCGACGCCGCCTTGTTGCCGAAATGGTGGTCTGCCATCACACACGCGATCACTTACCGCCGCCGACAGACACACAACAAATCGACTTCGCCAAGCTGCGAACGCACCGTTGAACCAGCGCTGCTGCTTGCGCACGCCGACCGGGAGCTGGTTCGGCGCCGGCAAGTACGACACGGACCGGATCGGGTGGATGTTGATGAGCCGCTTGCTGCGCTGCAGCGGCGACTCGCTGCGCTTCTGTGGCGTGCGCGCACGGCCCGAGCCGTTGCCGCGGCTGTTGGACCGCTCCGTGGCTACACCCGCATCGACAGGCGCCTCGCTGCGCAGCGGCGCGATCGGCCCTTCGCCCCACGCCATCTCCAGCTCCAGCTCGCTGCCGCAGAGCGACGCGACGTCGACCTCCGAGTCGCTCGGCTCGCTCACGAGCGGTGGCGGCGCGACGGTTTTTAACACTCCTGCCATCTTGCAGCGTTCCTTGTAGCTGTGAATGCGGTTGCTTTGCTTTCCGAGAATGGGACGACTGCCCTTCAAAATGCACACCAACACTCACAAACGACGAACATACGTCGATGCCTGTGTTAATGGATATATTCTGTTTCAAGGTGGGAGGTGATGCTGTGGACAGGCTAAATGATACTTCACCATTTGATATCCTTGTCTAGTCAATGCCGCGTTCGAATCTCACATCGTTGCAAATTCTTTGTGGAAGGAAAAATACTCACAAAGTTCGGAATGAGCCCTCTGAACTCGCACACATGCGCACCTAATGAAGCAATCACGTCAAAACACCTGCCCGACTAGGTCGCCATCAGGTTGGAGCGGCCACTTTGACGCGCTGGCCCCGCTCGCACCGCTGATTGGCAATTGCCCTCCCGCCTCCCGCTCGAGACCCCTCCTAGCGCCGCACGATGGACCTGACGCCCGAGGACGACGACCTGCTCAGCTACTTCCTGGCGGCGGATGTCGCGGCCGAGCGCATGCCGCCTGGCGCCGGCGGGTCGGCCACGAGCGGCGAGCAGTTCGCTGTCGGCCAGCAGGCGTCACTGAACCACGAGCGCGCGTTCGGGTCGTCGACACAGGCTGATGTCGGCTCTGGTGGCTCGACGGGTGCTGGAGGCTCCACATCCGCCTTCCAGCAGGGACAGAGCGCCTTCCAGTCTGGTGCTGGCTCGGCATCGCTCGCAGGAAAGGTCGACGACGACGCGGCAGGGTCTTCCTCGACCGGGGTGGACACAGACGAGAAACGCCAGCGACGGTGCGTGTGGACTCTCGGGTGATAGCTGAAGCTGCGGTTCATGGATGTCGTCAGCTAACTGCGCGATGACTGACAGGCTCGCGCGGAACCGCGAGTCGGCGCGACAGAGCCGGCGCCGAAAGAAGCAATACCTCGAGCTGCTGGAGGAGAAGGTGGACAACTATCACGCAAACGCGTTTGAGCGTTCACTGGGCGTGTCTGATGGCTGGCGTACTGCGTATACAGGTGTCCCAACTAACCGAGAGCATCGATACCACGCGCGCGAGCCACCTGGACCACGCCGACGAAGCGCTGAACAACGTTCGGTCGGAGATTCTGGCCAACCTGGCGGAAGACTTGAAGAACAATGGATCGGAGGAGGTAGGCGGCTCGTCATTTTCATCGCACAGAGATGGTGGCGATATTCTCACTGGCACAAATTCGATGCTTGTATTGGACAGACCGTCGCGGAGAAGATTCGCCAAGGCATCATGCTGATCCAAGAGCGCTTTGGGCCAAACAGCGTGGTATGAACGTGGCGTGCCAGTAACCTCAGTGATATGACACTGTGATAACCATGGAAACCTGTCAAATGTGCAGGAGCGGATCGCCGTCAAGGACTACAATTTCCGTCAGCTCGACAACCTGCTCATGCCGCCGTACTGCCGCTTCCTGCTGTGGCTGAGCATCCAGGACGACGCGTTCTTCGACGAGTCGAACGGCATGTCTGCTAAGACGAACGGCGCGGACGGTGTCGAGAAGAAGAAGACGCCTGCCGCTGTCAAGAAGGACACGCTGTGGCCCACACTCACGAACGACCTGTCGCTCACCTACGAGCAAGACGAGAAGCTCAAGGCGCTTTACAAGTACGAACTCGCAGTATCAATATTCTCTTGCGGCTGCTGGTGCTTATACCGACGGATGGTGTACGCAGGTCTGGCGAATCGAAGGCGACCAAGTCGGAGCGGCGCCGCGTTGCACTCGCTGTGGTATGTGTCGACGTCGATGTCTTGTTCCCGATCGGTTATAGTCACTTTACTCACCTTATCTGCTTGGCTTGTTCGATACAGAATTATCTGAGCAAGCTCAAGAAGAGCCTCGAGCAGCGATCTGAGGCGGTGCAACGCCACACCGAGATGCTGCACTCAATCTTGACGCCAGAGCAGTCGCTGACATACCTGCGGTGGGTCGACGCCAACCAGGACCGCCTGCCCAACTTCGTGGACAAGACCATTTCGATCAAGAACACGGGGACGTCCGAGGCGGTGCGCACGATTCTCAACAAGAACGACCGCGATTTGACGGTGGAGGACGTCACAGCATTGCTTGGCGAGTTGTAGTTGCGACTGGCGCCTCCCGCTGTCAGGCAGGTTTCTACATGTTTTGCTCGTGGATGCCAGCTGGCTGTGAGTTGCGCCTGGTACACCTGGTAGTCCTAACAACAGATCGGCATCGTGTTTTTATCTCCACCACCAATCGATATTGATGCTGCCACGATGGTGACGACGCAGTTGCTCTATTTTGTCGCCAGCTCATGCACAGCCCTATCATCGCGTATCAAATGCACTCACTATTCGTGAGGTGGCCGAGGGATTACGATGCGGAGAAAATCGGATGCTGGAACAACAGCGCGTCGACCGAACGCGGACTGAGCCTCTAGTGCGAGATGCATTGTCGTTCGCGAGCGGTAGTCTGGTGTCCAGTGCCGGAAGCGATGGCTAAAGTGCGTGAGCGCTAATAGCGTCGCATTCATTTTCCTTGCAGCATAGCCTGCCATGCTAGCCGTCGAATGGCCTCGGTTCACCGCCTACACAATGCGAGTTACATAAGTGCATGGACGTCATGGGAACACACACACGCACATCACCAAAACAACATACTTGGGACACCATCTCATGGCTCAGAGTTGCTTCGTGCACGAGAACCTGCTCGACAGACATCGCATGCAGGTTAGAAACACGCCGCTGAACCGCGATCGATGTGTCGGACGTACATCACACGACTGAGCGATGTCAAACATCCTCGACGAGTCGGCACTGTCTCCACAAATGGCAATTTTTCTTCCTCGAGCTGGTGGGCCGATCACCTAGCAACAATACAGCATCAAACTACCTTGTACAGCTGTAATGCTCAGCGGCACAAATATGACTTACCTCGGATGGAGATAACACGTCTCCATTCGGAAGCCGGACGCTTCGACCGAGCTTGAGCTCGCGGTAGAGAGGACCTGGAGGTAAGCCGCGGGCCAGGATTTCCTCCGACTTTAGTCTTCCTGGGATCGGATGCTCCTCGACAACATATCTACTCGCACACCATGAATGAGACACGAACCAATTCTCACCCAAGTATCACATCACATACCCGAAGCTGGTCACCGTGTGCTTCAATGCAGCTGCGCGAACGGTGATCTTCCCGTCGTCTAGGACGTCCCAGACGCAGCCGTTGCCATCAAACTTGGCGTGGATCTTCTTGCGGTGAAGACTCTGCGGATCAAAGGTGACGACGGCGTCAGCTCGACAGCTTTACCATGATTAAGGTGAAGCTATCATAGGGATCTCACCGGGTGGCACGGCGCGTTCTGCATGAACTTTTCATGGGCCGACATGTTCTTCAGCATCTCGGGCGACACGAGCTCGTGCACCGTGATCCGGAGGTTGGCCATCCGCGTGCTGCTGGTGGCGAGAGCCGTGTTCAGGTACGAGAAGAGTCCGAGCGGCCCGAAGACGTCGATCGGTTTCGGCGCGCCTTTCTTGGTTGCAGGGTCAATGTACGCGGCGTTGTGGTTGTCCAGCGTGCACAGGATGCCCGGCAGCCCGTACACGTGGTCGCCATGCAGGTGTGTGATGAAGAACTTGTTGGTGAGCGGCACGCGGATGATGCTCTTCATGAGCTGCCGCAGACTGCCTTCCGCGCAGTCGAACATCCAGTTCTGGTGCGACAGGCGCACGCACAGCGACGTCGGGTTGCGCCGCACGGACGGTGAGCCGGCGCTCGTGCCGAGGAAGATGAGCTCGAAATCGGTGAAGTCCACCTGCGCCATGTGCGGCATCAGCAGCGTGTTGCTGCTGCGCACCGGCACGGCGCCGAGCACGGCCTGCCGCTCGCTGATGCGGGCCACTGGCGCGCTGCGCCACGTCTTCGCACGTGCGGCCCCGCGCGGCTCCGTGATCCAGCGCGGCCGCCGCATCGCCGCCGTTGACGCCTTCGCCGCCATGTCGAGTGCAACCTGAGCATTCGCAGCCACAGCTCGTGATTTAGCGTTAGCCACATCATATTGTACAAATGCAAATATATATGTGGGACACGCTATACTTTCTGACAATCCTAGTCTCGCAGTCATTGTCCGCTGCTTTTCGCGGGAAAAGCGCGAAAGGCAAGCGTCCAGCGATGGCGGCGACGGACGTGGACTTGGCGACCGCCGAGTCGTCGGACGAGTTCGTGGACGGGTCCATCTTCCGCGTCAAGCTGCACAACTTCCTCACCTACAACGACGCCGAGTTCCACCCAGGCCCGCGGCTCAATCTGATCCTCGGTCCCAACGGCACTGGCAAGAGCTCGATCGTCTGCGCGCTATGCGTCGGGCTCGCCGGCAGCACCAAGGTACGGAGCGACCATGAGAGCGCGTCCATTTCACAGTATACTTAACATCGATTTGGCTGGCTGGGTAGGTGCTCGGCCGAGCGGACAAAGTGGGTCAGTTTGTGCGGCATGAGAAAGACTCCGGCTTCACCGAGGTGCAGATTGTTCTACCGCCTCAGGAAAAAAGGGGCAACCACTAACGCTTGCTGGCATGGGATTGACTGCAGATCGAGATCTTTTTCGAGAAAGGCAACCAGGTCATTCGGCGCAACATCTTCCGTGACAACACAAGCACGTGGATGCTGAACGGTCGCAACTCGACGCTCAAGCAAGTGGTTGCCCTGATGGAGACTGCCAACATTCAGATCAGCAACTTGTGCCAATTCCTGCCGCAGGACAAGGTCGGCGAGTTCTCCCGCATGAATCCGATGCAGCTGCTCAAAGCGACCGAGTCGGCGATTATGGACGGCGAGCTCGCCGTCAGGCACGATGAGCTGGTCGAGATGCAGAACAGCATGCGCGACAAGACACGGGTGCGCGAGAGGATGTACGGGTTATGAAGCGGCAGTTCTGTTTCTGACAGTGGTGTTATCGGCCGCATCAGGATCTAGAGCAATCGCGCGCAGCGCTCGAACAAAAGAAGACCGAATGCCAACATCTAGAGACCGAGGTGGAGCGCATCGTGGACTATGAAGCCCGGATCAAAGAGGTTTGGCTCTGTTGGACGTCACGCGTGGAGAGGCGGTGTGGACTGAGTGTGGATTCGTCTTGGGATAACGTAGACGGAGTTGATGGAGAAGAAATGTCTCTGGCTGCAATTTGAAGAGGAGAAGCGTCAGGTGGACGAGCTCAAGGAAGACAAGAAGCGCTGCCGTGAGGAAATGGATGTAAGTGTTATCTTTGCCACGAGTTGAACGTGGTCGAGACTCTGCTTGTGTTCACCTTGATTGCAATTGTCCAAAACAGAAAGCGAAAGAGGAGCGAGTCGTGCCGCTTGAGAACCTTCTCGAGGAAGAAGTGGAGAAACTTGAGCAGCTCAAGTCCAAGTAAGCTACCGTCGGTGTATATTTCTCGTATCTTCGTTCAATCTAATCGTGACTATTCCGATCCCCCTCCAGGAAGGTGAATGCTGACCAGGACAAGCGTGAAGTTGACGAGAAGATCAAACGTCAGAAGCAGTTGGTAGGTCTTCATTCCCACGAGTTGTCTATGACCGCTCCTGACTTTTGGGCTCGTGCGTTCAGATCGAGACAACGGAAGATTCGCAAGCGAAAACGCTGACAGAGATCAAGGAGCTTCGAAACCATCACAACCAGTCGCGTAAACGTCTCGAAAAGCTGGAGCACGACGTGGAAGGCGTGAGTAGCGACTGCTCTGTTGTGTCCAGCGTCTTAACGAACAATGCTAACGGATGCATTCTTATCGACAGTGGAAGCGCGAGCGTGCTGCAATGCCAGAAGAGAATGACTTGAAGGTGCAGAAGTCACATCTCGAAAAGGAGCAGCGCGAAAGAGAGATGGAGGTAGGTTTCTATTCTGCTGTGAATCTCTGTTCCGTCGGAGGTGATTCTGAGTTTATCGTGGTACGCAGCATGCGGAGATATCGAGTAAACGGCAGGTGCTTGTGCGGAAGCTCGCCACAGTCGAAGACGAAGCGAACCGAGTGATGAGCAAGTTGAAGCAGCTCGACAACGAAGATGTCCAGCGCAAGCTAGCTCTCCAACGGTTCGATCCGGATGCGATTCGCGCTGCTGACTGGGTCAAGCGAAACCAGCATCTGTTCAAGCGCAAAGTGTGGGGTCCAGTTGTTCTCGAGGTAGACATCTCAGCCGTCGTGAATATCGTGTTGCTCGTCAGACTGACAGAGTATGTTTGACAGATGAAAGTGAATGAAGCTCTGCATGCCAAGTACGTCGAAGACATCCTCCCGAAATGGATGATGACGGCGCTGGTTGTGGAGAGCAAGACAGACTACGACACGATCCTCACTGGACTCCAAAACGAGGGCCAGCGCACCAAAGTATCTGTTGTGATTGTCGAAAACGGAATGTGCGGGCCAATCAAGCGACCATACAACGATGAACAGATGAGAGTGTTTCGCGAACGGTTCGGCATCACGGGTTACCTCGACGAGGTGAGATCGCCTCTATGGATCGTGTCAATTTTCGAGTTTGGAATGACGCAGAATTACTGATGTTACCCCACAGCTCGTGACAGCACCGGACGTGATTCACGAAGCACTCAGGGCCAATGGCGGCGTCAACACTGTTCTTATTGGTACACACCAGACCGAGGATATGATCAACAACAACGAAGACGTGTTTTCTGCGTTTGCGAACAGCGACCGCTCCGCAGCGTTCGTCACTCCATTCAAGAAATACGTCACATCAGGTCAGTCGGTGTCATTGAACATATCCATCCGCCGCTACAATTGTACTAATATCGACGTCATCGCGGATAGTCTCCAAGTATGGAGCACGGAACGTGACGACGCGCACCAACGACCTGCGCGACCCGCGGCTTTTGGGAGCCTCGTCATCGAACGAGGACGAGAAGAATCGGCTCAAAGACACGCTGGAAGGGTTTTCTGCAGAGCAGAGGCATATCCAGGAAGAGGTACGCATTCGCAGTAGCAATAGTCAACAAGTTACCAGACGCACTGACGTGTTTGTTGGCACTTGGCGGTCAGATCGAGTCGCTCAAGGCACAAGAGCGCCAATTCGGCGAGTCGAGAAACAACTCGATGAGACGGATAAACGAGATCCGATCCCAGCTGAAGACGATGATCCGACTCGATGAAAAGATCGGTGAGGCCGACAACAAGATCTACAGTTTGCGGAGCGAACTGGCGCGGGTATGTGGAGCGGTTGTAGGTGCATTTGAACGATGGCATGGCTGATGGAAAGTGCACTCTAGGATCTGTCGGACAAGGAAGAAGCCATGGGACGGAAGCTCAAGAACCAAGGCGCAAAGTGAGATTTGTGTCTGGGGCCGAATTGCAGCATGTGTTGAGCTTGTGCTAACGCTGTGTGTTCGCTATCGTTGACGAATGTAGACAGGGCCGGCAAATCAAGGAGTGTCTCAAACTCACGCAGGAGCTGCTCAAGTGCAGTGCGCGTGACGCAACGATTACGCTGCTGCTGAGTGCGCAGCAAGTTCGCGTCGAGCTGACGGAAAAGGAGCTGAAGCGGACGGAAGCGACAATCAAGTACGCAATGTGGCGATCGTTGCATGCTCGGATGAACTTGTTTGTGTTGACGCGTTTGATGACTATAGAGCTCTTCAGGATGCTTACCGGATGGCGAAAGAGAATCTGATGGCCAAGGCGAAGCAAGCAATGAAGTTGAAGAAGAGGGCCGAGAGGGAAGCACCGCTGAGCGAGTACGAAGAGCAGTTTGCGACTCTCTCGGAAGATCTCGAAGAGCTGGAGGGAAAAATCGAGAACAACCGGCGAGCGTTGGACTGCTTCCGCGGCGATATCAGCGTCCGAGACCGGTATCAGCAACTTGTCACGGAGATTGAGCAAGAAGAAGCGACGATGCAGGCACTGGAAGGAGACGTCAACAGCGGCGAAGATCGTATCAGTGGCATCAAGGTGCGTGTCGCTCAATCGTAGCGGGCTGTTCCTCCAAATTGCTGATCTACATGTTGTAGAACGCTTGGCATGCGAGTCTGCAAAGAGTCATCGCTCGCATCGATGGCTCGTTCAAGGAGTTTTTCCAGGACATTGGCTGTGTCGGCGAAATCGTGCTGGACGATCAGGATCCTGTATGTTGCTCGTGGATAGAACCCTCACCAAACGCAGCGGACTGATTGCAATGTTTGCATTCCTACAGGATATTTCGAAGTGGGGTATCCAGCGCCGAGCTCAATTCCGGAAGAACACGAAGCTGTCAACAATGACGGCCGAGGAGCAGTCTGGCGGAGTACGGATCTCTCACTGACTGACTGACTGTGTTTATTTCTTGCGAGCTAACGCCGGCTGGTGCAAAATGGTGTGCAGGAGAAATCGGTTGGCACCATCATGTACCTGATGGCTCTCCAAAACCTCACCAAGTGTCCGTTCCGCGTCGTGGACGAGATCAACCAGGGCATGGACGTCTACAATGAGCGGAAGGTGTTCCAGCGCATCACGAAGTCGTCGTGCGGCAGCAAGATGCCTCAGTACTTCCTCATCACGCCGAAGCTCATCACTGGACTCACCTACCACCGGGATACGAAAGTCATGGTGATTCTCAATGGCCCGTGGAACAAGGTTCGCCAGGAGATGTGGGATGCCGACCGCTTCATTGCATCCGCCAAGCACTCCAAGCGCCACCGAGTCGCGAACGGCAACGGCGACGTTGATTTATCGCGAAACAAGCGGGTTCGGACCTAATGGTCAACGAACAGCATCAATATGACCAGCATTGTTACGAGACAACGACCAAGACGGCAATGTCTCCCACTACCGTGCCTGCTGTAGCTAACCGTTTCGCTTTGCAGTAGAGATCGATCCATTGTTTCCACTCAGCATGATGATTCGTTAGTGTTTCCATGACTCGGCCCAATGACAAGAGCGTTGCTCGTTGTTTTGTCTTTACAGACGGAAACACCCTGGTTCATATGTTGACCATCCACCGTACTCTACATGAAGCTGAACGCGGACTGCCCGGCGCCGGGAGTGCCACTTCCGTCATCGTACGTTGGAGCCGGCCCGGTACCTCGAGGAGAATTTGCAATCGTGAACAGGTCCTTACCCAGGTTACTCAGCGTTCTGGCGCGTGCGGCGGCAGGAGATGCCTGGTCAGGGGGGATGCCAGCTTCTTGAGCGTATTGCTGCTGGAGGTGCTCCGGGTAACCTGGATACTGGGGATGCTGGTGCTGCGGTACGCCAGTCACTGACGAAGACGAGCTTCCAATCGGATCAAAGCCATCGAGCAGCTAAAGGCATCGACGGTGACTGCGTCAGTACCCATACGAATAGGCGCCAAGCACGCAAAGCTACCGTACCGAAATCTCTTGAGGAGGAGCTGACGGCACAGGAGCAGAAGGCGCCGGTGCCGGACGCGCTTGCGGGGAACCGAAGATATTGAGTTCAGGCGGAGGAGCTTGGTGCACAGGAGCAGCAGGGGCGGGCGGCGGCGGTGGCTGGGAAATGCTCAGCGACTCCATACCGAGGAAATCCACTTCATTCTGCGCCGATTGCTGCCGAGGCGGCGATCCCGCGTTCCTCGTCGGCACATGGCCTCCAGAGACCTGCCGTCGTGGCGGAGGCGGCCTCTCCACCTGTTCAATGTCGAACCCGAGAGCCTGAAGCACCTGTCGCGCCTTGGATGCGACGCTCGGCTTGGGGTCTTTCTCCAGCTGGGACAAATAGGAATAATCAGACGTCAAGGACACCAGTGCCCCCCACACACTCGCTACAAACACTCACCTCCTCAACGACTTCCACGTTCTCTTCAAACCAGGCGACGTACGGGTCCGCATTTGGCGACTCAAGCAGCGCGAGCACCACGTGCAAACCCTTCAACCGGACCTATGTCCCAAATGGATGCGTCAATCGAACGCTCACGTCGTGAAAGCTCATTGTACGATTGACTCACCTGCCACGTGGGGTCTTCGAGCTTGTCCAAGAGGATGTCGCCGATCGTCTCCGAGTTGAGCGTCTGTGCCAGGTCGACGAACCGCTTGAGGGCGTCAGCTGGCGGCGCGCGTGCCAGTCCAGCAGACGCACACAGACTGTCAATCATGCCCCGCTCGTAATCCCTGCGCAGACATCGCCAGTGTCAGTTCATGATTCGTAAAAAGAAGACGGCCAGTGTGCGCTCCGTACTTGCTCGCGTCCCCAGTGCCAACCTGCTGCGGCGTCGGCTGGTAGTAGCCGCGGTCCATGACCTGTGGACCGGCACGCAGCTCGTCGTGGTCTGCAAGCGACGACGCCATCGACTTGTCCATGTTGCGGCGGTCCCACTTCTCACGCGCTTCGTTGCCGATCTTCTTGAGCACCTCCACGCGCTTGCTCAGCTTGGACGTCGACGGACTGTTGAAACCTTGCGAGTTGGACGCGAACCCACCACCCATCTGTCCCATCCCGCCAAGCATTCGACTCGTGTTCTCCATGAAGCCCGGCCGTGAGCTGCTGCTGCCGCCAAAGCCGCTGCTTCCCATGCTGCTCATGCCGCCGCCGCCGCTGCTGAAGCGGTTAGCGCTCGAGTTGAAGGCACCTGAGTTCGAGTTGAAGCCGCCAGCACCTGCGTTCGAGCCGAAGCCACCAGAGCCTGTGTTCGACCCGAAGCTGGTTGCGTTCGGGTTGTAGCCGCTGCCAGCGTTCGGGTTGTAGCCGCTGCCAGCGTTCGGGTTGTAGCCGCCGCCAGCGTTCGGGTTATAGCCGCCGCTCGTGTTAGATCCAAAACTGTTCGTGGGCTTGGCGAAGCTGAGCGAGTGGCCCACGAGCACCGTCGGACGGTTGTCGCGGCGTGTGGAAGCGCTGTATCGCGGCTCAGACGTCGCAGTCGGCTCGTTCTTCTGGTACCCGGTGCTGCTCCACGTACCGGCTCCAGTCGTCTTGCTCGGGCCGCCACCTCCAGCCGGAGCAGCCCACGAATCGAACCCGGATGGCTGTCGACCCTGCTGGTAGCCTCCAGGTCCGTTCGCTCCGTCGTTCGGACCACCATACCCGTAGCCGCCCTGATCATTCCGGCCGGCATTGGGATCGTACCCGCCGTTGCTGCTGTGGTTGCCGTGGTTGTACGTATCCGGACCATTGTATCCGGTCGGCGGATTGCCGCCGTATGACGACGGGTTGTCCTGGTACGGTGGCGGTCGGAAGGACGACCCCATCGAGCTATTACCGCCCGACGGCTGGCCCCATGGCCCGCTCGGCGCGCCATGGCCGTACGAAGGCGCCGAATTGTCGTATCCTGGCGCCGGCGCCTGACGAGGACTGTCATCGTTGGGACCGCTGGACTGCCAAGAGTTGCCTGGCGGCGGCGGCGGCTCGTCCCTTTGGTCAGGCTGATGCTCAGGTCCACGGCGCGACAGGAACCCGTCGTTCAGACACACCAGCGCTTCCTGGGACGCGACCCGTATCCGCCGGTACTTCTCATCGCCGTACACGGGGTCCGGCGGACCAGTGTACTCTGGAAGACAGGCAAATGTGAGCCATCAGACCTCGCATACACGGAGATCGTGGCGGGACGTACGGAGATAGGCAGAGATCTCCTGCTCGTCCTCGCGGACAGCGGCACCGAACGCTGGCGAGCCTTCCCGGATGCAGTACTACCACCAGACAAAGACATGGGTAAGACGATCCGCTCGGCATGGCTACACGCGGCCGCATAGGTGCGCGCTAGGACCCTACCGAGATGATCTGAAGCGCCTTGAGCTTGACGTTCAAGTTGCTCTTGTGCAGGCGGCTGACGAGGAAGTCGGCGACCTTCTCGGCGTCCCGCGCGCCGGCCTTGGTCGAGTCTGACGGTGTCGGCCCATACATAGTTAGCATCAAGCCTCCCTTTGGTTCACACGGAACGCCACGCACTGGCAATTTCCTCCATGAGGTAGACTGGCACCGGCCCATCGTGCAGGCTCGTGGCCTCGGCCAGTGTCTGCCGGTTCATGTCGAGGAAGAGAGGGAGCTGTGGGGGGAGGGGAGGGAGGGAGGAACGGCGGGGTGGGGCGGCGGCGGCGCGCGCAACTAGCAGCTCGTGGCGCCGCGGTCGGCCGGCCGAGGTGTCGGCGAAGGGCAACTTGGGATTGGCGGCATTTCAACACGGGGCGGTGGGGGCCGAAGGAAACGGAGGAAATTTCAGCCAATCGCGCGCGGGTTACGCCATCTCGATCCTGCAAATTTGAATTTGGCAGATGATATAATATAATTATTCACGTTTTAGATTCAGTTAATATGATATCATATGATGAGAGCACTAAACTGGTAATATCAGCAGGACGTTGTCGCATCGAAACGCTGCGAGGGTACACATTTTGCTGGGTCGGCAAATATACCACGCGCTACTTCTTACAACGCACAGGTTACGCTTCGTAGAGAACACGACGATGTGCAGTTGTCCAGCTCACAGCAGGCAAATGCCGCCACATTGCCGCCACTGAGGCGCCATAGTCGCCTGACGAGAGCTCAGCCTTGGACCTGTGCTCGATGTGGCTCTAGCTGCAGCATGCACGCTCGCTGAAAGACCCCGAGCACAAATGCGAGTTACACACCCACGACAACACGAAAATGCGTTCTTACGAGGCGACCGACGCGCGCGCCGTCCAATTGGACCAGCCAGCAGAGTGTCCCGCAAGGAAACGCGGCGTCGTCGTGACTGCGAGCTGTCGCATTCGTAGCAATCACCTCTTCAAGTTGAAGGCATTTCTACTGTCGGCGCGTCGTTCGTGGCGACATCACTTTGCTATCGGCACGTCATTTGTGGGTGCTTTGCCTCGGTTACTCGAAATACACCAAGTCTCAGAACTCTATAATCTGGTGCAATCATGGTACTCTCGACCCAATCACTGCTTCCGCGCTACATTCGCACCTCTCTATTCGCATCAGATCATGATATCGAATACCACTTTTCCGTTATCTCATCGCTGCCTGGCGTTTCGCACCCATGCGAAAAGCTCGGCGATTTCGATTTTGCGGCTTGAGGACCGACGACCGAGCGGCGCCGTGCCGCGATGGGACAGGCCGGCTCGGTGGAGCAGCGCAGCGCCATCCGCGCGGTCGTGAGCATCCGACCGGGCGACGCCGACAAGCAGCAGATCCTCGACGCGCTGCGGGCCTTCAGCGCCGCCTTCCCTCTCGAGGTCGTGGCGCTGCGAAGGATCCTGTCCTTGAAGGTCGTACAGCCTCACAGAAATATCTCTTGTCTGCCCAGTCTGTGCAGGATGCGCGCGATGCGGACGCGGACGGCCCTGTTGCGGGGCCGCTGGGAGTGGACGTCAAGGAGCGGCGGCTGTTCGACGCGGTCCACGCGTTGCTGCAGGAGCAGGCCGAGCGCACTGAGCGCGGATCCAACGAAGAGCTTGTGAGTCCCGTCGCGGATGCTCGATTTGTTCAGTGTGGACGCAGTCTGATTGTGTTGTGGACGGTCGGAGTAGATGGAGCTGCTGCTTGTGAGCTTCAAACGGATCATCCGGTGGCGGGAGATGTACCGCCTGTGCGCCAAATGCGCGATGAAGCCCTTCCTGAGCTGCTTGGTGAGCTGGAGGGCCGTTCTTGACGTGTTTCTAGCAGTCCTGCTCAACCTCCTTTGTGCGTTTTATAGTATCTATCGCCCAAGCTGGTGCAATCGGCGCTGGACGCCATCGCATGCATGATAACGGCGCCACCAGGGAACGAGGCGAGCGAGAAGGCGGATCGCTGGGAGATGGCCAACCGCCGCAACTTTGGTGAGTCCGGTGGCTACGAGGTGCTGCGCTCGCTTCTGGTGCAGCACAGCGCCGAGAGCAATCGGTCAAGCGAGAAGGATGCCATTCTAGTCAACGTCGTGCTGCTTTTCCACGTGACACTGGTGTCCAGGCGGACCACGACCGACTTCCTCACGTGTTCACAGGTCAGAGAGCCTAAGGGGAGGGATCATTGTTTGACGAAACGCTGATCTCTACTGTTCAAAATGTCCAACCAGGCGGTTGGCGCGCTGCTGAACGCGCGCATCTCGCTGCTGGAGCTGTGCCACGATGCAAACACCTTGATCCAGGATTCGGCTATCGATTTGGTGAAGGAGCTGTTCTCGATGACCGATCTGGACCAGGTGCATGACTTGCAAGAATCAGCGAGAGAGTACGGTGCCTTGCTTTATGTGCTGTCGATGGCACTGAGTGAGCCGGTAAGTGCTGTAGCATGTATTGCTCAATGCTCGTCAGATAGTTGGGCTAACAGTCGCACTATGCAGCGGCCCAGCACCAGCTCCAAAGACGGTCGCTTATCCACTCCGACGAGCGCGTCGCCGACGTCACTCTCGCTGCAACAGAAGTGCATCGACCTTGTCGAGATCTTTTGCGCTGGGAATACGAGGACCAAGAAGGCGATGTGCCGCATTTTCCCGGTCGAGCTCTTCATCCCTGCCGAGAACCGGGCCGAACTGATCGCGCGCCACACGGCGTCGTCCACGCTGGCGCGCGCGGCGCGCACGAACCGCTCGATGCCCCACTTTTCGTTTGACTTTGAATCGATTTCGTCGGATACGCGTCGGAATCGCGTCATGTCGGTCGCGACCAATGTGAAACACATCGGCAACGGCGCGTTTGATCGATGGCTCAACGACGCGCGATCGCAAGGCGAACATTGGCGCAACATCATCGAAGGCGTTCTGGACGTTCACGAACGTCCGGAGCTCGTTTGGCGCGACGCCATGCAGGCCGAGCTCCGAGAAGCCCTGAACTCGGAGATCGACCACCTGGAGATGACGCGAAGGCAGCTGGACACGACGTCGGGGACCGTTTTGCGATGGGACCACGAAATGTTCTACGTCAATTACCAGTCGTACGACGCCGAGCTGATCGTGAACGGGTACTTTATTGAGTGTCTGATCCCAAAGTTGAACAACATGGCCGACTCCTTCGAGGTGTCCGACCCCGTGGTGCTCGCGTGGCATTTGTCTGATCGCTTGTCCGTCGAGACCAACCAGCGATGGCGCATCCAGTGCGTGCGGTGCCTCCGTTTGATTCTGCGGCGATACGCAATGACTTTCCACGGCCAACTTCCTGTCCACAACGTCTTGTCGGCGCTCTCCAACCACGCGAATGAGTCGCCGGTGTTCCTGCGAGAGGTCTTCCAGCTGCTCAACACTGCGATCGTTACAACGCGCAATGCGCCATCCGACAACTTCAACCGCTTGAGCACGACGCTGGTGCGCGCTGTCGTTGACGTGCTTTCCGACCCAGTCTTCGTCGCCAACTTGTCTGCTAACCACGAGAGCGGGTCGGATACAGAGGACGAGGAGAGCGGTGAAGAGGACGACGCAGACTCGGAGGAGGCACAAATCTTCGTGAAGAATGCGAATGATGCGGTCGTGCGAACCGGCATCACGGTGCTACTCTCTATCACGACTCGTTCCAAGTTCACGCTGCTTCTCGTGCGTCCCAAGCGCATGTTTATCTGCCGGCTGCTTGCGCTGGAGACGTTGGACCATGTGACAATCTCGAGGATCCTAGTGCTGCTCAAGAAAGTCTCGGCACTGGACGAAAGCCGCACGAGTTCGTTCTCAATGCCCAGCAAGCACAATTCGAGTGCATTGAAGTTACCCGTTGATGGCAACTGGAAATCGTTGGCGCTGGTCTACGTGCTATTTGCGAGCTGCGATCCCAAGGGGATGGGCATGTGCATCGCTGCAGCCGAGTTCCTGAAAGAGAACTTTGCGACTTTGAGCTCGAATTCAGCATCGCGTCCAATAGCGAATGGCAATGGCTCGACGACGACGACGTCCTCAGCGAAACCGCACACGAATGCGTCGTCTGAGTTTTCTCGACTGTTGACTGAGGCGATGGGGTTCGCAGGACGCGGAATGGGCCGACTCTTGGAGACGTCAACGCCGCAAAACTTCAGCGAGATCTTCAACGCGCACGAGAAACGAGCGGCAGATGTCAATTGGGGTCGGCGACATCGTCTGCGTCTGTATCGATACTTGAAGTCCAAGTACATCGCCTCGACCGAGCAGCAGAGTGCGAGCCACAATAAGGAACACTACTCAACTTACCCGATCGAGCTGATTGATGGCGATCATTTCGCAGACGAGGAGGACATTTTTGTGGGGAACATCTTCTTGCGGTCGTACATTGAAGGCGACGGCGAATTTTTGACCGAATGGACACCCGAGATGTACGGAGAACTGATCGGCGCGCTGTTCACACGACTGTCGGACCTTGGACGCGCCAAATCTGTCAGTGCAGAGAATGAGGTCAACGTCGTCGGTCCAAGTTCACTGCGCGGGTTGTACGCCGAGCCGTGGGAGGTGCAAGTGCTGATCCTGAAGGCGCTGGCGCGCTTAATCCCGTCGCGATGCACAGACTTGGAAATCAAGTCCGACTACTATGAGGCATTGTTGGCCCCCATGAAGCGCACGCTGCTCGGGGAAGCCGACCAGATTCGAGGAATCTTGGCACTGGAGATCGTGCTTGCGATTCTGTCGAGTCCAAGCGGCAAGGACGTCACCAATGCTAACATCGCGACTTGCATCAACTTCCTGGATGAAAAGGGACTGGCGGTATTGGGTGAAGCACTGGAGAGGATGTTGCACCCGTCGTACCAAGAACTCCTCAAATCGGTTAGCCGCGGGATCCACAACATGGCGCGAGTGTTGCTGTATCGAGTCACCGACGCCATTGGCGCGTTGGCGCTTCTCTCGTCTGGCGTAGTCGCGATCAAGCGTAACCCGAGCGTTGTGACGGCGCTGCTTGAGCTCTCATCGCGGCAAACCATTATGAAGTACTCGGAAGACGCGGCAACAGTTTGCCTGAGTTGCCTGTCAAACCTTTGCCACTCGGACGAGCTCCGGTCGCTCATTGTTGGTGCTGGTGGGCTGCTTTTCCTGCTGAACACATGCGCTTTCTGTCCAGCAGAGGAGACCATCCAATCAGCAGGTTCGAGTCGGCTGGGAAATCAGGACGCGGATGCACGTGGCGAGACGACGGAGCCCAAGGCGTCGCGGTTTATTGGCGCTGTTCGGAGCGCGGCACTGGCCCTTCGCTCTTGTCTGGAGTCGGACGATACTTCGCTTGCGTACCAAGTGCTCAAGCAGCTGTTGACGCCGAGTTTCATTCGGGTGAGCCAGTTGCTTCCGTGTGCTATGTGTTCTCTGGTTGCTGGTCGTTGATTGACCGTCATCGGTGCTGGCGATGCTATGCAGATTCTGCGATCGTCCCCCGATCGGTTTATCCTGTTGCTGCAGAGCACAGAAGACATTGAAACAGCAACCCTCATCTGGAAGAGAAGGTAATCGTCGCCATTCATTTTGATCGTTTATCATTTGGTGACTGACTAATGCTGACTGATTGCACGATTCGGTTTCTGCGAACAGCATGCAGACCCGATTGAAGGACTGTCTGACGACTGAGCTGACCAAAGTCAAGACTGCGGCGCGGTCGAAGATCTGGCCGCGTTGGAACCCGGAGCATTTTGTGGCTGCGGACTCGTTCCGTTACCAGTACCCCGAGCTTGCGGACGAGCTCATTCTGCAGGACGTGTATTTGAACAATTTCCTGCTCGCCGACGAGGACGCCGGGCTGGAAGACATTGACATGTCGGCATTGTCGGAGGCGCTGCTCATCTCGATCCAGAGCAACGAGAACGTGCTCCGCATCTTGGAAGAGGTATATTCGCCGCAGGTCAGTTTGTGGTTGCAGAGGATATTGCTAACAACGTGGCGACTGTTTGACAACAGCGAGGAGCGAGTGATCCGTCAAAAGAAGCGGCGGTGCGGACGATGCGCCAGGCTCTGAACAAGCTCGTGAGCACCCATCCTCAGCACAACCTGGAGGTGGAAGTGGACGCCTCGCCGTCGCCGAACTCGTTCGTGTCTCTTCCGTCCGTCGTGACAGTCGCAGACTTTGTGTCACCCATGGCAACTGCAGTGACTGGGGCGACTGCCGCGCTGGTGCAGCAAGCGGATGCGGCGAAGTCGAAGACTCCATCGTCGCCAGCAGTCTCGACGGGCGATCTGAGTCCTAGGAGTCGGCGCGAGAGCTCGATGGACCTCGAAGACCTTACTGTTTAACATTACGACCTTGATGGCATTGAATGATCACGCGGTTGGAATAACTGTACAAGGAGGAGTGGCTCGCGCCAAGTTTCGTTCATGGCGCGACCTAGTGTTTTATATCGATGCGTGCAAATCGAATTTCCTCCTGACTGAGAGCGAGCAACATCGATCGTCGCAGGTTTTGATTCAAATGAGCCACCTTGCCTGGCACTTAGTGTAGGATAGTCAAAATGCAATTCAACACTCGAGCAGGCGATATAGCGAAGCAAGACGGAGATCCAACTGAACTAAGTCCCTTATGTGCATCTCACCTTGTCACTTGCTTTGACGATGTGTCCGAGAGTCCGGTGTGCTCGCCAAACGGACAACACTTTTCGAGACGGGATCATGCTCTCAAGCTGTTTAACATACCATTGCCGTCGATATTTGGTCAGTTGGCAGGTTGATCAAGGCGACCAAGCCAAGACGAGCGTTCGTAGAGGGTATGAAGTGCAATGACCCGATGTGACTCATTCCGATCTTGAATGGCGCTGAGCCAGTTGCTGAACGATCGATTGCTGTCACCATGCTGATCAAGCCGCGACGGCGACATAAAGATGTCGTCGCCGCCGTTGACTCAACAGACCGAAGCGCTCCCGCTCTCCTGGCTACCTTCAAACGGCCTTTGCACATTCTCACGCGCTCCAAACCGAGACACCGAACGGCGCTAATTATGGCCGTGAGATGGTCGACATGATACCGTCGATGCAGACATATATAGCAGTTGCGACCATCGTCACAGTCGTCGGCGTCATTGCCCGATCCGCTCACCGCGGCCCGTTCTCTACGCTTCGATCCTCGCTTCACGGTACCCCTCACGATGAACCAGACAACCCAAGAAGCTGTCACGACGCCTGGCCTCGCGCTCTCGAGCGTTAGTCTCCATATCGAGAGCCTCGTTCCATTGGCGTCGTCCTCATCCCAGATCAAGACATCTAATGGCGACGTCAAGACGCCAGAGTCGCTAGTGGAGTCGCACGACGCGTGGATGAAGCTGCAGGTGGCGGATCGGATGCAATGGCGGCACGGGTTTCGCTCCAACAAGAAGGGCGGACTCGTCTTCTTGGACGCCGACGCGCTCAAGAAGCAGCAGGGCGTGGTCAAGGAGATCATGCTGCAGGTCGGCGCGCAGCTGCTCAGTGGCAAGCTGGCCGTGCGCATCTCGCTGCCTATTCGCATCTTCGAGCCGCGCACGCTGCTCGAGCGCGTGGCCGACGGCTGGAACTACGCGCCGACACTGCTGACCAAGGCTTCGCGACCTGGCACTGACCCGGTCGAGCGACTCAAGCTCCTGATGGCGTTCGTGGTCGGCGGCTTGCACTTCTGCGCTGGCCAGCACAAGCCGTTCAACCCGATCGTGGGCGAGACGTACGAGGCGACGTACGCGGACGGTGCGCGCATGGCGTTCGAACACGTGAGCCACCACCCGGTCAAGTCGGCCTTCAGTCTCACTGGGCCGCAAGAGCGGTACCAGCTCTCGGGTGCGTTCGAGTTTGAGGCCGTCTCGAACGGTAACGCCATCACCAACCACCAGATCGGCACGGTCAAGATCGCCTTCCGAGACGGACAGGTCGTGACGTACACGATGCCGCAGATCAAGGTGAGCGTGTTTGCATTGAATGTCTGACTTGAGAGGCATCCTCGCTCACCTCAACGTTCTTTGACAGATGCACGGGATGATGTTTGGCGAGCGCGTGGTCGAGATTGTGGGCTCGGCAGTGTTCGAGGACCGTACCAACAACCTTCGCGGCGAGCTGCAGTTCGACGCCAACAACGGCCTGTTCAAGAAGTCGCACGGCGACGACATCAAGGGCCAGATCGTCGACACCAAGGCTGGGCACAAGCACGCGATCGCCAAGGCTCATGGCTCGTGGCTCACACACCTCCACTTCAACGAGAAGCCGTACTGGGACGTCGAGACCGAGCCCATGTTCGAGCACACGCCGGTGGCCGACGCGCTGCCGTCAGACGTGCGCTTCCGCGAAGACGTCATCGCGCTCAAGGTAGGCAGCCTGGTGTCCTCGTCGTGCCAGTGCAGACAAAGCGACTGACTTGTTGCGTGCTGCAGAACGGAGATCTGGTGCTCGCACAGTCCGAGAAGCTGCGGTTAGAGGAGCAACAGCGCGCGGACGGACGGCTGCGTGATGCCACCAAGCCACAGCCACACCGCAAGCACTAGCCACGGCCCAAGACGACAGGGTCAATCGCTCTCTATATTGGTCAGGCCATTAGGCGTGCTAAAGGCAACATGAACATGCAACCACCCTTGCTCTCGTCGGCACACGGCCACCGGAGACGGGGGATCACTCCTTCTTGGCGAGCTTGCGGACCTTCTTCTCGTCCTCCTCGGCCGCGTGCTGCTGCGCAAACTGCTCGATGCACGAGATGGCAAAGTAGGCGATGAAGGCGACCATGACGAACGAGCCGAGCTGTGAGAACAAGCTGGCGTTCGCCTCTTCGCCCGATTCGTGCTCGGCCGTGGCCTTGAGGTGGGCCGAGTGGAACTTGTTGCGGCACTCGAGCAGGAACTCGCTGACGCGCGCGTCGAGTCCCCACTCGGAGGGCGTGACGCGGCCGATGAAGTGCTCGACGCGCTTGAGGAAGGCGTCCGTGAAGATGGTGATGAAGAACGCGGCCTGCATGTTCACCTTGATGAGCGCCTTGCCGATGAGCGTGGCGCCGAAGAAGGTCCAGAAGGGCATGAGGAAGTGGCCGCAGCAGATGCCGCACAGGTCGAACGCCACGTTCGGCCACGCCGACATGAGCAGCACGCCGAAGAAGCCGTGCTTCTCGAGGAACGTGATCATCCACTCCTTCATCCAGTTCAGCACGTTGTAGCTCGACTTGGACTCGCTGATCTCCTCGAACTCCTCGTTGCGCTGGCCCGCGAGCCGCGCCGCGCGACTCAGCGCGTACGGAGGGATCTCGCCCGCGGCAGTGCCGGCTCCCCAGAGCATGCACGGCCAGAAGACCTTCCAGAAGATGGCCCAGAACGTCACGGTCGAGACCTCGGGGACATCCTGGCAGTTGGCCTCGAACGACCGGAACCACATGTGGTGGCGCGAGTCGAACGCCAGCGACTTGCACTCCTGCGCGCCTTGCACCACGAGGAAGATGTGCGGGAAGAGGAACAGGATGCCCGAGTGCATGCCCGTGCCGAGCCCGACGGACGAGAGCACGCCGAGCCCGACCCACCACACGACGAACTGCACGAGCGCGTTGAACTCGTCGAGGATGGCGTGGTGCTCGCCCTCGACCAGCGTGGCGCCAACCCAGAGCGCCAGCAGCGGCAGCAGCGCGAACCGCGTCACGTTGTGCGTGGCCACGCGCACGGCCAGCCAGCGCAGGAACCGCCCCAGCATGATGGTGAAGTGGTACAGCACGCTCAGCGGCCGCCGCAGCAGCGTCAGCCGCTTGCGCTCGGCGCGAAGCTGCTCGGCGAGCTGCGAGCGCGGAGATCCAGGCGCGTCCTTGGGGGTCGTCGCCTTGGTCGGCGGCGTGTCATTGCCGGCCGCGGCCTTGCGCGGGGAGCTGGCGTCGGTCGCCATCGTTTCCCTGCTCTTCCCCCTGTTGGCTTGACGCTGGGTGGACTTGGCTCGATCCGCGCAGAAGAAGAATGCGCCGAGAATGACGTCCTTCTCGTCCCCCGTTAGCGTCCTCGTCGTCTGCCGCGTTTACAGTCGTGCGAACTTTACATAGGTCATCCTTAAGTTCGCTTCCAACCGAAACGAACTTTAGGTATTCTTAGCCTGACCAGAGTGTTGGTCGATGGAGTTGAAGTTTCTTTATCCAGCACGGGTCTGAACTGTTCCGCAACATGGACGACGACCTGCTCGAGCGCGCGCGCCGCCTGTGCAGCGCCGTGAACCTCGTAGCAGCGGCCGCCGCGTTCCCCCCGCTGCGTGGACACGTGTCGAAGGTGTGCAGCGATCCCAGACCCGAGACGCGCACGGCAGTCGAAGGTATGGATCGATTAATCTGGCCCTTCTCTTGCTGGCGAGTTGCGAAGTGACTTTCATCCTCCCCTGTTGAAGAGCCTGGAGAGAGCAGGGAAAGACAGCAAGCTGGAGATCGGACAGGATCGAGCAGGCTGCCGAAGCTCGGGTCGCGTGGGGGAGAGCGGCAGCCCTCCCGTCGGGAGCAGAGCCAGAATGGTTGCATCACCAAGATAGTTTTGGCCCAAGAACAGCGCCAGCAGCGAGAGGCCGACAAGGTCCGGCAGGCGCAGGAGCGAGCGAGAGCGCGAGTCGTCCGCACAAACCAGCAGGAGACCTGCGAGGCCCAGCAGCAAGTGGAGATGCGGAAGCTCGCGGTGATCGAGGCTGCGGAGAAGTACGCTGAGAACATGCGACGCGTGGAAGAGAGCAGGCTGCGAGCGCAAGAACGAGTGAGGGAAAAGAGGATAGCGATGCCGTCCAATCAGGAGCAAGTACCTGCTGCCAGGCCTGATCCCGTCGGAAGGCCAGTCGCAACCACGCCGAAGCAACCGCCACGCCGAATGCTGGTGATCCTCCAGCAGGGACCGTACGTCGGAATCGGCTGGCTATGTATTCGTTCTCTTGTTGCCTGATCATCAACTTTGGTTATCCATTGTAGAAACCCGAAGGCAGCGACCACAAGAGAAGATGATGTTGAGCAGCAAACGGTGGTGTGTATACCAACTAGCGATACCGAGCAAGCTCGGACTATCAGGGAGAAAAAGCTTCGCCAGGAAACTGCTCGCCGCCTTCGGCGGATGCTCCAGCAGCAAGAAGAAGCAAACAGGTCAGCCACACTCTCTTACCGTCTTGACGGAAGTTTGTAGCGGAAACTGAACTGCTGCAATATGCTCTGCTGCAGGAAGCAAATCGAGGATATTCAGCGCGGGTTGTTGGACCACAAGAATAAGCAACAGATCCTGGACCGAGTGGCCAAAGGATTCGTCAAGCCTGACATCGTTTGTGAAGTTCCTACCCAGGTGAGTTAGTCAAGCATGGTGAGTGGGTTGATTTGTGTCTAATCGTATCCGCACTTTGCTATGTGCTTGCCAGGAGAATCCAGGGACTGCACTGACAGAATCTAGCGCAGAAGAACACGATTCGGAAGCTCGCACTGATCCACAGCCAGAAGTACTGAATGCATGGCCAACCTCGACTGCCACGCCAGCTGCGACTCCACTAGACGAAGATGAGACGGCTCGCGTCGACGAGCAGCTCGAGGCTCTCACCGTCGAACCAGGCGATATCGTTGGGGACACTCCGAGTGTAACTGGATCGGCGCCATCGTCAAGATACCGAAGGGTTCCCCCATGGAAACGGCCTCCGGTTCCCTTGCTGCCGGCTGAGTGCTACTCGTACAAAGCAATCTTATCGGTATGCTCTCGATTTCACACCTTGCCATTCAGTTGTGGCTCTGTTTGACGGTGCTTGTGCTCGATAGACTGAGGTTCGATCAAACCAGTGCGCACGTGGAGTTACTTCCTCTGAGTCGTACCAGGACAGACATAGCACACGACGCATCACCAGCTCGCAGAGCGATACAAAGAGGTGACCCGTGCAGTACCGAGTTCTCTTTTGCACCGTCAGCCAGCACTCGGACTTGACACCCGCGGCATCAACTTTCCAGCGATATTCGAGCTAGACCCATTTGTGAATGCGAATTGGATCACCGTTGCCGTTGCGTCCACCTTCGGTTTTGTCTTTCTCCAAAATGATCCTGGAAGACTACTAACCGTTACGAGAATTCGGCGAGGCAGCTAGTGCTCAGGGAAGCCTGGAAAACGGATGGGCGGTTGAGCGGACGCGCATGAAACCTGCTCCCTAGCAGGAAGAGCCAACTCGCTCGCTGGTGGAAGTCGAGCTCACAGAACTACGAACTCGCACTGGACGTGCTTTCAGCCGACTTCGACTTTGGTGGTGGACAACTTCGATAACTCATGGCGGTGGGCGATTCGACATTGGTGGCCACGTATGGTAAGTTCACACACTATGGCATTGGCATTGCTGCAGCATCAAATTCTTGACGTTGGCGAACTCTGGTCTGGAGACACGTGGAAGCGCGCCACGTCTCAAGAGCATTTCGAGAAGATCATCCACGGAGAGCGACGTCTCGGCGAGTACACGCTGCGCCAGCTCTGCATCCTCTCGCTCAAGCTGTGCAAGCAGCTGCCGTACTCGCCTATCACGTGGCTCTTCCTCACGCTGCTCGGCTCCATCTCGGCCATCTATGCGTAAGTCATTGAGCTCCGGGTCTTGCGTCTCGAGTCGCTGAAACTCAGACTGTCTTGTTCAGGCTTCTCTTCGATGGTTGGGTCTCGGCGCTCTTCCAGACGCGACGTGATCTGCTGGAACTAGTCGGCCCGGACTCTTTTTGGGGGTTCCTGGCGTGGTGGTTCTGGCTGCTGCTGACGCTGGTGTTCGCGACTTGCTGCGGCTACTTCATCTCGGTCGCGTCGGACGGCTCGGGGATCCCGCGAATGCGCGCGCTGTTCGCCGGCGTGCACCAAAACCCGGCAGATGTACTGTCGTTCAAGACGTTCATCGGGCGGTCCATCGGCACGATCCTCGTCTCGGGCTCGGGACTCTCGGTCGGGCGATCGGGTCCGTTCGCGCACATTATGTCCATAATCGCCTATCAGCTGAGCAAGTTCCCGCTCTTCCGCCGCGTGTACTTTGGTCCCGAGAACTTCCTGTACCTTCGTGCCGGTATGTCAGGTTTGCTTGGACTGAGTAGTGCACTTGGATCTGAGCTGATGGAGGATTGTCGCTGCAGCGGTGGCGTGCGGAATCACTGCGAGTTTCGGCTCTCCGCTCGGCGGCGTGCTCTTCAGCATTGAGGTCACGGCGCGCTTCTACGAGATCAAGTGTTTGTGGGAGGGCGTCATCTGCTCGGCCATCTCCGTGCTCGTCTTCCGCGTCATCACCTTCCTCAAGCGCGAGACGCTCTTCGAGCGCACCAACTTTCAGGGCTTCGACATGGACTGGGACATCTTCTACTTCGTGCTACTTGGTGCTGTCATCGGCGTACGTTTACTGCCACCTCTGGCCTTGGTAGCGCATTAACGATGCCTCTGTTGTTGTTGTTGGACAGGTTGCGGCGGGCATCTTCTGCAGGTTGGCCGTGCTGTACCGCTGGCTCCAGACCAAGCTGCTCGTCCGTTTCGGACTAACGCAGCCGTCCTTAAAGCGCCGTCTGCTGCACGTCGTTTGCATTGCGACCGCGACGGCGCTCATCACGTACCCGCTGCGCATCATGCGCGTGTCGGACCGAGGCATCGTGAACGAGGTGTTCCGCGACCAGCCCATGAGCCTCCCGCAGTGGACGCAGATCACCGAGTTCCCGCAGGTGACCCTCTTCATCTACATCGGCCTCAAGTTCCTCACCAGTCTATTGCCGTGTGGCGCGCCGATCTCGTTCGGCGTCTTCGGCCCATCCTTCACGATCGGCGCCGCCATCGGTCGCTTGTACGGCGAGACGCTGATGAAGTACTGGAACCCGACGCAGTCGCCGGCGACGTACGCGGTCGTCGGCGCCGCGTGCTTCGCCTCGTCGGCCACACAGACCGTGTCGACCTCGGTCATTTTCTTCGAGCTCACGGGCCAGCTGAGTCACATGATCCCCGTCATGATGGCCTGCATCGTCGCCTATTTCGTCTGCGGCACCATCTCGCCGTCCATCTACGACATTCTGGCCGACTGGGCTGGCCTGCACTCGGTCTGCTACGACTTCAACGAGTACCTGCTGAACCAGAAGTTCGCGGCCGACCACATGAGTCCCGTGAACGCCATCTTCACCAAGGAGACGACGTACTCGCAAGCGCTGCAAGCACTGGTATGTCATGCACTTGAATCTCGGATCGCTCTTTCGTTGGTAACAGGTTTGTTGATCATGGTATTGCTTTTGAGCAGAGCGCCTACAAGACCGAAGAGTACTTCCCGATCTGCGAGGACAACGAGTCGCATCTCTTGGTGGTACGTGAGTTGACTCGGATCCGCTACCTCGGACGACATTGCTGACAGCTTTTGGCAAATTGTGTAGGGCTGCGTTCGTCGATTCGATTTGGAGATGGGGATCGCGCGGTTCTTGACGACTCACAACTCACAGGTGATTCTCGCGATTGCTGCCTCGGCTTGCACTCCGTGACTGAACGACAACGATGGTTTGATAATAGCTGCCCGAGAGCACGCATCCGACGGTCGCCAAGAGGATTCTCAAGATCGTGTCGGACACGCTGCACTTAGAGGAGATCCGCAAAGCTGTCGTCGACGATGTCTCGTTGCTCAACTACGACCAGAAGGAGGACGCGACGACGGCGAGTGCGGTAAGAAGTGTGGTTGGCCAGGTTTCATCGCCTAGATTCCTCACTGCTTGTTATGCTGCGATGGCACAGCTTCATTTCGGCCCCCCATTCGCGCCGTACAGCTTCGAATCGATCCCAGTCGAGAGCTACCCGCCACAGGTACTGTACAGACAAAATCGCCGCTGATTGCCAGTGTCATGATTTGTAACATCGAATGGTGTCGCGTACAGGTCGGCGAAGACGTGAACCTGAACCGCATCCACCGACTCGCTGCCATGTATATGTGGACCAAGGTGTACGTTGTCAAGCACGGCCAGCTCCTCGGCGTGGTGAATCTGGACAAGTTGCTCACCCAGGTGCGCAGCGAAGAAGTGCCTGTGCTCGAAGCACTCTAATCCGAGTCAAGTAAGCGTCGGCACGACTCCCTCCAGAGCAAACGACGTCCATGTGTTAGAAGATGTCCAGCATCGTGCGTCGGACCAGGTGTTGTTTTCAGGCTAGTGGTCGTAGTCAAGATACGATCCATTCGATTGTGGCTGCGGGCTACAGTGCTCGTATCACAACCCGCACGGTGCAAATACATGGATATACTGCATTCGCCACATTGTCATGCCTTCCTTGACAGCAAAGCAAGCACCAACCTTGTGCATGTCGTTCGTTTGCCGGATATATATAGCCGGACTGCTCCACTCCCATGATTGAGTTACGTGCCGGTGTCTAGTTGAGTCGCTTGCTGCCGCCCGACTTGCGTGCTCCGAGTTGGCAAAAAGATGATGCAGCGCAACGAGGTGGACGCATCGCTGTCGTCGAGCCACATCATCGGATTCGGCACGCCGGAGCTGTGGCAGCGGCTGAGCATTGAACTCGATGGCAAGACGCAGCTGGAGAAGCCCCATGTGTCCAAGAAGGTGCTGCTGAAGGCGATCCGCATGCAGACGGACGCGATGCGCTTCATGGTCGATGAGTTCGATCGACTGCGCGAAAAGATGGCCGAGCTCGAGCGAGAGAACAAGGGCACTCAGAAGTACGTGGAGCGCGTCAACTCGAAACTCATCACGCTGCAGGGCCAGGTCGAAGACATGGGTGTCAAGATGTACGAGGTGGAAGTCCAGCAGGAGAAGCAGGGCGATCAGCTGCGCAGAATCGACGACGTGGCTGCGCTCGCGAAAGCTAACCACGACGACATCCGGCAGTGCAACCAGCGCGTGGATGAGGCCGGTGCGATCCACGCAGCTTTCGCGGCCCAGGCCGATCAACAGCTCTCAGCGCTGCGAGACGAGCAGGAGGTGACTAAACAGTTCGCCATGAAGCTCGAGGACCGCATGAACACGGAGGAGAAGGAGCTGTTCCTAGACTCGAACCACATTCTGCACGAGCAACTGTCGCTGGCCATGTGGATCGAGAA
The DNA here is from genome assembly GCA_003413675.1 of Phytopythium vexans. Classification (NCBI taxonomy): domain Eukaryota; phylum Oomycota; class Peronosporomycetes; order Pythiales; family Pythiaceae; genus Phytopythium; species Phytopythium vexans. The sequence goes on from QLOC01000005.1 coordinate 1,409,168, forward strand.
CGTGGAGCGCGACAACCGCAAGAAGGACGAGGCGATCCGCGAGTTCAGCGATAAAATGGCAAGGCAGGGGAAGAACGTGCAGGAGATGATGCTCGAGACTCGGCGCACGCTCGACGACAACACGTGCGCTGTCGAAGACGTGCAGCGGCTGCTGCTTGACAAGGCCGACCGTGCGCGCGTGGACGAGATCATCGAGACCAAGTACGAGGAGATCTGTCACCAGATCGACAAGGCGCTGGCTGGGGTGCTTGGCGAGGAAGACGAGTTCAAGCGTGTCAGTCAGGAACTGCAGCAACTGATCACGCACCTGAGTGAGAGCAAGGCAGACAAGCGCGATCTGCTCGAGGTCAAGGAACAGGTTCTGTACGACTCGCGCGTGCGTCAGCAAGTCGAGAATCTGCGCTCGTTCATCGACCTCAAGATGAACCGCGAAGACGTCTTTTCGGCGCTCAAGAACAAGGCTGACAAGGACGAGATGCTCGCTCTGCTCAAGACACTGTCCGATGGGTATGTTTGCATTTGCGTGTTCATTGTCAGCTGCAGTATGGTCTCACCTTTGGTTTGGCCTTGTCAACAGCATGAACGCGTCCATCCTGCACGCACAGAAGAGTATGCAGGAACCCGAGAGCGCCTTCCTCACAGGCAAACACCTGGGCAATTGCAACCACACCAGCCAGCAGTCCGGGTCGATCCTCCAGAGCGGCAACCAGAAGCGCAGCGGCACAACACTGCCGAGTATCGACCGCGATCGGTGCTTGTCATGCAACAGCACACTCCGTGACGGCGCACCGATAAACGGAGGTCCGCTTGTCAACAGGAATCCGCATCCGATGGCGCCGACGTTCGGTGGCGGCTTCCAGCTGCCTGGTCCGGCTTCAGTCGACAAGAGTAGTCTGCGCGCCGGCAACTCGACCTCGAAGCCCATGTTTTCGCCGCGGACCGCCGCTGGGATGGCTGCTCAGCAAGGGAATGGGCGGGTCTCGCTGTCTGAAAGCGCGAGCGAAGGGTGGGTGTGCCTGGCTCGGCAGATAAGTCGAGGTTTGTTGGCTGATGGTATTTGGATGGTTCGCAGGTTCCTGCTGGGCGTCGACGGCCGCGTGTACCAGGGCGATCCAGAGCTGATCGCGCTGCAGCTGCAAGACCGGTCAAATTCACGGACGCACAAGCTCCCGCAGGCGGCAGGCGCGCAACGGAGACAGCCGGCCACCCAAGAGCCCACCAGGGACGACGAGGACGACTCGGCGTGATACGGAGACCGAAGCGCATCCACAGTAACATAACAACATGACCGACACGTTCAACGTTCGTGTTGGGCATTTGCTCGCAGACAAATACTACCCTAGCGTTGGATGCTGGAGCTCAAAACATGCTCATCTCGTCCAGCAGCATGTCCTCGCCCTCCATCTTGATCGCCACCGACAGATCATCATCAACGGCGGCGATGCCGTTGCAGTCCTCGCCGGCAGCCACTGGCCCTGCACCATCTGTACCCTGGCCGCGCTTGGCCAACAACGGACGCTTGAGCGCGTAGTACGTCAGCAGCGGGATGGAGTGGCAAGCAATCGACAGCTTCTCTATCGTCTCGGCGCTCTCGAGCTCCGGGTGGCCCAATGCGTGTTGCTGAGCGCGCGGCGAGCCAGCCAAGTACTTGGACGTCATGCCGAGTGAGCAGTCCGTGTTGACGGTGAGCTCGACGAGGACTTGCTTGCCAGCGCCGAGGACCTCGCCAACGTTCAGAGTGATGCGCGCAGGCGCGGCGACGTCTACCTTGATGAGAGCTGCGATCGCAAAGAAATGACATTCGTGAGTGTGTACTGCAGATTAGATCGTCTGGACAATGGAGATGGATAACTCACCGCTCACCGGCGCGTCGTTGTCGGGTGAAATACGCTCTCCGAACAGGCTGTTGGTGGACGAGAACGCTGATAGAAGCACCGAATGGAAGAACAAGCTGTGGCCGCAGATCTGAAGCACGTTGGTGAGGGTAGCTGTCGACAAGTTCGACAGCTGAAAAGCACCACAACCGCAACCAATTAGCAACAACAACAAGAATGTACAGACAACTCGTAAATGACGTACTGGAACGGGGAAGGACGCGAGTCGGAGACCGCCGGAGATCTCCTTCGTCGTCAACGAGTACTCCTGTCGCATGGCCAGCTGCGCGCGAGAGGGCAGCACCGAGCACACGCTGTGGTCCCGCGTGAAGTGAAGGTGCGGGATGATCGGACGCTTCCCGTCAGGATCCGTCCAGCTGACAAACTCGTTGAACAGCTTGTCGTCCTCGACGTTGTCAGCGCTCGCCGCGTCAGGATCGGTTGCGCCGGCGGCTTCCTTGCGCATCACGGCAAGCGCCAGCAGTCGTGCCTGCAAGCCTGCCATGACGATGGGTGTGTACCCCGCAACAAGCAGAGCCACCTCGCCGCGCCACTCGATAAAGCTGACGCTGCCTGACCACTCGCCATTTGACAGCGGGATGTTGTGGGCTTGATCTTTCACTGCACTCGCCACCTCGACTCCGTTCTCGCCCGCATCGCCTTGGTTGCTTGTCCCCAGTGCGTCTTCAGTGTCGGTCGCATCGTTCAGCCCCGACGGAGTAGATGAACCTGCTGGACGCGCCATCGTCGATTCATCGATGCGTCCGCGCTTGCGAGGCGGTTCCGAGATCGGGACGCAGTGCAGAGGGTCCTTGAAATACACGGTGACGCCTTCAACAGCACGCTTGATTGTCCAGCATTTCTGTCGTTCGGCTCGTTGTCAGGAGTCATATTTGACGGCGTGGATGCTGACCTTAGGGCTGGCTTACCTGGTCGGCGCTTGCCTCGACCATGGTAGTGAACAGTTGCTCCTCTAGCTGTTCGAAATTGACTATCGAGCAAAAGATCATTTGGTGTCAGATTGACAGCCCGAGCTCAACTCTGTAATAGATCGAGAACGTACGCGCTGGGAACTTGACAGCGAGTTCGGCGCGATTGATGAGGCGAATCAGTTTTTCCTGATGCGAACAGACAACCAGTGACAAACAAGTGAGCAATGCGGATCATTCGGTCTCTGAACACGACACCTCGCTGCGATGCGCAGACCGTGAAGCTAGAGCTGTCGCCGCTTGCTAGGAGCTTGAGCGACTTTAACAGGTCCTCGTCTCGGTCTGGGAACTGGTTCGATTGCTCTGTGGACAGTCAAAGGCGAGGTGAACTCTCCACACAAAACCTCAGTGCTGCTCATCCGCAAACACATACCTTTCTCCACCGTCGTCAACGACGCCGACTCGACGTCTCCCTGCGTACACAACGTCAGTCCACGCCTCTCCTCCTCATAGCCAGCGTCACGGCACTCGATACCTCTCCGCCCGAGAGCACAATGTCCAGTACGAACGTGTCGCAGTACACGGACAGCGAAGATTCGTTCGGCTTCAAAATCTGTCCGCCGACCCAGTAGAGCCGTCAGCTCATCTACCAGCCAACACAAACTGCCAGCAACATCCGCGACCGCACCTGCAGCTTGACGAGCGGGCGGCTCAGGTTGGACGCGATCTTGGTGACCTCGAACATGACGCGGTAGGCGCCGACGCGGCCCTCGAGCTCCGCGCCGCGCAGCCCGGCCTCGAGGTCGAGCTTGCTCACGCTCTCGGACAGGATACCGCGCACGGTGGACAGGTGCGCCTCGAAGCGCTTGGCGTCCTTCTTGAGCTGCACGTACTGCTGGTTGCGGCCGTACCAGTCCTTGTGGTGCTTGAGCGTCTCGAAGAGGTAGTTGAGCCCGAACCGCCACGAGTTCTTCTCCGTCTGGATGCGGTTCTTCTGGTGGTCCACTGCTCCACAACACCCCACGCACGGTTAGAGAAGCTGGCGGCCGTCTACCTTCCCCATACCGATCGAGCCTCACAATGCTGGTGGAACGCGGCCGCGTCGTTGCGCAGGTTGTCGGGAAGCATGCCGTCCAGACACGAGCGCAGCGAGCTCGCAACCGTGTGGAGCTGCGGCGCGTTCTTGTTGGCGGGGCTGCTGCCGCCCGGCGCGCCGGTCAAGGCTCCCGCGCCGCCCCCCGGTGCTGGTGGCGTCGCCATCCTTATTGCCTGCCTGCTTTGCCTGTGCGAGGTTGCTGGTTACGCAGTGGCAAAGATGAAGGTTACGCGGGTTACGTATCCCGAAGTCGCACGAAGGTCGCAAGTAAAGTGCAATGCGCTATCTCAGTGTGTATTGACTTTCAAACTGTGGCTGTACTGCTTTGAGTGGTTTTCAGAGCCTGTGATCGAAAGTTCAACAGGTCAACATGGCTACAAACGCAATTGCCAGCGCACAACAGATCTAGCGATACCTGAGCCAGGCTGGGGTTGAGCCACGTCCGAGCAAATGCATCATCCACAGGCAGCAGTCAGCAAACAGATACACACATACACGTCAACAGGGAACGGAGCCACGCTTCGGGTGTCGCACAATGAGAATCGCAATGTGATGCAAGCAGCAAACGCACCAGAAGAACGGGTTGAACGGCCGAAGTTGCACGCCGGCAGCTTTCGCATCGACCCTGGCGAGCCGCACGCCGCGAGCCGGCAGCCACTTCTCGGTCATGACGTCGATGGGTGCGCCGAGCTTGTTGCCGATCTTCTTGGTGAGTCCGGCGAGGATGCGGCACGCGGACGAGTTCGACAGGATCTGCGAGGGTGTCACGGCTCCCGTGCTCTCCAGACCGCCGTCCACACACTGGAACGCCATGATTATGGGTGGCAGTCCGCGCTCGGTCACCCCAACGCTTGCCCAGTCCGAGCCGTGTCGCGTGAGCGTCTTCAGACACAGTTTCCACGTCTCCGATGTGCTGTCTGTTGTACAAATTACCAGATCGAGCGTCAATGATGCAGAGTCATGGATGATGTCACTGAGGAGAACAGCGGCGTACCGTAGTTGGACAGTCGTTGGAAGCGGATCTTGTCGGCCGAGAGGAAGACGCGCTGGTCGAGCTCTCCACGGCGCGAGCGGTTGAGGGTCGGCTTGCTCCACGTTCCCTCCATCTCGACGAGATGCTCCATCCCACGGCCACCGTGCCGCGTCATCCTCCACACGTACTCGAACGTGTTGTCGCCGTGCAGGACAACGCGAACATCGCTCTCGGTTCCTTCAGATATTGCGTGTGTTGCGATTGCAGGCGTCGACTCGGAATGCGCCGGGTCATTGTCGTCTTCGACCCGAGTCGCATGCACGGGGACGGCCGGCTCAAGAGAGTAGACGCCAGGGAGAAACGTGTAGGAGGCTGCAGCTCCATTGGCGCCTTCTTGCTCCAGCTGATTCCAGCTGATGCGTTCGTCCGCCGCTCGCAGCAGCTCCTCCATCGCCCTCGCGACCTCCGCCTTCATGCGCTCGATGTCAATCTTTCCGGTCATGCCAACGTGTCGATAGGTGGCAAGCTTTTCGCGATCGCGGCGCTTCAAATTGTTACCGTATTTATCACAATTGCAACACAGCGATGAGCGAAACGGACTCGCCTCGGGACGACGGCGATGACTATGCAGCAGCGTATCTCGACGAGGAAGAGGACGAGAGCCGCGAGAACGATGACGACGAGCTCGCTGCGATGTTCGCCAAAGTGCAGAGTTTCCAGCACAGCGAAGGAAAGCCAGTTGCAGCCGAGCAAAATCGAGGCATCAGCACCAGCACCAGCAGCACCAGCAGCCACAAAACCCCAATTCAAGCAGCCTCAACAGCGGGTCCGGCTGATTCGACTGCAAGACGACCAGCGACTGAGAGGACAGCTCGGGATGGTGTCGAGAAACCAACAGCAACTGGATCGATGTCGGCGGAAGGGCTTCGTCGTGGCGGCGGCAGTCGAAGCGCTGACGGCATCAAGACAATCTCGAGACATTCGTCCTCCGGCGCGCCGATCTCGAAAGAGGCGCTGCTGGGGCTCCGCAAGCCGCAAATCTTCAATGAAAAGCTGCTGCAGACCCCCAAGTCGGCTGAAGAACTCAAGAAACTCAAGCAGCAAGCTGTCGCGGCGCCACCAGGTACGAGATCGCTGCTCTCGCTGCTTTCGCTAACCCGTAGTTCTAACAAGCTGTGAAATATTTGGCTGTGCCTGTGATGCATTTGTACTCTGTAGCTGTCATCAAAGTATGTTTTACTCGTCGACTCGATCGAGCTCCTCCCCCAGAACGTTAACTGATTGTGATGCTTGGTCAGAAACGCATCGAGACACTCGCTGCTCCGCTGAAGAAGGGAACCAGCCGCCGCTACGCCACTGACGACGAAGAGCGGCACTGCCGCTTCCAGTCGCGAAAATCCGCTGCCCAGAAAGCTGCAGCTCGGAATGGCTCCGATTTTGACTACGACGGCGATGAAGGCGGCTCGAGCAACTTCATTGCGCGCATGGAAGCAAACGAGCGCAATCGCCGAAAGGTAGACCCGTCGTTGGTTTCAGTGATTGTCGTTTGTTTGTTGACCCCCAACATTGCAGAAACTCGAAATGACGCGCGGCGAGAACGACTACAATGCCCGCTTGGTATATCCCTCGATTGAGAAACGCGCCATGTATGTGTAGTTTTCACACCTTGTCTCCTGCCGTGTAGGACAAGAAGTGCTGCCCGAGATGCGGCGTCCCGCAGTCGTACGCCGAGTTCCACGACAAGAAGAAGAAATGCCAGTCCTGTGGAGTCGAGTTCCGCGTGCCGCAGGCCTGGGGAGACGTCGGCCAAGAGTTCATAGCGCGCATGGAGGACGCCGCTCGCAGTCGAGTCGACAAGAACGAGCAGGTTCGCGCCGATCTCGAGACGCAAACCAATCGCGCCACCAAGACAGCAACGCAGCGCTACTACGAGAAGCAAATGATGCAGAAGCATCCGCAGCGCACATTCCTGGACCGTAACTACCAGCCCACCACCAGTTCCAAGGTCAAACAGGCCGAGCTCGAGATCCAGGCGCGACTGGCGGCAAGTCGGGCGAAGACTTGAGCGTCCACCGTCAACTGCTTTGCGTGTACTAGGATTGGTTGTCGAAGTCGCGAACACAAGACCAAACTCTCAAGACAACACCACACAATAAAATATATAATACCTCGACACGACACGATCGGCACGACCGGATTCTCGTCGTATACATACAAATCACTCTTGTTGGTGCGACTTGATCAGCCAGAGCCGGACGGTCTCGTCATCGCACGCGCTCGCGAGAATGTTGCGGCGAATTGGGTGGCAGCGAACCACGTTGACGACGCTGGCGTGACCTTCCAGCGTCGCCAACAGCTTGCCGTTTTCGCGATTCCACACAAGCAGGTTCCCATCTGCAGCACAACAGTAAAATCAGCAATGCGTTCGTGCGATCCCTGCTGCAATTGGAGTTGGACTGATCACGCACCTTCGCTTCCAGAAACAACGACTTCATCTAAGTACCCCGCGAAGCATTGTCGAATCACGTAGCGTTGCTCGCGCAGACCTTTATATCGTGCGACGGTACCGTCAGCATCAATGTCCAAGCACACCATCTCTTCTTGCCGGACAAAGTTGACGAGGAGGAAGCGACCAGTCGACGAGAGGCTGACAGACGAAATGAGGTGTTCGCCCTCGTACAGCAGTTCGTCCGTGCGACGAGCAACGTCATACACGTGGACTTCGCTGTTCGATGTGAGCACAACCAGCCGACCGTCTCTGGGGTGAACCACAGCATCCACGATCCGTCGTCCACTCCACTGGTATGAGATAGAACTGTCCGCGACATTCTGTAGGTGGCACGCTCCTCGGTCAGTGACCAGCTTGATTATCTGCAAAGAAACATCCCAGACGGCAGCTTACCCAGAGGATGAGCATTCTGTCGGTGCTTCCGCTGATAAATTGGCTCCCGTCAGGCAGCCACCTGACTGTTGTGACACCTTCTGCGGGGTGTTCGAACCGGTGATCGCACACGCCACTCTGAAAAAGGGATGTGAGGTGTTAGCAGGCATACTCGACGGTGCATTATCCCGTAGCAGTCCTCGCACCATAACATTCCATAGCTGGATCGTACTGCTTCGGCTCCCGCAGCACAGCAGACTTTGGCTGTTCGGAGACCACGCGACGCACTCGATAGGTCCATCGGGGCTCCGAAACGACCGAAAGACGCTTGATTTCTAGTTTGTTTCAACAATCCACAGTCAAACGCGTGTTTTTGGGTCAGCAAGCGGCAATAATACGCTGACTCACCTGCACCGAGGACTCATGCTGCGCGTCGTCTGAGTCGAATGCGAGCTGCCAGATCACGACGGAGCCGTCGCGCGACGCCGACGCCAGAAACTGTCCATCGGGCGAGAACTCCAGCTCCCAAACGTCGTTCGTGTGCTTCAGCAGGATCTCCGTGCACTCGCCGAGCACCGGCGCCTGCAGTCCCTGGATTGAGCTCGGCTCCTCCATTTCCACGTCGCTCCGTACGAGCCGCTGCATCGCCAACCGCAATACTCGTTATCCAACAGCACGAACCAATCAACAGATCGATAGTCACCGTACCTGGAGCGCTCCTTCTGGTATGATCTCGTCCGGACTGACGAGCTGCTCGATCTGCGCCAATAGGTCGGCCTCCTTCCACGGGATGCTCGCCAGCTGCTCGAGCTGTCCGGACTCGGTGCACAGCAGCAAGATGGCGAGCTGCTTGGTCTCTTCCTCGCTCAGGCTGTACACCGGCAGAATCTCCTGCTGGAAGGTCTGCAGCGCCGCGCGTAGCTCTCGCTTCATGAGAAAGTCAATGTACTTGCGGCGCAGCAGCAGCAACGCCGCCTCGCGGGCCGCGGCCGGTGACTTCATGCTCAGCTCCCTGTCGTCCTCTTGGGTCCCCGTGACCATCGCGAGCGCGGCGTCCCACTCGAGCGCGCGCACGTGAGCCTCCAGCGCCTTCATGGCGTCCGACCGGAGCTGCACGGACGCCTCCCGCTCCAGACACTCGGCCGACGAGCGGTAGCCCAGGTCGTACAGCTCGCGCAGCAGCAGCCGCGTCCACTTCTTGCGCTTGTGCGCGTCCGCGTTGTCTCGCGCTGGCGAATGGTCGATGCTGTTATCAGTAGCTATAACTGGAGCCGCTCCGTTGTGCGACGGCCGGACGCTCCCGTTGTTCGCGGCGTCCACGCCGCCGCGGTCGCGCTCGCTCTCTTCGTCGCCCGAGGCGCAGCGCTTGCGCTTCCCGTCCTCGTTTGCCATGGCTCGCATCTGCGGTCCGCTGTGTCGAATGCGTATCGCTGGATAAATGCAGCGGCTACGTGCGCTGTTGCAATTTCTTCTTCAACCGGCACGCAAGTCAATTATTGGGTACATCTGAATCACTTATTTTGCATTCCACTTCGAGAAATAATTGTGATCGTTTTGAATGAGCTGCAGAATCGATAGAATAACTGATTACTGCATCGCGCGCGTCACATGTCATTGTCCTTGCCATGCAGCAATCGATCGGGCGGCACTGCACCGGAAGGCGTAGAAAGCGCGCGCCGCCTTGGGCCAGCCAGCGAATCAACGCGCGCGCCAAGCAGCGTGCAGCCTGCCGCTTATCCATGCCGCGCATCGTTGTCGCCACACCCAATGGCGAATTCTTGTGGTCGCGTGTGACTCCACGACGTGTGACGTGTCTGCCCACGCCGCTCTCTTGCCAGGGGGATACGTACTCCGCCGTTGCCAGGGCCAGCCATTCCTCAATCTACCGCAACGCTGCCTCACGAGCTACTCAAACACCACAACCTAGCCACCATGAAGCGTGCCCTCGTCAACATGCTCTCCGACACGTGCACCAAGCCGGGCACTGCGATGCGAAAGCTCATCGCGACCGCGCAGGTCGGCGACGACGTCTACGGGCTCGATCCGACGGTGCAACAGCTGCAGCGCGTGGCGGCCGACAAGCTTGGCAAGGAGGCGGCGCTCTTCATCCCATCGTACGTTGTCGCTGGCCGTCGGGGATGGACACTGGAGGTCAACACTCACAGGATGCTGATTGATTTGCAGCGGCACCATGTCCAACCTGATTGCGATCGGCGCGCACTGCGACCGCGGTGACGAGATCATCTTGGGCGACAAGCAGCATATCTTCGTCTATGAAGGCGCCGGCGCGAGCGGTATGCTTAGTTAATCGCTTGCTGCACGGACACGGACTGTTGACTGACGGCGTTCTGGGGTTGCATCTCGCGCTGTAACGACAGCGTACATGGGCGTGAGCCTCAACATCATCCCGAACCAGGCGGACGGCACCATCAAGCTTGAGGACATGCGCAACGCGATCCGCGAGGACGACCAGCACTACCCGCGCACCAAGCTCATCGCGCTCGAGAACACACACAACACGTGCGGCGGTCGCGTGCTGCCGCTGCCGTACATCCGCCAGGTGGAGCAGTTCGCCAAGGATAATCAACTCAAGCTGCACGTGGATGGTGCACGGCTAGCCAACGCCAGCGTCGCCACGGGTGTCCCGATGGCCGAGCTCGTCAAGGGTGCCGACACAGTCTCGCTTTGCTTGAGCAAGGGTCTCGGCGCGCCGGTGGGCACGATCCTCGCCGGTCCGGAGGAGTTCATCGAGCGCGCCAAGCGACTGCGCAAGTCGCTCGGCGGCGGCATGCGCCAGTCCGGTCTTCTCGCGGCCGCCGGTCTGTTTGCGCTCGAAGAGCAGTTTGAAAGGCTGGCTGAAGACCACGCGAACGCCAAGGCGCTGGCGCAGGGTCTCTCGGAGATCCCGAATGTGCTCGTCAACACAGACGACGTCGAGACCAACATACTCTTCTTCCGGCTCAAGCCCGAGGCCAAGCTCGGCGCCAAGGCGCTCGCCAAGGCGCTCGAGGCCGAGAAGGGTATCGTCCTCGGTGGTACGTGCTGTGTGTTCGAGTGGTTGGATCGTGGTATTTCGACAAAGTGCTAACCTTGGCTTTGCGTTGGTTGTGATCAGGATCGTTGTGGAATAGCGGCCGGCTGCGCGCCGTCACGAATCTGCACGTCACGCAGGAGGACATTGAATACACGGTCGACTCGGTCCGCGAGCTGCTGGCGTGAGCTGCTGGCAGGGCACATCGCAGCAATCGCTGGCCAGGTATCCAGGTGGAGAGGTATCGACTGCTCGGAACCAGCGAGTATCCTTCGTGCGCTGCACACGACAGCACGGCGGCGATGCTACCACCTTTGGCCGCATACAACAGTACTGAGTGATACCTGCTCGCGCTCGGCGATAGAAATCATCGACAAGAGAGTGAATATAGAATACTGTCTCGAAATTGTTCTCTTTCCAGAACGCAACAACCACAGCAACAAGTTCAAGTTGAACGAGTGTCTGCGAGTGCGACTGTTGAACTGCAGGATCCAATAATTGCTATTTGCATTTCGCCTGTCGTTGTGCATGCGCACTGTGCGACATGAGTGGGATGCGCTGTCGATGTGATCATTCACCACGTAAACAATTATTCGTAAATGTAATGTCATATTCACTCCTGAAATCGGCATACAATAATTGACTTCGCTCGCTCATCATCGCATCTGCGGACGTGGTGCATCGACATTTTCTCCTCGCCCGACGCCATGATGAAGCGCGCGGTGGTGAACCTGCTGTCGGACACGGTGACGCAGCCGAGCGCGGCCATGCGCGCGGCTATCGCGGCCGCACCGGTGGGAGATGACGTCTACGGCGCCGACCCGACGGTCAACGAGCTGCAACGCGTGGCCGCCGCCAAGCTCGGCAAGGCCGCCGCCCTCTTCGTGCCCTCGTACGACCACTCACTCCCTTGCTCGACAATGCTGGCTGTATGCACGTGTACACTAACGAGGGTTGTCTGCAGCGGCACCATGTCCAACCTGATCGCGGTCGGCGCGCACTGCGGCCGCGGCGACGAGATCATCCTGGGGGACAATGCGCACATCTTCGTCTACGAAGGCGCCGGCGCCAGCGGTGCGTTCAATAAGCACAGTGTCAACGCCATTGATTGACACAGTCTAACGGGGTCGACGCAGCCTACATGGGCGTGAGCCTGCACACGGTGCCGACGCAGGCGGACGGCACGCTCGCGATCGAACAGTTGGCCGGTGCCATCCGCGCGGACGACCCGCACCACCCGCGCACGCGGCTCATCGCGCTCGAGAACACGCACAACAACTGCGGCGGCCGCGTGCTGCCGCTGGCCTACATCCGCGAGGTGGAGGCGTTCGCCAAGGCGCACGACCTCAAGCTGCACATGGACGGCGCGCGGCTCGCGAACGCCAGCGTCGCCTCGGGCGTCCCGATGGCCGAGCTCGTCAAGGGTGCCGACTCGGTCTCGCTCTGCCTGAGCAAGGGGCTCGGCGCGCCGGTCGGCTCGGTGCTCGCCGGCTCCGAGGCCTTCATCGCGCGCGCCAAGCGACTGCGCAAGTCGCTCGGCGGCGGCATGCGCCAGGCCGGCGTGATCGCCGCCGCGGGTCTGTTCGCGCTCGAGCACCAGTTCGACCGCCTCGCGGACGACCACGCCAACGCCAAGGCGCTCGCGCACGGGCTCGCCGACATCCCGGGCGTCACCGTGGACGCCGCGTCCATCGAGACCAACATCGTCTTCTTCTCGCTCGACGCCACCGCCAAGCTCGACGCCGCGACGCTCACCGCCCGCCTCGAGGCTGACAAGGGCGTGCTCATGGGCGGTGCGTTCTTGTATAGCTTCCATTGTTGACTGGCTGGTGTAGCTGACTTGATGCTCTCTGTGACTCGCAGCCTATGCGACCGGCCAGCGCGTGCGCGCCGTCACCAACCTCCACGTCTCGCGCGACGACGTCGACTACACCGTCGCCTCCATCCGCGAGCTGCTCGCCTGAGCAGGCGACTCCTATCGCCACAGGAGCCATCCACCGCCCCACCCACTGCCAATGCCATCACACGAGACGCAGCATGTTCTTGATGTCGTCGTCCTCGCGCCGGCGCTCCTGCACGCGCACGAGCCGCGCACGGGCGGCCGCGGCCGCTCCCTGCACCCGCGCGTGCTGCCCGTCGGCCACGTCCGCGCGCGCGCGCTGGTTGCGCGCGTACCACCAGCTCTTGGCGTCCATGCGCCGGTCGCGTGCATCGGCCTCGCGTCCGCGCACCTCGCGCGTCTGCTGCGCCTGCGCGGCCGCCCGCGTCTCGGCCGCGTTCGCCACCGCCTCCCTCGCCGCGCGCCGCATGAGCGCGCCGGACTGCGCCACGAACTGCCGCTCGAACGCGTGCGTGAGCTTGGTGCGCGCCGCCGCGAGCCTGTCGCGCTCCGCTCCCTCGCGCCGCTGGAGCCGCTCAATGTCACGCGCGTACTTGCGCTTGACGAGCGCGACGTCCACGTCGAGCCGCGCGCCGGCGCACGCGGCCGCGCGCTCGCGCTGCTCCATGCGGCGGTCCACGATGAGCGCCTCCATGGCGCGCTCGCGCTCCTCGCGCAGGTCGCGCACATGGTACATGCGCGCCTGGAGCTGCGCCACCTCGCGGTCCGCCAGCGACTCGCTCGTCTCCGTGCCCAGCCTGTTGGCCAGCAACTGGTGCCGGCTCGATCCCGACGACGGCGTCGACGGAGTCGTTGGCACGTCCGCAGTGGTCGGAGACGCCACGCGCGGCGGCGGACGAGGCTGTTGCGGTTGCGAGACGCCATCATAGCTGGTCATAGCGGCCGAGATCATCGCCTGCCTGTCTGGGGACATGACGCTGACGACGAGGTGCAGCGGAGCGCCTGCATGGACACTGTCGTCCTCCTCCGGTCGCTGGTTGCGGTCGCGAGCGTCTCGCCGTCGCTCGGCGGTCGTCGGCGACGTCAGGCGAGGCGGAGGGGGGCGAGGTGATACTATGAGACCTGGGAACACGGAGGTCGAGCCGATGTGGCCGATGGTCCGCTCGACGGACGTCCACCATGGCGACGGGAACTGCGCGTCCAGCCAGTGGCTCGCCGCGTCCAGCGCCGCCTGCGCGTCCGCCGCCTGCGGCAGCTGGCTCATCGACCACTGCAACAACAGCAACAACAGCAACAATAGCATGAGTACCAGTCGACTAGTGGTCGAATGGGGGGCGGACGCACCTGGTGGCGGCGCAGTGCGGCGCCGATGAGCGCCTCGAGCGAGTGGAGCCGCGCGAAGGCCCCCGTGACGGGGTCGAACGTCCGCGCGAGCAGCACGAGCGCGCGGCGCCGCGCCTCGTCCACCGACGCGAACCGCACGCGCACGATCGAGGTCGCGTCGAGCACGAGCAACGGAGCCGCAGCGGTCAGCGCCGAGGGCTGCGAGCCCTGCAGCAGCAGGCTGCGCGCCAGGTGGAGCAGCCTCGAGGCGGTGGCGGCCACCTCGTGGCCGATGCGGAAGGCTCGGAACGGGTTGCGGCGCGCGAACTCGTCGCCCGCGGCGCCGTCGTCGCCGCGCAGCAGCAGCTCGCGCTCGAGCAGCGAGGGCTCGGCGTCCACGTCCTCGCGCAGCAGGCGCGCGGCCGCGTCCTCGCCCGCGCGCAGGTCCATCGTGGCCGTCTCGTGGTCGGGAGCCCCCGGCAGCCACGCGGGCAGCACGGCGCTGCAGCGCTGCGCCGCGATCGCGCTCGCGGCCCTGGCGCCGTAGTCCACCGACGAGGCCAGCGCCTCGTGCAGGGACTGCGCCGCCAGCGCAGCACTGCGCAGCGCGAGCAGCGGCGCCGCCGCCACGGAGATCGAGACGCGGCTCGGCTCGCCGCGCAGTGCGCAGCGCAGCGCGTTCTCGGGCCAGCGGCGCGGCAGCGCGGCCCACGCGGCGCCGTCCGCGAGCGCGCGGAACTCGCGCGCGTCCATGAAGAGCGTGCGCGAGTTGACCGCGGCCCCGACGAGCACGCAGGCGCGCGCGAACGCCATGCGGCGCGCGAGCCCGACGCGCTGCCGCCACCAGCGCTGCACGCACACGGCCGCGCGGCGCAGCGTCACCTCGCGCGCGATCCGCCTCGAGACGCGCCGCGACGCGCGCCACGCGCTCTGGATCACCACGGCGGCGTGCGCGCGCCGCGAGAGCGCGTACGACAGGAACATGCCGTCCATCGGCGCTGCTTGCGGCGCTGGAGCTGCGGGGGCCGCGGGCGGCTCGGGCGAGCGCGACGAGAGCGCCGCGAGCACCAGCAGGTACATGTCGACGCTCCAGGGCACGAACGCGCGCAGCGCTGGGTACCGCTCTCGACTCGCTGCGGGCTGCGCGCGGCGCTGCAGCTCGGCGAACTTGCGCCGCTCGGATCGGTTCGGGGCGAACCCTCGCGCTCGCAGCCTGGTCGCGGGCTGCGCGAGCGAGCTGCGCGCCGAGGGCTCGCGCCGCCGCGTGGCCTGCAGCTTGACGCACGCGCTCAGGATCTTGCGGCCACAGATCGCGATCCGCGTCTCGAGCTCGCCCTCCATCTGCGCCAGGTGCACCCGCACCGCCCGCGCCGGTCGAACAGTCGAGCCTGAAGCCGTCGACTGCTGCTGCTGCTGCGCTGCCGCGTCGGCCCGCAGCGCCGCGCGGATGCGGCTCAGGTCGTCCTGCAGCAGCTTCTTCTCGGCCACGAGCAGCTCCGTCTCGAGCGCCGCGTCGCTCGCAAAGATGCGGACCAAAGCAGCGCCGTCCTCGGTCCTGCGCCGCCGTCGCGCCTTGGCTGGGTCGGTCAGCGCTGCTATCGATGCCTTCGAGTCGTCGACGCGAGCTGCAGGCGCGCGCAGCACGCGGACGCCCGACGGCGCGCAGCGCTGCGCGAGGAAGGCCGTGCGGGTCGCGAGGTCCATCGTGAGCAGGAACGGGTCGCGGTGCGCGGCCCGCAGCGCCGCCGCGAGCACGCGCGGCGCGAGCGCGGGCGAGAAGTACACGAGCAGCTCCTGCCGCTCGCGCACGAGCTGCTGCGCGCGGAACTTCTGCCGCTGGCGCACCATTTGGCACCAGAAGCGGATCTTGGCCACGGCCACGGCCCGCTTGCGCGCGCGGAACCGCAGCCGCCAGCGCTGCACGAGCTCGCGCAGCCTGCGCAGGCCGCGGCGCGCGCTGCGCGGCACGAGCAGCGACTCGGACGGGTCGAGCTGCAGCAGCGCCGCCTGGCCGCGCGCCTCGACCAGCGCCACGAACTCGCGCTGCACGCGGCAGCGCAGCAGGAAGCCGCGCGCTATGCGCTGCACGCGCGTGATCAGCGCCCGCACGCGCGAGAACAGCGGCAGCCGCGCGCGGCGCGACAGGAAGCCGCGCGCCGTGCGCTGCAGCGTCAGGCAGGCGCTGCAAGTGTGTGTGTGTTTGATACCTACGTTAGTGACAGGAATTGACTCGCTAGCGATTTGTTGACTGAACTGTGTACCTGTTGGAGGCGAAGCGCTGCGCCACCGTCCGCGCCGCCTGGTCGAAGAACCGGCGAGCGCTCGGGTCGTCCGGGAACTCGTGCGGCACGGGCAGCAGTCCGAGCTGTCGAGACGATAGCGCGGCGTCGGTCGGGAACCGCAGCGTCGGTCCTGGCAACAAATCACCTCATTAGCGAAGGTAGTCACCACCCATCATCACCACATACATGAGGGTCTTACGGGCGAACTGGACGCGCTCGTGGTCAGCGACGACCAGGTCGTCAAGCGCCTGCAGCGTCGCGAGCTGGTTCACCACGAAGGCGCGGGCGTTCGCGCGCGCCATGAACGGGTTACCGGCAAGAGACAGCCACTTGATCATGGGGGCCGCCTCGAGCCCGACCAGGTCGTCCCATGCCGCCAGCGTGTTGTCGCCGAGCAGACACACCTCGAGCCGCGCGAACGCCGACCAGAACGCGGCGCCGGGCAGCGTCGCCAGCGCGTTCTCGCCCGCGTTGAGCGCGCGCAGCGTCTTGGCGACGTGCACGAGCGGCGCGAGGTCTCGCAGCGCGTTCCCAGGGACGCAGACCGCCACGACGTGCTCGAAGCCGCCGCCCGACAGCTCCAGCTGCGTCAGCGCTTCGTCCGCGCGCTGCACGACGAGCACTCGCCAGCGCCACGCCGACGCCGCGGTCACGCCGAACGCCCTGTCCTCCTCATCGTCGTCTTCGGGGTCTTCGACTCGGTCCTCTCGGTCGCCATCGCATTCCATACTGCGGCGCTGGCGGCGAGGCGATTGCAAGCGGAGATACCGGTCGGGAACGAACGAACGCCAAGGCTATAGGAAACACACAGCCAACGCCTCTATATTTATCCATCTACTTGCCGCCGTTCGCTGCCGTTGTCGCTGATGCCGCCTGCGCGCTCTTCGGTTTTGACTTCTTGGCCGCTGGCCGAGGCGCCTTGTCCTTGCGGGTGGCCGCCATCTTCCGCTTCCGAGGAGGCTTCGTAGCAGCGGACGAGGACGATGAGGCAGATGCTGCAGCCGCGTGAGGCGACACTGACCCGCCTGCAGTCGTCGCCACCGAGTGCATGGCTGCTTCGAGCGCAGCGATCGCCACCGCCTCCGTGTTGATCTGCTGCACCTTTTGCTCAGTCGACGACGACCCTGGCGCCTCCAGCATCTTGACGTACGCCGCGAATGGGTCAGCAGCAGCGGCCCACGTCAGCGGCAGCTTCGAGTACTCGTTCAGCAACTGTTTTAGCCGCGTCAGGCGCTGCGAGGTGCTCCCGGTCGGCTTGGTCACAGCTCGATGCGTGCGCGCGACCCACGCGTCGACGCGACCGAGCACGCTGCGCAGCGGCGCAATCGTCTTGATGTACTCCCACAGCTCGTCACGCACAGCCATCGCGATCGCATCGCTCAGAGCGGCATGTTCCGGTCGCTCCTGCATCATCGAGACAACGTGGACCGACCAGCCAACCGCACGGAGCATCCGCACATTCTTCTGCACCTCGGGAAACAGAGCTGCCAGACTGCTGCTCTCAGGGATCGACGCGTTCGCCTCGGCTATTGCAGCGTCGTACTCGGGCGGCAGCAGACTCTCACGTCCCTCCGCTCGCTGGCGAGTCATCAAGCTTGTCGTGTTCAGCAGCGCGATTACATGCTGGGTCCAGCTGCGTGCGGCCGGAACTTTCGCGCGCCGAGCTTCATACGTGGCCGTCAGGTCTTTCAGCGTGGTTTGAGCGACGCCGAGACGTTCACGACCAAGAGCGATCGAGTCCTGCAGCACTTGGATTTGCTTCTTGAGCTCCATCTGCTCGCCCTTGAACTTGACAAGCTGCTGCTCCACGTCACCGGTCGCGATAAGCGCCGAGAGCCGATCCGTCGTATCGGGGATGGCCGCAAGCAGTGGACCAAACAGTTGAACGAGCGGCTGGACAGCAGCGAGTCCTGCTGCAGGTGATTTCGCGACATTGGCCGCCCATTCGCTGCCGTTTGGAACCAACCCGCTGCCATTGGCGACTGCAGACGACGTCGGTGGCGCAGCCGCAATTGCGCTACTGGTGGTGGTGCTGTTGAACGTGGTAGCGGCGGCTGAAGCGATCGGCAGCACACTCGGACGCGTAGGCGGCAGCAAGATGTTCGGCAACTGTGCCAACGTCAGCGCTTCAGGTGCAACGGTGGAGGATGCACTGGTCGATGAAGCAGGCGCAGGAGCTATCGACGTTCCTGGAACACTTGGCGTACTGGTTGTGTCACTGTTGCTTGAAGCCTCTGGTGCTGAGTTTGACCCTGGAGCAGGTGTAATCTGCCCATTCGTCGCTGTCTGTGAAAGAGGAAGCGTCGAGGCTGGAGAAGGCGAACCCAACCCGTTGACTTGGCTTCGCGAAAGACTCGCGGTGGCACGCTCAATCGCCTCAATGCGCGTGTGCAGCTGCGTGAGCTGGTTGTTGGCGCTGAACAGCAGCATCTCATTGCGCTCGATGGATCTCTCCTCGCGCTTGACTCGACGGTGTGCCGATGCGTGCTGCTTCTCAAACATGCGCCTGTGCTCGTCCTCTTTCCAAAGATTCATCTGCTCGAGCTTCGTCTTCTCGAGCAGTGACGTCAGGTCCTGCAGGATGAAGCACGATGGACATGTGTAGTGCTCCACCTTCTCGGCCTTTTCTTTCGACATCCCGATGCAGTTGTCGTGGAACCAGTCGTCGCAGTAATCGCAGCCAATCATCAAACCATCGAACGGCTGCCGACAGATGCAATACCGCTCGGTTGCGGATTTGAGCACATCTCGATGGACGTCAAGATCGATCATGAATCTTGCGCAGTCGTACTCGTTCAATAGTGCAAGCAGGTTTGCGATGCGTGCTTGTCCCGTCTCGATCCCCGACCCAAGAACACGGGTTTCCCAGTCCGCAGCTGTATCGAAGTGCTCCTTCAGCAAGTCGAACACTGGCAGCTCTACCGCCAGCTCGCCACCTTCTTCGACGAGCGAGCTCGCCATGTCCATGGCCAGACGTCCTTGATCTTTCGCAAGCAGACCCTTGACACGCTTCTTCACCTTCGTGAGCCACATCTTGGCATGCTTGGCCTCGTCGAGCAGACTCTTGAAGGCGTCCTGTTCAAGGAAGAGACCGTTGCCCTCATCAAGGAGCATCTGGATCTCTGCAGTGCGAACGTGTTTGCCCGAGATCGCGGCATCGACGCGCTTCGTCCATTCGTCTACCACCTTCTCATGCGATTCCAAGTACTCCAGTGGCCAGAACATCGACTGCAGCGCCGCAAACGTCTCCGGTTTCACAATACTGAGGTTCTTGAGCTGATCCACTTCGTCCTGGAGCGCTTTGCCGCTCTCCAAAAGCTGAGACAATGGCAGTGGCTCCGCATAGAAGATTGAACGCGCGGCTTGGAGCCAGTCGAGCACTTTGATGAGCAACGACAGAACTTGCTGCTCCGGGGGAACCACACTCAGCAAATCGCTCTCATCCAGCACCTGGCTGAGCTGCTCCCGCCACGCCTCCAAGACCTTGACTGATTTGTCAGTCGCATGAATCGAAATGTCGCCCGTGGTCTTGTTATCGTCGTCACCTGAAATCACCATCTCTTCGACAGTTTTACGGTCTCCTTGTTTCAGTTCGATTCCATTGACGGCAGCCAGACTGTCGTCCACCATTGTCAGCATGGATTCCAGAAGCGATAGATCGGATGTATCGACGTCAGACGGCGACTCGGGCTTCACAACCTCGGCGCTCTTCTGAAGAATCCCACTCTCCAAGCGCACGTGCGCCATGATGGCTTGCACATTCAGGTCGAGTGGTTTTAGGTTCGTCGATTCAGCAGATCCGTCCACTGGTTTCACATCCCCTCCATTGGTGCTCAATTGCTCATTCGACTGAGCCGTTCCACTGGCCGCGTCGGTGTTTGCAGCGCCTTCGCTGACGTCAACCATTTCAACATCCGCTTCCCTGTCCGCATCCTTCTCGACAGAAATGTTGTTCTCAGCAACCGGATGGGGTTCTGCCTTGACGTCGATGCTGGCAGGTGTGGCAATCGCCTGGGAGTCTTCCTCGTCCAGCTTCTTCTTGGCTGTTTGGATCTTTTCATGAACCAAAAGGTCGATCCGCTGCAGCTGCGCCACGACACCACCAATCTCATCCACAATCCGATTGTCAATCACATCTCTCGCCTTGACTCGCCAGTTCTCCAGATCCTGCACCTCCTTGCTGGCGATGCGAAGCTCTTCTGGAAAGTGGAACAGCAGCTTTTCAGACTCCTCGATAAGTTGCAGCAAGTCCGACTCCGTAAACTGGTTGTTCGCTTGGCGCTTCTTCCGTGATTGCCGAGGAGGGACGCACTCACGCACGCGCTCTGCCCACGCTTTCTCGGAGTCAACCACTCGCCGCAGCGCATCACCCTCCTCATATGAGAACGGGAACGCCTCAACACGTTCCAAGATCGACACCGCATTTGCAAACTGGCTGTTCTCTTTCGAGTTTGTGTTGGTCGTGCGGACAGGTGCAGCCGCAGCGACAGCTTGTGATGGTGCCAATGATGGATTCGCCACTTCGTTGTCCGCAGTTGTATCCATATCATCGCCACCCTTGGTTTTGGACGATGTCATGTAACCAATGGACTCCAGCATGGCTCGCGCTTCTGCCCGCGCTTCTTCTCCTTTCTGCATGCAGTCATTCAGCGCATTCGTGTAGGACGACACATCGACATCCAGTCGTTGCGCCTTCTCCACCAGATTCTTGATCACATCGACAGACTTCTTGGCAAAGACACCCTTCTGAGCGGATGAGGACGAGTCCGTCTTCGCCGACACTCCACTCGAAAAGAGTTTCTCAAAGGCAGCGCTACCAAGAGCGTCTCGCACCTCATTTGTCCACCGGCGCGCAGAGTCCATCGCGGCGTTGATGTCCCGCTCCACCTGCGGCTTCCACCGCGACTGCTTCCGAGGATGGATCTGCTGACGGATATCGAAAGCCCACTCAAGCAGCGCCTCCATCTCTTCGATCGACTTGCGACAGCTCAGCATGGATGCAGCCGAGGTGCACCATTCGCGTGCCGCCACCTCTGCTTCCAGGTACTTGCGCTCCTCCATCTCGACGGGAATGTCTGCTCCTTCGGCCACCAGCTCCTTTAAATAGTCTAATGTTACATCGGCAGCGTTTGCGTCGATGGCACGCCTCACTTTCTCTGCCCACTCGTCGGCACAGTCCAGCAAGTCCTGCATTTCAAACATCTCCGTGCTGTCATCACAAGGCGCGTCAACCACGAGCGATCGAATGGTGTCCAAGTCCATCTTCTTGGGATCCGTGGTGCCACCTCGCCGGGTCTGGCGGCGCTTCGGGATACACTTGCGCACTTTCGCCAGCCAGTTCTGGGCAGTCAGCATCTTCCTCTGGAACTGGTCCACCTCATCGTCAAAGTTGATCGGTGCAGCCTCGATCTTGGCGAGCAGGTCGCGCATGGCCGGCAGACTGACTTTATCCTCCTTCAGCATCGATTCGATCGCAGAGTGGAGGTGTCGACCTTCCTCGACGACAGAATAGAACGCGTCGTGCTCGGGGAACTCGATATTCGGCTCCATCACACGTTCATACAAGGCATCAAGCTATCACATCGTAACAAGCGAAAGCAACCATTTGCACAGTGAGTGAGTCGCCGTGAAAGCGATCTGTTCGAGACGCCAAAGCCACCTCACCTCGCTCAGGGGAACCTTCACCTGGCTGCGCTTCCTGCTCCGCTCCAACGCCTCTTTGATATTGACGTACGCCACCTCGAACGTCTGCAGACGCGACGATATGGCAGTTTTCTCGTCAAGCTCAAGCTGCATATCCTCGGCTTCGTGCAGCAGCTCGAGAAGCTGTCCACGGCCAACTCGTTTACTGGCGAAGCGTGAACACTTGTCCTGCCACGTGCCGATCCGTCCCAAGAGCCGAGAAAGCACGCCAGCTTCAGTCTGCGGCACTCGGTCACCGAGGTCCTGAGCCTTTGCTTGCAGCTCCTTGAGATTGCGCAGCTCGCTTGCGTCGATCGTGCCACGGCGCAAGCTCTGATAGAACCCCGCCAGCCACCTTTTAACGTCTGCAGTGACCGAAGCCTTGCTGTTGGCAGACGGTGACGGTTCGGCGGCCGTCGCGAGCGCCAAACTGGGCAGCTCGATGCTGTGGCGAGCGTACAGTGCGCAGGCCGCGTCCGTCGGATTGTAGTTGAAGCGGTGCAGGTGCTGCAGCGCGAGCGTCCCGACCTGCTCGGCCGTGTCGAACGTCGCGCCATCGCGCAGCGAGCGTGCGAACGCCAGGTACTTGTCCAGCTCTGGCCCGAGTTCTGCACCGCCAACCACCGATCAGTCAGCCCTGCCCAACGCCCCGCCCTGCCGTCTGCAACCTCGTACCTTCTCCCCGATCGGGACTGTAGCGCGTCTTGGCCGAAACACTGACGGCTGAACGGTCTTTCGGTGCCACCAGGTCCGGGATCACGGCCTGATACCGCTTGCCCACGCGCGAGTGCAGCGCGATGTATTGGCCCGAGCTACCGGCGGTGGTCGCCGCCTGGCTCTGTATATGGCTCGGAGGCGGCCCCGTCGCCGCGTTGCTGCTGGCGGTGCTCGCGCTGCTGCCGCTCGGCGAGGCAGCGCCTCCTGACATTGGGGCGGATGAGTTGGAACTGCTCGCTCGGCGACTCATTTCCGACGCCCTGTGCGGCTGCGAGAGGCTCTACCGAGCCGTGACAGCAGCGCGCCGCCGCCTGGAGGAGGGGAGCTGTCGGGAGGGGAGGAGGAAGCCCGGTGCGTCGCGTCGGGAGCGAGAGAATCGCGCCGCCGCCGCTCGCGTCCGCCGCCCGCACGCCCAATGCTGTTGTGCCTGCTTGCTTCGACTTTTGCGCGAGTCGCCGGCGCCGATTGGTCAAAATTGAATCGATGTGGCAGACACTATATTCGCATGCGCAGCGCACTATTGTGGCGGAGTACCGTAGACAGCATACCCCCCCTTTGGGTTACGCTCAACAACAGTGTCGCTTGGGGATTGTTTGACTGGACAAGCAGCACCACCGAGAAGACGATGGTCAAGAAGCGCGAGCTGTCGCCGCTGCCCGTGTTCGACCAGGCGGCGCTGCCGGCCTTCCTGGCGACGCACGGGTTCAAGGAACTGCACGCGCTCAACATCTGGCGGTTCCTGGCGCAGAACCCGTCGGCGTCGTTTCAGGATGTGCCCAACATCTCCAAGAAGCTGCGGGAGCTGCTGAGCGAGCACTTTGCCGTCTTCACGACGACGCTCACGGCGGAGCAGCACTCGCGCGACGGCACGGTCAAGATGCTGCTGCGCCTGCAGGACGGGCACGCGATCGAGGCGGTCATCATGCGCCACAAGGGCCGCAACACGCTGTGCGTGTCGTCGCAGGTCGGCTGCCAGATGGGCTGCACGTTCTGCGCCACGGGCACCATGGGCATCATCGCCGACCTGTGCAGCGGCGAGATCCTCGAGCAGCTCGCGTTCGCGAACCGCGTGGCGCCGATCCGCAACGTGGTGTTCATGGGCATGGGCGAGCCGCTGAACAACTACGACGCGGTGCTCGCGGCCATCCGCGCCATGACCAAGGTCTTCGGTCTCGCCCCCAAGCACATTACGCTCTCGACCGTCGGCGTCATTCACCGCATCCGCCAGCTCACCAGGGTGCGTTGTTTTGTTGATGATTTTCAGCCGGGTTGTCCATTGTTCAGGTCTACATGATACTGACTGTTGTATGTGGTTGTCTTTTGCTAGGACGCGCCGCTCGTGCGACTCGCGCTGTCGCTGCACGCGCCGACCCAGGAGCTGCGGTCCGAGATCGTGCCGACGTCCACGGCGTACCCGCTGGACAAGCTCATGGCGGCGATCGACGACCATCTGGCCCAAAAGTGCGTTGGATCCTCGCCACCGTCTCCTCTTAACGACACAGCGGTCGACTGATACCCTGTTTGTGTGATGTTGCCTGTTGTGGCCAAGCAGGGACGGACGGCTCGTGATGGTCGAGTACTGCATGCTGCAGGGCGTGAACGACTCGATCGAGACGGCGCACACGCTCGGCAAGCTGCTGCAGCACCGGTCCGTGCACGTGAACCTGATCCCGTACAACACGACCGAGGTGGACGCGCAGTTCCAGTCGCCGTCGCCCGAGGTCATCCGCGCCTTCCACGCCGTGCTGCGAGAGCCGTACAACCTCAAGGTGACCGTCCGCGAGAACCACGGCACGGACATTGACGGCGCGTGCGGCCAGCTCGCGCTCAAGAACAAGAACGAGACGTCGACTGCGGCTGCGAACCGCGACATCGAGGACCTGGGCCGCCGCGCCAAGCCGCCGACCAAGACTGCGAGCCCGAAGCGCTCCAAGGCGGTTGACCAGGCCGCGGCACCGACGAGCGCCGTGTCCACGTCGACCCGCTCGTGGATCGACGCCGCCAACAGCTTCCTCGACCGGCACCAGCAGGCGGTTGGCTACTCGCTGCTTGGCGCGTCCGCGGTTGTGTTCGCTCTCGGCTTTGCACGACGGGCGAAGCTTTCCGCGAACTAGCTGCCGTGCATTCGGAGAGATGGACCACAAGCACAAGATCCCGATAGAACGGCAGCTCATGGGGCATGTTTAAATACACCAACATTTTGTTCACTAGGCCGCTTCCGGGCGGCATTCACGGTCCACGTCCGTCAAACTCGCATCGGACAGCAACGCGTCCTTCGGCGCGTACTGGAAGGAGTGGAACTTGACACGGACCGGGTGCTCACGCTCGAGCAGCGCGAGCGCGGGACGCTGCGTCTCCGGACCCAAGAATCCGAGCAGCTTCCGCAGAACGTCCAGCGCGGTCGGACCAAAGTCGCGCGCGTACCAGTCGCACACGCGCGGCAGCGTCACGACGGCCTCCTTGGATGGCACAACACTCATCGTGTCGTCCTCAACATCGACCTCGTTCGCGAGCACCAGCGACGCAGCGAGGTTGAGCTGCTCGTGGACGCGTCCAGCAGTGAAGAGCTCCACCTTGGCGTCCGCCGCGGACTGGTGGATGGCGAGCGCGAGGCTGACGCGGAAGTCTGGGTGAGAGAGACCGAGACCCCACAGTCTCGACGCCGTCGACGACTGGAGAACGTCTGCCATTCGCAGGTGAGGAACTGTGGCTGTCGGCATACGAGCACGCAGCAGAACATGCTCGATCTCGGCGATCGAGACGGTCACTTGAGCGTACCCTTCGTCTTGCGCACTCGACGCGAGGCGAGAGCGGCTCGGACGCTTGCGGCGCTGCAGCGAATAGCACATGCAGCGCTGGAAGGCGTCCCAGCGACGCTTGCTCCGAGGGAAGCTGTGCGCGATCATGGCGTGGGCCAACACCAGGTGGTACAGGTTGAGCAGGAACGCAAGCTGTTGCTCGTGCGAGCCCGCGTCTTGCACCAACTGCAGATCCACCGCGCGCAGTGCGCTGGCGCAGTCTAGGAACGCGAGCGCCTTGGTCGCCGGCACGTGGTGGTTGTTGGCCATATCCGCGTGGATGGCGAGGGCACGGCGTAGCGCCTCCTCCACCATCGCAGTGGCCTTGGCGACGGTCGGGACGACACGAAGCTCGTCGTCCAGAGCAGCGCTCGAAGGTGGGAACAGCGATCGCGAGTTGAGCACCACGCGGTTGGCTGGACGCAGCCGAGCGCTGGTGGCCGAGCATACGTGCATGTCCTGAGCGCGGCCACGCTCGGCGTTCGCGCGCACATCGCAATGCTGGCGCAGCATGTGGAGCCACGCGTTGCGAGCGAACTCGGTGCCGACACACAGCACAATCTCCTCGCCGAGTGTCGTCACTTGCAGTGCAAAGGCACCGTCCCGAGAGCGGGAAGTAGCGGCGAGCAGCGGTACAGCGACGGCACGGACACCAATGATGCGGTCGCACGGGACTTGGGCGGCCGGCAACGACGAGTACGACCGGTAAAAGAGGAGAGCCTCTTGCGTGAGCTGCACGACTTCTTGACGAAGCAGCGCGTCGGACACATAGCGGTACGCGACTCCCTCAAACACCACGCCAAGCTCCTGCTTCTCGCGCCGGCTCAGGTTGACTCCAAGTCGGGACGGCGAGCAAGACGACGCAGTCGCCGCGGGACTCTGCAGCCATTGGCGACGCAGCAGCGCCTGGTAAAGTGCCGACCGCATCGCCAGCTCGCTCTCGTCTTCATTACCCTCGCTGGCAATGTCGTCGTCGCCGGCGATCATCATCTGCAGCAGCTCCGCCGTGCGCACGGCCTCGTCCGTGATGATGCTGTAGTTGCCTATCCGCGCATGCGTGTGCAGCCGGAGCGCTGCGAGAGCGTGACGGATATTGTCGTTGTCGCCCTCGTGCTTGGCGCTGGGTGGACTCGACAGCAGCGCACGAAGAGCTTGGGCACTCACGATCGCTAAATGACGCTTCTCGCCGGCTCGGACGGGTGGACTGCCCTCATCGTCCGTCTTGTCGTCGCTCTCGTCCTCGTCACTAGCCGACAAGTCCTTGACCGAGAACACGTAGTGCACGACGCGAGTCCCCGAGTCCAAATCGACCTCCTCCATCCAGCAGAGGAACGCGGCGCCGAGCTGCGTGAGCCGCCGAGCGTTCTCCCGCGCCAAGAACATGCGGTGTGTTTGCAGCAGCGTCACGTCTTCGTCGTTCAGCGAGCTCGCGTCGCTCACGTTCGTGCTGCTCATGGTGCTCAGGTCAGACCCGAGCGCGCGGCGCGACCCGCCCGTAGACAGCAGCTCGAGATCGTCATCCATCTCGGCCTCGCCCATCACCGAGTCGGGTTGGTCTTCATCCTCGTGGTCGAGCCGCAGTCGCCGACGGTCATACTTGATCTCGAACGCGAACAGATAGTCCTTGTCGCGTTGAAGGTGGCGGCCCGACGGCTCCGAGTGCACGTCGTAGGCCACGAGCCGCAGCGGCAGCGCGTCGAAGAAGCTCGAGAGGTTCATGGCGCTCAGTCCGGGGAGGTTGACGGTCTGCCACTTGGTCAGGTCCACGTACATGGTGTGGAAGTGGAACGAGTACGTGGGGCCGACGGCGTAGTTCTCGGCCCCCAGTGGCGTCTGTCTTCGTCGCTGCCGCGCCTCCAGCGACTCGCCAAAATCGCTCGAGCCGAGCGGCGGCGGGTCGCGGCCTTCAGGCGTCACCACAAACTGGTCGACGCTCTGGAAGAGCGGGAACGAGATGGACGGTAGCTCGAGCTGCGCGGCGTCGCCGAGGCTGAAGTTGAGGTGGCTCACTGGCAACAACTGCCGGATGAGCCCGACGATGACGAGCGCCAGGCTGCGCGTGAAGAAGCCCGGCGCGATGTGCGCGGGCAGCTCGCCCCCCAAAAACACGGCCCCGCGCGGCTCGCGCTTGAAGCGGCCCTGCACCTGGATCCAGAACATGCGGCGCTTGCCCTCGAACAGCGGCGCGTACTCAGGGTGCTCCGGCGACGTGCGCACGAGGAACAGCACGTGGCCCACGAACAGGTCCGTCTCGAACGGCACGGCCGCGGGGGCGTTCACCACCAGCGGCGACAGCACGGGCTGCGACCCACCGACGTCGCGGATGTGCAGCCTCGACACGTCAGAGCTCGCGGCGACGTCCATCGCGCGCTCGTCGCCGTCGTCGAGGTCGATGCTGCTGCCGATCGATTCGGTCGGCGGCCGACCTTCCACAATCGGCGGCGGTGACGGCGGCAGTGCTTCATCCCTCGCAACGTCATCGCTGCCAACGTCGTCGGCCTCGTCTTGGACGCGGTCGCGGCGCCAGTCGAGCCGCCACCGAGGCTTGGTCGTCGCCGGTAGAGCGGCGGAGGCTCGCGCGTCATTCCAGGCGGCCCAGAGCGACTCGCCGTGCTCGAGCCAGCCGGCGAGCACGAGCGTCGCGAGCAGCCCGTAGACGCCCCAGAAGTAGTGCACGACCGCCGACATGGACGCCAGCAGCGCCAGGTCGGCGAGCGGGTCCTCGGGCGGCGCCATGGCCTTGCACAGAGAGCGCCGGGCGGGAAATGGAACCGGCCGAGTGTGGAAGTGGAACCCTGCAGCCAGGCCGCGGAACGCCGTGTGCGCCACACCAGCGACCGGGAGATGACGGATGGTCCAACGCGCAACTAGCCTCGCTCGCCGCGGGGGCCGCTCGATGACCGCCGCCCGCGCAGGCAACGGACGGACGAGCGCTCCTCCGTCCGTCGGCGGTGATGGCGCTGCCGGCGGTTGGTCAAGTGGAGCTGATGAGGGCGGGCATTCCTCGCGGGCCTCTCGAAACGGATAATCGCTCTCAAGGCATTATTGAAATTTCCTGATTTGATGGGGAAATCGCACTCTGATATAATATTTATATGTTTGTTGTGTTGGGAGACGATGTTCCCATTTCGACAAAAAAATCTTTTGATTGTGGCGCACAGAACTGCGGAAGAGACGCACACAAATACTGATATATATTCGGCCAATCCGGCGCCTTCGATTCGATCTAATTGACCAATCGGAGGACGAGAGTGGACAGCGCTACTCCATGGGCCCAGCTCCATCGGATCCGGCCTCCATCGACCGATTGCTGGCAGAGACCGTGCGCTGGCCGCGTGTTCCCCCCGCACATCTCTCGCTCGGATCCGCTCGGAAAACCCCGCGATCTTGAGCAGCCGCACACTCTGGAGAGTTCGAAACCAGCAGCGCGGCAAGAGAGCGGCCATTTTCCCCACTTTGTCCCCTCATCCTTCGTCATGTCCCTATCTAAGGTCATATATGGAGCCACTTCAACACCGCACTCAGATAGATGTCCATGACGATGTGAAACTGGTGGTCCTGGCCGCAGAAGAGCATGCTCAGCGTGGTTGACGATGAAGGGCACGGCGTCCGGCCCGAGCGTGTCGTAAAGCGGCACACGCGCGTACGCCATTCGGTTGCAAGCGTAGTTGATCAGCGAGCTCTCGATCAGATTT
Organism: Phytopythium vexans; assembly: GCA_003413675.1. NCBI lineage: Eukaryota > Oomycota > Peronosporomycetes > Pythiales > Pythiaceae > Phytopythium > Phytopythium vexans. The sequence goes on from QLOC01000005.1 coordinate 1,438,289, forward strand.
TCGCTGAACATGCCGACCTTGGCCAGCCGCGAGAGTTCCGCGAAGCGCGCGATGCCGCTCGCGATCGCATCGCTGCGCCGCTTCACCTCGTCGTATGCGAGTCACACGAACATGACGACCTTGAACGTGGCCAAGTTCAACTGGCGCATGCCGTTGCACTGCCACGAGCCGCCATCCATGCATCAGCTGCACAGGAACATGTGGCACATCGTCTGCATTGACCCGACCTCGACCAGGTGCTCGACAGAGTGTGTCGGTCACTGGGTTGTGTCCCGTGTGGTGGTCACCTCCTGCCTGGAGCAATGTGAAGAGTATTCCAGTGCTGCACAAAGGTGCTGAAGAAGGGAGCGAATGCGCCTCCTATAGACAAAACCAGATGAGCAAGTCATGGGTCTTGTCCGACATGCCAGATCCTGAGAGAAGTAAAGCCGAAAGATTTTCGTGCTCGAACAACGTGAGTGCGCTACCGTTTCCTAGTGTCATCAACCAACCCAGCAATACGCTCAGTGGGCTGATCGAATCGCTGGGTCCACCGCTGTTTTATCTCATTAAGCACATCTTCTTCGCTTTCGGGGAGCAATAGCTGCGTGTAGCGGCGTCGTTTCATCGTTGCCGCGCGCCTTCGTGAGCAGTGCAACTCGCAACGAGTTGCACTGAGTCCGCTAGCCCAAGCAGAGGTCGAGGCCGTTCCGGCGTATATGGTGAACTGAACAACCGGCCTTCGCAGAAGTAAAACCCAACCGTCACATCTGACTGGCTGGGTAAAACCTCCACCATCAGGAAAAAAACAACCTGGGTGATCCATTCTATAACCTACTTGATTGTGCTAATTCCATTTCGAAAATGAAGTAAAACCCAACCGTCAGATCTGACTGCTGGGCAAAATCTACGCTCTTGGGAAAAACCGTGTGGGTGATCAACACTAGCATAAACACCCAGCATAGATTTCCGCAGGTGACCAGCTAGGTGCGCGCGCACCTAAACCCCAGAGTACTTGATTGTGTTAAAATCCTGCCGCCAATTAGCCGCCGACTTGATCTGCGCGGATTGGCTAATACCCTCAACCAGCAACCGAAATTGACACGTCGGATTGGCTAATGTTCATCAAACTCCTGCCACACGCGCCACGGATTGGTTGTTATTTTCGTCCGCCGAATTAGCTGCCACCGAGCACGACACGTCAGGGTCCTCAGTTTGCCACAAACGTGCCCGCACGCTAATCCGCAATTATCTTAACTAAGTATAATCCTGTAATTTCAAGAGTCACTCTCTGCCACACCACATTACAATGAAAATCAACATGTTCTAGGCACAAATGTTGTGTGGCAGAACAAACCTAAGCATGTATGTACTTTCTTGTGTTAAAATAAATGGTCTATTGAGATAAGGAATCAGCGATTAGCCTGCCAGGCGCCGGCAGGCTAATCGGAAAATGCCGTTTTTAACGAATCAACGCGCTGGATCAGCTCACTAATAAAGCGAATTTAAACCAATCGTCGAGATAACCTCTTCAAATGTATAGCCCTATAATATCAATCATGGTTAACTAACCACATTTGCGCTTCCTCGCCAACTGCAAAAAGAATGTTATATAAATCATTCTGATTTATTATGGTTTGAACCAATGGGTTCAGAACCATATAAAATCATTAAACTATAATAAAGCATGCATTGCTGTTGGGACAAAGTGAAAGCGATGGTAAAATACTCTTCTGGAACTCGCGCTGCAACCTACCCGCTATAAATACCGCGTAACCGTTAGCTCCCGCTTTCCGCTCCGGATCCGCACCTGCTCATACCCCTAAATAAGGGTCCGCTCCCGCTCCTCGCGTTTGGTGGCGGCGAGCGTCCGGACCATCACTCTTCCTCATCACTCTCCGTCAATACACAACGCACACACAAGGCAAAGACCGGGACAAAGCTCCCGAGGTGATCGCTCGCTCGCTCGCTCGCTTCCCCGCCCCTCGCCGCAGTCCGCGCACGCCGCCGCCCGCGCGCGCTCGCCTCGCCTCGCCTCGTCGCGCGCTTTCTCAGTCGGAGACGGCGACGCCCAGCGACGCCATGCGAGCCCGCGACGGCGCGTTCGTGGTGGACCACCGGCGGCAGCAGCCAGCGATGGCGGGGCCGCCGTCGCCCGCGCCCGCGGCTGCCAAGAAGGACGAGCTGCGGAAGAAGAAAGCCGCGCAGTTCCAGCAGCAGCGCGCGCAGCAGAAGGCCGCTGCGTCCCAGGCGGCTCCTGCGACTGCCAGTGCAGTAGGTGGAAAGTCCCCGATCAAGAAGACTGCGAGGGAGAGCGCCGTCCCCGCGGCCGGTGTATCGCCCACGCTTCCTCCTAAGAAGGGTGAGCAATCGAGAGGAGACAGTGAATGGCTGTATTGGTCCTTGACTGACTGGAGGTTTGTATATGTGTGTTTGGATGACGCAGCGTCCAAGCACCAGCTCAAGCAGGCGCGGGAGCGCGAACGCAAGGACAAGCAGGCCAAGAACAGCGCGAGCACGACGTCGGTGGTCGAGGCCAAGGCGGAGACGGCTCAGCCGGCGCTCATGCGGTCGCGCAGCGTCGACGAGCTCGAGCAGGACGGGCTCAAGAGCCGCAACCACAAGATGGTGCTGGCACCGTTCCGGTCGGCCGGCTCGTCGCACGTGCCGAGCTGGGGCATCCGCCAGCAGGAGCGCACGGCGCTGGCGGTCCATTCGGTGGCGGACCGGCTGCACGACGAGATCCTGCAGTACACGACGTACACCAAGGCGACAGTCGAGTCGATGCGCGTGCACATTGACGAGATGATCGGTAACGTGCGCGAGTGCGTCCACTCGCTGTGGCCTGACTCCAAGGTCGAGACGTTCGGGTCGTACTCGACGGGCATCTGGCTCCCGAGCAGCGACGTCGACCTCGTAATCCTGGTACGATATCGATCTCCCTTTGATCTCAATCGCCAACCATCGGATCGCTCATGCTAGCCTGTTTGTTGTATCGTGCAGGACGTGGTCGAGGTGAACGACTCGAAGCGGACGGTCAAGCATTTGCGCGAGCTGTCCAAGGTGCTGCGCGCGAAGCCGTGGGTCGAGTCGATCGTGGTGCTCGAGACGGCCAAGATCCCTGTGCTCAAGCTCGTGAGCGCCGAGTCGTCTGTGCCGATTGACATCACCTTCGAGAGCGCGGCGACGCACAGCGGACTGCTGGCTCGAGACCTGATCAAGAGGTATGCGGACGAGATCCCGGAGCTGTACCCGCTGGCGATCGTGTTCAAGCAGCTGCTGCGCGAGCGCGGGCTCAACGACGCTTATACTGGCGGTCTGAGCTCGTACTCGGTCGTTCTCATGCTCATCCATTTCTCGCAACTGCGAAGGTACGATGGGATATTAGCAGGTGTTTGAGTGAAATGGCTTGCCGATACTGATTCTACTGCTGTTGTCGATGCAGAAACGGCGATCAATGCTTCGAAGCTGCTGCTGTGTACGCATCCGGGTCCCTCCCTGCGCTTCCGAAACCTTCAGCTGCATCAGCTACGAAGCAGGCAGACACCAAGAGCGACAGTTCAGCGACTGAAGCAACTACCGATTCCGTGGTGGAGTCACAAGCAGAGAAGAAAGTTGCGAAGCCTGTTGTGCCAACGGTGTCGTACGCATCCATGCTGACGCGTCCCAAGACTGCCAACGAGACTGCCAATGTCGCGAACGATCAAGCCAAGCAAGAGAAGGAAACCCCTGCCGCCGCGCCGCGGTTCAGCTATGCGGCTGTTGCGTCGGGTGTCGTGAAGGTGAACAAGGCTCCTGCGGTGCCGCCTAGCTATGCTGCTGCCGTGTCGGCGAAGCCTGGCGCGGTACCACTCAAGAAGCCGACGCCGTCGGTATCTGTGCGGCCAGCCGACGTCACCACCAAGAAGGGGTTGACGCCAGTGGACAGCACACAGTGCGACACTGCCAGCGTGTCGAGTAGCACGGCGGACACGGAGGAGTCGGTGCCGTCGGTCGCCGGCAGCGTGTCCTCAGCAGTTGACAGTGATGACGAGACCCAAGCTGCCACTGCTCAAACCCAGGCTTCACTGGGTGAGCAGACGCTGATGATCCTCGAGTTCTTTGGGATCCTCTTTGACTACCGCAAGAACGGACTGTCGGTGCGCGACGGCGGGTACATCTACCGTCTGGCCGAGAACCGCCGCGCCGAGATCGGCAAGCCCGCGCTCGTGATCGAGGACCCGATCCACCCGGACCGCAATGTGAGCGCCAGCAGCTTCGCCTTCTCCAAGGTGGTTGCCACGTTTGAAGACTCGTTCTACGCGCTCAAGTACTATCGGCCGTCCAAGTTCTCGCCGACGGCGCTGAGTTGTCTGCTGAGCAGTTCGGGCCACACAATGACATGAGGAAGGTTGTCGCTGAGGTGTGTGCCTGTGCAGATGCCGACGGACAGCGTGCGATCAAGGCAAAGGCGGCGGCGGTGGTGGTAGTGGGGGGGACATCTGCCGCGACCGACTTCCTTCGCTTCTCTCTTGTTGGTGGTGAGTGCGGCTGGCCAGTTGTGAGTGCCCGCCGATTTCATGTTGGTGCAGATCATGAAAGTTAGCACTTGTAGTTTAGAAAGGGGTCCGGACCATAATACAAATCGTATAGGTTAGTTGTGGAGTGCGCTAGTCGCCAATTGCATTGTCAGCCCTTCGACCACGCCTCGACAGACCTGAATGCTGACTCAAGCTCCGATGCAGCTCTGTGCTAAGGCTGTTGACCTGACGTACGAATGGCTTTCGCTCGATTGACATTCGTGTTTCATACGACACATAAAATCTGCGTGCGCGACGCTGCTACTGCGCAGGGCTGTCGCCGCGACGCCCGCTCTGGTGTCTACGCTCGCTGCACTCCTCCTCGCCGCTGGCGTGCGTACAATAACTTATAACCGCGAGTGACGGCGCGGTGCCGCCATGGGGCTCTCTCACGATCACAACATTCAAGAATGGGAGCGCGAGCTGGCGCGGTCGCTCCCTGCGGTTCCTGGTGCAGCCGAGCGAGCTCCTCCGCTTCGGAGCTGGCCATCGGCAGCGAGGCGGCGACAAGCGTGGGTGGCTCCTGGCGCCGGGACCTGCGTGGCAGGCGGGCCGACGCACTCACGAGGACGCGGGCGAGGACGAGGCGGTCGAGTTTTCGCTCGGCGGCGCATTGTGGTTGTCTGGCATGATCGACTCGAGCATCTTGACGATGCGTTGGTCGCCCATCAGCTTCTCGACAAGGATCTTGAAGTGGTGGCAGTCGCGGTTCGCGCTGAAATGGGAAGACAGCACGAGATGTTAGCGTCATGGCGTCAGAGGCTGTGTCGGCGTGTAACTAGCCACCACGTACTTGTCGTAGGGCGGCACCATCACGTCCAGCATCGCGCACCCGAGCGAGTCGTTCGCTCGGATCTCGTGCAGGTTGAACCGGCGCGGGTCGAGCCACAGCGTCGATTCGGTGCCCACCTCCTCCTGGCGGGACACGCGAGCCCAGTGCACGTTCGACTTGTCGTTCTTTGTAATCCTGTCGCATCAACACGTCCAAAGCCCAGTCAGCCTCACCATATCCCAGCTACTGCCACAGCAACAAAGTACGTACTCGGCCGACTCCTGCGGTTCTTCGGCGCCTTCCGGCTCCGAGATCAAGTCGAACGACGTCACCTTGGCCGTGCCGTACAGCCTGGAAACCACAACAAATAGCAATGGTGAGCGAATATATCCCGACAAGGGAGCAGAGAACCGGAAGACGTACACTCGGGTGACGACGCTCATGCCCGGGTGGTTGTGCAGCGGGATGACGCTGTTGGGCGGCATGAAGAAGATGCCAATGTCGATCGTGTCCGACTCCCACAGCTTCCAGTAGTGCACGTCGTTCATCGTGCGCGCGATCTGCGGCGTCGGCACGTGGATCCCAAAGTGGTCCGCGCGCATCATGTTGCACAGCGACACGACGGGCGTGAGCACCTGCTCGAACTGCTTGAGCGAGAGCCGCGAGTTGGGAAAGTCCTTGCGGTCGATGCCCAGCGTCGCGAGCGTGTTGTTGTGCGCCACGAGCAGCCGGTGGACCCAGAGCTGCACGCCCGAGAGTCCCGTCACGGCCTTCTCCGCCTCCAGGTTCTTGGCCAGCTCGAGCTCTCGCGCGGCCTGCGCGGCCACCATGGCGTCCTCGCCTCTCGCCGCTAGCTTCTGCGGTGACACGGTCAGCATGCCGGCCGCACTGGCGTTGGGGTCGTCGCCCTCTTCGAGCTCGAACTTGCTGGGCTCGAGCAGCGAGTTGCGGATCAAGCGAGGGCTGATGATGGGCGAGCCATTCGAGCGGAAGACCGTGTGTGGCTCCTTGCCATCGTTCACATCGCTCGGGGACGGGTCGATGATGATCTTCTTGGTCGACTTGCGGCGAGGCATGGCTCGGTGTTCGCGGCCGGTCGGCTTTGGTGATGCGGTCGGTCGGGGAGGTGACGAGTGTCCGGATAACGATGTCGGGGGTGCGGATGTGGATGGGGGGGGCCCCTGATGTTGTTGTTCACGGAGAAAGTAGTAAACGAAGCGGCCGACGTCCGCCTTGTACTGTGGATGGTGCGCCTTGAGCACGGGGCTCGCGTGGGCGTGCGAGGTCGACGCTGTCGCTGCTGGGAGCTTGCCGCGCGCGCGGTGTACGCCGCGGCCGGCGGATGAGGACGAGGATGGTGCGGCCGAGGACGCGGTGGCTGGGCCGGAGCTGCTGCTGCGGGACGAGGACGCAGACGCAAGCTGGTGAGTCGCCATCTTGCCCATACTGGCTATTGATTGGGCCACCGCCGAGGCGGGGGCCGAGGGGCGGGGGGGGGGGGGGCCGAGGCAACGAAAGGGGGCCGGGGGACGGGAGGATCGCGGCCGCAGCCACGGCGCCGGTTCTATTCTGCCGGCCGCCGGCCGTCCGCCACGGTACTCGGCGCCGCAGACGCGCGCGCGGCCGGTCCGCGGATCCCCAGGGTCCGGTCCTCGGAGGACGGTCGAGCCCCCTCCTTTTCCTCCTCGGTTGCCTAAAAATGTCCGCCCTCGGCCACGGTCTCGCGGACGGGGGACGGGGGGACGGATGCGGACGCACCGCGGCCGAAATGAGGAATGGGACACGCACCTTTAGAAGCAGCGGCGGCGGGGCCGGAAGCGGTCGACGGCGCGGTCGACGGCGGGCAGCGGCGGGGGAGGAGCAGCAGCGGCGCGCGCGGCAGCTGGTCGCATAAAACACTGCGCGGCCCGACCGGGAGCTGGGTGGGGGACGACGCCGCACGGCCGGGAGCAGCCAGCCAGCGGCGGGGACGAAGGGGGGCGGCGGCGCGCGCACGCTTTCTCGTGTGCGTTTCTCTTCCACCGGGCCACGCGCCGGCGGGGCGGACAAGGACCGGCGGATTAGTTGATGAGGACTGTGGTTTAATCTAGAGGGTTATCAATGTAATTCTTATATAAAATAGATAAAAGATAGGAATTAAACCTTCAAAAGTGAAGAATTAGTCGCGCAAGCAGTTGGCAGCGGACTAGGGCTGACGAATGGACCCGGAAATAAGCCGGCGCTGTTTTGGGTTGGACCTGGGACGAGGGCGATCTTATTTCGCAAGGGACATGACGGGCGAGAGCCAGGGGGCCAGTTCCTGTTGCGGTGGGCAGGTAGTTTAGCTTTTGGTTTCGGTATTATGACAGCTGAGGGGGACGGTTTACGCTATTCCGGTCAGCTAATTGCGGCGGTGACTATGGAACATTCGTTTTTTTTTTTTTTCCTTCTTTTTTCCGTTCCTGGCGCGCTCGCGTCGCAAGGAAATTCCGCCAAAATAAAAATAAACAAACAAACAAAACACACACACCAATAACAACTTATAGCAACGAGGAAGGCAGGACGCAACACCGGCGTGTTCTGTAGCAACGCGCTTGATTCAATTCGGTTTGTCGCCAGATGCAATTCGCTTACACGGTGTCGTCTGTCCTAAAGGCGCCGGCCATCTCATCTCTGTATAACGCGATCCTCTCGGTCGCAACCCCACCGTTCCGTCAGATTGCGACCGCGCTTATAAATCCGGCGCAGAATGTGTGCGCCTCGCCCACTCGCTCGCCAATCCCAGAACGCCACAAAGACGCGCCGCCGACGGACCAAAGGCGCCGCTGGCGCACGAAGCCCATGCGTGTGGCCGCCACGAGCACGGCGGCCGAGATGTGCACGTAATGCTCCACTTCGCGGCGCGGGCGTCAGGCTGGCGGCCACACCCAGCGATGGAACGGCATGGCTTTGCGTCCAAGCTGCCGCCAGGTGTCGCGTCAGAGGTGTACCGTATCGGACGCAACAGTTGGTGAAAGGAAGAATTGCGCATCCTGTTCCGTCAAACTAACCCAGGATTTAACACAACATACTCACTTCAAGTCAAACGTCGCCACCATCTCCCACTGCTCAACGGTACCCTGTGTTGACCAGAGCTGCAGCGTCGGCAACTGGCCGCATCCGTCGCCCCACCAACGAGACCCGCAAGAGCATTGCAAATACACACACACACAGGCACAAGTCAGTCGCTGGAGATCGATCTGCGCGTGCCAGGCCGCACGCCGCTTTCTGCTCGTCTCCTCCTTGTTCCTCCCTCCCTTCATCCCGTTCGTGGAAGCAGGGATGCGCCGGCTACAGTACCGTCGAGGGGCCTCTATTCGGCGTGCGACCTGTACTCCCCCAACTGCAACTCCGTACAGTAGCGACCGTACCTTGAAGTGCATGCCGTCGAGCCTCGGACGCAGCACATGCACGGCCGTCGCCTTGGTGTCGCGGTCCAAGTCGCCGTAGATGAGGCTGGGCATGCACAAACGGTAGCGTCAGGCTTAAACCGCCGTGAGTCACGCCCCAGCTGGACGACGGGCGGTGCGAACCTAATATGCGGCATGAAGGCGTCCTGGTCGTCGCTGTTGAAAATCTGGAGATCGGACAACCACGTGGCGTCAGCAATCGACGCGAGGACATGGACAGTCGAGCGTTAGTATATGCATATAGTCTCTACCTGCTTGGCCAGCGCGTTCGCCTCGGCGACCTGGTCCGTCAGCTTGAGCAGGCCGAACACGCACTGGAAGTACAGCCCTTCCTGGTAGTAGCGACCTGTGGTTTAGCGGACTGTACACTCATGTGCACTGTTGGGGGAGTTCAAACGGACCTTTGACGTGACCACCTCGATCTCGGCGTCCAGCGACCGCAGCAGTGCAGCGAGCTGCTCCGTCTTGGCGACGGCCTCGTCCCGCGCGAGGTCCTGATGAGCATCAAACACATTGGAGGTATCAGTCTGGAATGTATTTAGCTTGAGCATCTGCCGATGACTTGCTTTGATCCCCGCGAGCACCGTCATGTGCGGCGGGAACAAAGGCGTGTCGAGCCTCTCAGCGAACGCCTCGATCTCTCGCGCGAGCTCCGCCGCCGCCTCCGCGTCCGGTGCGGCCCAGAGCGAGTAGCCCGAGAACTCGGGCCGCGCGTACAGCGATTCCTCGTGCAACTCGGCCATGTCCTGTGCAGCTTGGGGGTGTCGAATCTTTGGGGTGTTCGAGATCGAAGCGAAAATGGAGGCAATTATTTGAATGCGCGATTGTATAATACGCAATAAACCGTTATTGAGACACTTCAAGTTGCTCCTTCACCGCTGCGACCTGCTTGGCAAACGCGGCTTGGCCCAACGTCAACTGCCCGGCGTCTGCATCCGACAGCTCTGGTTGGGCCAGCAACGTGGAGAGCACGCCCGAGCCGGTCGCCTCCAGCGACTCGACGGACGCCGAGAGCTCCTCGATGCCGACGGGAGGGTACATGGCGGCACCAAAGTCCACCACCACGTCCTGCACACTCGAGTACTGCGCCTCGAGCTTCGAGGTCCACGCCAGGAACGCCTCTTGATCCTCCACGGACGTGAGCTTCTTGACGGCGAGCACGCCGCGCTTCAGGATCCCCGCAGACATCTTCAGGAGCTTCAGACCAGCCTGGAACAGTGCCTTCTCCTCGTCCGAGAGCGACGAGTCGAACGCGAACTCGTCGTCGAGCTCCACGGCGTCCAGCGCCTGCTCGCTGGTGGAATCTCCCTGTTCGTCCAGGAACTCTTGCAGCTCCTCGACCGTCGAGTTGAGCATCGATATGCACTGCCAGCAGCAAGAACTCGTCACTCTCGCGCACAACAAGCTAGGATCAACCAAAGAGAAGCACGAACCTGCAGCATGCTGCGCTTGGAGGCCACGCAGTTCGACTTGGACACGCGCGATACCGAGTACTCCCACACGCGGCCCGTGAGCTGCGGAACCTTGGCCAGCTCTCCGTGCTCGATCGCCTTGCCCAGATCCAGCACGCTCTTCGTCAAGCGGCTAGTCGATACAATCAACCAATGGCCAGCAATGAGCAGTAGCAGTTGCAAATGCAGACACTGCAAACGTACAGTGCGTCGCTGAGGATCTCTTCAGCGAGCGACGGGCCGGCGCCGCAGAAGAGGGCGACCTTGGCGGCAGTGAGCAGCTTCTCGCAGGGTTCGTCTAGCGCCTGGCAGATGCTCTCGCCCTCCTCGCGCGACGGCGTCTTGCTCAGCACGAGCGAGAACTTGGTCACCTGCTGGCCGATCGTCCCGCTCGCCTGCACCCACGTAACACCAGGAGACGATCAGTCAATCAAAGCATCGACTAAAGTCGCATTGACGGTTGAAAAGCCACACGAACCGCGACGAACACGTCGCGCGCGAGCGTGAAATCCGTGTTCTCCATCCAGAACGTGGCGCGGAACGCATGCTCCTGGCTGTTGCGCGCCTGCAGCCGCTCCAGCTCCTCCACGTACGTCGCGATGCGCGCCGTAAAGTCCACCAGGAAGCTCGCCATCGTTTTGCTCCAGCGAATATGTTGCCTTTCAGCCATCCAACTGCGCTTCCACCTTCATAACCGATACATATCACGATATTCGACCCATATCCGGTATTGGCGGGAACTGATGGCGCGAAAACGTGGCGAGGTGGGAGATGCGTGAGTCCTCATCTGCCCTTGACCGCCATGGGCGACGCGATCGACGAGTGGCAGTGGCCCGCGCGGTGCGCCGACCTGCGCGCGCTGGAGGCGCAGCTGCGGTGCCAGATCTGCGGCGAGTTCCTGCACGGGCCGGTGCTGCTGCCGTGCAGCCACGCGTTCTGCTCCGAGTGCGTGCGGCGCTTCCTGCAGGCCAAAGGCGCCAACGGCTGCTGTCCGGAATGCAAGCAGCCGTGCGCGCCGCGCGATCTGCTGGCGAACCGACCGATGGAGCGCGTGGCGCTGCTCTTCCAGAAGATGAAACCCAAGCTGCTGCAGGAGCTGGTGAGTGGCCCGCCGTCCGCGACGTCGACCCCGAGCGCGGACGACTTTGCGGACGAGCTGGGCGGTCGGTCGCGGCGCGCGGCGGGCGGGAAGCCGGTGGAGCGCATGCCGCTGGTGTCGTATAACGTCATGAAGGACAAGGAGGTGCGCAAGCTGCTGGAGGGCATCGGCGTGCGGCTGCCCACCAAGAACCGCGAGGAGATCATCCAGGTGCACAAGGAGTACGTGCTGCTCGCGAACGCGCAGGTGGACTCGTGCAACCCCAAGACGGCGGCCGAGCTGCGCGAGCAGGTGCGGAGCAACTTCCACCTGCGCGCGCAGGAGAAGCAGCGCGCCGACGCCGCCAAGCGCAGTAGCAGCAGTGGCGGTGGTGGTGGGAGTGCCACGACCGACTCGCCTGCTGCCAATGTGACTGCGCAGATGGCTCAGAACTTTGCTCGGCTCGCGCAGGACATCGCCGACCGCAAGGCCGGCAAGAAGCCTGCGGCTGAGACGCCGACGCCGTCGCCGGCCCCGAGCTCGAGCGCCGCCACCCCCGAGCAGGAGAGTCCCGTGGGCATCTGGCGCCACATCTACGCCATGGACACCAAGCAGGAGTTCTACATCAACTCGGTCACGCACGAGATCCGGATCAAGCCGCCGTCGCCGCTGCTGCAGAAGCAGAACCCGGCCAATAGATACGACGAGCTGCCCGGCGCCGTGACTGGGAACGTCGACGGCAAGGCGAACTCGGTCGATCTGTCCGAGGAGATCGTTCGCTCGACGCCGGTCAAGCCCCGTGCCAGGGCCAAACGCGCGATCGCCGAGGCCTTCCAGTCGCCCGACGCGTCCAACGGACTGACACAGGGGTCTACCTCGGAGCGCGCGCTGTTCGTCTCGGACGACGACGAGGAGAGCAAGACGGTGGGCGAGAGCGAAGCGTCCGCCGTGTTGGCCACGACGTCCGAGGCCTCGAACGTCAGCGAATCACCCGCCAAGTCGGCGTCCGACGGTGACGGCAGCATCGCCAGGGCCGTCGCAGCGACAGAAGACGCCGAGGAGGCAGCCAAGTGGGGATGTCCGCGCTGCACGCTCGTGAACGAGCCGACGTCGGCCACCTGCGAGGCCTGCGGGTACGAGAACGCGGTGGTGCCTCCGCCTCGGAAGCGGCAGCGTAAGAAGCTCCAGTTCCAGAGCAAGCTCTCGCTGCGATAACTGCCGCCGCGCATGCCTGGACCTGACTAGCCAGCTCCCCTTCCAGGGCGGACATTTGTACCTAGCGCCGTGCGTTAATATTATACGATACCATTGCGAGCCATGCCACGGCTCACGACAGCAGTGCCTTGAACTCGTCGTACTCGATCTCGCCGCTACCGTCCGTGTCGAGCTCGTCGAGCATGCGGTCGATGTCGATGGGCAACCCAAAGTCCTTCTTGATCAGCTGCACGAGCATCCGGCGCTCCACGTGGCCCGACTTGTCCGGACTGCCGCCGCACGCGACGAACGCGTCGATGAAGTCCGACTCGTCGTCGAACTGCGCGGCGCGCAGCTTCTGCGCCTCGATGACCTTGAGGAACTCGGCGAACTCGATCTCGCCGCTGTGGTCGTTGTCCACCTCAGCGATCATCTGGAAGAGCTCCTCGTCCGTCGGCTTCTGGCCCATGGCCTCCAGCACCTTCGCCAGCTCGTACTTGTCGATCGTGCCGCTGCCGTCCTTGTCGAAATGCACGAACGACTCGCGGCACGCGTCGATCTCCTCCTGCGTCAGGATCATCGCCATGTTTGCTGCGCTCTGCCAGAAGAAGAAGAGGAAGAAAGCGAAATAGATCACAAGCAGTCGAAACACCCGACTGCTCAAGGCACAAAGCGTTCAGTCCCAACCACCGAAGACTGGATCCATTATAGCTGGCGAGCCATAAGCTCAGGTGGTCCTATATCACCATGGACGGCCAATCGGGTATATACAGCGCGCCATCTCGCTCGAGTCTCTCGTGGGGCTTCATATTAGCTAAGGGCCGCATCAGATCTTGATGAGCAGAATGTCCCCCAAGTACTGGGTCTGCATGCACAAACCAGCGTTAATATCCCGAATGTGAAACATCAAAGCAGTGTCCCCCAACAGCTAACGTACCCAAAGACGCTCGCGCTTCTCCTGCGTCGGCAGCAAGCGCACGAGCTGCGGCACGAGCTCCTTCATCAGCGGGTGCGAGCAGATCGAGAGCAGGTAGCTGAAGAACGCGTCCAGCGACATCTGGTCTTGGCCGAAGCGCCGGCAGTTGTCCTTGAACACCTGAACGTTCGCGTACGGGCATCGCGTCGAGACGAAGTTGATCACGTTCGTGTACACCTCCTTCATCTCGGCGCCGGTCGCAGGCGGCGGGATCGGCGGAACTTGTTGCGCAGCCGGTGCAGGCGACGAGGGCTTCACGAACGAGTTGTACAGCGCCTCCGCCTGCGGACGCGGCGTGTAGTGCGCGTTCGGCGCCGGCGCCGGGTACGACGTGTACTTGATGTCCGGGTTGGTTGGGTGCGAGTACTTTGCGATGGGCTGCGGCTGCGCGTACCCCTGCGCTGGAGCTGGCATTGCTGGAGCCGGTGGAGGCACCGCCATAGGCGCCGGAGCCAGAGCAGCCGGCGCAGCCGCATACCCTGCTGCCGGAGCATACCCTGATGCTGGCGCGTACCCTGCGGACGCATTGGGCTGTGTGTTGTAGGTAGATGACGCCGCGTACGTGGCGCCAGCGGCAGCGGCGGTGGCAGCAGCGGGTGTGTACGACGACCCGGCGCCGGAGCTCTTGCGCTGCTGCTCGAACTGCGCGTACAGCTCGCGCTCGGACCGGTACGAGCTGTAGCGCCGCAGTCGCGGGTCGTTCGGGTCGGCGGGGGCCGCCTGGCTGTGCGACGCCGCCGGAGCCGTGAACTCTGTGCGGCTGCTGCTCGACGTGGACGAGCGTTGCGACGCTGCCGCTGGCACGGACCCGCCAAAGCTGCCTCGGCCTCCGCTGCTGCTGGTGCTGTTACGGGCCGAGCCGTACGCCGGGTACTGCATGCACACAACCACCATTTCGACAATAGTCAGTCACTCATGTCCGATCAAGAAGATAACACAACAACGACTGCAGCATACCGCCGCGTCGACACCCTGGCCAGACGACGGGGACAGCCCCTTGGATCGGCTCGCATTGCGGATGGCCTCGTAGAGAACGTCGCAGGCGCCGGCCGGAGGCTGCACGTGGCCGCTCAGGATGTCCATCGGGGACACCTCGCTGCCGTAGAAGCGCGAGTTCATCTCGCCGCGCACCATGATGGTCGAGCCGTGCAGCCCGATGCCGGCGAACGCCCCCTTGGCGCGCGAGTATGAGTAGTTGCCGCTGAGGCCGCCGCCGCCGGCGTTCAGGTTGGCGCCGGCCGCGCGGCCGACCGGACCGATGGCCAGGTCGAGCCCGGCGCCGACCGACACCTGTGTGCCCTTCTTGAACGTGCGCACGGCCGAGGGCGAGCCGAGCACGATCATGAAGTCGACGATCTCGCCGCCGATCTCGGCGCCGAAGCCCACGCCGGCCGTGCCGATGCCCGACGGCGCCGACCACGAGCCGTCCTCGAGCCGCGCGACCACGAGGCCCGTGCCGAGCTTGCCCGTCCAGATGAACCCGGCCTTGGCGACCGTGAGGAAGGCGAGACCCGCGCACTTCTGGATCATCTCGGCCGGGATGGCGCTGTCGGCGTCGAACGTCGAGCTGAAGAACGAGTTGATGATGTTGGCCGCCTTCACCACCTCCTTCTCCATGTTGGAGTGGTAGGGGGCGTTCAGCGGCATGGCTTGGAGGAAGGTGGTGGCGAGGTATAGCGCGGTGGCGGAGGTGGAGGTGGACGCAGGCGAGGGGCTCAGCTAGAGAGATGGAGAGAGACAGAGATAGAGTGTGGCAGTGGCGATGGCGGTTGTGCACCTGGCCGGCCGCTTCTCGCTTTGGCCGTTCCTCGGGTGGCGTTCTTCCGGTTTCGGTCGAGGTGGTGTGTGACACGCGAAAGAATCGAGTGAGTCTTACAATGGAGACGCTGGAAGTTTGTATGGTCGGCTCTTGTGATCGAGAGCGGTTTGTGGGTGACGCCCATCACGCGAGCGGATCGGAGTCCATAAAAAAAAATCGCTCATGTCAGGTGTTAGGGTGCCATATATATAATGGCAATGGTGATCTCCCTAATTTACATGATGATTTGCCATGATGGGGTTTAAAATTTGATATTCGCCAATTGACGCGTTTAAATAGTTTGCCTCTTTTATAATCTCATTTTGTTTTGGCGTTATTTAAGGATCACCGTATTGAATTATGACTTACAGTATTGATCCAATTCGCGTCTCAGACGGCAGATTTGGGGAGTGACGCGTCGGGCTCGCTAACGTCACTCGGCGCTGGGTCACTCTAACCGCCGGAAGGTATGGTCCCGACATTCCCTCCCATACCGGCCTCGTAATCTTTCCGCGGTCCCTCAATGTTGACGGTGGTGCACCATCAGGCGGGTTGCCCACGGAGGGTTGGGTATGCCTCCGTGGGTTACCAGCAACCACGTGCTGACATGGCTAGGTGAACGGCCGAGTCAACGCTGACGCGGCCAGATGGACGGCCGAGTCAACGCTGACGCGGCCAGTTGGACGGTCACAGCCACTGTTGACGTGGCGGTACGAACGGCCGCAGTCGCTGCGGCCCGGAGCGCCGGCAAGGGCGTGCTCTCCCTAGGAATTCGTAGCCAGAAGCTGCTTGCATATATCTTAATACGTTCACTTTTCAATTGGACTTGCGCGACACAACACCCAAGCTCGGCATGCAGCGGCCTTCAGCGACCTGGGAGGACTTCCGACACAAGCTCCGGCACAGAGGGCTGCGGTGCTTCGACGGCGGCCAGGACGAATGGTTGACCCTCACTTCCATCAGCGAGGTCTACTCCAACGTGACGGACGCGTCGCAGCTCACGGTGCTCCAGAAGTACAAGCTTGAGCACCGTATCTGTCAGCGACGCAAGAGAGGGGACGGCGAGGAGCTCGATGTCTCACTTTTTGATGCTGACTGGGTCCCGAATCCCACGGTCAAGTTCAAGCCTAAGGGGATGTGCATCTACGTGAAGCTCGCGGACGTGTTTGATGTCAGAGAGCTGCGATACAAGCTGCT
This sequence comes from Phytopythium vexans, assembly GCA_003413675.1. NCBI lineage: Eukaryota > Oomycota > Peronosporomycetes > Pythiales > Pythiaceae > Phytopythium > Phytopythium vexans. The sequence goes on from QLOC01000005.1 coordinate 1,454,721, forward strand.
CCAGTCGCGCAAGACCAGAAACTGCCGAGAAGACCCGCCGCGCAACGTGGTCCCTCGCCTGGCGGGGGCAGCCGGCGTCCACATGGTGCCGCAGAACAACGCGGAACCTCTCGACGGTGCTGGGGAGGCGGTGACCGCCAGCATTGAGCCCTTCGATTTGGCGAACAGCCCCCTCATCCAGTTGGAGCCACACGAGCTCTTTCGCAACGAAGACCAAAGCGTGGTCCAAGTGGAGCTCCGCGGCGAGCGGTCGATTGACAAGATCCTCTTCAAAGCCGCTGATATCGGCAAGCTCTTTGGGATGACGAACTTGGCCAAGTCCGTGCTCCGCAAACGGTCGGGGTACCAAAAAGACATCCACTATGTCATCTTGTCCAAGGGATTCAACGACGAGCGAAGTACTGTCAACCGGAGCTACGTGTTCCTGACGTACCGCGGCTTGGATCGCGTTCTCTTCACGACCGCGAGCGGGAACAAGATCCGCCAGAGGATGGTCGAATGGAGCTCGCAAATCATGTACGTGCACCAGCTCGGCTCGGAAGAAGACCGCTACGGAGCGGTCTGTGACCCTGTGCGGTTCGTCCTCAACCAGCAGCTGTACGGGTTGTACTTCGTCGACTTTGGGAGCGTGCTGGATCTGCGCGAGCGAATGGAGATCAGCCAAGAGAAGTACCCTGCGGAGAGATATGGCCGGTACCGAATCGGTAAGCTGGGGTACACCAAGGAGTTTCCCAGGCGGTACTCAAGTTTGAAATCAAAATACCAAGACTGCACCGACAAGATTACGCCTCGGTGGTTCCTGTTGATCCCGCGCGGCCAACTGGAGGAAGCTGAGACGCGGCTGAAACAGTTGGTTGTTCAGCGTGATCTGAAGTTTAACCACGAGCATTATCAAGAGCTCGTGATCTACGACCCTGCTGACGAGAACATGCTCATCAACATCTACCGCGACATAGCCGATGCGTTTCCTTGCGTCGACTTTGACAAGAAGATGACCGATCTCAAAGCGAGTGCTAAAGGTGAATATCTGAAGAAGGAGTTCGAACTCAAGGACGCTCACAGGAAGCATGAGATCGAGTTTGCAGCAGAGATACGCCAGCTAATTGGCACTCACGCCAAGGAGGTGGCCGATTTGAAGGATTCTCACGCTAAGGAGGCGGCCGAATTGAAGGACGCTCACGCCAAGGAGGTGGCTGATTTGAAGGACGCGCGCGCCAGCGACATCAACAGGATTCACGAATTGGAATTGCAATTGCAACTGCTGCAGCAGAGAATTGAGATCCAAGAGCTTCGTCACCTCAACGACGAGATGCGCCGCCACGATTAGGACTGGGTGCTTCAACAGTGGAACTTTCCGGTGCGCTGTATTCAGGAAATGCCACTGGGAGATGCTTGCGATGCTTACGTGTTTGCATTGTAATGCGGTAATGGACCGGCCATTTGCACAATATCTGTATTGTTCAGGTTCAAAACGTTGATTTTCGAAGCACCACAGCTTGTGTTAAAGCGCGAAAAACAAAAATCTGATCCAGTAACTCTGTTCTACAGTGTTTCGACTGCATGTGGTGCAAATGTCAACGCGTGAATCGCTCTGGAAAAAATGTGATCATTTCTCTACGATGGCATCCGTGAGAGCATGTAAACAGACATTATTCTTCTAAATAATTTGCTTTATTTTCAACATCTCAATTGTTTGCCAAAATAATTCTAAATAAAGCAAAAATCACCATAAACTTATGAAAAATTACATTATTGCATTTGCCAACAGGTCTGACTGCTTTCAAGTCAGTACCGACGATCGCACGCGTACTACAACACCAAGATGCCTCCGCTGACGCCGCGACAGAAGGACGCGCGGACACGTATGCGCCGCCTCGACGGATCATTTTGGCGGAAGCGCCTGCAGCGCGAGAGGGTCTCCCCTGAGGACAACAACCCTCTCGCCACTGGTCAGCGCCAGCAAGGCGGGCTGTTTCGCACGGCTCGTCGCGCTGGACGACGCGCTGACGAGGTCTTTCCACTGGACCAGATATGGGCAAAGCGTTGGATTAACGACACGCCCTTATATCTGGTCCAGTGGACCGGGTACCGCGAGCTCACGTGGGAGCCGCGGAGCCACATTCCGTGGCCGATAGTCGCCGCTTTCGAGCGAGCGACTATCGACTCGGTATGGCTCTACCAGTCGACACGCGGGCGCCGGCGCAACCCACGCCCCGAGCGTCCGTCACGCCGTAGCCCACGTAATTAGTGAGCCAATTCAGGTCAATAACACAACAATTCAAAGCGATCTCAAAATTTGATTTGTGCAACTACCTCACGAGTACTTGGCGCTCGATCAGTGGCACACGCACGACGGCTCCTCAATGACGCTCCTGCTGGCAGTCCGCGGCGGCCGCTCCCTGCCGCGGACTGCCGCAGGTACTGACGACCTTCTCGCAGGCTCGGTTCCGCCAGGCGCCGGCGCCGTCGGCCGCGGCCTTCAGCGTCCGGCGCATCGGTACGAGGTGGTGCACGTGGCCATCACGAACGGCAAGGGGTCGGTGGCCTTCAAGCTCGCCAAGGCGCTGGAGCGGTCGGGCTACCGCACGGGGCTGTTCGTGTCGCCGCACGTCGCGTGCTTCCGCGAGCGCATCCAGGTGGACGGCGAGCTCATCTCGGAGGCGCAGGTTGCCGAGACGCAGGCCGAGATATTCAACGGGAGCGCGCAGCTGCGGATCCCCGCGACGCTCTTCGAGATCACGACCATGCTCGCGTTCCAGCACTTCGCCAAGCAGAACGTGGACTGCATCGTGCTCGAGACGGGGCTCGGCGGCCGCCTGGACGCAACCAACATCGTGACGCCGACGCTGTCGGTCATCACGTGAATTGGGATGGATCACATGCGGATCCTGGGGGACACGCCCGAGAAGGTCGCGCGGGAGAAGGCGGGCATCATCAAGCCGCACGTGCCGGTCGTTGTCGGCCCGCACGCTCCCGTGGACGTCGTCGCCGAGTGTGCTGCGAGACTCGGCGCTCCTCTGGTGGAGGTGGACGTCGACGCACTGGGCCAAGATGAATACAATGCCGAGAACACGACGGTCGCTCGCGCCGCGTGCGAGTAGCTGAACGCGTTCCACGACCACACGAGCATCTCGGAGCTGAGCGTGGGCCTCGACAGCCGCCGCGTGCAGTCGGCGCTCGATGCGCGGCCGCCGTGCCGCTTCCAGGTCTTCCACATGATGCGGCCCAACTCGCTCGAGAAGAAGGTGTCGCTCGTGCTCGACGTGGCGCACAACCCTCCGGCGATGACGCGACTGGTGGCGCTGCTGGCGAAGCGGTTCCAGCTTCCTTCTGCTCATCGTTGCCATCCCCAGCGTGCTCCTCGACCTCGCGGCGCTTCGGGATGGTGTTGCCGAACCGGTCCGTCTCGAACTCCTCCTCGTCGCTGTCGTCGCTGTCGTCCGCCTTACCCTCGCCCTCCTCCTCCTCCTCCTCCTCTTCGTCGCTGTCCAGCCGCGGCAGCTGCATGCGCTTGGCATGCGCGTCGTGCTCCTCCTGGCACGCGGTGAGGTACGCCTCCTGCGCAGCCACGACATCGTCGCTCGTCTCGCACGCCGCGTACGCCTCGAGGCAATCGTGGTTGATCTTGAGGAACTCTTCGCCCCACGAGAACTCGGCCATGATCTGCGCGGCCTCGTCCTTGAGGCCGACGACGAACAGCGTCGCGGCGATCGCCTCGGCGCACGACAGCTTGTGCGGCCAGCCATAGTTAACCGAGTTGGCCGCCACGAGGAACGGCAGCAGGCGGTGCGAACCCGAACGCAGCTGGTACGGCAGCTCCTGCACCTTGGCCCACGAGCAGTCGATAACCGAGCTGCTCGCCCGCGGGAGACAGCACCACGCCGCGGAACGACACGCCAGGCTTCATGGACTTGCCGTAGCCGAAGCGGCACAGCTTGCGGCCGCAGCGCCACGGGGAAGGACCGCCGCTTGAAGCTCGTCTCGCTCTCCTCGTCGCCGCGCTGCGCTGCGCGTGGGGGTGCGCGCTCCTGCTGCCGGTGGCGCTGGTGGCCGCCGCCGCTGCTGCCACCGGCCTTGGCCCTGCGCGCGTGCGGTCGGTCGCTGTTCTTCTTGCCCATGACGATGCGCCAGAGCGACTCAGCGCCGAGTGACGTGAGCGTGCCCGACAACGTGGCCCACACTGAATAGGGGTATGAGATCCTATGTGACGTGTGAGAAAAGGGAACACAGTGTTCCCTTTTCGGAGTGTTAATGTAATGGGGTTACACAGCCTGTAACTGGGTTACAGAGCAGTACAGTCGGACTGTACTGCGTTAGGTGTGCCACGCTAACATTTGCCGGGTACATTTTGGGATTAGTGTGACCAACACTAATCCATACGTAAATTCGGTCGGAGCGTCCGTGACTGGTCACGGACGCCTCCCAAAATACATGCATTAGGGATTAGAGGTTTGGTACCTAGGCAGAACGCTAAACAATAAGGCAGTTCTCATTTTGGACACTAGCACAGACTTCCATTCATTTGTATTGAACTGTACAGTGAACTGTACAGTTTGTATACAAATTTGTATACGCTTCCTTACACGCGCTAGTGTAAGCCAGTAACCGAGCGTAAGCCTCGCCCGGTTACACCTGGTAGCACTTTGTAGTCCGTCCAACGACCGACTACATCTCGTGCTCAACATGAATGAGCACGCGGGAGAGAACCTACCACTGGACGCCGGCGCGTCCAGCGGTACCCACGTGATCACGCGAGAGGTGTGTCCACACCTCTCCGATTCGGAATGGGCTGCGTTCCAACGATTGGCGGCAATCGTTGGAGAGACTTCGGTCGCAGCCATGCTGCGCTCGCAGACGCAGGACCAACACCTGGCTGCGATTCGCGGGTTCATGCTCAATGAACTCGAGCAGCAGCAGCAGAAGCGCACTGCTTCTGCTGGTGATGGAGCGCGAGGCGCGTCCATCAAGCTGACGGTACCTCCCTACCACGGGAGAAAGGACGAACCACTCCTGCGGTGGTTCGTGGAGTTGGAAGACTCCATCACGCTTCGTCGGATCACGGATCCGACGACCCAGGTCATGTTCGCCATGTCCTGTTTGGGCGGCAGCGCACGGCGCTGGGCCTACGGACGTAGGCTCGCCGAACCTACGTGCTTCAGCACGTACGAGGACTTTAAGCGCGAGCTGCGCGGGTCGTTCGAACCCGCGCAGAACGAGTTCCGCTCGAGGGCTCAGTTCCTCGAGCTGAAGCAGGGTAAGCTGGATATCCATGCTTACGCGGAGCGAGCTCATTATCTCGCTTCGAACATCGTGAGCGATCCGCTCACGGAGTCCACGAAAGTCGTGACCTTCATGAAAGGTCTCGTAGATGGGCCTGTGAAGTCCCATCTCTTTCGCGTCTACCCCAAGACGCTGCAGGAAGCAATTGATGTTGCTTTCTCGGAGGACTTCAGCCTGCGCCAGGCTGAAGAGTACTCGGCGGTTCAGCATCGGCGTTCTCGGCCGAGGGCCGATGAGCCAGAGCCGATGGATCTCTCCACTGCTGCTGTCGCCCCTCGACAGCAGCCATACAAGATGCCAAAGCACGAGCAGCAGTGCTTTGTGTGTGGCCGCACTGGCCACTACGCTCGTGAGTGCACGCGTGGAGGCTCGCGTGCACCTCAGCGCGGCGGTCGTGCTGGCGGATATCGCCAGCACCGGCCAGCAAAAAACGTGGTGAACCAGTAGGGGCGGGGCGTCCTACTGGTGTGGTGGCGTCACATGTCGATGTCGGACACGTGACGGCCACGGCCCCCAGTGAGAGAGGCTCTCACTGCAGCGACGAGAACGATTCAGAGAGTGTAACGGGCCTAGAGTACCCGTTACGTTGCTTGCACGCTAGCGCCCTTGAGGAAGCTTGGAGCCTCGAGCAAGCTCGAGGCAGGTCTGCTTTAGGGGGGAAAATTCGACTCTGATTGATGATTGGCCCTTGAGGGCCCGGCCAGCCAATGGCCGTTAAGTAATGTTGTCGCTGATTGGCTGGAAGGGTGCTGCGACACCACTTTCAGCCAATCACTGACTGACACGACTGAACCCAGGCGGCCTTTGGCCTGGGGAGGTAAAACCTACCTACAAATGTAAAAACCCTACCTACAAATGCAAACCTACCTACAAATGTAACGAAGCCCCGTTACATCACCCCCTTCTCAAAATTCGCGCAAGAGGCGCGAAGAACAAAAATAGAAACGGAAATCGCAGGGCGCCTCGAAGATCGAGGCGGGACGAGGAGCGGGAAGCGGAAAGCGGCGACGACGATGGAGCGGCGACGAGGCGGCGAGCGCAGCGCTCGCGCCGATATGGCGCGCCGTATGGTAGCACCAGGGACGGCTGCGCCGCAAGGAAAAGTGGCGTCGGTCGCACCGACGCCCAACACCACGACTGGATCCGAGCCAACCGACACTTCGGCAATGGCGGAACGTGAGAAGACCGACGCGGACGACCGGCAGGCACGCGTGGTCGTGGAGCCCGAAGAGGAGATGAACCAAGGCACGGCCGACGCGCGGGACTCCCGCGCGAGCATGGCGCCGTCAGCTCCGGCGCCTCAAGCGACGCAGACGGTCGCACCAACGGTCGGGACTGCGTCGTCAAGCTCGATCGCGCCGCGGCATGTGATGGACTCTCACTTGGCTCGATGGGACCTCTGGGACTTGGGTGGTGCCGTGCGTCCGGACGCTCCGGACGCGATGCGCGAGTACTTCCGTCGGTTCCGCGCGCTTCGCGGAAAGTCACTCGAAGGTGTCGACGCCGAAGCTCTTCGGCGCTCGTGGACGGCCTTCATCGCGCGCTGGAACGCGCACCAAGAGTCAGGAGCTGGTTTCCTCGCGGACTTGGAGCGCCGCGAGATTGCTCGCGGCCGATACTCGCTGGAAGAGCTTCGCCAGCAGATCTGCACGATGGCTTGGGACTACTGGGGCCGCGGCGTCTACCGCTTTTGCTACGTCCACCACGTGGAAGGTTGTCGTCACTGCTATCCTGCGACTCGGTACTCGGCCGAGACTTGGCAGCAGAACGTCGCTGAATTCCCGCTCGACGATGACGAGCGTCTCTGGATTGGTCTGTACGACCGCGCTCGATCTCAGCGCGCCCAAGCGATTATTCGCGGCGGTGGCCGCCGGCGTGAGCGGAGCCGCTCTCCGCTCGAACGTCACTCGCGGAGTCGCGAGCGACAGCGTCGTCGACTCGAAGACCGACGACCAGAACCTCGTTCGCGCTCGCCCCGGCAGCAGCCGGGGGATGACTGGCGTCATAGTCGTTCACCACGTCAGGAACATCGCGATGAAGCTGCGAGCGCGGCTCCCATGTATCATCCTCGGGAGGATACCCGAGCCAGCGGACGCGGTACCGCCGATCACGCGGGATGGCCAAGCTACTCGACGCAGAGTGGCGGCCAAGCGCACGAGGAGGATCCTCGTGCTCCACGATGCGCTCCACAATCCAGCGCACCGCACCCGACGCGTCAAGGAGAGGAGGCGGTCCGTCGCGATGGTACTCATGGCGGCTCGTATCTTGGGCTTCACGGTCGGGAGGCGTTCTTCGCGCGCGAGTTGGACGACGCTCGGGACCGGATGGAGGAGCTCGAGCGACGGCTCGAGCAGGCGGAGGACGCCCGTATTGCGGACCGCCAAGTGCTTCAGCGCATCGACCAGCGCTCTCAAGACTCGCGCGAGCGGATGCGGGGATTGGAGACGCAGGTTCTCGGAGCGGGGCGGTCGGGGACTCGGCCCCGACATCTGTTTCCGACGCAGCGCCAGCTGCGCCGCCAAGGTCTGCCGACGATGGAGACTCGGAGCGATCCGAAGAAGGGACGACCGCCGGGAGGTAACGCTTGAGCCGCCCGACGTAGAACGTAGGGTGTAACCGCATTGACGTTGGAATATCGAGCGTGTAGGCGTTTCCAATAACCTTCAGCACTCTGAAGGGCCCAATAAAGCGTGGCGCGAGTTTGCTTGCGCCTAAGTTCGTCACAGCTGAGGGACGGATGCCTTCAGTCGACAGCAGCACTCGGTCGCCGACCTTGAACGTTGCAGTGTTTCGGCGCCCGCGCCGATCTGCGTTCTCTTTCTGCTTGTCCGCGGCCGCTTGAAGCGCGTCGCGGACGAATCTCACGATGGCTTGGCGCTGTAGCACGAAGTCTGACGCCGCCCGAGCGTCGCTCGGGAGCACTGCAGGCTTGGGATCGAAATTCGCCATCAATGGCGCGGCGGGAAACGCCGCGCCGCCGCGCACCGCGACTGTGTGCGCTGGGTCGATCAACTCTCGCGACGCCCAACGCGAGAGAGCATTTGATGTTGTGGTGTGCGGCCTTGACCGCGGGTTAACGGCTGTTGCGTTGATCGCCGGTGATGGACTCGGCGTGGCAGGTGGGCCAACGCCATGATCCGGGCCGAGCGGGTTACTCGGCCCGCCTGACTCGTGTTGGAACCCGGAACTGTCGTCTTCATTCTGAACTGGACATGCCGACAGGGGGACGCCCGTTGGTGGCACTGTCGCATGCGTTCCTCCCCCACCAAGAGTGGAGACAGGTTGCGCCGTGGGGGCTCCCACGGCAAGCATTGCGGGAACACGCGGGTGACGCGCGTTGTTCACGAAGAACGGCGTCAACCCGGACGACGCGTGGATCGCGTTGTTCAGCGCGAACTCGGCGAGCGGGAGGAACTCGGACCATTCCGAGTAAGACGTCGCATAGCTGCGAAGGACGTCTTCGACCACGCGGTTGACGCGCTCCGTCTGACCGTCCGTCTCGGGGTGAGCCGCCGTCGACATCATGAGGCGGGTCCCCATGAGCTCGAAGAGACGTGTCCAGAACGCCGAGGTGAACCTCGGGTCGCGGTCAGAGACGATTGATTCCGGCAGACCGTGATGCCGGAAGACGATGTCCAGGAAGATCGCTGCGGTCTCTTCCGCAGTGACGTTTGGCGTCACAGGAGCAAGATGCACCATCTTGCTGAACCGGTCGACGAAGACCACGATGCCGGTGTTTCCTTTGGAGTCGCGTGGAAGGCCAAAGACAAAGTCCATGCTCACCGAGCGCCATGCCTCGGTCGCGATTGGCAAGGGACTGAGCGGCGCTTGCGACGACGCCGACGGCTTCACACGCTGGCAGATCTCGCATGTTCGCACCCATTTGCGAACCCACTTGTACATGTGGGGCCAGAAGTAATGGCGCGAGAGAGCTGCGGCGGTCTTCTCGCGGCCCAAGTGTCCGCCAGTCGGAGCATCGTGGTACTCGTGAACCACACGAGCACGGAGATCGGCATCATTCGGAACAACAACCCGCGGTGGGTCGAAGACATCGGCGCGATAGGTGAGGAGATCACCGTCGAGTGCGTAACGCTCGACGTGCGTGCGCGTTGGACGCGACAGTGCCGCAAAAGTGTCGTCCGAGGGAGCGCGCAGATGCTTGATGATCGCAGCGTAGAAGGGATCTTCGGTGTACGCTTCGGCGAGTTGGTTTCGCAACGGTATCACGGGCGTTGTCGCCGTTGTGTTGAGACCCGCGGCTGCACACATGTTGCAGTCTTCATCTTGGTCGTCATCAACATCGATCAAGGGGCCGGTTGCAGAACGCGGATCATAATCGGGTCTCCGCGAGAGTGCGTCTGCCAGAATGTTCGACTTGCCCGGCTTGTAATGCACGACGAAGTTGTATTCGGCGAAGAATGAGAGCCAACGCGCCATGCGTTGTGACAAATGGGGGCTCTTCGTCGCTGTCCTCAGCGAAGCGTGATCGGTGTAGATCGCGAACGTCTGTTCGCCCAGCAGGTAGACGCGGAATTTGGTCAGCGCGTAACGCATCGCAAGGAGCTCCTTGTCGTGGACCGGATAGTTACGCTCCGCAGGCTTCAACTGCCGAGACTGGTAGCTCACGACGCGCTCATGACCGTCATCATCAAATTGCATGAGCGCGCAGCCGATTGCAAAATCACTAGCATCGCAGACGACATGATACGGCTTGGAATCGTCGGGCAACATCAGAATTGGCGCAGAGGCGAGGCTCTGCTTGACAGACGTGAATGCTGCTTGGTGTTCGGGACGCCACGACCACGTGGCGTCTTTCTTCAACAGCGACGACAGCGGCTGGATGAGTGCGGCGTAATTCTTCGTATACTTGTGCAAGTAATTCGCCAGTCCGAGCCACTGGCGCAGCTCCGTTTGGTTCGTGGGCACTGGCCACGAGCAGATCGAAGTCACCTTCTCAGGGTCCGCACGGACACCTCCCCGTCCGACATAGCAGCCGAGCACCGGAATCTCCGGCGCACAGAAGATGCACTTCTTCAGGTTCGCGTACAGCTTGTTCTTCCTCATCACGTCGAAGACTTGACGAAGATGGCTCAAGTGAACTTGCACCTCTGATGATCTCTCGGATGCTTTGCTGTGGATGAAGATGTCGTCGAAATAGCTCGGCGCGAAGTCTCTGAGCGGGCGAAGGACATGTGAAACCATGCGATTGAACGTCGCAGGTGCATTCTTCAGACCTTGAGGCATGACGAGCCACTCCCAGAGCATTCCGCTGGGAGTACTAACAGCAGTCAGCGGGATATCGGACTCGCGCATCAGGATCTGGTAGAAGCCATCGGTCAGATCGATGGCGCTGAAGATTGTGCTTCCCGACATGGAGTCCAGCACCATGTCTTTTCGAGGGATCGGCGTTTGCGCAGGGATCGTCGCGTCATTGAGCTTGTTGAAGGCATGGACGATGCGCCAGCCGCCGGTGGCCTTCTTGACACAGAAGGTCGGGCTCGAGTGTGGCGAGACACTCTCACGAACATGGCCTGCCTGCCGACGGGCTTCGAAGAACTCATCAATTGCTTCAACTTGCTGGCGCGGGAGGGGCCATTGTCGGGTCACGCAATACTTCGAGCCTGGCACGAGATCGATCTCGTGCCTCACGCCACGATCAGCTGGGAGCTGAGCCGGAATCTTCTCGGGGAACACATCTTCATACTCACGAGCGAGCTCGTAGACTGGGTTTCCGAATTCACGCAATGCGTCCCAGGATTGCGCTGTGAAGCGCTCCTCCCTCGCAGATTTTGGCTCCGCGCCGACTGGTCTGCGGTCGCTGCTTGAGTCGATGTTCGTGATCAAGCACACTTGCTCCAGCTCGCCGTCGCGAATCTCGCGGGTGAAACGTTTCCACGAGAGGCCCGGGAGTCGGATGAGCGACGCAGCGTCGCGAGGGGGATCCGCGAGTCGATAGGAGGATACGCGCGACGAGTTGTCGGCGAGAAGTTCCGCGACCTGGACCGTGGTTGTTTCCGGCGCCGCCGTCGGATCACCACTTACGCGGACGGCGGCGCCTCTGCGTCTTCGCCGTCGTCGATTCTTCCGCAATCGCCGCGAGCCACTGCTCGGGGCTGAAGACCGACTCTCGTCACTCGAGGAGTCCGCTGACTCACTCGAGATGTTACTCGAATGTTGGTACGAGGTCGCGCGCGTCGCGATCGTTGGTAGTGGGAGCCGCTGCTCGACCATACCCTCGTACTTCTCCCTCTCTCGACGCGGAACAAGATCCGCGTTGGCACTCTGCGGGAGCCCCTGCTCGACCGCACGCTTGTGTTTCTTCATATCGCGACGCGGAACGCGATCCGCGCCAGCTCTCTGTGGGAGCCGCTGCTCAACCACGTGGTCATCGCAAGTTGCCGAAGCGCAGACAACACACTGAGGGCCATCGCTCACTCTTGGTGTGGTCTTCGCCGTGGATTGAGGATCCACGACAGCAACGTGCGGCCACTTCTCAGGAACCGCTAATAGTTGCGCGAACGTCGCGCTGACGTCGTACCCACGACGTCGCTTCACCGATTGAGACAGCCAGTCGATGTCTGGCTGGTAGCGCATTAGCCACGGCATCCCGAGAATGCAGTCAAACGAGAGGCTCAAGTCGATCACCAGGAACTCGTCGAGACTGGTGAACCCGTCGAACTCGTACGACAGCATTACAGACTTCCGGGGGAGGAGCCGAGGCTTTCCGTCGGCGAGCTTCACGGACATCTCGCCTGGACCTTCACGCACGCGGATACCCGCGGGGAGATCAGACAGGCAAGACGCGCGGACGAAGTTGTTCGTCGCTCCTGAATCGAGAAGGGCTCGCAGAGGTCGTCGCGCTCCGGCGACGTGAAGCCGAACAACTATCAGCCTTGTGTCGCCGCGCGAGGTGGTAGCATTGAACTGTGCGTGGAGCACAGTGGGGCTAGGAGGTCGGGCTGCTGCCGGGGGACCCGGACCTCCATTCCAGCCAGTAGGGCGCCCCGCGCCTACTGGACCTGCTCGTTTTTTGGCAGCGCGGGCGAGGTAGCGTCGGCAGCTTCCGATGCTTCAACGACCGCGACCACAGGAGCCGGAGCGCGGCACACCGCCGCGCGATGACCCGGCTTCTGACAGCGAAAGCAAATGATCAAACGGGGTCCGCGACCGCCTTGACCACCTCGACCTTCGCGTCCAGCGCGTGAGTCTGACGACCGGGATGACCCGGCCGAGCCGTACTCGATCGCATCAATCTCCATGGGCTCCGGGCCGCCGTTGGCACGTTCCTCAGCAGAGGCCGCGCGTGCATACGACGCGGTCACGGTGTAGTCCTCGCGGAGCGCGAGGGCGAATGCGGCTTCAAGCGTCTGCGGTTCGTCGCGAGTCAGGCAGTAGCGAGTCATACCCTCGCGCATGCCGTAGACGAACACGTGGACTTGAGACGCCATGTCGATCGGATGCGTCACCACGCATGAAGCCAAGTGGCGCGTCTTCTGCACGTAATCGCGCATGCTCATTCTGCCTTGCTTGAGGGCGAAGAACGCCGCGCGCATCCGCGACTCATCTTGGGGCGGCTCGAACGCGAGGCGAAGGTCGTCCTGAAGGCTCTTCAGGGTGTCGAACGCATCTGGCTCGGTGACCAGCTTGCCGAGCGCCCATTCCTTGGCCTTGCCCGTCAGACGCGAGATCAGGAAGTTGACCTTGGACGGCTCCATCTCGATGCGTCGAGATGAAATCGCGAGCTCCACCTCGCGATACCATCGGTTCAGAGGCAGTCGGTCATTACCGACGCCGGAGTAAGTGGACGTCTCCAACTTGACCACTTCGTTCTTCATGGAGTGCGAGGGAGTCGATGCTCGCTGTTTCGCATCAGCGAGCTCGCGTTCCATGAACTGTTGCGCAGCCAGACGGTGGGCTTCGGTCGACCCTGATCGCAGCAGGGTCGTCACGAGGGCCTCGCCCGCCGCATCCGCGAGGCGGTGGAGGGCATCCCACTCGATCGAAGTAAGATGAGGGAAGTCTTCGAACTGGATATCCGCACTCATCTTGACTTGGCCGTTGGAAGGACTACGAAGTGCTACCAGGTGTAACGGGCCTAGAGTACCCGTTACGTTGCTTGCACGCTAGCGCCCTTGAGGAAGCTTGGAGCCTCGAGCAAGCTCGAGGCAGGTCTGCTTTAGGGGGAAAATTCGACTCTGATTGATGATTGGCCCTTGAGGGCCCGGCCAGCCAATGGCCGTTAAGTAATGTTGTCGCTGATTGGCTGGAAGGGTGCTGCGACACCACTTTCAGCCAATCACTGACTGACACGACTGAACCCAGGCGGCCTTTGGCCTGGGGAGGTAAAACCTACCTACAAATGTAAAAACCCTACCTACAAATGCAAACCTACCTACAAATGTAACGAAGCCCCGTTACAGAGAGGCTGATCGTTCTCGAGGTGAACACGGAGGGTCGGACTCTCCAAGCATTGGTGGACTCTGGCGCGTCGAACAACTTCGTTCGACGTCAGAGCCTACGAGGATTACGTTTCGAGGAGAAGGGAATCCCTCGAAGCGAGTTGGTGGTTCGACTGGCGACTGGCGCCAGTCTGAACGTTCGGAAGCGCGTGGTTTCCCTGCGCTTCCGCTACAAGAAGCGAGTCTTCAAGGAAGACCTTGTCGTCCTGGACTTGGACGACAAGTACGACATGATTCTGGGGATGCCGTGGTTGCAACGGCATGTCCCCGTGATCGACTGGAACACGCAGTCGATCACAAGGTTCGATACGGATAACAATCGTACAGCCGCGACGGCTGTACGTGCAACAGAGAGCGTGAGCCCTGTTAGCGCTGCAGCTGTATCGAACGATACAGTTGACTGTATGGAAGGGACGACAGTGAGCGATGGCCCTGTCAATCCCTCCCGACAAGTCAAGAAGCGTGCCGCTCGCAAAGGTTGCGAGCGCAGCAAGAGTCTCTCGGTTCTGGGAACCGAGAGCAGGCGCTGTGCGCCGAGCGCTCCTCAATCGGATGAGGACGCTGAGAGCATTTCCCCTCTGCCGCGGACGAGCGGGCAGAGCGAGGTCAGCGAGACGTCTCTTTCCCGGGGAAAGGAGACGCGCAGCCCGTGCATTCCCACGGGCGGCAGTGAGCAAAGCACGCTCGCTGCGGAGCCCCTCCAGACTGGGTCTGAAGAGGAGGCCAAGGCCGAACACGATGACAGGGTCCGTGTTCGTGTCGACTCTGGGCAGTCGACGCGCGTAAACAAGCGCGATGTCAAGGCGATCAGCGCCTTGACGCAGACCTGCACTGGCGTTGAGTGCAGAGTCGTTGAGGTTGAGGAGCCTCCGAGGACAGCCTCGGAGCTGACAAACCTCCCAGCTTTAAGCTGGAAGAAGTTCTCTCGAGAGCTGCGCGAAGGCGCTCTCGAGCAGGTGTGCATCATCTCTGAGGAAGAGACGATGGTTGATGTCGACAAGAGGGTCGAGGAGTTGAGGCAACTCCTCGTTGATCCCGCTCCGGAGGGCGAGGACACCCTCGGCGCTAAGACCAAGCGCGAGCGATTTGAGGAACAGAGCTGGGACTCCCTCAAATCGAGCCCGTTCTACGACGTGCTGCGAGAATACGCAGACGTATTCCCGGACGAGGTTCCGGAGGAACTCCCCCGCGATAAGGGAGTGCGACACGAGATCGATCTCGTGCCGGGCACGAAGTACTGTGTCACGCGGCAATGGCCATTGCCGCGCGATCAAGTGAAAGCCATCGACGAGTTCTTTGAAACTCGTCGAAAGGCAGGACAAGTGAGGGAGTCGGTCTCCCCTCACAGCGCACCAACGTTCTGTGTCAAGAAGGCACAGGGCGGATGGCGCATCGTTCACGCTTACAACAAGCTGAACGATGCGACGGTACCGGCGCAGACGCCGATACCGAGGAAGGACGTCATCATCGACTCGATGAGCGGGAGCACGATCTTCAGTGCTCTCGATCTGCGTGACGGATTCTATCAAATCCTCATGCGTGAGCAGGACATCCCGCTCACGGCAGTGAGCACCCCGAGCGGCATGCTCTGGGAGTGGCTGGTGATGCCACAGGGACTTAAGAACGCTCCTGCCACCTTCAACAGATGCGTCACGCATCTGCTGCGCTCGGTGCGTGACTTCGCACCGAGTTACTTCGATGATGTGTTCGTTCACAGCAAGGCTGTGGACGGGAAGTCCGATGTGGAGATGCATCGAGAGCATCTCCGTCGTCTTCTTGTGCTGATGCGCCAGCACAAGTTGTACGCAAACCTGAAGAAGTGCATCTTCGGTGCGCACGAGATACCCGTGCTCGGGTGTCTCGTCGGACGCAATGGCGTTCGCCCTGACCCAGAGAAGGTCAGGGTGGTCAACGAGTGGCCAGTTCCCACGAACGTCAAGGAACTGAGGCAGTTCCTTGGTCTCGCCACGTACTTGTGCAAGTACGTGAGCAACTACGCAGAGCGGATCCGTCCACTCTCGTCTCTCCTGAAGAAAGACGTGCCGTGGACGTGGTCGCCTGAGTGTCAGGCGGCCTTTGTGACAGTCAAGCAGGGCTTGACTGAAGCGCCGGTCCTCGCTATCGCGGACCAGGACAGACCATTTCATGTTGTCTGTGATGCATCCGATTTCGCAATCGGATATGCGCTGATGCAGCGCGATCACGAGGAACGTGATCGCGTGGTGTACTACCAGTCACGTCAGCTGAAACCAGCTGAGCGGAATTACCCCGTACATGACAAGGAACTCCTTGCCATGAAGTACGCTCTCGCGAAGTTCCGCGTCTATCTGCTGGGAGATAGACCGTTCGTGGTCTACACGGACCATGCGTCTTTACGAACAGCCGTAAAGACGCCGCACCTCTCTCAAAGGATGGCCAGGTGGCTGTCCTTCTTCGCAGAGTACAACTTCCGGGTTGAGTACAAACCCGGAAGGCTGAACGTCATTGCTGACGCGCTGTCGCGTCGTCCTGACTACGCAGTCAGGACGGAGGTCACTGCGAACACGATCAGCGCTCGCAGCGCAGACAAGCCATCGTCGACCTTGCTCGACGATGTCCGAGCAGCGTATGCGTTTGACGACGACGTCAAACGCTTGGTTGAATATGCAGAGACGCCGTCACCAGCGTCTCTCAAGGCTCTGCCTCCGCATTTGCGTGCACGGGTTCATCGATATGCCGTGCACGATGGATTACTGCTGTATCGTGCAGTCGACGATGGCGTTGACCGCATTGTGGTGCCAGACGATGAGGATCTGAAGTTGCGGATCCTCTTCGAGTACCATGACTCCCCAACAGCGGGTCATCTCGGTCGCGAGAAGACGTATCTTCTTCTCGCGCGCGACTTCTACTGGCCGCACCAGTACAAGTGGGTCCGCAAGTACGTGCGTGCTTGCGAGGTTTGCCAGCGCGTCAAACCGGCGCCTGTATCCCAGGCGCCGCTCAAGTCACTGCCGATTGCATCGGAGTGCTGGGAGTCCATTTCAATGGACTTCGTCTTCGGACTCCCGCCTGACGCGCGACGACGCACAGGCGTCGTCGTATTTGTTGACCGATTCAGCAAGATGGTGCATCTTGCTGCGGTTCCCAAGACGGTCACAGGCGCACAGACAGCGCGCCTGTTCGTTGATACTGTCTTTCGAGCTCACGGCATGCCGCGTGAGATCGTATCGGACCGTGATCCACGGTTCCGCGGCCGATTCTGGCAAGAAGTTTTCAAACTTCTTGGAACTCAGTTGTCAATGTCGACAACTGACCATCCCGAGACCGATGGTCAGACCGAGCGCGTCAACCGCGTGCTCGGTGACGTGCTGAAAAGCTACGCTCACTCATTCGAGAGTTGGAGCGAGTGCTTGTCGATGGCCGAGTTCGCCATCAACAACTCGGTGCATGTCTCGCACGGACATACACCGTTCTTCGTGAATGCCATGCGGCATCCACGCTTGCCGACCGTCCTGGGGACGATCGCTCCTACCTTAAGTGGGGGAGGACCCGCAGATTTGACACCCAATCTGCAGGAACGGAGTGGCATATCGGACAGACAGCGTGAAACGCTGTCTGCAACAACGGCAGGGACGGCTGCGCACAAGCCGTCCAAGGACTTCCTAGAGCGCCGACAAACCGTGATCCGGTTTGTCCAGGATGCGCTTGCAGCTTCTGTGGATCGACAGAAGCTGAATGCCGACAAACATGGCAGGCAAAACACAAATGAATTCGAAACGGGTTCATTAGTGCTGTTGAGCACTTACAACCTGCCTAGACATGCAGTGTCCGACTTCGGAGCGAGCAAACTCGCTCCGCGCTACATTGGACCGTTCACGGTGCTCGCGCGCCGTGGTACAGCATACACACTGGACATCCCGTCCAGTATGCAACTGCATCCGACGTTCTACGTCGGACGCCTCAAGCCGTACCGCCAGTGGCGCGAGCCCGAGAGCTCCGAGGGAGCTCCCGCTAATCCGAGTCGTCCGAGCGAGGACTCGCGAGGCGACGAGTCAGCTCGTCCACCTTCTCGACGAGGCGACCGACCCTCATCGAGAGGTTCGAGTGTTCCTGCGAGAGGCGAGCGTTCTCCGCCTTTCTCTCAGCCACTTCAGCTTGAAGGCGAGCAAGCTGAAGCGCCACCTCGTACGAGGTTGGCAACGCCGTCGACTGAGGAGTCGACGCGGGGTATTCACCCACCACCGCCACCGCCGCTGCGCGACGCGGCAGGCCAGACTCGCTGGATCGTCCAGCGAATCGTTGCGCATCGTGAGCCTCGGGGCTCCCGAGGTCATCGTCGCTTTCGTATTCGTTGGAGAGGATTCCCTCCCCAACACGACACGTGGGAGCCACGGAACGTCCTGATGGAAGACGTTCCGGAAATGGTGAGGGCGTACGAGGCCCTGCACTGTTAGCAGCATACGAGCTGACGTATGCTGCAGGCGTCGCCATCGCCGACGGCGCCTGAGGGAACAGCGCATTGCGCTGAGTGATGATGCTCGTGGGTACGCTGAAGCTCCCGTACCCACGCAACTCGCGCTCCGTCAGACGACGGGCGCCGAGCACACAGCTCGGACACTCCCTGTTGTGCGGCACCGCACAGGGAATGTCCGCCGCCATGCACGCATCGTGCAGGCGTTCCACACGACCATGCGCACTGAAGCGCATGTGACGTTCGCGCGCGTTGGCCAGCCGTCTGCGATAGCCGGCTGGGTCCTTGTTGAAGTTTTCAACAAAGGCACTCCAACTTTGCGCAAGTGCCTGAGGGACAGGCACTTTGCTTCGGTCGGACACATGCTTGCCCGACCGCCATCGGAGCTCATGGAAGAGCCCGATGTAGTAATCGCGCCGCTCGGTCGGGGAGGCGAAGGCCATGGAGGCTGCCTCCTCGTCGTCTGTGATGCGCTCACAGACGTACAACAGCTCCGCATGCGGCGGAGCTGACGTGGCGTACCAGCGCTTGATCAGCGCTTCGTCCGGCATCCAAACCGGACGCTCGGGTGCAGCAGACCCTGCACCCACGCTGAGGGACGACGTGCCGTCGTCGCCGCCGTCGTACTTGACCACAGAAGAGCGATGCTCGCTCTTCTGGCGCTTGGCAGCCATGTCGTCCGCGCGCGAAGGCGAATCGCGCGCGCGCCGCGAGCCCGAGCTGGGCCTCGCAGGCAAAGAGTCTTCAACACGATCGCCGCGTGGCGATCGTGGCGGTGTCGACTGCATACAGTCGACAAGGAACTCCATGTCGATCGCTGGGGCCTTGATCGACGCGAGCACAGACGCTGTGCTCGCGGGCTGGTCGATCCGCGCCGCGTGAGCGCTCGCAACGCGCTCACGATACTCGCCGACCGAAAGCCTTTCGGTCGGTGCAGCCGCTGCTGCAGTCGTCGTCGCCTTGGCCGCCGCCGCCGCCGCGACCTCGTCGGAGCGCGCGCTCATGATCGATGAGCACGTCGGGAACAGTCGAGAAGCTTCTCGACTGAAGGGCGTTTTCATGTCACTGCTCATGTCACTGTTCATGGCACTGCTCATGACACTGCTCATGTCACTGTTCATGACACTGCTCATGACACTGCTCATAACACTGCTCATGACACTGCTCATGACACTGCTCATAACACTGCTCATGACACTGCTCACCAGTCACGTGTATACTGTATAGTATACACTCAGATGCACCATTTAGTATACATATCATATGTATACTATACGATATACACACCGTTTGTATACTATACGGTCTGGTATACTCGTACCTTAACGGGGGGGTGGTGTAATGGGGTTACACAGCCTGTAACTGGGTTACAGAGCAGTACAGTCGGACTGTACTGCGTTAGGTGTGCCACGCTAACATTTGCCGGGTACATTTTGGGATTAGTGTGACCAACACTAATCCATACGTAAATTCGGTCGGAGCGTCCGTGACCAGTCACGGACGCCTCCCAAAATACATGCATTAGGGATTAGAGGTTTGGTACCTAGGCAGAACGCTAAACAATAAGGCAGTTCTCATTTTGGACACTAGCACAGACTTCCATTCATTTGTATTGAACTGTACAGTGAACTGTACAGTTTGTATACAAATTTGTATACGCTTCCTTACACGCGCTAGTGTAAGCCAGTAACCGAGCGTAAGCCTCGCCCGGTTACAGTTAAGTACGAAAGTTTCGTACTTAAACTGCGGAAAAGGGAGCAGAGTGTTCCCTTTTCTCACACGTCACAGGATGGCATGCCCCCGAAAGGGGAAACTGAGGTAGGTACAAGGATGGGTACACAATCAGTTCCAAAACATGGTATCAGTGGAAAATATTCTGCAAACTGAACGCATTTACTAAATACGGTGAAAAAACGAAAATACATGTACTAAACACGGTGGAAACACGAAAATACATGTACCAAACAAGGTACGTTTTGTCAATTGAACATGTTCATTTTACAAAAATACCTTGTTTTGTAAGTGTATTTTCGTGTTTCCACCGTGTTTAGTACATGTATTTTCGTTTTTTCACCGTGTTTGGTAAATGTATTCCTCATCTTATCATGGTTCTGGAAAAAAAGTGTTTTCAACGTGTATTCTCGTCAGAACTCGGTTGACTCCATTCCCCAACTCTGAATCTCCCGCACTTGTGACATTGCCTCCCTCGTCAGTGTGGCCCACATGTTAAATCCGCCTGGTCGTGACAAAGCCACACAAAAAACGGCCGCCGTCGCCGCGATCTTTGCTTGCTGTGTTTGTGCACGAGGGAGTCCCGCCCTTTGCTTGCTCCGGCCGAGCGCCATGTTCCCCCTCTGGGAATGGAATCAGGTTGCTTGCTCCAGGTCCGGACCGTGTCCGCGCTGCGTCAACCGAGTGTCTCTCTCGCCTCGCGTCGCCCCAGCCAGTGCCGAGCCGTGGTTCTATGCATTTTTCTTCAACCAACAACGGGTTTGTGTGACAAGACCGTGTCATCTCCGTGCAACGGGTCGGTCCGCGACGACCCGATTCGGACACTTCAAACCCGCCCGTTTCCACCTCTCGAGCGTTTGCCGAGTGTTTCGGCGGCCCGTCTCTTTTCATCACCAGACCCGTCACTAGGTTGATTGCACACAGGAATTGCGATTCGGGCCGGGTCTGTACCACTCACCACCATTCGGGCCGGACCCGACCCGACGCATCAACGTCACTGTTCGTTTCTATGCCCCCGCGCGGCGCTCCAAGCAGCCAACGGGTCGGGGATTGCGAGCTTTGGGGTCCGATAAAGATTCCTCCCCCTCGATGGGGTCGGCCGCCGCTTCCGATGCCCAACGGCTCATTTCGGAATCTCCCTCGGGTCCCACAAGCCTCGACTTCCTCTTCCTCTTCCAGTTCCTCCCCCACCTCTCGACACCATGGGTCTCCTCGACATTGTGCAGCCGGGCGTCCTCAACGGCGAGGATGTCTACAAGGTCTACAAGTACGCGCAGGAGCACAACTTCGCCATCCCGGCCGTCAACGTGACGTCGTCGAGCACGGCGAACGCGGCGCTGCAGGCCGCGCGCGACATCAAGTCGCCCATCATCATCCAGACGTCGAACGGCGGTGCCGCCTTCTTCGCCGGCAAGGGCATCGACAACAAGAACCAGCACGCGTCCGTGCAGGGTGCGATCGCCGCCGCGTACCACGTGCGCCACATGGCCAAGCACTACGGCATCCCGGTGATCCTCCACTCGGACCACTGCGCCAAGAAGCTGCTGCCGTGGTTCGACGGCATGCTCGAGGCCGACGAGGCGTACTTCAAGGAGCACGGTGTTCCCCTCTGGAGCTCGCACATGCTCGACCTGTCGGAGGAGTCGCTCGAGGAGAACGTGCAGACGTCGAAGAAGTACTTCGAGCGCATGGCCAAGATGGGTCTGATCCTCGAGATCGAGCTGGGCATCACGGGCGGTGAGGAGGACGGCGTCGACAACAGCGACGTCGACAACGCCTCGCTGTACTCGCAGCCGTCGGACATTCTGTACGCCGTGAACGAGCTCGGCTCGATCTCGCCGTACTACACGATCGCCGCTGCGTTCGGCAACGTGCACGGTGTGTACAAGCCGGGCAACGTGAAGCTCCACCCGGAGATCCTTGGCGACTTCCAGAAGCACGTGAAGGCGGAGAAGCAGACGGAGTCGGACAAGCCGGTGTTCTTCGTGTTCCACGGCGGCTCGGGCTCGACGGCCCAGGAGATCCAGACGGCCGTCGGCAACGGCGTCGTCAAGATGAACATCGACACGGACACCCAGTGGGCGTACTGGGACGGTCTGCGTGAGTTCTACGAGGCTCACAAGGGCTACCTGCAGGGCCAGATCGGCAACCCGGAGGGTGCCGACAAGCCGAACAAGAAGTACTACGACCCGCGTATCTGGGTGCGCAAGTCGGAGGAGGCCATGATCAAGCGCCTGCACGAGGCTTACAGCAACCTGAACTCGGTCAACACCCTGTAAGGAGTGTGCTCGTCATCGGCTCGAGCCTGATGCAGGTCTCGCCTCCCCACCCCTTTTTTCTTTGTGCGTTTCGCCGCGACACACAGAGAGCCTGGTGATGGTCCAAGCGGCTGGATCACTCGGCACCTCGCAAGCTTCTAAAAGACAAACAAATACTATTCGCACGCTTCTGCGGCTTGAATCGCCAATCGACCGTTCGTTGTGTGCGCTTTCGCGTGGCTTTGAGCCCATTGAGGTATTTTCAGGAAAAAGAGACATCGAGTGAAACACAATCCTTGAAGAGATCGCTTTTGCTCGAGACTTGGTGGTGGCTGCAGCTGCCATTCTGGTCAAACACGGCAGGATGGCAGCTGCACATCGCATCAGAGCGACCACCTTTGTGAGGCACGCCAGAGTGAAGTTGATGCGCTTGAAGGTGGCGCCAACTGAGACTCTTGAACCATACAAATATCAAGTAAATTCGCTGTCACATGCAGCAACTGAGCAAAGCTCGCCTGTCACCACTAAGTCAGTACGCTGTTGTGAAAATCTTTATACCAATTATACCTGACATCACGGTTACGAACCGAGATCTTGAAGAGGCGTTTACTCCAAGAGACGCTTCATTCCTGAGTCGCGGCGTCATTGCCCATTGCGCCTCGCTGCTTTGCAAGCACCAAACGACCATGATTGAGATGGACAAGGCGCTGCTCAAGAAGCTCTGCCGCGAGCACGACCTGTACACGACGCCGTCCATCAACGACAAGCTCTACCTCCACTACAAGGCAAAGTACCGAGCTCTGTCTCCATGGTCTGGATAGGATCTCACGGATGTGTGTTGGCACAAAGCAGGGGTTCCGCTGCATCAAGAACCTGGACGAGTACACGGGTCTCAAGGTGCTCTGGCTCGAGGGCAACGGGCTCGGCAAGATCGAAGGGCTCGAGCACCAGACGCAGCTGCGGACGCTTTACCTGCAGGAGAACCTGATTCAGAAGATCGAGAACCTCGAAGCGCAGCAGCACCTCGACTCGCTCAACCTGTCGCAGAACCAGATCACCACCATCGAGAACCTCTCCCACATGACTGACTTGACGGTGTGTGCCTGCTTGTGCACCATGTGAGCGACTACATCCTCTAACAATCCCCTTTCCAATTATTCAGACCCTCGCGCTCAAGAACAACTACCTGACGACGGCTGACGACCTGCGCCACGTGCTCAAGCTGCCGAACCTCGCGGTGCTCGACATTCAGAGCAACCGCATCAACGACGCAAACGTTGTGGATGTGCTGGCGCAGATGCCGAGCCTCAAGGTGCTCTATCTACAGGGCAACGAGCTCGTCAAGCTCGTCAAGCAGTACCGCAAGACGCTCATCTACCGCTGCCGCCAGCTCAAGTACCTGGACGATCGCCCCGTGTTTGAAGAGGAGCGGCGTCGCGTGGATGCGTGGGGGAAAGCTCTGGACGCGAGCTGCGGAGATTACAAGGCTGCGCAAGAGGCTGAGCGCGATGAGCTGGACGCCATCCGCCGCGAGAAGAAGGAGCGCGACGAACGCAACTTCCTGCTGTTCGAGCAGATGATGATTGACGGGAGACGGAAGCGTCAGGAGGACGAGGCGGCTAAGGCGCGTCGTGGTCCAGATAACAATGCAGAGCACGAGGTGAACCCGTTCTCGGGTGAAAAGATCCTGCCTGTGCAAGACTGCGCGTTCCTGCAGCAGCAGCGCGAGAAGCGGTGGGAGGCTGTCGTCAACAGTCCGGACGTGTTCGTCTCGCCGAGTAATGAAGCGGGCGACAATAACAACACGACCGACAGCCAACAGGCGACATCGAACGAGTCGAACCAGAGCGAAGGCGTTGGCGATGTCGATGAGCGTCGCCTCGAGGTGCTGCACCAGTGCGCGACGGTGGGGTCTGGCGGCAGTTCGTCTCGAGACGTCTTCGTGGACTCGGTTTTCCAAGTGACACGGCGCGAGCGACGCGAAGACAGTCCTGCGTGCGTTCCACCTCCAGCGCCAGCAGTGATCTCGTCACCGACGACTCCAAGCTCGACGCCAGACACGAGCTCCAATGCTCACAGCTCGAGCGCTGCAGTAACTCACATTACCATTGAGCAAGAACAAGTCGAGGTGACTTTGCCTCCGCCTGCTCCGTCGCAGGTTCCATCGACATCGTCAATCAACCACACTCCTGTCGACGAGCTGGATTGAACTCGACTTGGGTCGGCCAGCTACAACACAATATACATTCTGCTCGGTGATATCGACATGTCTGGCAGAACCACTAGATCGCGCACTCGAGGTGGAAGTCGTACTCGACCAGCCAGTGGCGGAACAGCACCTCGAACTGCTCGAGCGTGCACATCGTCTGTCCACCACCACCGCACTCTGGAAAGGTCACCTCGCGCTCGTTGAGCAGTGTCTGAACCATGAACTGCGACCCAGTCGGCGACTGGCAGTCGTACAGGACGAACCCGATGTTGGCTGCGAACGGCGCGAGCGACGAGCCTCGGAACTTGCGCGCCTTCGCCAGATGTAGCGGCGTGTCGGCCAGGTAGTGGCCATCGCGGTCGCTCGCATGCCGGTCGAAGTACGAGAGGTTGAGCAGCGACGCGAACGGCAGGATGGTCTCGGCGTGGGCGAACCGGAAGTGGCCCTCCACCGCGCTTCGTCCTTCGGCGCGCAGCCGCATGCTCGTCACCATGTCCTGCAGCAGCGGCGCCGCGATCTCGAACGCGACGGCGTTGCCGTGGCTCTTCTTGTAAAAGTGCTTGAGGTCGTGGAAGTAGTCCATGGTCAGCAGCGACTCGTCGTCGAAGAGAGTGCACCAGCGGTCTTCCACACCCAACACAGCGACATCAAACGCACAACCCGCGTAGGCAGCCTCCATGTCCTTCTGGTCCAGCTCCTCGACTGATTTGCCGGACGTAGCGCGTCCGATCTGGTCTCTGAAGGCTGCGAGACTCGCCTTCATCGGCGCGCTGTCGCGGTACCGAGCGTGCTGGATGGTCGCGCTCTTGTTCTGGTCGACGCCGACATCGAACGCCGGACAGTTGTCGTAGAAGCGCAGCACGTGGTCGCTCCCCTTGGCGTCCGCGTGGAGGAACACGGGCTGCAGACCGCGGAAGAAGCCGAACGCGAAGGCCTCGGCGCTCTGTCGCGTGCGCTCCTTCCATGTGTGCTCGAACACGTGCATCCGGCTGTCGTAGTCCCTCGAGAGGCTCGACGCGAACCGCTTCCGAAGGCGTGCGCCAATGGCAATGAGCTCGTCGACGCCCGAGGACGCCAGTGTCCCCTCCACCGCGTCCGGGAACGGGTTGGTCCAGTTCTTGATCCACTCCAGCGTCGAGTTCGACGCCACTAGTGTCGCCTCGCTCGCTGACGATCGCGCGAGATGCTGCAGCTTGGCGTGCGTGCGATTGATGCGCGTGATGTCCTTGATGGTCGGGTAGCGCGTGCCGTGGCGCACGACAAAGTTCAGCTGCACGGGGACGCACTGCGCGGTGCTCAGCGTCGCGGCGAGCAGATCGGCGACCACCGGCTCCGGGTAGACGGTCTTGGTCGACATGTTGTCGCGCAGCACGCTCCGCTCCACGTGCCGCGCCGGGCCGAAAGTCACACCCGCAGCGCCGTCATCCACGGGCTGGACATGTGCGACCACCAGCCCCAGCGTGAGCGCGAGCAGGGCGAGTCGGTGTCGGACGGTTAGCGACGGCATCGTCATCGCGATCTTCCCGTTTCAACTCAGGTCGGCAAAATGTGTCCAGCTTCAATTGGTCTATCACTGCTGTTGTATGTGTAATATGGACAAGTTATTACTGGACACGAGATTTTGGCGACTTGGTTGCATTTTGCGGAATCCTGTTGGCATGAGGAGAGCGTATAACTCCTTCGCGCGGCTCGGCGAAGGCGTCTTCCGGTTCTCCGGCGCCGCCGCCAGCTCCGGGCCGCGCGTGGTCGTCGCGGGCGGCGTCCACGGCAACGAGCGTATCGGCGTCGAGGTGCTGGACCGCCTGCGGCTCGCGCTGCTCGGCGCTTCGCCGCTCGCGGCCGTCGGCAACGCCTTGCCTCTCGTCTCGCGCGGCGACCTGACGCTCGTGTACGGCAACCCGCGCGCGATCCGGGTCGGCAAGCGCGGCAGCGAGCCGCACGCCGACCTGAACCGTTGCTTCCCGATCGATCTGCTGTCTAGCGAGGGCGAGAGAGCGAGCTACGAAGAGCAGCGAGCCAAGGAGCTGGCGCCGGTGCTGGCGCGAGCCGACCTGCTGCTGGACATCCACTCGACCAACAAGCCGTCCGAGCCGTTCGTGCGGCTCGCGGGCCACGCCAAGGTCCCGGAGAAGCTCTGGACGGTCACGAGCCGCCTGCCGTGCGACATTGTGCTGCACGACCCGAGACATCTGATCGGCGACGGCCATGTCGCGCTCACGGACGAGTTCGTCGGCGCGCATGGCGGACTGGGCGTGTGCTTCGAGAGCGGCCTCGCGAGCGACCTGTCGACCGACAAGATCGACGCCATCACGCGCGGAGTCGTGGAGATTTTGACAGCCGACATGCAGGCGATCGACCTGGTGGATGCTCATGGCCAGACAACGGCGGTGGGGACGCCAGCGGAGCCAGCACTAACGGGTCGACGCGTGTTTGAGATCACGCAATTGTTCAAGCTCACGGAGCGCGGGTTCCGGTGGGCAGACGGCGTGGGCGAGACCAACTTCCAGCACGTTGCCGCGAACGAGCCGATCGGATTCGTTGGCGCGGACGAGCCGTTCGCGGTCCCGTACGACGCGCACATTGTGTTCCCCAAGGTGGCGGCGCTCTGGAAGCTCGGCGCGTACGTGATTTGGTGTCTTGCGGACCTGGTGCGAGGTTTGATGCTGACGATCTTGGTGTGTCAACAGACCTCTAGGTTGGCTGTGTCGGCGCGTCGATCATCAGTGACAGCATTGCAGCAACTTCGTCTGAGAAACATTGATCGTCAAGTGGCACCGATTGGTTTTCTGCTTGGCGGGACTCTCCAGTGGCGAGTTGTTTTGTCAAGAGTCCTTCCAACCTGGATGCGATTGCCACTCAGGTCGCCTGTCACGTGGTCTCGGAGAATATGGCTTGTTGCTTCACTGATCTACACTTTGTTGACGGTAGCAGCAGATCTCTACGCGCAACCAGAGCAGTTGAAGCGGTCTCCTTAGTGTGATGTAATGGATTTGCGTGCAGAGAATCCTCCAGAACGGCAGCAATTCGCTCAAAAATAACCGTGTACCCTGGACAGCCGCCTCCGTTTCTTGAGGTCACGAAAGTGCTCATACGGTTCTGACTGCGGCGTCTGCCGCGGAATGCCAAGCAACAGAGCGCGCAGGCTCGAGTGACTGTGACATCGATACGGAAGGGCTTGCAGCATGACCAACAACAACAACAGCAACAACAACAACAGTTCCGCACCCGAAGAGACTCGCGGCGCCGTGAACAGACGGAAAGATATCGCAGCGATGTCGATCACCAGCTCGACGACATCGTCTCCCTCGAGTCTGCGACGGAACCAGCTCAAGAAGAAGAAGAGACCACAGCTAGAGCCACCTCGCGGTCTGGGGAACCAACAGCAGCCGGCGCAGGAGCAGCCATGGCTCTTTCAGAGCTCGAGCATTCGTCCCCTGCCACAGCCATTGCCAGCACCGCTGTCACTCCAATCATCCAAGACGACATCTGATGCCATTCCCGACAGTGTGGTGGACGAGCTATCGCTGCTAGTGCCGCTACCGAGCGCGTTCTCGCTCGGTACTTCCGCCAGGTACGACGATCTGTTGTTTGTGTTTGTCGAGTCAATTGATACTTAGTGGTTGTGCTGCACTAGCTCGCCGTTCTTCCTCGATGCCGCCAGTCTCAAGAGCCTCTTGCCGTCTCCGCGACACCACCCTCGGCCCAAAAGCGGCGGCTACCATGTCCAATCTCCCACTAGCAGTCGGAGCGGCCGCCGCGTCCGCAAGCAGGTGCCAGCACGACTCGAAGCGCTGTCACTGCACAGTCCACGCCGCTCGAAGAAGCGCGGACGAGCGATTGCCGGAAGAGAAGAAGCGATCATGTCGCCTGCGAGTGCTGGGAGACGCAAGAATGCGCTTCGACTGCGCACCGAGCACGCGGAGGCGAACCACCAAACGGGTTCAACGAGGAAGAGGAGGTCCAAGCAGCACCAGCACAAGCACAATGGCAGCAACAAGTGTCAGTCGTCGCTGCTGACAGATTCTACCCCGACGGATGGCAATATGGTGAGCAAACCGGGTAAAGAGGTTCCACCTGCTCTACAGGCAGAGCTAGAGGAAGAGCGGCGTCAAAAGGAGCATATTGCCGCGCAGCTGAACCTGACGCTCGAGGAATACGAGGCGCTCGACGCTGCTTTCGGCGACGGCTCGAGCGACGCCAACGATATCGATGATGCGATCTACGAGGGCGACGGGAGCATGACCGGTCGGTACTACCAGCTCTTCCAGGAGTATGACGTCGACAACAGCGGCGCCATCTCCCCCGAGGAGCTGCGGAAGCTGCTGCAGGCGTCGGGCGAGGAGATGGACGACGCCGAGCTGGCGTCGGTCATCCAGCAGGCCGACACGGACAAAGACGGCGAGATCGACTTTCACGAGTTCGTCGGGCTCATGCGCGCGCGCAAGCGACTGCTGCGGGTGGCAAACCACATGGGGATCACGGGCAATGGCCCCAGCATCGACAAGGCGGCTCGCAACTCGACCAAGTGGGCATCATCGGGGCTGCCGCCTCTCAAGAACGCCAAGAAGACCAACCACCACCTCTACCAGTCTCCAGCGTCCGACGAGCAGTTCAACTCCCACTTCACGCGCGCGACGCCGCGGTGTCTGCGGCCTGGTGCTCGAGTCGACGACGTGACGGCGCTGCGCCGCGAGCTCGCGCTGTCCGAGTACGGGCTGCAGGCGCTGGACGTCAAGGTGCGCGAGGGATTGCACTGGGTCCAGGCGCACTGTCCCGTGACGTCGCTCAAGGCGCAGGTCTTCTGCCAGCGGTGGGGTCTCGAGAAGGTGCACCGCCTGTTCCTGCGGCTCGAGCACGCGCACCTGTCACGCGCGTGGCAAAAGTGGCGCGCGTTCCGCATGTTCGAGCGCAACAAGCAGAAGGCGAACCTGTTCCTCAAGTGCAAGGGAAGCCAGAGGCTCACGGCGCTCATGGCGAGATGGCGGCACCGCGTGACGCGGCGGCGGCTGGCCAAGTGGCAGCTCGAGGTGACGATCATGGCGCGCGAGGAGCGGCAGTCGGCCGCCGTCGAGCTGCAGCGCGTGGCTCGCGGGCTGCTGGCTCGCCTGAGGCGGCGTCGACTCGTTCAACGCATTGCAGCCACGAGGCTGCAGGCTCTCGCGCGCGGACGACTAGCTCGAGCGCTGGCGAATCGCATCCGGCACGTCAACCTGGAGCACAAGTCGGCGTCGCTGCTGCAGCGCTGCTACCGCGGGTACACTGGCAAGCGCGTGGCCAAGGCGCTGTTCCGCGCACAGCTCGAAGGACGAGCGGCCTGCCGTATCCAGCGAGCGGTGCGCGCACACCAGAGCCGCGCGCTGCGCCGCGTGATCGAGCGCGCCAAGCAAGAGACCGAGGCGGTGGTGAAGATCCAGAGCGTCTGGCGCGGCCACTGCGCGCGCGTCGAGCGCCATCGCCGCGAGTTGAACAGGCTGCGCGAGCGCAGCAGCGTGGAGATCCAGCGGTGGACGCGGCGGTGGCTCGCGCAGCGGCGCGTGGCCGAGATGAGGACTCGCAACAGCGCCGCCGTCACGATCCAGTGCTTCGTGCGCTCGGCGCACGCGCGCCACGAGCTCAAGATGCGCCGCACGAACAAAACGACGGCGGCGCAGCGCAGGCGCGAGCGGCTCGCGGCCTCGCGCATCCAGACGCGGTGGCGCGGCCACCACGCGCGCCGGCAGTTCGCGGACGAGCGGCAGCGGCTCGCGGAGGCGGCGGTCATGATGCATCTCGAGCGCATTGCGGCGGCCGCGAGGATCCAGCGCGCGTTCCGAGGGTTCCGAGCGCGGCGGGCGGCGCAGGCCAAGCGGGTCGAGAAGCTGCGGTGGCAGCACTGGACCGTGTTGAACCGCAGCGCGCTCCAGATCCAGAGCGCGTGGCGCGGGTATCACGGCCGCCTGGCGTCGCACCTGGTGCGGCAGGCGCAGCGCGCGCTCGAGCTCGAGCAGCGCGAGGCCGCCGTGCGCATCCAGGCGGCCACGCGCCGCAACCTGGCGAAGCGGGAGCTCTCGACGCGCAAGCGCAAGCAGCTTGAGGTTGTGCGCACGAAACAGGCGCGCACCGCCGCGGCCGTGCGCATCCAGAAGATCGTGCGGGGTCGACGCGCGCGGAAGCTCGCGCTCGAGAGGCAGAACGCGCACAAGACGGCGGCGCAACAGGCGCTCGAGCGGCTCGTGGCGCAGACGCGGGAGCGCGCGGCCTGCAAGATCCAGCGTTCGGTGCGCGGCTTCCTGGCGCGCATGCGGCTCGAGTGTCGGCGCCAGGAGGTCGCACTGGCGCGCAGTCAACGCGCGGCCGACGCGACTCGAGCGCAGGCTGCCGTCGTGCTGCAGTGCGCGTGGCGGCGGTGCGTGGCGCGCCGCGAGCTGGTGCGCAAGCGACACGACCTGGAACGGCGGCTGTCGCTCATGGCGAGCGAGAAGGCTCGCGACGAGATCGAGCGGCTGCGGCGCGAGCAGGAGGGTGAGCTGCGCGCGCTCAAGCTGCAGCTGCAGTTCCAGGAGAGCGCGGCGAAGCGCGAGGCGAGCAAGCTCAAGGACGAGCTCAACAAGCAGCGCGAGCGCGAGGAGCAGGCCGCGCGGTCGGGCGAGGCGGAGGAGCTCGCTCGGCTGCGACTCGAGGCGCTGATGGCGCGCGAGCAGCACGAGCGCGAGCAGGAGCAGCGGCACACGCACTCGCGCGGACTGCGCAGCCAGCAGACGGCGAGGCGGTTCGAGCTGGAGCAGCAGGAGCGGCGCGATCAGGTCGAGCGCGACCGCGTGGCCCGCGAGCAGCAGGAACAGCAGATCCAGACGCAGGAGCGCGAGGAGCTCGCGCGGCTGCAGCTCGCGACGCTGCTGGGCTCGACGGGTGGCAGTGGCAGTGGAGCAGCTTTCCACAACGCTGACGACCAAACGGACAAGCAGTTGGCGCGCGAGGCGGAGCAGCTCGCGCATGCCGCGGTAGCGCTGCAGCGGCAGCAGGCGGAGCTCAAGATTCAGGCGTTCGTGCTCAAGCGCGCGGCTCGGCGGCGGCTGAGACGGCTTGAGCAGAAGCAGCACGCGGAGCTGGCGAGCATCGAGGACGAGGCGGCTCGGCGCAGGGCCAAGGCGGCGCAGGACCAGGAGCTCGCGCTCGCCAAGCTGCAGGCGCTCATGGACGACGAGGCTCGTGCGAGAGAGCAGGAGCTGCGCGAGCTCGAGGCACAGATGCTGGAGCGCGCGCGGCAGGAGAAGGAGCGGCAGGCGCGGCGGCAAGCGGCGGCGAGGACCATCCAAGCGCGCGCCAGGGGGTTCTTGGGTCGGAGGCGGGTCGCGGCGCTGCAGCTCAAGCTCGAGCAGGACCGCGAGGCGAGGCGCGCGGCCATGGAGGAGTCGCTGGCGTCGGCGCTGGCCGAGGTGGACGCGCTGCAGGCCGAGGCTGACGCCGATGCTCAGGACGGGGAGGGCGACGGCGAGGACGGCGAAATGGCTGAGGGCGAGGAGTGGGTCGAGTACTGGGACGAGAACGCGCAGGCGTCCTACTTCTACAACATCCGCACGCAGGAGGCGAGCTGGACGCGGCCGGTGACGGCGGGCACGTCGGCCAAGGCGATGGAGATCGTGCGGGCAGCGGTGACGCCGTCGGCGGCGATGGCGGAGGCAGGCAATGGACTGGAAGGGGCAGAAGCGAGCGACGCCGGCGACGGGAGCTACTACGCCGACGAGTACGGCTACTACGACCAGTACGGACAGTACCATTACTACGACCCGGCCAACGAGTACGCTCAGCAGCAGCAACAGCAGCAGCAACAGCAGCAGCTGCTCGGCATGATGTATCCGAGCTACGCGGCGGCGTACGCGTACCAGGCAGCGGCGGCCATGGCGTTCGGCCAGTCCATGATGTTCAACCCGATGGCGTCGATGCCGTTCGTGAACCCGGCGGCAGTCGATCCGAGCGTCATGATGACAGCAATGGGACAGCCACCAGCGCCAGTCGAAGCCGCGACCGCTGCGTTGATGGCCACGGGCGGTTCGGGGACGGAAGTGCCGCCGGACCCGTGGGAGAAGTTCGTCGACCAGTATACCGGCGCGGCGTACTACTACAACAGCCTCACAGGCGAGCGATACTGGGCTTAACCCGGGGACAAAATCAAGCGCTATCTTGAACGCTTCGATTCACTCCTCCATGTTCATCGAGTCGTCCGAGAAATCGAGGCTCGAGCACGCGAGCGACGGCCGACTCTGCTCGATGCTGCTGTACGACTGATCCAAGTCGAGCCGCCGCAGCACGTGGTCGTCCATCGCCGCGTCGCTCTCAACTGCAGTGTCAGCTGCCGGTCGTGCTGATGGTGTGTGTCCAAGCTGCTTGCGCGAGTGGTGACGATTGCGCTGTGAGCCTCCTGGCGGCAGACCGAGTCGAGCGAGGGATGCATGGCTGCTCGACAACGACTCCTCGAACGCAACCGTGATCATCGTGCCGGCCAGCGAGTCCTCAGGGTTGTATGCGAGCGCCTGGGACGCAGTGTTAGTGTTGGTGATTGCGTGTATCTCGAACGACGAATACTAATAATGGACTCACTGCGTGATATGACTCGATCGCCGCTTCCAAGTCGCCCTTCATGTGGTGGGTGAAGCCGAGAGCGGCGAGCACAGACGCCTAAATCACACAATCATAGTCGTGTAAGCTGCAGGCTCGTTTTCCCCAAAAGTAGTCCACATTGCCTCACATTGCGCGGTGATAACCTCAGCGCCGCCTGGAAGTAGTGGATTGCTTGGTCGAACATGCTGAGAAGCACGAAACATACGTCAGCACACAGCTAACCGCATTCGACAAGCGACAACGACTGCACTCACCGGAGTTTGCGATACGAGTATCCGAGGTTGAACAGCGTCGGCTCCCATGCATCCATCAGTCGCTGCAAGCGAACAACCGTCAGCACCGCTACTGGAGATATGGACTTTCATAGCATAAGACATACCTCGGGGAGGTGTCGGCACAACTGCAGCGCCTTGTTGAACATTTCGATCGCGCGCGCAAACTCCTTCCGCTTGTAGTGCACCGTGCCGAGCTCATTGTACACAAGCGGATCCGTCGGACAGATGGACGCAGCCTGTCGAAGATACTCGTGCGCTTGCACGAGGTTGTTGGTGCGCACGTACTCCATGCCGATGTAAAGCGGCGGGAGATGAGAGCCAGGGAAGAGACTCGAAGCCGTGCGGTACGACGACATGGCTTGGTCGCTCTCGTCCTGAGCCGCGAACGAGTTGCCAAAGCCGATCCATGCGGGAGCGTACGTCGGCTCCAGAGTCGTGGCTTTGCTGTAACGGCGTCGCACAAATACTAGCGTCAGTCCACGAGCTCCCATGACGACAGAAGCTGTCAGAATCGACGTACTGAAAGTATCGCTGTGCTGCTTCGAACTTGTCGATGACCAGGTAGTAGCATCCAACTGTGTACCACGCCGCCGCCTTCTTCGGGTAGACATCCACCTAGATCAGCAGAAACAGACACACTGTCACTCACGAGTCTCTGCATAGCAATATCTCTGATGCTACTCACCAGTTGGTGGGCGTAATGGTACAGCTCGCGCTTCTTGCCGAGCTCGACTAGCGTTGCCACGAACACGGTGATGATGCGGAAGTTGAACGGATCCCGTCCACGAATGCTGCAACAAGCTCGACATGAGTCCCACACTCGATATCTCGACAGTCAGTCAGGTCCACAAGCACACACGCACCGCTGACAGATCTCGTGCGCGCGCTGAATGTCGTGCTGGTAGTAATATGTCTCCGCCTTGGTCACGTTCTGACGAGCACAGGCAGCGACTCAGTCGTCAGCACTAGTACCAGTAAGACACTTTTGAAACACAGACACACAAACGGACCATATCCAGATTGTCGTGGAGCCCAAACTCGTCTTCAACCGGAGTGAACCGAGCCTCCACCGATGACATCGTGTCGTACTGCGCATCATCAATATACATACACATGTGTCAGTCGGCGATCTCAGCGCTGCTACTGCATTGCAAGCGCGCTCACCTTGCCGACGTGGGTCTGGTAGAGCGACTGGAGCAGGTTCATCTCGTCCGACGAAAAGTCGAGCGACGCGACGAGCCGCTTCTCCTCGTCCGCCGAAAGCATCTGCTTGTCAAAGAGGTGGAAGAAGGCCTCGGCGCAGTGCACGTCGCAGCGCAGTGCAGTGCGGAAGCTCGCCGTGGCGTTCTCGCGATTCCCGAGCGCTTCGTGGGTCTCGCCCTGGAGCAGCGCGAGCGACGCGACGATGTTGATGCCGTCCGCATCGCTGTTTCCATCTCCTCCCTGCTCCAAGCAGTCATCCACTCGCCGCGCGAGCGCCACCGCGTCCTGCTCGCGCTCAGGCAGGACCTTCGACAGCAGCTCGAGGCACTCGTCGCGCTGCTTGATCTCCTGCAGGCACTGGCCGAGCAGCAGCGCCGCCTTCAGCGTCAACCGAGTGGGGGCGGCCAAGTGTCCGCGACGGTGGTCGTCCACCTCCACCAACCGCGCCTGCTTGATGGCATGGATCGCGCGGTGGAACTCGCGCGTCAGGAAGCACGCGTCCGCGAACATCAGCACGTCCTCCGGCTCTCTCGACATGGACAGCTAGCCATCACCCACGCAACCACATTAGTGCCCTCTCGTCGTCCCTTTCCATACTAGAACCATCACGACGCACCAGCTTGTCGGCGTAGAAGAGCGCGGACGTTGCGTGGTGGCTCGCGCGGCAGCCGACCGAGAGTCTCCGCAGTCGCGCGGCCACCTGCTCCTGCCTGTCCTCGCCGCGTCCGTGGCTCGCCGCACGGCTCTTGACCGGCGGCTTGGGTCGAATTCTAGCCTCGTCCTGGTTGCTGGACACCCCGCGGTCGTCCTCGCACTTGCGGCCGAACAGGTCGATCGCCGGCGTCCGCGCCGACAGCGCCGCCATCGGGTCCTCCTCGTCCTCGTCCACGCGCTGCAGCGCGTCCTCGCCGTCCTCGCGCGCGCCTCGCCGCGGCGTGCGGCGCCTGGTCGTGACGAACGCCGCGGCCTCCTCAACGCGCCGCTTCCGCTTGCGCGCGCGCTGGAGCGCGTCCTCGTCCGGGGCCGCGCTGGACGCCGCCGAGTCGAACGCGAGCGTGCGGGTCGTGCAGTCCGGCGTCTGAAAGGGCGACGGTTGTGACGCGACACGAATAGCGGCGGCCGTCGGCGGCGGCTGAGGCTGCGGCGGGAACATGTGCGCTCGGCGGACGCGGCCTCTGCGCGGCGCCGCGGACAGATCGAGCCGCGAGAGAGCTTGAGGCACGAGTACAGCGTCTGTGGATGCCGCTTATGTGTCGATCGCGGGCGTCGCGTCGACCGGATCGCCGAGGCAGGCGCGGCAAGTCGGGCGAGCGAGCTAACCCAGTTGATGTCGTCGCGGGAATCTCCATAGTGATGCCTACGGTGCAGTCTTTTATACCCACATGTTATCATGTTTGCCAATCTTGACTGTATTTTTTTGCATACAGCCGATCTCCTAACGATTTAGTAAGCGTTTTATATGCGGTAAGAAACGATTTAGTAACAGTCTATTGCCCGCGTATGAAGATCTATGTGGCATATTGCCCGCGTATGAAGAAATGTGGAGCTGCCCACATTTAAGCTTCTGATTTGTATGATTGACCGATGGAACTGAAAATGCTCTCTTATGTACGAAAAGTATAGTCGCGGGTAATAATAGATTGGCCTACATTTTAAACTAAACATTTATTGACCGCGATGATTATACAGCATTCGCAGTCGGTAGAGAACTGTATAAATTGCTGTCAAAAGCTGATTTGGCTCGTATCGACTGCTGCCCGCGTATGAAGATCTATGTAGGGTATTGCCCGCGTATGAAGAAGTGAAAAATACCAATTAGATGTGAAATTTTCCACTGCTATGCAAACGAGCCGCAATTGTGACCATGTTCCCGCCAGAAATGCTAATTTTTGATCTGGCTTTGGTGGTATCAGTAAATTATCAGAGAATATAGTCTATATTAGTAATTTGGTGAGCATATCTGTAATTATTATTGTCAAGCAAGAGCATATCTGTAATTATTATTGTCAAGCAATCCCTGGACTATAAAATTATACTTTTAGTTTGGCATTATGGCATTTGTATCCGAAATTGCTGGATTTCGCTAATTGGCGAGTTTGGAAGCCATGTTGCTGATCTGATTGATTCATGACGACAACGCGCTACGAATCAACTCTTTGAGCTAAGCATGAACAGCGGCCCAGTGTCCTCCATATCCTCCAAAGCAAGGCAAGTTCGCAACGCCAACGGACCCAAGCACACGTCTATGCGATTGTTTCATAGCGCTAGCACACGAAGCAAAATCGAAGCATGAAGGCGAGTAGCTCACACTACACGCGCACACCAGCGCGCGGCGCAGAACGAGGCAAACGAGCAAGAGAGAGAGACATTTAAATAATCATAAAGCCATGCTGCGCCGCACGCCGCCGATCGCCGCCGCCGTTTGCGTCCACCGACGCACATCATGCTCCACTCAGGCTGGAGCTCGCCGCGCGGGGACGGGACGGAATCACAGGCCTCTCGATGGAGCCAAGGGCCGCCCGTGCACCGCCGGACTAGACGAGCCCCATGTAGCTGCCGAGCATGAGCGCCATCCAGAGGTACGTGAAGGGCACTCCCATGATCCACAGCAGGAACAGGATGAGCAGCACGTTGCCGCCGCCGATCCGGAAGCGCGACATCTGATCCGGCTGCTGCGGCTGGCCTTCGTTGCCGGCAGGTCTGCATCCACACACACACACAATTCATTACACGAGTCAGTCCAACTCTCCAGCATCGCCATCACCATCATCACAGGTATCCGACGTACCGCTGGCGCTGGTTGACGCGGTGCATGCCCATGCGCGGACCGCCCGGACCGAACGACGTGAAGGTGAACCCGGGACCGAACTGAGACACGTGGACGCGCGAGCCGCCGAAGCCCTGGTGCATCCCGGCGCCGCCGCGCATGCCGTCCTGGAAGAACATGGAGAACGGGTCCTGACCGCCGAAGAACGCGCGGAAGATCTCCTCGGCGTCCTGGCCCTGGAACGGGTGCGCGCCGGGGCCACCGCCGCCGCCGGCGCCAACACCCGCCTTCCCGAACCGGTCGTACTGGCGACGCT
Source organism: Phytopythium vexans (assembly GCA_003413675.1). Taxonomy (NCBI): domain Eukaryota; phylum Oomycota; class Peronosporomycetes; order Pythiales; family Pythiaceae; genus Phytopythium; species Phytopythium vexans. Next base: position 1,492,267 of record QLOC01000005.1, read on the forward strand.
TGTCCTCGTCCGACAGCACCGAGTACGCCTGCAGCGGTTGACGATCAGATTGGTACACAAGCCACCGTATTCCGACTGTTATTAGACGCCACATACCTCGCCGATCTCCTTGAACTTGGTCTCCGCCTCCTCCTTGTTGTCCAGGTTCTTGTCTACCAGCGCATCAAACACAGCGAGCAAGTCGGTTAGTGTCTCTCGCTCACTTCTTCACAATGCTGAAATGGAACCGCGACCGTACCGGGGTGGTAGCGGACAGCGAGCTTCCGGTACGCGCGCTTGATCTCGTCGTCCGTGGCCGTCTTGGCCACGCCGAGTGTCTCGTAGTAGTCCGCCTCGGCCATCGTGCTGGGGGCTCAAGGAGGGACTCGCACAGGTGGCGGGCGTCGAGCGGGGCGTCGAGCGGGGCGTCGAGCGGGGCGACGAGTTCGCTGGAGGTGGGCTGGCGACACGTAACACGGCCAAAAAACTGCTCCTCCTCCTCTCTTCTTTTCCCAGCCCACAAGGCGTAACCTGTCCAACGTAACCGCACTTTGCCACCTAAGTTCGTCGATTTTGGAAATATAATTTGTGTTCCCTTTTTCACACGTCACAGAAGCGTAATCATAACCCGGTTACATATCGGTGCACACCTGAAGGTACGATTCCTCGCAAATCGTAACCCGCCAGGACTCTCGAACCGCAATCATTTTCGGATACACTCGGATACAAACACGCTGTGTAGTGTACCCATTTTGCAGTCAGGGTCGCTCCACTTCCACCAGATAACCGATCGCCTATGATTAGACAGCAACGGACGCAAGAGTTGAAGCTCGCGGCCGCCGCCACAGACAGCGCTGGTCGCGTCGTCGGCGCCTCCCGTCCGCCCGCATGCCGCTCAAGCTGTCGCAGCCGGCGGCGCCGGAGCGCGCGCTCTCGTTCCCGGCTTTCACCAAGCGCTCGACGGTGCAGGTGGCGCCGCTCCGCATCTCGCGGGTCACGCTCACCCCCATCCAGCTCGACACGCACCCGTACTTCCTGTACTTCGAGGACCCCCGCGTCGAGCAGCAGTTCCAGGCCTTCGTGCGCCGCGAGAAGCAGCGCTATCTGCCGCTGCACATGGGCTGCGTGCTGGCGCTCGCGGCGATCGTGTGCGGCATCATGGCCGGCAGCACGACGTCCACGCTCAAGGACTTCTTCGTGGCCACGTTTGCCAAGATCAACGCGCCGCCGCCGGCCATCCACACGGTCACCAGGACGGGGTTCACCTGGATCACTGTGACGTTCTACGTGGCTGCCGGGGCGATCGCCGTGCTTCTCGGGGTGCGCCGCCTCGAGTTCCGCTTCGCCAAGGGCCGGCTGTGCAACGTGCAGCTCGCGGTGCTCGTGTACTGCCACCTCGTGCTCCTCCCGATCTTGGTCGCCATCGGCAGCACGATGCGCGTGTACTCGGTGCTCGTCAAGTTCCTGGCGCGCTACACGGTAGCGAGCAGCGTCATTGAGGCGCTTGGCGATAGCCACTTGGACACGCTCGTGCTCTTCCTGCTCGTCATAATCGTGTTTTGCGGCCTGCTGCTGCGGCTTCAGTTCTGGTACTTTGTCGTGATCTTCGTCGAGTGCCTGGTGCTGCTCTGCGTGTTCGTGAGCGTGCACTTCTCGGCGTCGGTGTCGGTACGCGCCGCGCTGTTCGTGATCTTCAGCGCCATTCTGTGTCTCGTGCTGTGGGCCGTGTACGAGAACGAGCAGTCGTGGCGCCTCCAGTTTGTCAGCTCGTGCAACCTCATCACCGAGAACCGAAGGCTGAGCAACCAGAACATTGAGATGAAAGAGGAGCTCTCGTCCAGCAAGCCGAACTCGCAAATGCAGTACGAGATGGGGGACATTCTCCGCATCCTGTGTCAGCTCAAGGTCAAGATGACTGCGTCCGAGAAGACCGACATTGACCGGATCATCACGTCGCTTGTCATGAACCGCGACCTGTACGAGGTGCGTCTTAGTCCTGGGATGAGCGAGTACGACAAGGAAGTGCAGGGGTGGTTGCACCTCATGGCGTCGAAGCAGACTTTGCCCGGCAAGCGACTCACTCGACCCAGCTCGTCCCGCCACTTATCAAGACGGAGGATATCGGCGCCGACAGAGGTGCTGCCAGTGGCGAGCTCTCGACGGTTCAGCCAGAATTTGAATCGAGAGGAGCAGATCTCGAGCGAGGCCATCACCAAACTGCTGTCAGCCCATGTCGCCGCCAAGCACGAGGAGATGTCGCAGTGGCTGTTTGAAAAGATCCGGAACGAGTTCTTCATCGATATCTTCTACATTGACGAGAATTGCTTCACGCCGCTTCAAATCATGTTCGTCGCGATCGTCGAGCTCAACGACTTTGTCAACCTGCTCTCGCTCGACATCACCAAGGTGACTGAGTTTGCTGGCGCGGTGGAGACGCACTACTTCAACCGGAATCCGTACCACAATGCGCTGTAAGTGACCATATCCTCCACAACTGAGCCGTGTAAACGTTCGCTAACCAGTCTTTCCTCGTTGTTAATGAATCCAGGCACGCTGCAGCTGTGGTCGCCGACATGAACTTCTACCTGCGCCGAATCAACCTGGATGTCGACGACACGACGTTCTTCGTGGCGCTGGTGGCTGCGGCGGCGCACGACATTAGCCACCCTGGCGTGACGAACGGCTTTCTGATCGCGACCAAGTCCAAGCTGGCCATCACGTACAGCGACGACTCGGTGCTGGAGCGCATGCACGTCGCCGAGCTGTACCGGATCATGTCGCAGGAGAAGTACGACATCTTCTCGCACATGTCTGCGTCCGTGCGCACCGAGATCCGGCGGATCATCATCGGCATGGTGCTCGCCACCGACCTCGCGCGGCACTTTACTCGGATCTCCAGGCTCAAGAGCAAGCAGTTCGGGCTCTCGGAGGAGGCGCGCGGCGTGCAAGTATCGCTCATCATGGAGACGCTTCTGATGCTGTCGGACCTCGGGCACACCGCCAAGCCGTTCGAGTACCATCAGCTATGGGCGAGCCGCATCACCGAAGAGTTTTACCTGCAGGGCGACGCCGAGGAGCGCCGAGGCATGCCGATCTCGCCGCTGTGCGATCGGCGGCAGGCCAATTTGCCCAAGAGCCAAGTCACCTTCTTGACTGTGATCGCCACCCCGCTGTTCGAGGCCGCAGGACAAGCTCTCTCGATCGACGAGTACTCGGTAGTGCTCGACGAGTTGCGAGCGAACACTGCAGTGTGGCAGGGCCGCATCGACCACGACGCCGCGGACTCCAAGGCCGCTGCAAACGGGGCCCGATGAGACTACGAAATATGATTTCGACAAGCAAGCTACGAAAACGATGCTGCATCGAGGCGATGCGCGGCCTAGAAGGCGGCGGGCTGGCCGTACTCGGTGAAGTAGTTGCTGACGGCGACCGAGCTCTGCTGGGCGTCGCTCGGGTCGAACCAGACGCGGCACTTCTCGTACGGCGGCGAGTAGAGGTGCAGCGTGATGGCGTCGACATCGTCCCGCGGGTTGCCGATCTTGTGGAGCCCGAGCGCGTCGTCCATGTAGGTGACGCCGCTCGTGAGCACGACGTTGGAGGTCTCGACGAGGCGGCGGCCCTGGATCTGGTACCGCACCTCGTTGACGTGGCCCTGCACGTGCCGGACCCAGCAGCCGTCCGTCGGGTGGTCGTGGATCGGGCTGTACTTGCCGCGGTTCCAGCAGAGCAGCATGAGCGCGTACGTCGCGTGGTCGGTCGAGATGAGGTTGCGCGTGTAGTTGCGGCTCGGGTCGAACTGCGCGAACGGCCGGAGCTCGTCCATGTCGATGCTGAACTGCCTGGTTAGCAAAAGAATCGAGTATATGTGTGCGTGATCCGAGTGTTAGCCAAGCCGTTGCTATCCAGAAAGGCGGTCAGAGATGCGGTTGCTATCGGCCCTACTCGAGCAGCGCCTGGATCTTGGGCTTGTCCTTGAGCGCGAGGTGGGGCTCCTCGGCCAGCAGCTGCTCGAGCGTCACGACCAGCTCGGGGAGCGTCATCCGACCGCTCGCCATCTCGGAAGAAGTTCTCCAATTCGGAAATGCCCCACCGGAACACGGGGCGAACTCGCCACGACGAACACTCATCCGACCCTCCACCGCCTGGTGTTCAGCTGTATACTATTGTATCGCCGCCGATCTTGCGAGAGCAATCCGTGGGTAGGGAAAGCGGACGAAACCTGCCAATCACGAGCCTGCGACGCGGCAGGGTTCCGCCGTTGCATGAAACGGCCACACAGCGACCGCGACGCCGAGTCATTCATGTGCGAGACGCAAAATTAGATGTGCACTCATTCACTCAACGCTGCTGCAAGATACCGCGTCCCGACGCTGCTCTACGCACTGCGGACGAGCCTCGAAAAATAGCTGTATCTCCTTCCAAAAGTGCTATTTTCGCGATTGGCGACCTACGGGTCTGACTCCATTACCGCGGACCCTTACCTGCTACCCTCGGCCGGCCAGTTCCGATCCCGCTCGGACCTCGAGATATCCTCGTCGCCTCGCCATGAACGGCTGCCAGGCTCAGCGGCTGCTGGACGACCTGCGGATGCTCGAGGACTGCTCCAATCAAGGCGCGGTGCAGGCGACGAGCCCAGTCATCAAGCTGCCGAGCCCCGTCCGCGCGCCGGAGCCGCGGTCGATGGACGAGTCGTTCCACCGCCGCGTCCTCCCCGACGAGTGCGTGGCCTTCTCGAGCTCCGAAGGCCGCCGGCTGTTCAAGGAGGCGCTCAACAGCGTCGAGAACTACATGCAGATCTACTTCCCGCTCGCCGAGCAGTTCACGACGCAGGCCGAGCCGGCGTTCTGCGGACTCGCGACGCTCGCCATGTGCCTCAACGCGCTCGACGTGGATCCCGGCCGACTGTGGAAGTGGCCGTGGCGCTGGTTCAGCGAGGAGGTCTTCGATGGCTACACGTCGCTGGCCGTGGCGCGCGAGAAGGGGATCAGCATGGCCGAGTTTGTCGAGCTCGCGTCCACGACAGGTGTCGTCGCCGAGGCTCACCGCGCCGGACCGGAGCTCTCACTCGACCAGTTCCGAGACATCGTCAAACGCAGCTGCGCGGCCAGCAACGAGGTCGTCGTGCTCAACTACTCGCGGCAGGCGCTGCACCAGACGGGAGATGGCCACTTCTCCCCCATAGGCGGCTACTCAGCCGAGCGCGACATGGTGCTGCTGCTCGACGTGGCGCGCTTCAAGTATCCGCCGCACTGGGTGCGACTCTCGCTCGCGTTCGAGGCCATGCAGCTCGAAGACAAGACGACGGGGTTGCCTCGCGGTCTCGTGGTGCTCAAAGGCAGTCAGTCCAAACCCGGCGAGTAGTTGCCGCGCTCCGAGACACCAATTAGAGCTTGCATCTCCTCATCGAAACTAATCTATTGGTCGCGAGGCTCGCGCTCCACGACTCTTCTTAAATACGACTGAGGATCTATCAGCACGTCCGCGGGAACTCGTCTTCCTCCTCCTCGTCTTCAACGACCTCCTCAGTCTTCCTCGAGGGAGGACACAGCCAGTTGTTGAATGGCACGACGCCTTCGCCGAGCAACTGCGCCAGGGTGTGGTCGAGGCACTTTTCGATGCGGCACAGGTGGCGGATGTACGTGAGCTTGGGCCAGACGACGCGCTGGCCGCCTTCGTTGTAGCGCTGCATGTCGGCGACAGTCGGGTTGAGGATGGCCTTGATGCCGACGGATTCAAGCAGCGTGAACTCGGGATGAGCGTCACGTCGCCGGAGAAGTTCTGCTTGAAATAGGCGCTGATCTCGTGACCGTAGATGCGCGGGAACAACCCGAGGAACGCGAGCATCTTGAGCCGGTGGCGGATGTCGGCCGCGATCACGTTCTCGAGCTTGTGGAACGCCGACTTGCGGAAGTTGGGGCGATCGATCTCGTCCCCGACGAACGGCACGACGTGCGGGTTCACCTGCGACACGATGAAGTTGGTCACGTTGAAGCAGCTCGCCATCGTCTCCATCGGCAGGTCGTGCTGCAGGCTGCCGTCGCACCACTCCTCGCCCAGCGACACGTATGGCACGACGTTGCCTTCAAAGTCGCGCGCCATGAGCTGCTTCCCCTTCATGATGCCGGGCAGCGAGCAGCTCACGGCCACGGCGCTCCACAGAAGCACGTGCGGCGAGTTGATGTGGTCGAGCAGTAGCTTTTTAGGACCTTTGTGGGTCGACCCCGTCACGTCCGCCGCCGACACAGTGATGCACACATGTCGCCCAGTCTTGCGAAACGCGTCCTGGAACGTGTAGTGCATGTGCTTGTCTTCGGCCTCCATCGGCTCGCCGTAGTAGTGGCGCGTCGTGCGCTCGAACCGGGAGCACTCGACGAGAAAGCCCGTCTTGACGCAGTGCGCGAGCTGCTCGAGCAGCGGCGGGAACCAGCGGATGCCGAATGGCTCGATGAACCTCGTCGAGATGTCGTCCTGGATAATGTCGTGCAGCAGTTCGTCATTCGTCTTGCACGCCAGCATGGCCGCGGCGATCGACCCGCCCGAGGTCCCGGACACGACGTTTGGCAGTAGATCTGCCTCCATCAGCGCCTTGATGACGCCCATGTGGTACATGGCGATGGCGCCGCCGCCGCTCAGACACAGCGCGGAGGCTCCGAACCGCTGCTTCATAGCCTTGAAGAACACGGCCTTCTCCATGCTGGGGAAGACGTCCTCGCTGGCGTTCGCGAGCAGGTCGAGCGCGCGCACGATTACGGCCGAGTACTGGTCGATGATGGTCTTGGTGCCCGAGTGGCACTCGAGGTGCAGACTGGGCGAGTCGATGCCGAGCTCGTTGCGGCTGAGACACGCTGCCAGCAGGTAGCGCAGCTCGCTCACATTCGGCGTGGGAGTGTCGACCGCGCGCTGAAGTACCTCGAGGTTGCGCAGTATCTGGCGGAAGTCGCACACGTCCATGTCTTCGTCGCGGAGCTGCGTCTTCCAGTTGTCCTTCCCCTCCAGCGTGTCGAGGTACGTGGCCATTTGGCGCCACACGTTGTAGCTCTTGGCGGTTCGCATGAGCCGGCGCAGCGCCACCGCATGTTTGTCCTGCACGGTGAAGACGCTCACGTACGCGAGGCGGATGACCGATACTGTCAGCTTGATCAGCTTGACGGTCGAGTACGCCGCCATAGACGCCAGGATGCGCGCGAGCTGGTAGAGCGCGACAATCCACTGGAGCGTCACGACGATCTGCAGTCCGACATACCACCCGATGGACCTGAACTTGCCGAGCAGAGCGACGCCGACGATGAGCGTCACGACCGCTGCAGTGAGCTTGGAGATCGCTTCAGGCGATAGCTGCGGAGAGCTCGGCGCAACATCGGCGGTGGCCGACAGCACGCTGTTCTGGTCCATGTGTTGCAGCACGTCCCAGCCCTCGACCAGCACGTTGGACACGTTGGTAGCCGTCCACACCACGTGGCGGTGAACGTAGCTCGACACGGCAGGGGCATTTGTCAAGACCAGCGAGAGGAAGTGCACCGCGTAGACGCCCGCGACGCTCAGCACCGCCACGCAGCTCACGACGTTGGCCACGAACTCGGCCACGCGCCGCGAGTCCTTCCACCGCGTCGGCTCATTGGGGAGACCGCCAGCCGCTCCGCGAGCAGCGTGAACGTCGGTCGGCATCGATTGTCACGCGGCTGGAGGGGGGATGGTGGCGACCTGGACAGTAACTGCAGTGGAGACCTGTGAGTGCCGCGAGAGGAGACCCGCATCGAGTGGAGGACGTACCTGCCGACGAGCGCACACTGGTCGGGATCCACGTGAAGGTGTCCGATCCGAGCGGCGTGTCTTTGAGTCTGGTGCTGGTGGGCTCGGCAGAGCGTGCGACTGTATGACGACGAGTGCATCCATCTCCTCGAGTCGATTACACGGCGATGGTACATTTGCGCATGGTTAAAGTTTGCATGATCAGATTTTGATTTGGAGCTGCTGAATGGATGAACTTACTTGAGTGGGTGTGGACAACCCACATGTCGCATACAAAACGGCTGAGGAGAGCTTGCGCTCTCACAATCTTCAAATAACGTGGCGCACGTCAAGCAGCGCCTCATCAGTCGATGATTTGTGTTTGCCACACACTCAGCCCATATCTGTCCGTAAATAGATATCGAACACCAATGACTGAACGACACTTCGTCAATAACGTGGCACACTCGAATAATTTCGCCACGTCAATCCAGATCGCACCCATTCTCGCCATCGCTGGTGGCAACGGCAGTGCTCTGGACGCGCGCTCCGGCCTCCTCCAGCCCCTGCGCTTGCCTGCGTCCGCGTGCATCCTCAGTAGCCGATCGCCGCCATGGAGTCGCCACACAACCCGCAGTCGCTCACGTCCGTGCTGCGGCTCAACCCTCAGCGCAAGCTGCGCACGTCGCCGGACGTTGAGGACGAGGAAAAGCCCGAGCAACGCACACCACGTGCGGCGCCGCCTGCTGCTATAATGCCGACGCTCTCTACGAAGCTGAACGCCTCGAGCGCGTTGTGGTATGCGACCCTCGCATGTGCGGCTCTAACGGTGGTGTACATGGTCGCGTGGCCGGAGAGTGCTGGTGCGCGGATGCATCGGCTCGAGGCCGCTGACGCTCATATCCCAAGACGACTCAAGCATTTCGAGGTGTCCAAGCTAGTGCTAGACAACATGGACGTTGTGGATGTAGCATTCGAGTATGTGGCGCCGCAGCCGACGTTTTTCGGCCGCGACCGGATCGCCGCGTTCTGTGTGGATGAGACCACGAATGAAGGATCCGACGAGCCGATGGACGAGGTGCCGACCAATTCAACGCCAGCGGGTGTTGTTCGTGTTGGACCGCTGCTGAATATGCGGTGTTCGTGGCTGCTCAAGTTTGTCACTGGTGACGGCGTCGTGCTCAAGCAGTCGTCGCTGCTGCGATTTGCCAAGGGACCGACGGAGCCGACGCAAGTGCACCTGGCGCCAACGCGCGACCCGTTCCAGATGCGTGTGCAGTGGGTCAGCGCCAACGTCACCTATCCTGTTGTGAGGTTCGGCATGAACCGCCACGATCTGACGCGTCTGGTCCGCGCCACGCAGTCGACATACACTGCTGAGGACTTGTGCAGCGAGCCGGCGACTCGAAACTCGTCGCTGATGTTCCGCGATCCGGGCCAAGTGTTCGACGCCGTCATGACGCGGCTGTTCCCGAACCGACGATACTTCTACAGTGTCGGAGACGAGGGTGGTGAGATGAGCGACGTGTTCGAGTTCCTGGCACCGTCGCGCTTGGACAAGCTCGAGATCAATACAGTGGACGAAGCCCCACGAGCCGAGCCAACAACGAGTTTCTTGGTCTTCAGCAACTTGAACGACCCTATGCGAGCAACGGCGAACTTCACTGGTGCCACAAGCGCGGCCAAGTCTGTGCAGTTGATGACGGAGGACTTGAGCTTGGATGACAACCAGGAACGGTTCGCTGCCGCTATCCACATCGGCGATCTCTCGCGCGCTATGGGGTCAACCTACGTGTGGGATCAGTTTGGTCACCTGATTGAGCCAGTCGCGGCTCGCGTTCCTTACCTGGTTGCTGTTGGGAATCACGGTATGTTATGTCTGATGCTTCGAGACTGTTTTCTTATACTGATCTTGTGATTAACGTGCTTGGAATCGACAGACTATGGATATCTGGAAGGTGTGGACAAGGATCCGTTCATATTCCCGGACAACCAAGGGTTCCGGGACGCCATCGTGGCCGGCGTTGACTCGAATGGCGAGTGTGGTGTTCCAGTCGAGACGCGGTTCCACATGCCCGAGACGGGGAGCAGCCTATACTGGTACTCGTTCGATATGGGACTTGTCCATCACGTGGTGCTGAGCAGCGAGCACGACTACTCGGTCGGCTCATCCATGCACGCGTGGCTTATCGCAGATCTCATGGTGGTCCAGCGTACGACGACGCCATGGGTGTTTCTCTACACCCACCGACCAATGTACGCGTCCTCAGCCTCCAAGCCGAATGAGTACGATCTCTTACTGCAGATGCGGGACGCGCTGGAGGATGTGATCGCCCAATATCGCGTCGATGTGGTCTTCTCTGGCCACTACCAGTCGTACGAGCGGTCGTGCCCAGTGTTCGACGAGCAGTGCTACTCTCACGAAGACGGCAGAGCGCTTGCACCGGTGCACATTGGGGTTGGTTCGGCAGGGGTCAACTCAAGTTCTGCAGGGTTTTACTCGGCTAGCTGGAGAGAACAGGGTGTCGAGGAGGTCGGCTACTCACGCGTGCATGTCTACAACGCTTCGCACGTCCAAGTCGAGTTCGTGTCGAGTGGCGATGCGGTCGTCAAGGACGAGACATGGATCGTTTCCGACCACGCGTGGCCAACGAATCGCACCCGCCGCCTTCGCTACTCCAAGCTCGAGATCGCCGTGATGTCCGTGAGCGCCATCAGCTTGCTCGGCACTGGCGCGTACCTCGTTTATATTCGGTCAGGACGGTCCAAGCAGTACAACAGCAACGAGCTGCGCGTGTGATCAAGCTGATCGTCCTCAATAAATTAAACTCAGCTTCAACAACCTCAACTACATCACGACCCGCCTCAAAGCTCGAATTCCTCTTCGTGGATGTCAAACTCCATGGCACCAATGGCGTCCACCGCCGCCTCCGTCGAGCGCTTCAGCGCCTCTGGGCCTGAGATGAACACGCCAATGGTCTTCCCCATCGGAGACGTCCTCGACGACCCCGTTTGCTTCAGATCAACATGGTGTCCGTCGTGCACCTCGCGAACGAGCTTGGCCATATCCGGTCGTTGTCCGCACTTGACGTCCAGCTCGTCCAACAGGTCTCGAAGGGTGACAACGTCCGACAGACCGTTCATCCAACTGGATGACTTGGCGGATGTGCTGCTGTAGTTGGCGACATTGGCGCTCGCGACCTGAAGCGTGGCCTTTTCGCTGGCGTCATCGGATTGCGACGACTTGACTCGGTTGAACCACCACTCAACGACCAAAGCCGCGTATACAACCACGGGGAGCATGAAGAGAACCGCGATGTCGGCAAAGTTCTGGAGCGGCCAGTACTGCGTCGCCTTGCGGTGCTGCATGAGAACGCCGCCATCGTAGTCGAGCCACACGATCAGCGCCACCGCCGGGAGTAACGTAGCGCAGTAGATGACCGTCTTGTAAGTCCGGTTCCGCAGCGGCTCAACGAACGGTTTCGGGATCGTCCACCGTCCGAAGCTCCGCACAGGGCGGCGACTCACATCACCACTGCCATCATCCGCCATCGGGCTGGAGTTCAGGCGGTCGTAGTCGATGTGGGTGTCAAGCGCGGTCTTGTGAGGCGTCCGGGTCAGGAAGAACCGGAACGAGAACCACTCGCCGCGCGGATCCAGCTGCCGGAGCTTGATGACGGCCGGGTAGACTTCCTCCAGCAGCGCGAGCTCGCGGAACGTGAAGATGAAGAACACGCGCTGTCTCGACAGCGACTGCGGGATGGTTTGACGCGCAGCCATGTCCTCCAGCATGGCGAACAGCGGTGTGGCGCCAATGCCACCGCCCACGAGACACAGAGTCGGGTACTCTTCGTACTCCTCGAGCGACGCGCCGTAGTAGCCGTCCATATAGACGGCGGGGTTGGTGCCAGTGCGCTCGCATTCGTGCGCGTACTCGACGAGGTCCTGCGTCCAGTCGCCGAGTGACTTGAGAAGGATTGTGAGCGAGTCGGGAGTTGTGCGCGGCGACGATCCGATCGTGAACGCGTGCCACTGGAGCTTGGAGATGGACGGGACGTTCAGGTACACGAACTGGCCGACGTCAAAGTTGCCGCTGTGCTGGACTGACCGCGCGACCACGATCTTGACGATGCCGTCTGGCAGCGCCTTGAATTCTCGTACTTGAACCGGGAAGAGCGAGTTCCAGCGCGAGATGGCGCGGCTGATGAGGTAGAGCGCGAGCGTGGGCAGCAGCCACCAGACGACAGAGCCCCAGTGCAAGACGGCAAAGACGACGGTCGGGATGTACAGGTGGTGCAAGTAGTAGAAGGTCTCAAAGAGCTGACGACGCACCCACGGGATGGACGCGACGCTCAGCACGATCATGAAGAAGAGCGAGATCTCGCCGAAGACGTTGAACCACTTGGGATATCCGATATGCCAGTAGTCGGTCTGGCAGTCGAAGCACGGCAAGGCCTTCTCGGCGAGCACACCCTGCCGCTGCCAGAGCCAGTAGAAGGGCACGCCGTGCAGCACGGCGGTGACAAGCGACGCGACTCCGAGCCATCGGTGGTACTTGATGCTGTTCGCGTACGAGATGTTGAAGAACTCCATCCACGCGCAGTGGCGCGTGCAGGGCAAGAAGAGGAACGCCATGTTGAAGACGCTGTTGTAGCCGAACGCGACGCCCGCGAGCTCAAGCACCGTGTTGAACGTGTACTCCTCGCCCGCGCGCGGCAGGAACTTGCGCTGGTTGACCCACGCGTACACGAGCGTGACGACGTTGCCGCCGATGAGTCCCGCGAGGAAGAGCAGCTCGCCGTAGCAAAAGTTGTAGTGCCACGCCCAGCCGAAGAGCGACGGCGGCTTGCGGCGCAGCGCCGCCGACACTCGCAGGACAAAATGCGACGTGTGGCGGTGGACCGTGTAGTCGCGCACGAACTCGAACAGCACGAGGCTCGCGAAGAGCGGGATGATGCAGAAGAGCACGAAGAACGACGGCAGGAGCAGCTCGTAGTGGCCGTATGCCGTCAGCGGCGACCCGGCCGGCGGCGTGACGAGCGGGATGCCGAAGTACGGACCCACCAACCCGGACCAGTCGACTTGGATGGACGGCGACATGTACATCGCTTGAGCGTACGTATAGAGTCCGACCGCGGCGAGGAAGAGCACCTGGGCTAGCGACCCCACCACTTGCGACCTCCCGCCGCTCGCGTCCCAGTGCTGCTTGCTGACAGAAGAGCTCGTCTTGGATGCATGACCGATGGGGCCGGCGCTGTGGTCATGGAGCAGCGGCCGCGCGTCCTCGCCGTCGACTCGCCGCGCCGACTGTGCGGTCGGCGGCATGGCTGACGGACTCGGAGATCAGCAGAGGCTTGGAGTGCCGGTGGTGAATTCAGATCTGGAGCGAGTGGTTCTCTGGCGGAGAGGAGCGCGAGATCGGCGGCAGAGCCAAGATTCAATCTCGGCGCCTGGATGAGAGGCTGACAGGCGCCTGTCCGACTGACTGCAGCCAAGTCGAAGAGCGAGCATCGCTGTCAGAAGCTGACGTCGCTCAGCGCACCACCCACTGCGCTCACACATCATGAAGCACTTCACCAGCGGCGGCGATTGGCGAGATCCGAGCGAGCTCGTGGCAGGCACGCGACTGGCGAGGTGATTGGCCAGTTGTACGGCTGATGATTGGTGAATATCTCGATTGTGCCATTTCTGCAGCTAATCAGCGCGCGCAATTTGGGTCCGATCAGCCAATCAACGATGGCAACTCGCAAGTTTCTCGGAATGTTGGTCCTTCAACATCGCATTCTGTGCGTTCAAAGTCGCCTGAGCTTAACCAAGCCCTCGTCCAGCAGGTTACAGGCTGTGTTAGTCCGCATTGTGACGCGACTCTCTGTTCATATCGTCAGCGAACTACTGTCTCGAGGTAGCTGATTCGTTATCAACGATGCTCGACAACTGATTGAAGTCGTGTCACAGAAGGTCTGTCCACTATCGGCAACATGTGGAAGTCATTCACTCAATGGTAGGTGCAATACAATCAGTCACATCGTGCCAATGCGAAAGCGCACCGATGACAATCTAAGCGATTACGACAAGCGGAGGAGTACCAGCACAACATCGTAGACATCGACGATCAGTGACACAAGCATTCGGGTTCATGAAGAATGTGCTTGCAATCGTCGAACCATACCAAGCTAGACAAAATCGGAACACCAGCTACGGTCCATACATGTCGACTACCTGTCTCAAACTGTACAGTCGGCATCGAAGTCGTACGTGTTGAGATAGTAATCCCACACCTTTTGGAGCTTGGAGAGCTCGCAGAACACCTTGCCACAGCCAGGGATCACGCGCACAACCTCGTTGGCGAGGATCTGCACGTAAAACTTCTTGTCCAACACGCCGCGGTACAGCCGGAACTCGATGTTGGCAGCCATGGGAGCCCACGTCGACGAGCGGTACTTGCGCGCGTTGATCTGAGCATCGCTGGCCGACGCCAGCAGCGGGGTGTGGTCGCCGTAGCCCAGCAGCACCATGAGCGGCAGAGTCGTCTCGGCGTGTGCGAAGCGAAAGTTGCCGACGACCGCGGTCTCGCCGGTCGTGAAGTTCGTCATGTACCCGACAATGTCTTTGAGCAAGACCGCCGCCATTTCGTAGTTGATCTTGTAGCCCGGTCCTGTCTCGTAGAAGGTCTCGAGCTCGTCAGCGTACTCGACGCGGTTCGCGAATTGCTGGTCCAGCAACGAGCACCAATTCGAGTCGATGTCGTACAACGACAGATCGAACCTAGTCCAGAAGATAACGAACGATGAGTTTCAAGGCAGGATACAACCGACGACAGCGGAGACAACTTACGCGCAAGCTGCGAACGCCGACTGGACGTCAGTCGCGCTGATGTCGGCGCTGTCGGGCAGACCGAGCTGCTGCTTGAGGAAAGCCGTGCTCGCGTTCATCTTGGACGACACCAAGTAGGCGTCGCGCTCGGCGAAGGCGGTTTCGTTGTCGGCCACTTGGGCGTTGTAGCGGTCGCACTCGTCGTAGAAGCGAAGCAACAAGTCCTGCCGATAGTGTCGAGAGTGCACGACAACGTTAGTGCTGACCACACACGAATACGCTCGTGCTCTTACATTGTCCTTGGGGTGCTCGTCGTACTGAACATCATCAGGGTTCGTGAAGAACTTGCTCACAAACCTGGAGGCATGCACCACCACCACTGTTAGCGCCGCAACCTAGCTGATAAAGCTTGAATAGTGACGCACGCTTTGGCGCTGTCAGCCGTGCGCGACTTGTACGTGTGCTGCACAATGAACTTGCTCGCATTGAACGCCGACGGGATCGCCGAGCCCAGCGCGCTGCGCGAGCGGGTGCCGAACGCCGCGAGCTCCGCAGCGCCAGCATCCGACAGCTCACCCTGATCCGACTCGTTGTAAGGCAGCGAGTAGTTCTGCAGCCACTGCGGGATCACATCCGAGTAGTTGGCCTGCAGCTTGTTCAGCAGGTCCTGGATTTCGCCCATGTTGCCGTCAGTCGGGTACCTGCCACCACCACCGTTGGTCAGTTCCAGCCACACCGCCTGTTCACATTCAAAAATGACAGCACACCTCGTCCCGTGGCGATTCACTTGCTGCACTTGCACGAGCTTGAGCTGGAGCTTCTCGACTTCCGACTCGATCTTCCAAAAGAGAGTGGTTGGGTCCAAGTATGCGGTCGGCCGCTGGTCCCAGTACGCGGTCTTGGTGGCGAACGACGTGGACTTCGGAGCCGAGTCGGCGCCAGGCGCTGCCGCCACCATGAGTGCGGCGACCACCACGAACTTGACCAGCATCTTGAGATGGAGCAGTGACTGCGGCGGCGGTGATTGAGGAATGGCCACGCGCTCTCCAGCATCGGGAAAGCGGTCAGCGTGGAGGCGTGTGGGCAACAGACAAGGCGAGCTGGATGTGCGGAGTGTGTCACGGCATCCTCAAGATTCGCTTGAGCTGGGCAGACCGCGTCAAATACCAGACGTTGCTACGATCGTCGCTGTTTGACACGCGAACGCTGACGTCACAGAGCGTGGCAGAAGCAGCTGGTGGCGTCGATTACGCGAATCGTGTCAACATTGCGTAATATTGCAGCTAAAAGTGCTGGATGCGTGATGCCGAATCTCAAGTGCGCACTGACGATCTGCGGGTAATCAGAACGGCTCATCGCCGACGCTCTCTGTGGTCCAGCGTACGGTCCAGCCAGTAATCAGCACCGGCAAACTGACAGTCGCGCGCCACCACGAGAGCACCTCCAACAACATCAATCATCGATCGATGTTGGTGCGAATCGGAATGACAAGCAGAGTAAAGTTGCCTGAAGAATGATAGCGTATCAAGTTGCGCTACCGCGCCGTTTCTCGTTGGTGGCGGGGACGGGCGCCGTAAGGGGGCTACGCCACTTCCTCAGTTGACGGAAGATTTCCTGGGCAAGCAAGCGGTCGAGTCCGACGGTGCCGCGCGGGTTCATTCGCTCTGCTCTGCTCTGCGATGAGCGGCCGTCACCAGAGCTCGCGCCAGGGGCGTACCACTCCGTGGGAGGGCTACGCAGCGCTGCATGCGGCGCTCGAGGGCCTCGCGACCGCCAAGGGTATCTCGCAGAGCCGCATCGGCGCCGTCGCCAAGCTGGCGCTCCAATACTCCAAGGTAGCGTACAGACGCAGTGCTTGGGTTGAGAGTGGGGAGTAACGGAGTGACTGTATCGGAACATTGACAGGCCTATAAGCACGTGGTCCACGACGTGGAGCTGTTTCTGTGGAAGGCGGATGTGGAGCATCGCCTGGCGGGTAAGGCTTGCGTTGTGCTTGCAATTGGTTGGGTGTGCTCGAGGAGAGGCTGACTTCGTGAGCGTGCTTGTTACTACGTCAACTGTGACGTCCAGGCCTGTATGCTATTGACGCCATCATCCGGCAGGGCAACACGCGGTCGGAGGCGAAGGAGCAGTTCGCCAAGCGCTTTTCGATTCGCCTCGCGGAAACCATCAATGCCGTCCGGAAGGTGCCGGACGATGCGCAGGTGAGGTTAACACGCTGCTTTTTTATGGTATCCAAACTGTCTGCTGACTGAAGCATTGCTGTGTGTGCTGTTTCGGCAGCCGAAAGTTCGGCATGTGTTTGAAGAGTGGCAGAAGCGCGGGGTGTACTCGAGCGACTTGATTGAGGATGCGGGTGGCCACGAGTACGTGCTCAAAGACGGAAGCACTGAGAACCGAGGTCGCTTCGAAGCGGGCCGACCGTCCAGTCTGCAGGTATGTTGCAGCTTGCGTTAGAAACCGCAGATGGAGCTTTTGACTGACGACGCCTGTTTCCATGAACGAATCCTTGCAGAGTAACAACCAGTACAGTCCGCCACCAACGAGTACGACGCCAACAGCGTCTTCCGGCAAACTGGCGTCACTGTTGTCGATCATAAAGAAGAAGAAGGAGCAAGTGTCGCCCGTTCATGGCACGGCCAACTCGCTCCAGCCACCAGAGTTTGATGATCCCTTGCCACGCGAGCTCTCTCCGTACAGTTCGCGTCGCCGAAGCCGTGATGATTCTCCGTCGGCGTACCACCGTCTCAACCGCTCCTACCGCGATGAAATCGACGATGATGGGCGTGGCAGGCGAATGAGTGGGGGAATCATGGGAGATGCGCCACCGTCAGGGCTGCTTGGGTCGGGCCCACCGCGCCGAGAGTCTGACCGTCGAAGTGAAGAATGGCCCGATGAGTCGCGGGCTGCAAAGAAGTCACGAAGTTCTCGCTGGGGTCCACCGAAGGCAGCGGACAATAGACCGTCCCCTTCTGCACCAATGAATAGATCGGATGACTTTTCACGGTCAGGTGGCGGCGACACGTACCGCCAGTCCCCACGGCGATCAGACGAGCGTGGCAACCCTTCGTTCGAGTACTCGGGTGGCTCGTTGCACTCGCAACCCAGGGACAACCGCGGACCGGACCCGTACCCCGGCAATCGCCGCGGTTCAGACTCGTACGCGCGCTACGACGATTTGGCTCCTCCTCGTGGCCAACTTTCGCCCGAACGCGCGAGACAAAGCTCAAGCGTGCGTGGGAACGCACCTGACCACGGCTACAAATTTAGGCATGATGAGGGTCGATATTCGCAAAATGAGGGACAGAGCTCTGCCGGTCCAAGTCCACGGTACTCGGACCGAGTCCCCGCGCACCAAGGTCCGCAGAACGGCCAGCAACCGCCCACCGACGTCCAGGCAGGCATGTCTGGGGAGATCTGTCGCAAGTTCCTCGCCGGTCGCTGCACCTTTGGCGACCACTGTCGGTATGTATTAATTGCGCCGTTAAACCGAGCGGTATGGTCTCTTGTTGACGCGTTCGTGCATTGATCTGCGCTTGAACGCTGGTTCAGGAATATTCACGAGGGCCAAGACTCACAGCGAGGTCTCCCACCGCGCACGACGATCAACGAGGCGAAGCGGAAGACGGTGTTGTGCAAGAACTTCCCGTTGGGGAAGTGTCGCTTTGGCGATAAGTGCAGGTACTATAACATGACCCGCTTGATCTTTCATCGTTTGCCCAGACGCTAGCTCTCGAGCCTACGACCGCTCCAACGACGGCTAATCGCTCGGGTTTGCTGGCAATCGTCCAATCATCTGATCGTCGTGTGTGTTGCCATGTTCCTCTCTAGCTTCGCGCACGGAGTCGACGAGATCGAGTCGTCGGCAGGAGCGACCCGGCCGCTTGGGTCGTCCAGCGGATGGGCTCCCTACGATGAATCGCCACGAGGTCGGTGGGACGCATCGCTGGGAGGGCCGTCCACTAACGGTGGTGGCAACTCGACGTCCGAGCCGTATTCCGTTCGTCAAACAAGTAGTGCGCCGCCTTCTGGCTTCCCGGCTCAGCACCAATCTAGAGAGTACGGGGCTGTATATAATGAACGGCAAGATGCTCGCGGACCTGGTGGAGGCGCCTCCGTGTCTAGTGCTAGTGCCCGTGGACCAGCGGCACGGCGGCCATCTCGCTTCCACGACGTCGAGCGTCCGTTTGGTGCTCCTGGCGGCGCGGCTGACTCGACGCTCACCTCGAACGGTGGTGCATTCGCTCAAGGCTCCGGGCAAAGAGCTGGCGAGTACCGAGGCTCTGGCGGCGCCGAGCTCGAACGAGGTATGACACGTCACGCTGCTGCGCACTCCTCCTATGCGGGCGAAGCCGGCAGCAGTGGCCAGCAGCCCCGCGGCTCCGGCTCCGGCCCCAGCTCTGGCGTGCGTGACGACGATGATGAGCCCGATGTCCCCGCGGAGCAGTTCGAGCTTCATTACGACGATGAAGACTAGCCAGCGCCAGCGTCCTAGAGACCGACGGGATGTGGTCTACAATGATCGAAGAGATCCACGGAGCAAGCAGCAGGGTCAGTGGTTGTCGAATCGCCATGGCCATGTGCGCTCCGGGCATGTGGTCAGCGGCGAATATTGCGATCTATTTTGGTGGGGCAAGAGCCGAGTTCTATCAACATGTATCTGCCAGCGTGCAGCAGTTCGTTCTTGTTGGCAATGTTACTCGCTCCTTTTATCATGCTCAGTGAGCTGCGGCGCACACTTCATTACTTCTCTCGCGCCTTTGGCCGTCGGTGTCATCGGAGCAGCCTGCTGTCTGCGCGCTCGTGGCGGCGATCGCCGACAACTGCACCGATCGATGATCACAAAGGATTCGTAAAGATCCGTTGGCGAGATGGGTACACATTCGGAGTCTAGCACGCGATTGGTCGATTATACGATATTCATCTCTTGCGATTGGCTGCCGTTTTCCAGCTTGTCATTTTCGCGAGTTCGAGAAAGAATGCAAGAGCCGCCATCACCGGAAGAAGCGCCACACCGCACCGCGCCAGGCGCCGCTGCCGCGCTTTCTACGAGGCGGAGACGTTGTCGGGTCATCCCGATACTTGCAGCTCTATGTGTGGCGGCCGTGGTGTCGACGCAGGCGTGGCGGATGGGGCTTATAGGTGACAATTTCCAGACCGAGAGTGCAGGGTTCAACTCGCCGTCGATGCGCGCCAGCGGACTCATCAACGGTAAATTGGAGCGCTCACAGCCCGAGCGAGATACGTACAGGTTCGCCCACGAATTCGCGACCAAGACGGCGTACTGGACGCAGCGTTCAGGCAAGCGACAGCTCGGCGTCGACTTGCAGTCGCGGGTGTTCCGACCCGACCTGCTGCTCGTACAGACCCAGATCGTGGCTCGCCATGGAATCCGGTAGGTCACCATCGCTTCGAACTGTAGTGGCTGCTATCACCGAATGCGTTGTGGGTGTTGGACAAAGGTACCCGACAGGTGGCAATATTCGAGAAATGCTCGCGCTGCTCGAAAAGTTGGCGCCAGTGTCGACGGCGCTGCCGACGTGGCTGCGCAACTATAGCCTTCCGTATAACCTGAGCATCGAGGGCGAGCTTGCTGATACGGGAAGGCAAGAGATGCGAGAGCTGGCAGACCGCACACTGCGCAATATGGGACATTCCAGTCCGGTCGAGTACTCCACCAACACTTTCAAAGTGGCACACACCTCGGTGCGCCGCACCGGTGAATCCGCCGTCTCGTACGTACTATCTCAACCTAGCAGCTGCGATTGATGAGGCGACGCTAACTCGGTTGGTGGGGCCAGATTCGCGAGCGCGTTCTTTTCGAATCCGACCGACGTCCAGTACATCGAGTACCCAGAAGCCAATGTGGGTGACTCGCTCTCCATCCTCGTGGATCCAGAGCACGCAAACTGAACTTGCCTTGCTGTGCTGCAGGATACGCTGCTGCGGTTCTTCGATCGGTGTCCACGCTACCAGCGCGAGGTCAAAACGAACAAGACGGCGTTGGCGCAAGCTAGTCTGTTCGCCGAGGCGCCTCTTGTCGCGCACGAGATCGATGCGCTGAAGAAATCGCTGGGTCTTACCGACCACAACGTGACTTTCAGTTTCAAAGACTTGTCTGCCGTCTACACGGCCTGCGCGTGAGTATTTCGGCGTTATACTTGCAGCTCTGTGGCAAACACTTGACATGTTGGGATGAATGCAGATTTGACTTTGCGCTGTACAACCGAACGAGCGACTGGTGCTCGCTGATGACGGAATCGTTTGTGCGAGCACTCGACTTCTCCGATGATCTGCACGAGTTCTACCTGATTGGGGGAGGCTACAAGATCAACTACGAAATGGCCGGTTTGCTTCTCCGGGAGCTATTTGGCAGTATGAAGGCGGCCGCAGCGGGAAGCACCAAGCAACAAGGCACCTTCTACTTCGCTCATGCCGAGACGACTTTGCCTCTCATGACCCTCATGGGCTATGGCGATCGAACGCTGTTGAAGGCAGATTTCACAGTGGATGAGATCAGGAAACGAAGCTTCCGCACCTCGAGGCTCGCACCGTTTGCGGCCAACGTCGAGTTCCGCTTGTACCGCCGCGCATCCAACTCTTCGGCGTACGTGGTGCAGATCCTGGCGAATGGTCGGCAGGTCAAAGTGCCAGGGTGCGACCGCATCTACTGCTCATTGGAGGAGCTGGAGCAGCAGTGGCGATTCTACTTGGAGGAGTACGATTTTCAGCAGGATTGTGCCTGATCGTTGACTTTAAATTGAAGCAGGTTGTAATGCGTGCATTTTGAACCGAGGAGAGAGGTAGTGGCGAGCCAGGTGCGAGACAGAACCATTTGAGTAGGCTTGGGCTACTGGTTGTTGTGCATTCTATTCGTATGGCTTTCTTTCCACTGTCAGTGGTCCGTGACCACTTTGAACCGACGCGACGACTCCACGATAAAAAATGCGCGACATCGATTCGACGCGGAGGGATGAGAATGGATGATGCTATTATCCCGCTCGCGCAGAGCGGCAGCTCCTTCGCGCGCCTGCACATCTTGCTTTCCAGCATCGAGCTGCTGCCTGCTGTTGCTCGGTTGTGCCGCCGAGCGTACTTCCGAGTCCAAGTCGAGCCCGGCAACATCTCTGCGGCGACACCAACCTTCACCATTCCTGACAAGCCTTCTCATACTGCAAGTCTTGATATGCCGTTGGCTCTATGCACGAAGACAAATCCTCCCGTCGATGTTGTGATCGAGTTGTGGAGTATCGTCAGCGAGTTCGACCACAAGATGCTTGGACACGTCGACTCAACGGTTGGCCAGCTCTTAGCTACGACTGAAACGCCAATGCGCATGGAATTGACTCGAAGGCGAGGTGGAACGACGGCAGGAACACTGCTACTATCAGCAGAGGTGATGCAATGTCCTCGAGCGGTGTCGATAGTGTCCGCTCTATCTGATGGTGCCACCAACGATCACCAGACAGGGTTCCTTCTCTTCGTTGTGTTGGCAATCGTGGGACTTCAGGTGAGAGTTTGTGGAGTATAATCTCCGAAAGAGGTTCGACTATGCATGTAGAACTAATGCTCACGTCGATGCTCGAGCAGGATGGGACAGAGCCAAGTGTTCAAGTTCGAGTTCGAGATTCAGCAGAGCCGCCGTGTTGGACTGATGTCGGCCAACAAGTTGGAGAACAATTCGTTTGGAACCACCAGTTCGAATTTCGAATGAGGTTGAGCCAACTGAGCGAGACTGAAGTCGAGCTATCCTTGCAGTGCAACGACGAGGCTGAAACAGCTATTCTCGCCTCAACAACGGTCCCCATTTCTAGTATTGAGTGCAGTGACAGTTGGCTGACGCTTTCTCCGAAATCGCAAGACAGAGTAAGGACAGAAGACGGCGTTTTACGGATCCACATTGCACACTGCTGGATGCTCAATGAAGTGGAGAGCGAAGACAGCAACGGTGGACTTGTGGCAGACGACCAATGTGTGCTGGCTGATGTTGATGAGCAAGTTGATTCGGTGCTGAACCCTCCGGTGGAGGACGAGCTCAACAGCATTACCTCTGGGACCGTATTATCTTTGGGCACGACAGTAGTCTTTACGTTTCACGGTATATGCAATCTCCCGCCCCAGTCAGTCAAGCTGATCAAAGCATTCCTCATATCATGCAAGCGAGACGACCAAAAGTTGCAGATTCGCTTGCAGCTGTTTCCTGTCCAAACGCGAGGGCAGAAATCAGCAACATGTGGAGTTCTCGGTTCGCTGGCTCGAATTGTTGCCGACCACTGTGACGGTCATGTTTGTGTCGTTTTCGCTTCTGGAGCAACCCTAGAGCTTTCACTTCCCCCAGAAGTGGCCACGTCGCTTGTATCTGACGCTCAACCAACTATTGCATCGATGTCAGCCTACCGAGTAGCAGCTAGGGTTCAACCGGCCGTGTCGAAACTATGGTATTTGTCGGGAGAATTTGCCCTTCAACCCATTCTTCGAGATTTATCGGCCAAGAGCAATATCTCTCGGCGGTTTGCTCTGCTTAGCCAAGAGGAGGAAGCTGGAGGCGAATTGTTGCTGACGACGGCGTACAATTCGCCAGAATGCCAAAATGCGTTTGACCGATCACCATCGGCAGTGCGCGAACAGCAACCACGTCGCGTTGCATGCCAAGTTCTCAGACTACAGCCATCAACAAACGCGAGCGATGAATATGGTGACGACAATGAATCGCTTTCGCTTCGTTTTTGGTCGAGCAGTGGTGGTCGGACGCGCTCTATCATGATCTCGCCGTTGCATTGGACCGTACGAGACCGCCAGCAAGCGGTGATGAGTGGTTTTGTTGCGCTGAACTCGCCAGTATTTGATATGGACTGCGAGGTATTTCACGCGGAGTTGCTCCGCGACCGAATTAACAAGCAGGCCGAAATTGTAGGTGTCGGGGACTTTACCTACCAGAATGACGCCATCTCGGTGCATCAATTGGATACATCAACTTCAAATGAACAAGCACTTACATTCGATAAGTGTGTCATCATCGTGGATCCTTCCAAGCCCAGTGAGCTCATTGCGATAGCTCAAATCGATCTCCGCATGTCCATAATCAGCTGCGATGCGTTGACGAATGAAGAAGCTATGAGTGAGCTGCCCAGATTTCGAAATCTCTCGCAGCAGTTGACCTATTGTGAAGGACGTTCGCAACTTGAACTGAATCTGCAGGAGGTCCAGCAACTTCCCTCGACAGTTCAGAGATTAGATACGGTATCCGTGGAGCTCCGACAAGCACACAGCCGGTGGAGCGCTTCATCTTCGCGTAAACCAACATCGAGCAACGTGGAGGGAGGTCTTTCCGCGAACTTCAACGAGTCGTTCAAGTCCAGTGTTCAATGGTCGCCTAAAGACCGAGTCATCCCAACACTGCACATTGTTATCAAACATCACCCGACCGCGACACCATCTGATAAGTTCTCAAGTTCAACAAGCGGCCACATGCTGCCTCCCGCCGTTCGGTTGGTCCCAATTGGCAGATCTGAGGAGCGAAAGAAGCGCAGTGCAGATATCGTCAGCGAGGTTCAGTTGGGCACGCTGACTATTGACCTGTGTGTGTTCTTCGCTCAGCCGAACAACTGGGTACAGTTGTTTCTGAGTGTCCCGCGCTCATCTGGGATGCAGACCGCTGAAACGAAAGAAGCTAATCCAATAGTGATGCTGCTAAGCCTTCGGATCGTGTCGACTAGCTATAACGACCCGGGTATCACGGCAGTTCCGAATCAGTCATTGCAGGACCCGGTTCGCATCGTAGATGGAGATGTCTGCCTTCACGTTAGGCACGCATCAGGTGCCTTGTTACGGGCTAATGCCGATCATCAGACAAAATATTACTCGACGGTCACCTGCGGGTCAGAGCGAGCGATGACGAGGTGAGATATCCACTTGTTTGTGCTGCTTGGACCTCGATACGAACTGACTAAGCGGCATTGTTATTATTCAGACCATCAGAGATGAGCGCAGACGGCACTATGGTGTGGAATGAGCACATTTCACTTTCTGTACAATGTCCTGCCTTCCCGATCCTTTCTGTATCCATGTATAAACGGTCCGCTGATGCTGGTGGGGTAGTTGGTCAAAATAGCCAGCTCGTAGGCATTGCGAGTTGGCCATTGCTGCCTATGCTCACGAGTTCGCAGCACTTGGTTCGACTCGAGCTGCCAATGGGGGTACCGTCACCAACACCTGACTCTGACGTACAACCGCTGCGGAGAAACGGCGTGTTGGTTCTCGATGTACAATTTCTCCCCCGATCCGCACCTCGCGCTGTATCGAAAGAAGAGCTCGAGCTGACAATCCATGAGTTGCGAGAACTTTCGAGAGAGCAGGGTATTGACGGCTCGACCGGTCCTCTTGCTTTCGTCGTGCTGGACATCTATGCGACTAAACACACCGCTACTGAGAGAATTGGCGCATCGAAGCAGTGTATTGTCGCGCTGGGGACTCAGGAATCGACCAAGATCGGACAGACAGCAAAGTTGAGTAGCGTCGAATTATCGGACTGTGGTGGTGCGATCGTGGTTGTGGAGATTTGCCGACTGAATGGCGACAAGCTTGGGCGAGTCCACATCCCGCTTCAAAAGGACTGGAAAGAGCGTTTGCTCGCGCCGGCTGCTCGACCGAAGTGGTACACAATATATACCGAGAACAACGCCGACGCTGCTGTGAAACCTGCAATTCAGCTTAGTTTTCAGCAGCCACAGTACTCGAAAGCAACAGCAAGCGTTTCGCGCATGGAACAGCAAATTCATCTCGCGGTGGTCGCAGTGACCCCAAGCGGCTGGATGCCTGATGCAACGGCTCCTACAGACGCTTGCATTGAATTATCTACAAACTCTCGCTCTCACGACGGTGCTCGTTCGAAACCACGGCGGACTCGGAAGGCACCTTGGTCCAACTCGAAAAGTGCTTGGCAGTGGAACAACACATGGCTATCATTCGGATTGCAAGGTGGCACGGACGATGTTGAGCTGCAAATCTTGTTCGCTACAGGTGATGACAGTCATCCTCGGCGCTTTTGTGGCATGTTGGCTATCCCCGCACCAGTCAGACAGCATGCTCCGCTAGTTCGCGATGAATGGATCTTACTAGATGCGCAAGACGACGACATGAATGCGACACCTGGCAGTGCTCTGCTTCATACTCAATTGGCATACGTCCCCGTGTTGCATGGCGTTATCTGCCTTGACTTTGGCGATATGCCTATGATCGATCGTGGTCGCTCTGGATCGCTGAGTGGTGCATCATTTGTTGTGGGCAGCTTGCACAACAAGTGCTACGCTGTGAATGTAGGAAACCCTCACCAAGCGATCAACACGGACAGTGTGCTGAGTGGTCGCCACGCTGAGCTTCGTATTCCTATCGACTTGACAGTGCCGATGCCGCGATCGCTAAGCGTGAGTCTGCAGTGGGTAGTGGACACAAAGAATATGGGCGACACCTGTGTAGGTTGTTGCGAAATCGAGGCTTCAACCATCTATCAGGTGCTAGCCTCATCTTGTGCGGGAAATGCTGACGCGGATAGCGAACCAATCTTCGAGTGGTATGCTTTCCACGACAAGATGGATACTTCTGTCGTTACTGGTGTGGCAGCAATCAAGATATCGTTCCAGTCGGATATTGGTCAAAGCAAGGTTGCGCTTCAGAAGAACGACTCAAGACTTCCCACTTGCTCTACAATACAGGAACATGCGGAGCTCCTCGCGATTTGGAAGAAGTTCTTTTATCTGATAGACACAGATGCCAGCGGTCTGATCGACCTGAAGGAGTTCACCGAGGTGTTTTCCAGCCATCTAGCAGGTATGACGTTCCTCCTCCATATCGCCTGTGAACAGTCCAGCAATCTTAATGTCGTGCCAATTGGCTCCACAGATCTCAATGCAACCAGCGACGGGAAATGCTTGTTGAGGCTTCTGTTTGACGCCAAGGTCGACAATAATCAGCCTCCGAATACCAACGACATCCGATCGCTCTTTGCAGAGATGGATACAAACGGCGACCAGGTACCGAGAGTTTCAGTCTTTCATAGAGCTTATCCACCACACTCACGTCCCTGTGATCACCTATTGCGCAGACGATTGCATGGGAAGAATTTGTCGATTTCCTCAGGCGACGGCAACCGAGGGCTAGTGACTTTCCAGGTCGAGCCAATGGGTCTCATGCTGTAGTCGCTCCTTCAGAACCATCGTCAGGCACAGAAGGTCGCCGTAAGAAGCGTGAAGATCGACCAGTAGCCAAATGCGAGGTATCTCCCAGCATCGAGCCTAGCACAGACACTGGGAAAACAGCGAGGCTCGCGAAAACTCAAGCTGCCACACCATCAGGCAAGGGGGAGATCCAACTCCGCACCGAACTCATCTCGCTCCAGGCGAGTTTGGAGATCGAGAAGCAAAAGTACTCCAAGCTGCACTCCGAGTGGCAAGCATTGCAGCGATCCTACCAGCAGCTGCACTTGAAGAGCCAGCAGGACGCGCTTCAGGGCGACATTCGTTCCAAACGCCTCCAAGAGACATTGCTCCAACAAGCTGAGATGCTTCGCATCCGTGATCAGCAACGGAAGCAGCAAGACGAGGCTTCGATCGTCTTGCAGTCAAAACTCCGCGCGAGACTCGAGCAGCGCAGGTACCACGGCGCGAAGATGGTGCGAGTGAATGCCGTCACAACGCTGCAGTGTTTCTTTCGGCGATGGCGAGCTGTGAATCAGCTCAAAGCTCTTCAGGCTCGAGAACGCGAGCAAAAGGCTCGTTGGCACGCAATACTGAGGCTCCAACAGTTCGTACGTTATCACATTCGCCGAAAGGAGCGCAGAATGATCGTCGAAGCGCGTCACCTCTCTGCTACTATCGTGCAGAAGCAAATACGAGGGAGGTTGGCGAGGAATGTCTGGACACAGCAACTGAAGTGCACGATTGCATTGCAGCGCCGGATCCGACTATTCCTTTCAGTGAGGATACTGAAACGATTGCGACTTGCAGTCACAACCATGAAGCGATACATAATTTCGTGGGTTTGCAAACGGCGGTATCGAATGGCAAGAAAGCGAATTGTTCAGCTGCAGCGATGGTGGAGATACACGCGAGTGCGAAAACGTGTCCGAGCTCAACAGCACGCGTCTGCCGTGCGTATCCAAGCCACGTGGCGGGGAAAAGCCGGACGACGCTACGTGGAAGCCTTCATGATCGAGCACGACAGAGCACTGGCTCAACTAGAAGCCGCGATTTGCATACAAGCAGCGTGGAGAGGGTCGCAGCAGCGTCGTCGTCGTTTGATACGAGAGAGCGACATCGGTGTTGCGCCGTTGCATGCTTCGATCAGCCAAGGCGATGTGATGACTGCGGCACAAAATTCCGACACTCTCCTGAACGAATCAATGGCGATATCGTCTGATAAACTCAGCTTTTCTGATGATGGGGATGAGAGCCTGCAATGTAAGTCACACGATAGTATTGCCCAGGCAGATTTGACGATTCAGTTGGGAGGTGTGGATTGTCCATCGAATCAAGAGCACCACACAACGACACTTCTTGAAGCAGGTGCATCGATTGATGATGTCGTGCGAGACATTCTAGCGGACATCACCTCGCAGGTCGAATGTTCGACAATTGAAGCCGATGATTCCTTTGCCGTTGTCGCCAAGGATACAGAAGCTGTGTCTCGAGATGTCAGTGAATCGAATGAGAGCTCTAAGCCCTCCAAGACACCGCGCACTGAAAATCATCTCGAGTTGGATCTTCTTGAGCAACAAGCTGTTGAGTCACTGAATCAGTATCAGAAAGGTGACATGCTCGCAAAGCCAGCCGCAATGGAAGACGATAGTGAGCATATTGAAGTTCTGCAGCCAATTGAACTTCTTGAGGAGACGCATGACGTCGATGTTGCCAAACAAGTCATAGGCGACGTACTGCCAATCGCGACTGACCAAGCTGTGTCATCGCCAACACGCCACGAAGACTCTGTCAGCGAGGGTTCGGAACATGCAGAGAAAGACCAGCCATCGGCACCACAATTAGAAGCGGTTAACAGACCGAATGAACCCTCAGACGAAGATCAAAGCGCCACCGATAGTCACCCGTTGCAATCGCAGACGAGCGACCCACACATGACCACCCCACCCTCAACTGCCGATGATCCTTCGGTGATTGCACTGCAAGCACTCGAATCTGTGCAAGGTGTCGTGGCGGACTTGGTGGATGCAATCGAGCGACTGTATTCGCACCAAGATGCTGGCGACGAACTGATGGAAATCCCAACGTACCACGAAGCCAACCTCGTTGCTGAACCTTCAGCTGTTGGCAGCGACATCATCGACGGTGATCGACACGAGCAATCGTCTGACAGCGACGACGAGCGCGAGCATCGAGCGGAGTCTAGTATGGACTCGAGCGATTTGTTATGGGAGGCCGACACACTCAGTGGCCCGGATGTCGCCAGTGGTCCATCCCCTGCTCCCAAGCCTCGTGGCCACTCGACGGCAGCACGCATGGACAGCTCGCGCATCCTTTCCGACTTGCGGCACTTTTCGAGCGAGCAATAGGCTCAGCTCGCCGTCGAGACAGTTCGCCAGGATGACCAGTGTTCAGGTTGGAACGAGCTGGTGTGGAAGTAGTGCGATTGCTTGCTTGGCTGGTGTTCCGACTGCATCGCCCGCTGCTGTCGCCAAGCCTCCAGGCAGCATTGAAGGCGCTCGCTGTCGCGCTTTTAGGGGCTTAGGGGCAAAAATGCTATATGACCCCTATTTCTGATTGCGTAATATAGACTTTCTCAGATGGTTTTCCATTTCCGGGTACATCCATATCCAGTTTTCCACGTACGACGACGATTTACGAAGAGGACCTGACGTTTTATATGCGGTTAGAAACGAATTAGCGACCGTCTGCTGCCCGCGTATGAAGATCTATGTGGTATATTGCCCGCGTATGAATAAATGTGGAGCGACCCACATTTAAACTTCTAATTTGTATGACTGACCGACGGAACTGAGAATGCTCTATTATGTACGAAAAGTATAGTTGCGGGTAATAATCAATTGGCGTATATTTTCAACTAATCAGTTATTGACCGCGATGATTATACAGCATTCGCAGTCGGTAGGGAGCTGTGTAAATCGTTGTCAAAAGCAAATTTGGCTCGGATCAACTGCTGCCCGCGTATGAAGATCTATGTGGTATATTAGAGGCTTTTAGAGGCTTTTAGCAGGACCGATACTGTTCAAATTTCCTGTAAACAATCTTGACGTAAAGTTACGGTCTCAACTCTCGTTTTAGCAGAGACGGTCACGGTTCTCGAACATAAGGATATATTTAGCATTGACGTTGTGCAGAGTTACTTGAGGATCAGCAGCAAAAATAGACGGGAAAGATGCATCCGTGCGCCGAATCACAAGCACACACTCGAGAAAGCGACGCTCGCAACTATGGTCGTGTTTCGGTTCACTGATGACCAGGACAAGGAATTACTACGCGAGCTTATTGCTGCCAAACCGTTTAGTGCGCCGTTCGGCACTACAATGACAGCATGGGAAGCAATCGCTGGCCGCGTCTCTAGTGCGATTGGCACAACTGTCAACCACAAGCAAGTTCGAGATAGGCTGCAGTTACTCAAGAGAAAGTTCAAGGCAGCTGAAGCTCGATCAGCGCGTTCAAGCGGGGTGGAAGAATCGATGGATGCTAGCAACGTTCTCAGCAACTACTCTGATGTGCTGGGGTTGACTCGCGAATACATTCAGCTAGAGCGAGTGCATCAACTGGAAAAAGCTGCCGTCAGTGATCTGAAAAAGGCAAAAGACGCTAGCTTGAATCGCTGTGCAGTTGAGATCATCAGGGAAAGCACAATTCGTCGCGCTGATCGTGAAGTGACCGAGGCATTTGGAGACGAAGAGCTGTCTGCTAGCGCCGGTTCCGGAGATGCCTCTCCAAGCACACGTCAGAGCGATTCACCTACAGCTTTTAACAGTTGGCAGAACGACTCTGACAGCAGTACCAGTGTTCCAGCCACGCCAGACACACCATCGATCCAGTCGACCCATTCATCTGCAAGACCTACACTCTCAAGGCGTCCAAATGCATTCGTTCTAGAGACAGAGAGGCAGGCAAAGCGCTTCAAGACCGAGATTGCTATCAGGCGTAGCGAGCTGTCGCTGCAGACGGATCGCGCTGAGGCTCAAGAGAGACAGTTTGCTGAGCGCATGGCTTTCGAGCGGGAGCAGGCCGCCAATCGACTGGAATTTGAACGTGAGGCACAGCAACTAAATCGACAGCTCATCCTGGAGTGCGCGAGACTATTCAGCTCGACGGTGGCTCGCGACCACGAATCGAGTTCTAGCAGCGCACAGATCGATCATAACAAGAGCCCAGCTCGACCATAACTAGAGTTTTTTAGCTCCACACGAAATCAAATAGGACAGAGGATAGAACAGTTCATTCAACTTTGGTCTAGTCTGTACATCAGCTGTTAAGATACTCAGATAGGCTAGGCGGCTGCATCTGGAAGTAGTCACTGATTGTATTGCCACCACGAAGGCAAGTGATACAGTTGGTGAATAGCACTCCCATTAGATACATTTGTCCGACGGGCTGGACTCCTGATCTCATTTGACGCTTGAAGTCCAACGCACTCCAGTAGTTAGTAATTTGTCCATACGCCCACTCGACCGACACACGGACTTTACTCATGGATTTATTGATTTGTTGCTGCTCGTTCGTCATATTTGCGAGCGCTCCACCAAAAGGACAGTCCAGTACGTCGTCGCGACCGTAAGCCATATCGCCAAACACTCGAAATTGATGAAATCGTACGTCGCCTCGTATCACCGACGAAATCTGAGACTCTCGATACATCTTTAGATCGTGATTTCTGCCCGGAAAAGGTCCATACACGTGCGTTATCAAGCCATCAGGTGTCACTAGCGTCTGATATTTGACAGCGTGCTTTCTTTTGTGTCCGTTGTACACAGATTGCTGGCTCATAAGCTGGCCGTCACGGCGCTGATTTCGCGGTACAGGGCGACATATTCCGCGAACTGTGCCGTCGATAAAGCACCATACGTTGTGAATATGGGCTCCCGAATCGAATATGGCATCAGCATAGCGTTGAACGTTCTGAGCAGCATACTCCTTGTTGAAATTCAGCAACGTGTTAAATCGTCGGCACAAATCAGACATAACGTGAAGAAAAACGTTCGACAATCCGCTCCATGAACGCCCGAATAATGTCTCCATGTCTGCCCACCGAACTGGTACTGATAGCTTCCACAACAAGATGCACAGTGCTTCGACACCTTCGGCGCGTGTCCGCTCACGTGTGCAGATATCGCCAATCCGCAACAGAGAGAGCAGCTGCTCGATTTCTCGCTTGTGAAAACGGAACCGCACGATGCAATCACGATCACTCAAAGCGTTAAAGTTGAATGGTACCCGCACGCGAGGCTCCAGAATTTGCATGGCGCTCAAATAGGAGTAAATTGCGGCACTTTCGACAACATTGCCGGAGGCGGATGCTGTGACATAGCGCTGGTGTAAAAAAGCAACCTTGCAATGCCTTGGCACACCACGAGTTAAGCAGCGGATGTACCAGGAGATTTCTGCATTTACAACGCAGCAGTCGGAGGCATGAGAATCGGACATGTTGTCGGCGTGACACGAGCGAATGAACTGTGGGAGTGGGGTCAGGAATTGGTATAGACTCGAGGACGAATTAGCCAACCTTTAAAGTCACCCCCATACCGTAAATTTTAGCTGACTATTTTCGGTTTGGACAGTTCTGGTGGATCCACAATGTGGATTGTAGAGCGCGTTTAGGTCACTTTTCCAGCTGTCAATACGAAAAAGTGAACTGTGACGGTTTTGCTAAAAACCTCTATTGCCCGCGTATGAATAAATGTGGAGCGACCCACATTTAAACTTCTAATTTGTATGACTGACCGACGGAACTGAGAATGCTCTATTATGTACGAAAAGTATAGTTGCGGGTAATAATCAATTGGCGTATATTTTCAACTAATCAGTTATTGACCGCGATGATTATACAGCATTCGCAGTCGGTAGAGAGCTGTATAAATCGTTGTCAAAAGCAAATTTGGCTCGGATCAACTGCTGCCCGCGTATGAAGATCTATGCCGTCTATTGCCCGCGTATGAAAAATGAAATATTCGGGAAAATACTCAAAAGAGAGAAAGATGTATACCTAATAATGGAGCATCAATTATTGGACGAAAAGACCAGCCGTGTCGAACGCGGACGCACGCAGACGCAAGGAAGAGGTGGCGCTGCCTGCTCCGCTGTAGCATACCCGTCCGAATGTGAGCCGTAGCGACAGCGACCCCGAGGCAGAGGGAGAAGGTGACGAGGCAAGTATCGACCTCCAGCTGGACGAAGACAGCGACCGATCCCCTGGGTCGGTCGCTGCGCGGCCGCGTGTTCTTCCAGTCGGACGAGATGCCGCGTAGCAACCGGTACCGCTCGAGCAGCGGCGTGCTGCAGCGCATCACGCTGCGGCGGCGACGCAACTCGAGCAAGCAGCACGAGTGGTTCTGGACGGCCATCTCGCTCACTACTGAGCTCTCGCTCGCGCTGCTATCGGCTGTGGTCGTGTACCTGTCTCAGACCGACTTCTTCGCGTCCCATCAAACGGACCTGTTCGGCACGACGGTCGAGAACCGCTTCACGGTCGTCTCGCGGCAGGACTCGAGTGCCAAGATCTACCTCAAGAGCGGTCGGTACCGTGGCAGGAGAGAGTTCGTGGATGCTGGGACTTGACGTATAACTTTGTGGGTGTTGTTATTGTCATGATTCCAGGCTACTCCAAGTCGCAGCTGTCGGAGGCCATGATCTCGTTCACGGAAGGAGAATTGTGGCTCGGGCGACGAGCGCTGGAGGGTTCCGAGCCGCAGTCGTTCTTCGGACTCTCCATCTTCACAAACGGCACCACGGCGTTCAGCAACAAGGTGGAAGGTGAGCTGTCGACGTTTATCCTAGCTATAGCGCTGCGTCGATGTCTAACATCGTGAGATGTGTTGGCAGCGCCGACGATCGCGACCGAGTACCTGCATGCGAGCAAAGTGGTGGTGTTTGAGGACGGCACGGTGATGACCACAGCCGCCAATATGTCGGGCGGCGTCAAGGAAGTCGGCGACTTGAACCTCGTGTCGCAGTCCGGATCCGTCGTGACGAGCGCGGGAGGCAAGCCGCTGCTGGTCGTACTTCATGAGGAAAGCGTCGTGGTCGCCGATGCGGATGCCGAGGACCCGACTGCGAGCGGGATCTCACTCAGCGGCGCGCAGGGCCTCATCTCGATCGGCGATGGGTTTTCCATTCGTCATGACGGGAACACGTCCACCGTGTCGACAAGTTCTGCACTCCACCTCAACAGCAGTAAGCGACTGGTATTTTGTTACTGGTGATGACGCTCAAGCCATTAACGATGGTTGTCTTTCGATTCCAGGCCACGTCTTGGTCAGCGATCCTAAAGGCGGGAAGGTGAGGCTGACGATCGCAGACACGACGGAGGATGATGAGGCTACTGCGACGGATTGGCGGACACTAGGTGGCGAAGGTGCCACGGACGGACAGGGTGAATCAGTCGATGGAGACAGCATGACTCTCGAAGCGGTGGGCCAGTCCTCATCGAACCAGAAGGAAGGCGGCGACGTTCGGATTTCCGGTGGTGATGGGTTGGAAGTTGGTGGCGACGTTGTACTTGTGGGCGGCGAATCAACTGATATGACACCGACAGAATTCGGCACCATTTCGATCAACGCCAACCTCGACGAAGAATCCGTCTCGTTGTCTGAGATTGAGAGTCACAGCAAGACCCACGCTGTGAATCTTCACGGTCTCATCTCGATGAACCGCAGACATGTAGGGGTGGTGGAGAACACGACGGTCGTTTTCGTTGGTGGCGGCCTCTTCGACGAACCCACCCAGCGAATCACGCTCTACAACTCGGCGATCAGCGGCTGCAAACTTCGACTGGAGTCGAAGAGTCTGCTGATCGGAACGATGACCACTCCATCGGTGACAGTTGGCAAGCTAGACCACGCGGACGTGTCCATTCCGGAATCAGCCATATCTCACGATGCCAAAG
This sequence comes from Phytopythium vexans, assembly GCA_003413675.1. Taxonomy (NCBI): domain Eukaryota; phylum Oomycota; class Peronosporomycetes; order Pythiales; family Pythiaceae; genus Phytopythium; species Phytopythium vexans. The sequence continues at coordinate 1,526,893 of QLOC01000005.1, forward strand.
GGGACGTCATGGTCGGCAACGCAGCCTCGTTGATTTGTATCGGTACATCCAAGGTACCTGGCCAAACAGTCGACGTCGCATTAGGTAAAGCGCGCCGCATTCGGTATCAAACTATGGGGTGGCAAGCATGTTACTGATCTTGTTGCTGGTTCTCGTTTACATTCTAGAATCGATCAAGCTGGAAGCATCAAATGGAGTGTCAATCACTCTAACTAGTGCAGGCGCTAAAAGCACAATTGGTGGCGCTGTCGACATCACTGGGTACAAGAAGGCGGCAACCACTCTGCTGGGTGTCGCTGGGACAGCCGTCAGCTTGAACGCACCGACCGTGAGTGTCGGAGCAGCAGGGAAGACGCTTACCGTGGATATTGGAGCGACGAAAGTGAGCATCGGCGAAGCGGAGGTGAATGGAGCTTTCGTCGCCGGCAAAGTCGAGATCACAAGCACCACCATCGAAATCGGATCTGAAGGTATGAGATCGAGCACTTGAACGAGGAGTGGTGAATGGATGATTTTGACATCGTGTGATGCTGGATGTGTGAGCCAGATTCGTCGGTTTCCGTTCAAGGTGCCAGTGTGAAAATTGATGACGAGAAGAACCTTGTTGTAGGAGAAGAATCCACGAGCATCAGCATTGGGTCCGACAGCGGCGCCGTGAGTGTCACGGGCAAGTCGGTGGTATTGTCAGGTTAGTCGACCACACTTCCAACTGTCTGATATCATGCGTTTTAGCTAACCAATGTTGAATGCTGCAGGATCGTCAGTCCACATTGGCATGAAAATGACCCCGGACGCGGCCTACGAGACCCTGAACGCGGCCTACGAGACCCTGAACGCGGCCCACAAAATCCGAACGCGGCCCAGCGAGCCTGAACGCGGCCCAGTGACTCCGAACGCGGCCCAGCGAGCCTGAACGCGGCCTACGAGACCCTGAACGCGGCCCACAAAATCCGAACGCGGCCCAGCGAGCCTGAACGCGGCCCTCGAGACTACATTGTATTCCGCAATGCCTGCAATTCCAGATCCTGTTGATGGATTCGAGTGCGTAGTTCCTGGATAGTGTTGACGTCCAAGGTGTGCATATCTTTCAGTTCGATAATTTGATTCAACAGCTCCGCCCTCTGGCAATCAGCCCTGGCTTCAACCAAAGCTTGCGAATTCGTTGGGTTCGTTGGCTTAACTGCTTTATACTCATTCCCAACGCGTCGGTAAATGTTGCGTAGCTTTTGAACACAGATGGGATCGTAAATAATAAACTCATTGTATTTTCGAAACTTCAACTTGAAGCCGTCGTTGAACACTAGAACCTTCAATCGACCCTCGGCTTGCTTGACATACTCATCAGGGATCAAAACCATCCATAGGAACGAGATTGTAGACGAGAATTTGCCATATGTTTTACGTAAATCTCCAATGCGATTTAAGAAATCCTCAGTATAGCCAAGTTTTCCAATGCGAAAAGAGCCGAACACTTCAGTAGGATAATCAATCTGGTTGAGCGGCATGGTTGCACTCAGTTCAGTCACCGTTCCAAAGTCAGTAAAATAAATCCCACACAGCTGTAAATTCAGTATGCGGCTAAACAGGCTGCCCTGGTTTTGAATGTCAAAAAGAGGACAACCAGAGCCGACATAGCTCTGGCTGTCCTCGACAACACTCTCGGTCCATTGTCTGGCTTTTGGCTGACTTGCCTTGCGCCGCCGGTTACCGGTAAACATTAGTGTGCGTAATCCAGTGCTCATCTCCATGTCACTTAATCTCACAAATATCACCATGGTTGTTGCATTGAACTTTCTTTTCCCATCTGCTTGATCTTCAACTTCAACATCATCAAGAACTTTGCCTTTGTCGACGCCACGGATCGCCACGACGTGATGCGTAAAACCAAACCACTTAATTAAGTTAACTTGATTCACGCCTCGCACATGGCGATTGCAAATAGTACACACGCGAGCAAGGTTGACCCACTCGTGTGCATCGTCCTTGAACATTCGCACGGCATCCTTGCCAACCACGTCCCGCAATGCTTGCATGTTCACAGATTCACCTCCAAAGCTTTCTGCGCTATTTTCGGCCAGCCTCTAACATCCGCACTAGATCTATGTGGCCTACACTGTTTGTGGCATCGTCGTCCCTGATAAACCGTCGCGTCTGAGAAAGGGTAGTCAGAATCAGATCTGAGTCTCCCTAATGTTGCTCGAGATGGATGTGACCTTAGCCAATGGAATCTTTTAAGTACCGTAATGAAGCTCGCTCACTCACTCGAGATGCATGGCCACGGCCCAGCGCCGACCGAGTCGTCCAACCTGCTGACGTCCGTGCAGTCGCAGCCGCCGCCGCGCTATGGCGCCGACAAGGCATCGGCGTTCGGTCGCTGGCGCACCGACAGCTCGCCGGGCAAGAAGCTCGCCAAGCGGCAGATGCTCTGCCTGCAGTTCAGCCTCATCGTGCTGTTCGTGTGGGACCTGGCGAGCATCCTGGCGGTCGTGTGTCTCGCGCTCGGTTCGCGCACGCTGCTGGGCGGCAGCTGGCTGGTGGACGTCGCCGACGTGAGCTGGCAGTTCTGGGCGTTGCCGGTGTGGGCGACGCTGGGCAAGGCCGCGCTCTTCTCGCTCGCCGCGCACTTCCCGGACTCCCGCGCGGTGTACTACACGGCGCTGGGCTTTGCGCTGGCGTTCGTGGTGTCGCTTGCCGTCGACTCGTTCCGGCTCGACGGTCTCTCCAAGGCGGATGAGGCGCAACTCCTGCTGCGCGACGCCAACATCGCCAACTCGCTGCCGCTCATCTTCACGGTGCTCGAGGTGGCCAACCTCGGGTACCTGGTCGACTCGACGGCGACGCCTCCCTCGCCCACTGAAGACCTGGATGCTGTGCAGCCAGCTCAACAGCAGCAGCGCGGCATCTCGCTCGTCAAGCTCGCCTACATCCTGAAGCCGTACTTTTGGCCTCAAGGCGCTGCCAATCGGATCCGCGCCATGAGCACGTACGCCGTGCTGATCACGTCCAAGCTGGCCAATCTAGCGGCGCCGCTGTTCATGGCGCGCGCGACCAACTCGCTGATCGCCAAGGATGTTCCTGGAGCCATCGCGGACGTGGCGATCTACTCGGGCCTCACGCTCGTGTCCAAGCTGTTCAAGGAGCTGCAGTCGCTCATCTACCTCCGCGTCAAGCAGACGGCCTACATTGAGCTCGCCACGCTCACGTACGAGCACGTGCAGTCGCTCTCGTACGACTGGCACGTCCAGAAGAAGCTCGGCGACGTGCTGCGCTCGATGGACCGCGGCGTCGAGTCGGCCAACTCGGTCGTGTCGTACGTCTTCCTCTACCTCTTCCCGACGCTCGCCGAGTCGGTCGTCGTCGTCATCATCTTCGCGGTGCACTTTGAACTCGCGAGCCTCTCGTTCGTGGCCTTCACAAGCTTGGTGATCTACGCGTTCCTGACCATCAAGATCACGCTATGGCGCAAGCAGTTCCGCGAGGCGACGATGCGGCACGACAACGAGTACCACGACAAGGCGACTGACGCGCTCATCAACTACGAGACAATCAAGTACTTCTCGAACGAAAAGTACGAGGTCGAGAGCTACGCCAAGGTGATCGAAAAGTACCAGCGCTACTCGGTCTCAGTGCAGGCGTCGCTGAGCCTGCTCAACGGCGCGCAGTCGATCATTATCCAGGGCACGATACTGCTCGCTCTCGGACTCGCGGCGCCTCATGTAGTGAACGACGAGGCCGGCCGCCAGCTCGACATTGGCGCGTTCGTCGCCATTTCGGTGTACCTGAGCAACCTCTTCCAGCCGCTCTTCTTCCTCGGCAGCATGTACAACATGGTGATCAATGCGGTCGTCGACATGCGCAAGTTGAGCGAACTGCTGTCCGTCGAGCCTGACATTGTCGACGTGCCGAACGCTCGCGAGCTGAAGATCTGTGAGTACGACACTGCGAACGGCATCCAGATCGATTTCAGCCATGTCTACTTCCACTACCCGTCGCAGAGCTCCACATCAGGCGTGAAAGATCTGTCGTTCTCGATCCCACGCGGCACGACGACCGCACTTGTCGGCGAGACTGGTGCGGGCAAGACGACTATTTCTCGGCTCCTCTTCCGCTTCTACGAGTGCTCGTCCGGGAAGGTACTTGTGAACCACCAGGATATCGCCGGCGTGACGCAGCACTCGCTCCGCCACGCTATTGGCATCGTGCCGCAGGACACGGTGCTCTTCAACGACACGATCTTCAGCAACATCAAGTACGGCAATCTGCAGGCGACGTTCAACCAGGTCGTCGACGCCGCCAAGAGCGCGCACATCTATGACTTTATCATGGCGCTGCCGGACCAGTGGAACACCAAGGTGGGCGAGCGCGGTCTGAAGCTCTCTGGCGGCGAGAAGCAGCGTGTCGCGATCGCACGCACGCTGCTGAAGGATCCGCCGTTCGTGATCCTGGACGAGGCCACGTCGGCGCTCGACACTGTCACGGAGCAGGAGATCCAGGCCGCGCTCAGGCGGCTGCAATCGAACCGCACCATGCTGGTGATCGCGCATCGCCTGTCAACTGTACGTCGCGGCTTGGTGTTGCTCTTGAATGGTCGTTCTAATCATCTGTGTCCATGTTGCCGTAGATTCGCGACGCCGACCAGATCATCGTGTTGCGAAGTGGCGAACTCGCAGAGCGAGGAACGCACGACGAGCTTTTGCAGATCCACGATGGCATCTACGCGCGTATGTGGGCGGTGCAGCGCAAGACCGAGGCGATTGCAGCGCGCGGCGGCAACGCTGATGAAGAGACTGCTTGAGTAATTGATAGCGCCACTAGAAAGTCTACTCTACACGATAAGCGACCAAAGAAGATCGCTGCTACATGCATTGATCATACATCCTCTATGAACACCAAAACTGAACATGTGGGGAACTGGCGAGAGTAGTCCCTCACTCGTGCAAATCATGAGTCTCGTCCTCGACTTGCTCGTCGCGCAAAACCTGCGACAAATTGGACGCGCTCCGCGGGATCTGTGTCGCCGATGGCAGCCGGAAGATCGGGTACGATGCCGGCAGGCGGTGCTGTTGCCAGGATTTGAGCTCCATCGTCGCCGCTTTAGTGACCGATGAGACCGGTGGCTTTGCTGCCGTGTCGGGCGTCTTGTAGCTGTTCATCTTGGTCAGGAGCGACCGCTCCTGCTGCTCCAGCATGGCACGGACGAACAGCGTCTTGGTATCAGGCAGCGCAACCGTGTGCTTCTTCATGAGCATACCCTTGGGCAGACCGGGCGTGCGCTGACGGAGACCGCCGCTGCTGCTCTTAAACTCGTCTTCGATATAGTAAATCGTCACCATCTGCTCGCCGGGTGTCTTGCGGCAGTCGACCATGATGACTTCCTCTGCGAGCAACTCCCACTCGACCTCGAACTTTTGGCCCGACGCCTTCACATCAAGGAAGAGGACGCGCTTCTTGGTCACCAACAGACATTTCTGCTTGAGGTCGACGTGGCCGAGGTATCCGTCGGCGCGGTACCGTCCGCCGCGGATCTTGCTCACGATCTCTTCACCCAACGACTCAACGTACGAATACACCTTGAGCCGCTTGGTTCGCAAGTCAATGTGTCGCGGGGGACGCACACGCACGAGCAACGCCTTGGTGTTGGGGTCCACAACGTCCCGAAGCGTTGCAGCCGTCGTTGCTGTAGCGAGTGACAGGCCAAGCATGGGCTTGAGCACCAACCCAATCGCACCAGCCATCAAGCCTGGGAACACACCACGGACGCCATTGACCTCGACTGCATGGATCGGTGCGACCACAATGCCCGAAATGCCCTGAGCAACGCCTTGGAAAATGTTCCGTGTCGCAGGGTACCCCGTGTAGTCATCCAGCTTCAGACACGCTTCCGAGAGACCGAGCGAAACGGCCGACAAAATGCGCGTGTTGAAGTCCAGCACAGTGTACACCGACGCTCGGAAGAGAGATAGTGTGCCTCGGCCCATTCCATAGGCAAACGCTTGTGGACCCTGCAAGCAACATAGTATGGACATTGTTAGTACATGGTTCCCACCCACTAGTCCGCAAGGATGTAGATCTGCGTACCTGGGTGATACCATGCGCAGGCTCGTAAATAAAGTCTTGGAAGCCGCCGCGCAGATTTCTCCATGCGATCATCGGGTTTCCCAGCACATCAACGCTCCCCAAGATCACATACGCTTGGCGAAGAGCCTCGCTCTGGTAATGTGATACGAGTCGCGTCGCCAGCGCATCCGGCTGCACGAACGAGTTGTGGATGTGCAGGGGTTTCAGACTGAAAGGAGCGTTCGCGATCTTCGACAAGCTCGTTCCGATAGCGTTCAAGATCAAACGAAGGGGACCCACCGGCACGGTAGAGCCTTCCCGAGTCGAGTCGGACACGACGCTGGATAAGGAGGCCATGTGGCCGTCTACCATGGCACCGGCGCTCGCGCCAAACGAGAAACTCACTGTAGCCTGCGCGTGACAAAGCATATCAGTCAGTCAGACAACAAGCACGGAATACGAGCGTGCACATCAACGAGCACTTACCCGAATTGCACCGATCCGGAACTCTTCGAAGTAGAGCTTTTTGGTTTCGTGCGCAGAACGCTTCGAGTGACTCGAGTTCTTCACAGCCAAAGAATAGCGCTGGATTTCCGATGGGACGCCACTTCGTTTACGGCGTTGGTGACGTGGCTTCCTGACCGAAGGAGCCGTCGGTACCGTCGATGGGCCAGCAGACGTAGTGTTGTCCTTATGGGCTGTCTCCAGGATCTGCACAGGGACCTCCAAACTGGAGTTGTAATCTTGCAGCAAGAACTGGTTCCGCGCATGTCTGAATTGGTTTCCGCTGTGCTCCACACCAACAGCTCGCTTGGCTTCCTTCTTCGTCCCACCATACGGAGCTCCATGGTTGAGAAGAGGGAGAAGCTCGTACAGCAACGAACCATCCACGCGAACATGAACCGGGAGCATATTGACACTGAAATGGCGAACGAAGTCAATCCCGGCATATTCGTCATGTTTGACGAGCGTCAGTTGCAACGCTGGAGCATTGACCATCTGGCTGTCCACGAAGCGACCCCTCCCGTAAGGGTTGGAGAAGCGAAGCAGCACCGGGTACGGCGTCACCTGCAGCTGGTTGTCGATCTGAACATCGCCGACCTGAAGCCTGAATGCGATAATACGAGCGTGACTCTCTCGCTCTAATCGCGACATGGCTGCACCAGTATCTTCGGCGTACACAGCCCCCTTCTGCTTATCTTCCTCGCTCATCAGCAATTCGAATTCAATACTGGACACGGAGAAGTACACCAGCTCCTTCGGTAGGCTGTCCACCACAGATACACCGACACCTTGCAGCTGAACCGTGGTGTGCAACATTGGTGCGGCCACAAATCGCGACAAAAACCCTTTATGCTTTTCTTGATCAAACGGAACTTCGCCTTGCTTGACAAATCTGCTATCGCCTTGTTCGCCACGAAGCCGAGTATCCGCGAAGCGAAGCACTCGCGTTGGACCATCAGCTAAAATTTCGATCCCAAGCGTCCCCGATAGAGCATCAGGGTATTGCTGGATCTTGTCCAGCACGAACACCCCAATGCGCAACGGTCGGCTGTTGTCTCCGGCAGCAGACGGAAGCATATCAACGACTAGTTTGCGTTCTTCAGTCGGTTCGTCCCACGCGTAGTCAAGGCTATGATGCGGCAGTAGGATCTCACTTTGTCGGACACGATGCTGGTGAATGCGAAGAGTCTCTAGCGAGTAGTTCTCGATGCGGTATGGAGGCGCGGTCGTGTTCTCCTCGCGGAACGTCGCGCAAATGCACGACGAGTCCAGTTTCAACGTGATGCGCAGCAATTTGCTCTCGCGAGTTGATTCATGACGAACGCGAACCACGAACTCGCCGGATTCAACCAAAGGAACGGCGCCACTCCATGTCCACCCAAACTCAGCGATTCGACAGCGAATTGTTCTCGATTTTGCAAATCGCAACGTCCAGTGGAAGTCAGCGAATGCATCTGCGTCCAGATGGACCACCGTGCTCATTCCAGGCATCACTGACCCATTCTGCAGCTGTCCATCATTGTTGCTGAGCTCGATTGCTGACGGTGTGATCACTTTAGCTGACGAGTGGCATACTTGAATGGCGCATCCCATCGAGTTGACAAGCATGAACCGTGGAGTCAGCATAATCACCTTCGTTCGCGAATATTGTCCTTTCGCAGGCGTGATGGAATATCCTATGCTGTACTTGCGGTCAGCCCCGTAGTCTTCAGTCTCGATCTCCCCAATCGTGCCTGTTTGGTCAAGCATGAACGGCTCCGACCACTTTCGTTGGCCCGAATCACTTGGATCCATCAATGTCACGCTCGCGTCCTCCGTTACCCGTAGCCGCACACACCCCTTCTCCGATCGATAATCAGAGTGGCACGCTTGAAGAACCTCAATCTGGCCCAGGTTTTTCGACTCATCCACCGATCTTGGCAGCAGATCGAGGAGACCTTTCACTGGAGGTACACTCGGGAGAAGACACGGGTGGCGCCGTTGGCCAACATCACCATGATCTTTGGACCGTTGGCGTCCGTCCCTCGACTCGGAAGACAAGGTGTCCATGCGAACCGCGTCCCTGCCTTGCTGTTGTCCAGGGTACCCTGCATTAACCAAGAGTGGGTTGGGTTCCCGTCTGGAAAACTTGACGCTCCGCATCTCTTTCATTAGCAGCTCGTCTCGATCCAGCCGCTTCTGACCCGCTAGCAACCTGCATTATCAAGCAAACTATTAGTTAGCCGCGCCAACATAACAATCGGGGATACAACAACCGCACGTACATGGTTGCATGCTCGTGGCCAGTTCGCTCTTCATCGAACTCGTACTCCAACTTCAACCCGGTGAGATTCACAATCCAATAGGGAAGATACAGCAACACTTCGCGGCAATTCCACGCGTTCATCGAGACTTCGGCAGTGATGTACAGGAACGCATCCGTAACCACATCTTTCATCTTGATTCGCGTCAGAGAACCAGTCTCGCCGTCAATCACCAATGGATCGCTCCACTCGAAACCGTGCATGCGAACGCGCAGCTCCAGTGGCGTGTCGCTATCTGACATGTGCCATATCAGAGAGTCCGCGATGTTAATTGTTCCGTGCTCTCGAATACGCTGCTGGGTGTTCTCCCACCCCATTCCCATTCCCTGAGAAACAGAGTCGTTCTCCAGCATTGGCATCCACTCGCTTGGCGTCGAGATGGTAAAGTCCAGCAACCCGGCAGTGAGATTGTGAATGGTCAGCGGAGGCTGAAACGACAGTACCCGATGGTACAACGCTCCACTAGAGCTTGAGATGTTGCTCGTCATGATGAACGGACGCACGGGCCGATCGTTGAACAGCCGATGGAACTTGATCACACATTCGGATCCGTCGAACTCGTTCGACCCGCCATTTCCTCCACTAGTCATTGGCGTCGGACGATCGAATACTGGGAGGTTCACGCGCTCTTTAGCGTACGCTTTCGGTAGTAAGCTTCGACTGCTCCCAGCATCCGTTGCATTCGAATCTGGAGGTCGGACCATGACATATCCTTCTCCCAGAGAAACCAGATGCACGGGAACCGGCACAACAGATGCTGCCTTCACGACCGATTTCCAAATCGGAATGATGTGTCCGTGATGACTCCCTGACCTCCAGGCAGCTGAGCCTGTTCGTCGTTGGGGCGGTACGATTTCGATCTCCAGGTCCGACGCAGTCTTGTTCTCCAGCAACAATGTGGAGCGAACCACAAAGAACTTGCATCCTCGCTCCATTACCACGTCGATGACGCACTCGCACTTTCGCATGGCCGTAGCCGCCAAGTCTGCTTCATTATCCACCAGAGCATACATGCGAGAGTCGACTTGATCGACTGGAATTGGTGTCTCGCTCTGCCATTTCTTCCTTGTGTTCGTCAAAGGGTCGCTCGGATACTCCTCTTCGACAGCGATGAAGAGATGTCGATCTCGTCCACGAGGGTTTTGGCCTTCTTGGTTACTCCCTCTCGGGTCTCCAAATCTTAGCGGCTCTTCGCGGCCAGGCTGCAAAGATCTGGGTCGATGCGCTGAGTCCCAGTACTGCATCGGGAGTCCCGTGTTGTTTCGAATCCAATACGTCGAGTACTCCCTAATCTCTCTTGGATCGCCACCTTCGTTCACAACCCAGCTCCAGGCGCGGTTTGCTGCTGTCAAGTTAGCAACAAACGCATCTGTCAAGTTCACTTGAAGAAACTCTCTCGATGACAGTTTGAGTTCCCAAGGTGACACCTTGAGTAAGGGCTCCTCATCACCATCGTTCTCGAACGCTTCTTCGGTCGTACGCGATTGCCGCGAAAGCTCAAATTCTGCCGTCCACGGTTCGATGAGAGGCTCGGACGCGACCAGACGCAAGTTGTGGTACCAGGCTTCCACCGTGCAACTCGAAGACACCTTTACCATAGCGTTGGAATCTGCACGCACAGCGACGTCGATTGCTTGTGTGCGAATACCGACCACCGGAGACTCCTGATCCACAATATTGTTGATAAACCGAAACTGCAATCCACCGAGGTGAATGGATCCATCGACCACAGTCTGTGTGCTCGATTTTCCTACCAGTTCCAGGCCGTTCTCGCTTCCTTCAGTGTCAAAGAACCCAAACTTGGACGCATCTTTCGGAGTATCGGGGAAGTCATCCCAAATATCGTCATGGTCCGCCGAGTTGCTGGATTCTACCATTTCTCGCAATCTGGCTTCTGTCTTGACCATGTTGCTCAGACTCGATGCGATCTTGAGTAGCAGCGGTAAATCACGATACGAGACCCGTGATACAATCTCGTCTACAGTGATACTAGGAACACAAGCAAACCATTTCGCCCATTCAGAAGGAACATCTCTGCCAAATTGCCTCGAGTTCATATGCTTGGGAAACGTGTGCTCGTCGTCCCTCTTCGACTGCCTTGCCTGCTCGTCACTCAACTCGATGATTGTGTCATTGGACGCCAGTCTGCAGTTGTGTTCCACGATAACGGTTGAGTCGACGTCGAACTGCTCCACAAGTATCCATGGAAAGTTGGCGCTCTTCAGGATGGTAGCCGACGAGCGCTCAAACGCACCAAGAGGGGAGTCCATCTGCACTTTCACATTGGCCAGACTCAAGAACGCCGATACCAACCTTTCGGATGCCAGCGCAGTGGTAGCGTCGTCATGCACAACTGGTGAGGTGTCGGCACCGAAGTTCAGCGTGCTGAAGAGCACGCAGCCTGCAGCATCAGCCTTTTGATCCGTTGAGACGACCCAAAGCTCCAGATGAGCAAGCTCCAGTTCAACTTTCCAGCTCGGGGTATTCGACCGCGCAATTTTGCTTCCCGGTTCAGGACTCTCGGAAGAATCCATTTCATGATCGGACTCCTTGTCGCCTTCCGATATTGCATTAGGCTGGATGTTTGGAACTCGGGCATCTCTCGCGCTCGCAGTACTAAGCATGCGTTGAATCGGAGACATAAAGGCCGACCGAACGACGCTCATGTCATCTTTCAGCGATTCGGAGACGCTGTCTCGTCGCGACCTCAAAACTGGGACTCCATATCGAAGGTCGGAGTCCAAGGCACGAAGATCATCCATTTCAATTGCCGACTCCAGAAATCCAGGCTTCCCCAAACGAGATGGCTTGCTTTCCATCAACGAGTCGTAATCGCGCCGCAGTTGCATCCACTTACGGCTAGAAGCTGCGTAGACGTCAAGACCGAATTGTTCCAGGCGCAAAACGGTGCGTGGGAGTAGCATGAAGCGCGCCGAAGAAACCAAAATATCGAGGTGATTCTCGTCATCTCGAGTGTCCTTTTCGCGATTCAAAGCGCTGCGATGGTGGATTGAACACGTTCCTATCAGCTGAGGCTGGACTGTCGTGGTAGTTGCGTCGTCACTTCTTGGCACAGCGAACAGAGTCGTATGTTCGACATCATTCAGTATCGGTGCATCCGGAACAAGTCCGACAAGCTGCGTCAAATACTCCTGCAGCAAAAACAGACATGTCAGTCATATTCCACATACAAAACAAACAAACGGCAAGGGCGTACCGCTGGGTCCGAGATTCGGTCAGAGATCGACGCTTCCTGCATCGAGAAGTCGCATTGAAACGAGTTTTGTCCCATTGGACCAGGCTCAACAACCAAATGAATACTCAAAGACGCCAGCGTCATATCTCCAACCGGGATGCGATCCACTTGAGCTGGATCTGCGTCCTGGTGATCCCAAGAATCGTCACTGTCCGACCTCTGGAAGCGACGTGGAGAGCCCAGCTGAATGTCAGCCAAACTAGAACTGGCCAAACTACCCCGTGTCAATCCAATACCAGGAGCATCGAACACTTGCTTGACCAATGCTTCTAGGTTCTGGCTTGAGTCGACGCTCGACAGAAGCAGAATCTTGAACTTTTCCAACTTGCAACGGACAGTCCATCGCCACGGCAGAACATCATGCCCAGCAGATGGCTTCCGATTCGTAGCTGTGTTCTCTCGCACACTGGCATTGCCAGCGTCTTTGCTGCCCAAGTGCTGGATAACTTCTGAAACGACAGTCTGAATGGGAAGGACCGCGCCAAACAGCACGTCAAGCAGCAGGCAAACATTGGCGTCACTGACATTGACGCATATCGGCGATATCGTTACTGCCAAGTCGGCGTGATGAGAGTCCCCAGAAGTGTCCACCTCGAGCTTCTTAGCTGTACTCGGCAACAACAGCTGCACTCCAAACCCGAACGGCTCCAGAATTGGCATGCCGAATGATAATGAAGACACCCCGATATCCGCGACATGAACGTTGATCCCAAAGGTCGATTCGTTTCCGCTGGACAGTTCACTGTCGTTAGTTGTCCCACTGATCACCCCGAAATCCACCACAATACCGCTTTGCCGTCCTCCCATCACACTGCTCGATTCCAATGAGAACGACGGGAAAGCGATGGACGGGTGGATCAGCTTGATCTCAAAATCAAACTGGGTCAAAATACCTTCGTAATCAAACTGCTCTGGAACGGCGGGTTGTACGGCTGGACCAACACTGTCGCGTCCGACACTGTCATTCCTGGGAACAACTTTTGGCCTAGAGTGTCGCTCCAGTGGCCGTGCTTCATCGTTGCTCTTGCTCAATGCTTCAACAGCTTCGAAAAACGGAGTCGAACTCTCTGGAGCAAACTCTCTCTCTGTCGGTGGTGACGCAAATTGCACGTCGTTCATCGATGCTTCCGATTCGGACTTGTCGTCTGCCAAATCAACGACAAGCTCCGACTGTCTGGCAAGGAACAGCGATCTCATGGATCCGTCCAGTAGATACACGGCAACACTTTCAATAAAGTCAGGCTGCACAACGAGGCGAGCTGGGTGGACCGATACCGCAATTTTCGATTTGCCTGGCGACTTGTGATCCACAGCGCCGTCACTCTCGGCCACGAAACGGTCTTCTGCCGCTCCATTCTGAAGAAAGAGACAATCGAATGTAATCAGACCAGTTGGGACGTCTGACACAGCATCTTCGATAAGTCGTAGACTCTGACCGAAAATCTCCCGATATTCTGACGTGGCCGCAGTCTCGCGATTTCTCGCATAGGAAGAAATGCCCAGTTCGCCGTCTTTTGTCCCCGAGGACAGATCAAATACCTTAATGTCTCCAATCGCTCCAACCAACTTCATTTCATCTCGCGGTGTCGTGGACAACTGGCATTCCGAACGCAGAATTGCCACGGACGCGACTGGCTCGCCACGGTCTGAAAAGCAAATTGACACGGAATGGATGTGAGCGTTCACCTTTAACGCTGCCAAAGCAGGAAGCGGCGGCTGCTTCGCTTGGTTTCCATTTCCGTTCTGAAGTAGATCCAGTCGAGCACGCTCGAGATCCGCACGAACGGAATCAGTCAGAGTCACAGGAAGCTTGTACTCTTGCTCGATTGTCGGCGAGAGCTCCAGTGGTGGAAGATTATCATCAATTGTGCCATCCGCAACTGAATAGTGTCTGGTTGATGCTGGAACGATAGATACCTGGACTGACGCTTCTTCAAACAACTCAAATAGCGAACAGACATAGGTTTGGTCAAAAATCACCTGAATAGACCCGACCTGAACATCGAGGTCGCGTAACACTTCACGGCCAGTCTTCTCGTCATTCATCGAGCTGTACGAAAGCTCCAGAAGGTACTCTGGAGCAACTCCCGCTCGTCTGGATCCACTCGGAGAGGCAGTAGGGTCGCCTCGGCGAAGTGAAATGACTCGCTCTCGCTGTCTTCGCGGCCGAACGCGAGGGTTCGTGTACATCGAAGCTTTGTTGCCCCCACGACGCGGTGGACTTCTAATCGAAAAGGGAGCTTCAATAGTCGGACAGGAAAACAGCAAGTACTGCGCTGTTCTATCCGTTTCATCGACGCTGTCTTCAACTTCAAGAGACATCAAGCTCAGACTTGCTTGGGTCGAAAGCGTCTTTTGGCCAACTCGAGCGCGGAAGCCTTGCAACTTTACTAGGATGGTGCCGTTCTCTGTCATCCCGTCGTCCGCCACTCCAGTCTCATCGAGACCAAACGACGCAAACGGAGTAAATGTCTGCGGTTGGGGCTTCTTCACCTTGATCGAGATCAACGGGATGGTGATAGTGCACACGCAGATTCGGCGATCCAGCAGCTCTCGTTTTGAAGACGGCACGTTAGTACGACGAGAGGGTCTCCTTAATCCTCGGCCTGACCGCATTTGGCCTTCGTCATCCATCCGCAGCGACGAAGGACCCGAAAGATCGGAAAGCAGCAAATCTCCTTCACCGTTCGCTCGAGTCTCTGGGGCGGCAGCACCCATCTCCGCACTACCGCTCGTAATGCTAAACCACGTTTCATCACTCTCCACGCTTGAATCGCCGTCAGATATGTTATCATGAGTCAACCCCGTTGCGGTCGGTAGAAAGACCTGACCATCGTCATCGAGCATAAACGATCGCAAGTTCGCCATCGTCAGAGTGTTGTACGGTTCACTGATTGATGATGGAACATCCTGCACATTGCCAACCCCTCCTTCTGCAGCGAAGATGTTTCCCGCGCCTGAGCTTGGGGTGGCCGCCGATCCAGCTTCGCCTGCCGCCGAGAACCGACTCGCCAACCCCATCAACAGGAAGTATTTCTCCGTGGACAAGTTGAACGTCAACGCAGGAAGATCAGCATGGATGTAGAACCGCGTCAAGGTAGCGTCCAAGGGAAGGATCGAGGTGCGGACGGTGGCGTTAATGTTGAACCGCTCAACTAGCTCGTTTTCATGATCTGGATCGGATGCGTCGAAGTAATACTGCGGCAGCGCGACCGATGGGTAGCTGCCTCCCTGGTTGTACAGTCCCCCATTGGACTGACTGGTTTTACCGTACGGCACGAGGAGGACGTGAACGTTTGTGATCGATAGGTTGAACTTGTCGTAGAACTCTTCTTTCCACCGTATTGCGCCTTCCCCTCTGTCCGCTTCGTCATACAGCTGCTTCACAAACGATGTGCTAGATGAAACATTTGGGGAGCCTGGAGTCATGAGCGCGAGCGATGATAAACCCGATCTGCCCAGCGACGCCGTGCTTGCGGGGTTGAAGTTGATCGTATCGTTATCCAACTGGCTGAGTCGATCAGTCCGAAAATTGATGTGTCCCAAATCAACAATGAGACGGGAGCAGTCGTAATCCGTGTCGCTCTCCGGGATGATAATTATCGGGGCTTGGATCCGGAGATCGACAGACATGGCAAGGCGATTGGCGAGAACATAGTTCAACTTCGCTTCGGTTCGAGCCTTGAGATTCACGATCGCGTTGAACGAGGCCACCTCCAGCTCGGCCCACAAGCCTAGTGCTTTCGGTGTATCCAGGAAACTGGCGAGACGCCCCCAGCACCGCGCTGTTGGCGAGAACACTATCTCGAGAGGCTCCATGTGCACAAAAAGAGCTGCATCTGCACTCGAATTCGCGGGGTTCGTCTCGAAGCTCATCAAGAAGACAACTCCGGACAGCTTGCCGACACTGTTTTCATCATTGTCCGGTCCGGGACGAAACGTCTGCTTGCGACTCAGCAGGCGAGAAAACAGGGAGCTCTCCGCGCTTTCATCAAACGCTTCGATTGACTGCAGCGACAAATCGAACGCCACGGTATCATCTCTTACGACACCCGCGATCTGGAGCTGCGAGAATGTCCCCAACAGGAAATCCGATGGCGCATATTTCCTGCCGTAATTGCCGTCGTCGCGGGCCAAAGTGCGGTTCGTCTCTGGATCACTCGCTAAAGAAAGCGATCCGCGCTGCAAACTCACAGTCACACGAAGAAGTTCATTGATGTCTGTCTCCGAGTGCTCGTCGCCGTGATCCGATGCGTCGTCTCGATTCTTCTGGTGCAGCCGTTTCTTTGCACGTTTAACTGGCTCATACTCCAATATTTTGAACAGTTCTCGCATCTCGACATCCGGCAGGACACGCTGGGGAACATCATCACTTTGGCCAGTTGGTGGCGGCACTGCCAACTTCGATGTCCATCCGAACATCCACGCACCCCACGTCCGGAACTTCTCTTCGGTCGGAGCACTTGACCCGGTCACCTCCGTATCAACAGACTCGGTATCCGAAGCGGCGCTATTGTGCATCGGTGGAGGCGCCAGAGTCGGTCTCGGTTGAAGAAAATGTCCGGACTTGCGAACCTCTGCGTCCCCCAAGAACCGAAAGAAGAGGATGTCCTCCACAGTGCGACGGCGTTCAATATCTTCCAACGCCTTCTCGAGCTCTGGTAGCTCATACTGACTCTCAGGGAAGTCTTCTTCAGATATCGGCGATTGAAAGGTTCCGTCTAGATCATTGCTGTCATCGAGCACATCGTCATTACGCTCGCCAAGCTCATCTTCGGTATCCGAGAATACGGTTCCCCCACTTTCCTGCTCCAACCGCCTTCTAGCCCGCTGCACCCATAGCCTCACATACTTCTTGCGATCCGTTCGACGCTTGCTCATATAAGACCACGACCAGCGTCGTTGCTTATCTCTCACATCGCTCATGACCGCGTTAATTGCGTAGTTCCACCATTCGCCGGGTCTTGCCTCGAACACGGAATCACTTGGACGGAACTTGCGATACGGCTGATACTTCGCATAGTGGTCTGGAACCTGTAACGCCGCCACCAGGTACAGCAAATCGCAGTACTGGGACTCCTCGAGGCGGAGAGCAACCTCAGGAATACTCACGTCGACTTCAACTCGGGGCATCCCAGAATCGGACACGTCACGATTCACAATCAGACGAGCACTGGCGTCAATGGGCTTCAGCAAAAAGTGATGCTGCTGGTGAGGCGGGTAGAGCTGGAATTGCTGGAAGTGCCGATCGTCAAATCGTTTCGGGATTGATCGGCTGAATGCGCTTGAAAATTCTCCCAGCGAGCACGCCTTGAAGTCGATCTTGTGGTCGTGGATAACATCGCAGTCTGGGTTCAGATACACGCTCAAGTGGTTCAGTTCGACGACCTTGAATATCCGTGGCTCGTTGCTCACGGACGTATCAACGTACGACGGCTGCCAGTTGGAGTTCGTAGACTGCACAGTGACGAACAGAATCGGTCAGTCGTGATGTCAATTAACCGCCGCGAGTTCATTTCTCCCACCTGAACGTGAACAGACTCGATTGTCAGACCCATAGCAAACGGGTGGTCGCCGGAATGATGATCTTCGATGCGCACGTGGATCCTCCGAATGTGCAACTGCATCAACAATATGACACCAACATTACAGTAGCATGAGCTACGCGTCAGCGCTCGTATTCGCATGGTACTGCCATTCAAGCATGGCAACACCAGCTCACCTCCACATTGTCGATGATCTTGTTGATCAAGCGCGCGGCAAAGCCATTCTCCGACGCATCATCATCCTCATCCTTGTCCTGTTGCTTCGCCTGGAGGTACAGACTCTCCAGCAGCTTCTTCTTGATCGTGAACTCGTCCATGGCGCGCATGACAGCCTCTACATCCGCCTCGGTGTGGACCAGCAAGTACACATCGTCGACCGTGGCGACCACCGAATCGGACTGGAGACGGTTCCACGGGATCTTGAGCTCGATGGACCCAACCATGCCGCGCACGAGCCGCAGCGCCGGGTGGTCCAGCACCTCCGGCTTGATCTCGAGCTCGTGCAGCACCACATAACCGGACCAGACGGCCACATTGATCTTGTCGCCGCTGAAGCATTTAGGGTCGATGACGTTGCCCAGCGCGTTGGTCAGCAGCCGCGTCACCAGCGTCTCGAACATGGCCGGCCTCTAACCGCGGCCAGCGCGCGGGGACGCCACACGCTCGCAGGGAAAGCGGCGTCGTGGCCGCGAGACCAGCGCGTGCTTGCCCTTTGCCTCTTGTGGTTGTTGGGATTTCCGATGGTCATCACGAGGTACTATAGTGTGGCCCACGTTATCCATGCAGCGTAAAAGGGTGCCGCTCACTTCAAGCGACCGCCGCCCGAGGTTTTGGGGTTTTTCGGTCCAGAGCGTAAACTCTCGGACGAGGGAGCGGCGGCAACCCTCGATAACACAGGCCGGGGAAGAAGAAGCCCGAGCCTTTGCCGGCGCTTTGGCGGTGACAAGCGCGGAGCTGGAGGCGACAGGGAGCGCGCGGTCGTCTCATCCGCTCAGCACGTTATACGGCGCTCCAGTGTAGCGAGTCGGGGATCTGAAGTGAGAGCGGGCGGACGTTGAGCCGCGGCGAAACGAGGCGTTCAAGTTGAGGTCGAGTTCGTGGTGTTTTTGAGGCGCAGGAGGGCATGAGAAGGTCTAACAGCCGATCGCGTGGTTGTGGCGCACAGAAGCTGAGGCGGAGCGCCGATGGATAGTGTGGACAGCGCGCTGCGGTATCTGCAGCGTCAGTTTGCGAGCGTCGCGCACGAGGAATCGCAGTGGAACGATGAGCGGCAGCAGCTCCAGCAGCGCGTACGCGAGCTGGAGAACGAAAGAAGCATCCAGGAGGACGCCTACAAGGACGCCATGCTGCGGGTGAAGATGCTCGAGTTCGCGCTGCGCCAGGTGCGGACTACATTTCTGCTATTGTGCAGCGCACGCATTTGCTAACCGGCCATGGCTCAAATCCAGGAGCGGGGACGGTACCTCATCTCGCCTGCTCCAGTCAGCACCCCAATCTCGAGCGGGATCCCTAAATCACGGACGGCGAGCACGGAGGTGAGCCGCAGCGTGACGGTGACGCGCTCGATGGAGCGGTCCAAGTCGGCGCACTCTGGCCACTCGCCGATGCCGTCGCCAGCGACGAGTCCCAAGTCGATCAATATTTATCGAGCTGACAGCGTGAATTCGGTGAAAACCGGTTCGGGGAAGAGTGCGCATGGGTCGGGGACGGAGATCAGTCGACCTCGGATACCATCCCGGACGGCGTCTGCTCATGAAGATGTGAGCGATTCGGCCAAGCCGGTCAAGCCGGTCGCGATCAATATCGCCCCGAAAGGATCTTACCGGCCGCACAAGCTCAAGCTCAAGCTGTCGGGCCACATGGTACGTGGTCAATCACAATGCAATTGAAGCAGGGCGAGAATGTTAACATCGCGTTGTCTGTTAGGATGGCGTGCGGTCCATTGCGTTCCACCCGACAGAACCATTGCTGGTGTCGGGCAGTGAGGATTGCTCGGTTCGAATCTGGAACCTTTCCAGCGTGTCTAGCGGTCCTCCGTCGCAACGGTACGATGCCATTACCACAGACATTGCACAAGTCCCTGTACTGACGAATGCAATGTGTCAACATACAACAGGACGGCAGAGGTTGACTCGATGCTGACCATGCGAGCGCACGCTCAAAGCGTGTTGGCAGTCGCTATTATGAGCTCTGAAAACACCCCGAACCCGTCTTCAGGGAGCATCGGATTGTTCGCGACGTCGGGTCGTGACGGGTCGATCTGTTTGTTCAAGTTGCCTGGCCTCGACAACGAGAAAGGGAGCGAACCTTATACGTATGAAGACTATCAAGGGCTGAAGTCTCATTCGATTCAGCGTGCTCACGAGGATGCAGTTTGGGATCTCCACGCCCACCCGCTCTCGAATGTGTTGTTTTCGTCTGGAGCGGATGGCGTCGTGCGAACGTGGGCGGTTACTTCCGGTACGCATACTGAGCACCGATCGTCTTTGTCTTGTTGAGGCGGAGAAATTGATTCGGGAGTGTCGCTGTGTTTGCAGAACTGTCATTGAAGAGTGAGCTGCGATGCTCGACAAAGACGAATTCCATGGCAACTGGTACGGCGAATGCCTGCTGCATCTGTTCGGCGCGAAGATGATGATAGTATGGCTCATTGTATTCTGTTGTAGGCCACAACTATCGAGGCTACCTGCAGCCTACATCGACGCATACGCTGCTGACGGATTCCAAGACATGTGCGGTTGGCTACACGAACGGATCGTTGGCGCAGTTCGACTTTCACGGGGAACAGTTGGTCCACATGGTGCGCGCGATTGACGTGGACACGGTCGGGAGAGACGGACAAGTTAACAAGGTACTGCACTTGTCGTTCTTGATCGACTTGGTGCTCTCCACTCATGATGATGATCACTGTTAAATGCTAGGTGATTGTTCACCCGACTATGCCGGTTGCTATTGCGGCACACAACGATCGGAAGATCAGGATGTACGACATGCGCGCAGGTACGTTCGTGTTCTGATTGCGATCAATTCAGCTGGGCGACGACGTGTCCACTTACGACCGTGTAATTGGACAGGCGAGTGCGTTGGGTCGTTGACTGCTCACCAAGACTCGGTGACGTCGCTGTCAATCGATTCGTCGGGGTTGTACCTTGCCACTGGAGGTAATTCTGCTGGTGCGACTGCTATGCATTCGCGCAACGGTGCTAATGTGATGGCTGTTATGTTGCTACCGTTCAGGTCACGATGGCTCGCTCCGCGTTTGGTCGGTTGCCGAACGCCACTGCGTGTTTGAGCAATCGGTGCGGTATTGGCGCTTCCATGTTGAGTCTGATGGCATCGAATCCTGACAGGCGTCTTTTCTGACAGGCGCACCGGCCCAAGTTCGGGGAAGCGGTCCATGCGGTGGCGTACCATCCGTCCCGGGGCTTCATCGCCACTGGCGGTGCTGACGGCACAGTAAAAGTATTCCAGTGAGGCGGACTACGATTGTTCGCATCCCTGGCGTAAGTGTCCACAGGTAATGGTAGACGAGGGCTATCGCACGTGCTGAAGGAGTCTCCAGTGTGCCATAGTCGTTCGTCTGCACATGAAACTAGAAATACGTTGTTGCGTTTTGTTTTCACGAACCGAACGGCGGCCTAGCCCACCCCTCGCAACGAAGGGCGAGCAGCCAGCGCATTCATCGCTGTATTAGGCTTAAGATGGCAAAGGAGCTGGTCGAGAAGACCAGCACGGAGGCTCAAATCACGCCGCTTAGATGACGCCAATGCGGTTGGCCACGTCAAGAGCGTCGTAGTCCGGGGTCAGGCGCACGTACGCCTTCTTCTGGCCATCGGGTCTGCGCAAACACAAACAACGATCAGTCACAGAGCTCAACCAACATGCACGGCGCGATTGGACGGTGGAGTGCCCCGCCGACGCCGCACTTCCCTATCAGGACTACAGATCGTCGTTGTGCGGGGCTCCCATATCCGTCGGTAACGTGGACAAGCTCGACACGAAGTGGTGTACCTGATGAGCGTGTTGACCTTCTGCACCTTGATGTCGTACAGCTGCTTGACGGCGTCCTTGATCTGGCGCTTGTTGGCGAGCAGGTCGACGAGGAAGACGAGCGTGTTGTTGTCCTCGATCTTCTTCATGGCCGACTCCGTCGTGAGCGGCGACTTGATGATGCGGTACTTGTCGAGCTTGGTGCGCGTCGGGATGGCCTTGCGAGCGTAACGCGGGGCACGGGCCAGCTTCAGCGTCGTCGGCTTGTAGAAGTGCACCTTGGTGCGGATCTTGACGGCCTTGCCGTGCGAGCCCTTGAGGGCCTTCTTGGCGACCTTGGCGGCGCCCTTGCCGGCGGCAGTCTTCGCGGGGGTGCTCGTAGCCTTTGCCATCGTTTCGCTCTACAGAATGAAAGTGAGGCCAGGCGGTTCCAAACTCGCCATTCCCCAGTCCCCAATGACTGGTGCGCATGACGCGCGGAGAATTTAAGCCAATCATTTTACTGAATTATAATTTTGACCAATGAGGTAGTATATGTATACCTTTTCAAAAATTGAGCTAGGTGCGCTTTCGCTAAAGTTGACCGCCATGTTTCGCGCTGACTTGGAAATAGCCGGAACGGGGAAGCTGAAGTTGGCGGCAGGAATGGCGGCGGTCCCCAGCGGCGACGGCGGCGGGCAGCCCGCCGAGCGGGTGAGGACCATGCTGCACCTGTCGGACGTGCACCTCAACCGCTCGGCGGCAGTGGAGGGGGATATCGCGTACAACAGCGATTCTCCGGCCGAGCTCTTCCGGTCGGCGCTGGAGTTCGCCAAGCAGGTGGCACCAGACCCGGATGTGCTGCTCTACACGGGCGACAGCGCCGCGCATTTTATCAAGGATCCGGCAGTGGCGTTCGAGGCGATGGAGGAGGCCGCAGACATGCTGGAGACGTTCTACCCTCTGGCCAGCGGCGACACAGTGCACGTCACGAACGTGGTCGGCAACGGCGATACATGTGCGGCAGTTGGCATCGTAAAATCGTCTGATGTTGCGCTCGTGTGCTGACAGAGGTGTGCTATTAGGGCCAGGATACGTTATGGACCTCACGGACCCAGACGACGAGCCGAACCCGTCGCTCGTTCGCTTCACCCGAGCCTGGCACGACCACGACGCGCTGTCAACCACAGACCTACCGGAGTTCACTCGGAGAGGATTCTTGGCCCAAGAGCTGGACGCGAAGCTCGTGGTGCTGACGCTCAACACGCTGCCGTACTCGGTACGTTGTCAATTGGCTCTCCAGTCTGGGAGATAGTCTGCTAACCTGCAATGACAGCCTCGCGTTACTGCGGATGCTAGCGCTGAACCGGACCCGTTCGGCCAGTTCCACTGGCTCAAGACCACACTGCACGAACTACAACAAGCGGGGCGACTGGCGTACATCGTCGGCCACATTCCGCCGATCGTCGCCTCGCACGACAGCCTTCCGTTGTGGCATCCCGCCTACGTCAGCGCCTACATGGACATTCTGGCGGTCCACGCGTCGGTCGTCAAGGCACAGCTCTTCGGCCACATCCACAGCGTCGAGTTCCGCCTCTCCCCGTGGAACGAGCTGCAGCGTCAGTTGTCATTGACGCGCCACCGATGGAACCCGAGCGTCGAACTCCCACCGCTGTTCACGTCAGCCGCTATCTCGCCGCTCTTCGGCAACAACCCGGCGTTCATGCTGTGGGACATCCACCCGGCGACCTACGAGCTCATGGACTTCGCAGTCTACAGCGCCGACCTGGCCAAGCCCGCCATCGAATGGAACCTGCTCTTCCGAGCGACAGAGTAAGTTCTGCAGCTGTTCAACTCCTTCCCCAGTCGTAGACTAACGACACACTGTGCATCAGGGCGTACGGAGTGAGCTCGTTGCGAGTCAGCGAGCTTCAAGCGTTCGGAGACCGAGCGATAGCCGATCCGAAATTGTTGGAGCGGTACTACGACCTGTCCAAGGCGCTGTCGTACCGCCAACCGCCGTGTATTGGCGATGCCGCCTGCCGTGCGAGATGGGCGTGCTCCATGACGTGGTGGTCGCATCCGAGCGACTTGGACGCGTGTGTGAGCGCCTCACAGTCCAACACATTCAGCGGAGCGTCGCTGGCCAGGTTGCGGGGGTCGTTCTCGTATGTTGCAGCCGTCAACGACCTGACCACGAGCGTTGCGGCGGTGTGGTTCACGGGCATCGCGCTGGTGCTGTGGCTGCTCAAGAAGCGAGCGCGGCATGGGACTCAACGGGATCGCTAAGATCAAAGCTGCAGTAGAGAGGTGCTGTAAGATAAAGTACACTAAGCGCCTATCGCTGGATCCGCCAATCCACAGAAGGCGACACGAATCTCAGTGATATGAAGGAGCGGCCTGGCTCTTCTCTCGCTGTCCGCCGGTGGTGACTGCTTCGGTGCGGAGATCGAACCGAGAGTCAGCATTACACCGTCAGCCGACTGGATAATCACGTCCTAGCGGCTGGCTTCCGTCAATGAATATGCAGTATACCTGCTCGGGTTACGATGTGCGTCGACAACGCCTGAGCGAGTAATGCGCCTGGTGGCGGTTGACCCAGTGAACCAACGCCAGAGTTCGACTGGAGGTAGTGACACGCCTTCAATGAACATCTCAGGACCGTAAAGTCGCTCGTCCGTTCTATAGCTGCAGGAAGATTCGAGCGACCCGCTCTGCACGCCTGCACATCAACAACCGACCCAGCCGTGATGATCGCTGCCACCAGCTCATTCAGCATCCGAGCGACCTCACAACTCAATTTCAACTCGACCAAGCAAGGCAAGACGACTGGATCGATGGTTCGAGTATTGGTGCTGGCTTCGTGGCTCGGCGTCGCGACCGTGATGGCCGCCGAGTGCAAGTCGACGGGGGAGTTTGATGTCCTGCATCCCGAGTGCGCCAAGCCCGCCCATATCCTGCACTTCTCGGACGTCCACCTGAACCTGTCGGCCACTCTGGACGCAAACGAATCGGCCAATATCCCGATCGAGTACTCGGACGACGCACCGTTCTCGCTGCTCGCGTCCGCGCTCCGGTACGCCAAGAAGGTCCTACCGGACCCTGATTTCTTCCTCTACACGGGCGACCACGCGGTCCACGGCGACCTCGAGGACGACTACCTTGCGACCGTCGTCGAGACGAATGTCGAGACAATGGAGAGGTTCTACCCGCCCAACGAGACCGACTCTCTCGTGACCACCGCGCTCATTGGCAACGCTGACACGTGTACGTGCTGTATGGTTCGCACTCGTTCGTATTGTTTTGAGTCTTTGACGATGCACTGGCGGTGGTTCACAGCGCCGGACTATACGATGGAGATCACCGACGGCTTAACTGCAAACCCGGAGATCGCGCTCCTCTCCGGTGCTTGGAAGGACTCGCTCTCGGAATCCGACCTCATGTTGCTGGAGAGCCGAGGCTTCCTCGCGTACGAGCTAAACAGCAGGCTCGAAGTGCTGACGCTCAACACCGTTCCGTACTCGGTACGTCTTGGTCTCAAAAGGTGAAAAGTGGCCATGTGACTAACTGGTTGTGTTCGATCTATGGATCAGCCAAAACACCTGCCCAACACGACAGATCGCACAGATCCGTTCGACCAGTTCGCGTGGCTGCGACTGAAGCTGGCGATCCTCAAGACGCAGAAGAAGTTCGCGTACATTGTCGGCCACATCCCGCCCATCATTGACTCGTACAGCGGCGCCGTGCAGTGGCACGAGTCGTACATCGCCACGTACAAGGAGATCGTGATCGAGTTCGCGAGCGTCATCAAGGCGCAGCTCTTTGGCCACGTGCACAGCATCGAGGTGCGCATCCCGTTATACGAGGAGCGCAAGGCGTCCAACCTGTCGCTCCCGCCGCTCTTCCTGACCGCCGCTATCTCCCCCAT
This sequence comes from Phytopythium vexans, assembly GCA_003413675.1. Taxonomy (NCBI): domain Eukaryota; phylum Oomycota; class Peronosporomycetes; order Pythiales; family Pythiaceae; genus Phytopythium; species Phytopythium vexans. Next base: position 1,552,456 of record QLOC01000005.1, read on the forward strand.
CTACAAGAACAACCCGGCGTTCGTCGTCTGGGACTTCAACCCGATCACATTCAACCTGCTCGACTACACCGTGTACGGCACCAACATCTCCAGTAACGGAGAGGTCACAGGGTGGAAGTCGCTCTTCAAGGCGACCGAGTACGTCTGTTGTCTGTGGTGGCATAGTTCGTTTGCGGACCGCTAATGCTTTGACCTATTCGCTTTGGATAGAGCCTACGGCGTCAAGGATCTGTCGTCGTACGAACTCACGCTCTTCGCGCAGCGCGCAGCCGACGACAAAGCGCTGCTGCAGCGGTACTACTACAACTCCAAGGCGCTCTCGTATAAGCAGTCGTCGTGCCTGGACGACGAGTGCCACGCCAAGTGGGTCTGCACGCTCTACTGGTGGTCCACCGCGGCCGAGTACACGGACTGCGTCACCAACGGGTATCATCCGGACACAGTCTCGGTCGTCAGCTTTGCTGGGACCGCCAGCGGAGCAACGTCGACGTGGTCATCCTCGACCTCGCTTGTCGTTGGCATCACTGCCGGGGCTGCCGCAGTCGCAGTCATGCTCATGTTCTTCGTCGCGCGCCGTCTCAACAAGAGGAAGGCGCAGGCGCACCAAGCTGCGACCATCTCGACGCCATCGCTGAGCTCCGCACAATTCGCGACGCTCGTGTAAGGCTGCCAGGTGAGCTGGAAAATGTGCGACGTGTGCAAGTGTAGCCACTTCAACATGAGCATCAATGCAGCCACGTCCCCGAGAATTCAATTGCGTTCGAGCGTGGGACAGTCCACAAGGGTTTACATGGCTGCGCTGGGCGGAAGTCGAGCCATTGAACGGCCACTGGCGCGTTGGTTGAGCGGGGGTTGGATTCTACGATCGCTGCAGCAGATAGATAGAATGCAGGGCAAAGCAGATGCCGTAGTCGGCGCAGTCGCAGGTGATCTATTGCTGGCCACCCTCTTTGATGAGCTAGTCTGCCATGTTCGACGCGACGAGCTCGCATAAATAGCAGCACCAAGGTCGATGGTTACAGCACAATCGCATGGCCCACTTCCCCCAGGCGCTAGGCACGCCACAATTTAACCTTCGGCGGGAACGAGCCATCTCCAGCCTCTTTGGACAAGAAATGGCTCGCGTCTCGCTGTTGACGGCGCTGGCTGTTGCCGCGGCCTGTCCGTACGTTAGCGCTGGGACAACATTCAAGCAGGCGGCGCAGGCAGCACAGCCGAAGAAGATCCTGCATTTCTCGGACGTGCACTTGCGATTGTCAGAGTCGCTGGACGCCACCGAGTCGGCGAACATACCGATCCAGTACGGACAGGACGCGCCGATCGCGCTGCTCACGTCGGCGCTCCAGTTCGCCAAGACGGTGCTGCCGGACCCCGACCTGTTCCTCTACACGGGCGATCACGTGGTTCACGGCGACCTCGAAGACGAGTTCGTCGCTGCCACCGTCGAGACGAATGTCAAGACTTTGGAGGAGTACTACCCGCCAGGGAACACCACCCTCGATACCACGGCCATCATCGGCAACGCCGACACGCCGGGGGACTACAGAATGGAGGTGACCGACGGCACGAAGGAGAATCCAGCGATCGCGCTCATCGCCGACGCCTGGAGCAACTCTCTCTCCGCAGCAGATCTGGACACGTTCAAGCGCCAAGGCTTCCTCTCGTACAACCTCGACGACAACCTCGTTGTGCTCTCGCTCAACACGCTCCCGTACTCGGTACGCCCTCACCAATGTCTGGCAATCCCAAAACGCACTCGCACTGACTTTGCTAATGACTCCTACAGCCGAACCACTTGCCCAACACGGCGGACCAGCCGGATCCGTTCGGCCAGTTCGCGTGGCTCAACTCGACGCTGCGAACGATCAAGCAACAGAAGAAGGTGGCGTACATCGTCGGCCACATCCCGCCCATGGTCGACTCGTATCGCGGCGCGCCACTGTGGCATCCGTCGTACATCGCCACGTACAAGCAGATCGTCGGCCAGTTCGCATCAGTCGTCAAGGCACAGCTCTTCGCACACGTGCACAGCGTGGAGGTGCGCGTGCCGGCCAAGGGGGCGGGCGGCTTCGACTCGGTGCCGCTCTTCACGACCGCCGCCATCTCGCCGCTCTACAAGAACAACCCGGCGTTCGTGGTCTGGGATTTCCACCCGACCACGTACGACCTGCTCGACTTCACGGTCTACGGCTCCAACATCACCGACAGTAGCGCCGTGGCGGGCTGGAAGCAGCTCTTCAAGGCCACGGAGGCGTTCAAGGTCAAATCGCTCTCGACGTCCGAGTTCCGCAAGTTCGTGAACCGCGCGACCGCCGACTCGGCGCTGCTGCAGCAGTACTACAACAACGCGAAGGCACTCTCGTACAAGTGGCCGACGTGCGCGGACACGGCGTGTCGCGCCAAGTGGCGGTGCTCGCTGTCGTGGTGGTCGACCGCGGCCGAGTACGAGGACTGCGTGGCCGCCGAGGAGGACCCGAAGACAGTCGCGGCGGCCGCCACGCTGTCGGCCAACTCGAGCGGATCGTCCGGCTGGGGGTCATCGCAGGCGCTAATCGCAGTAGGAGCCGTCGCTGTTGCCGCGATCGCTGTGGTGTTCGTCGTGGGACGCCGCCACCGGAAGAAGAAACAGCAACGGCAGCAGCAGCAACAGCATCACGCCTCGGCGACGACGCCAGACTCCGGTTCCTCGGCCGACAGTTTCCTCGTGCTGGCGCAGACCCCTCTTTGAGTTAAACCACACAATATCGGACCCACCACCTCTTGCCTAGTCAACCAGATCTAGTGGTGGCCAATGCAACTTCAACTGGAATTGATAGATGCCAAGTGGTGATGTGCCGCCCCCTGTCACATTGGCTCGAATATTCAAAGTGGGATGGCCAGCACCCCTTCTTGCGTTGCAGTGCATCGGTCGGCCATCGGAAGGTGGCTGCTGCTCGCTTCTTGCTTCTCGCTTTGCATCTGACATCGATGGTAGTGCGGTGCCGTCAAGGTGCTCCACCCCAAAAGGCGGACACCTGGAAGATCCAAACGTCGCCACAATCCATTTTCGCAATCGCTGGATCCAGAGTATTTGTGTTTGTGACAAATGGGTCGAAGCTGCTGCTCGACGCTCGCCATCGCCACAGTGCTCGCTCTGCAGTGGCAGGCGGCCAGCGCTGAGCCACTGCAGCCCAAGCAGATCCTGCATCTATCGGACGTGCACCTGAACCTGTCGGCCGCGGCCAAGTCGATCGCGTATGGGGAAGACGCACCTTTCGAGCTACTCACGTCGGCGCTAGAGTACGCGAGCGAGCTGCTGCCGGAGCCCGATTTCCTGCTCTACACTGGCGACCACGCGGTCCACGACGATCTAGATGACGAGGAGCTGGCTGAGGTCGTCCGTGCCAATGTCGCGACGATCGAGGAGTACTTCCCGTCCACCAACAGCTCGACCGCGATCATCGGCAACACGGACACAGGTGCGTCGAGACTACAGCTGAGAGGTACAAGGAGACGAGGCTGACTGTGAGGAGTATGAGCAGCACCGGAGTACACGATGGAGGTGACCGATGGCACAGAAGTCAACGCTGCGCTCGGCGCCATCGCCGACGCCTGGAACGAGTCGCTCTCGGGTCCCAACCTCGAGGTGTTCGCGCGCTGGGGCTACCTCTCGTACAAGCTGGACGCCAACCTCACCTTGCTCACGCTCAACACCGTCCCATACTCGGTACGTCCGCTACTGGTTCGCTCGGATGCAAGCGGTCGGTCTAACTGTGCGACTTTGTCAGACGAACCATGTGCCCGACACGACGGACAATCCGGACCCTTTCAACCAGTTCGACTGGCTGCAAGGCACTCTGGAGCTGCTGCGGCAGCACAACAAGTCGGCGTACATCGTCGGCCACATCCCGCCCATCATCGACTCGCACAGCGGTGCGGCGTTGTGGCACGAGGACTACATCGCCACGTACAAGCAGATCGTCGGCCAGTTCGCGAGCGTCGTCAAGGCGCAGCTCTTCGCGCACGTACACAGCGTCGAGGTGCGCGTGCCGCTCGAGAGCGAGCAGAACGCAACTCAAGTCGGCTTCGAGCGCGTGCCGCTCTTCACGACCGGCGCCATCTCGCCGCTCTACGAGAACAACCCCAGCTTCACCGTCTGGGATTACCACCCGACCACGTACGAGCTGCTCGACTTCGCCGTCTACGGCTCCAACATCTCCGACGACGGCACGGTCGCGGGTTGGACGCCGCTCTTCAATGCCACCGAGTACGTATTCAACTTGCCTTTTTGTCGATCATATTGGAAACTGACTGGGTTTTGGACGCAGAGCCTTCGGTGTCGAGTCGCTGACGGCGTTCGAGCTCAACAAGTTCGTCCAGCGCGCCGGTGACGATCCAGAGCTGCTGCAGCAGTACTACTACAACTCCAAGGCGCTCTCGTACCGGCAGGCGGCGTGTCTGGACGAGGTTTGCCAGGCGAAATGGCGCTGCACGCTGCAGTGGTGGGCCACCGTGGCCGACTTCGACGCCTGTGTCGCGTCGGGCTCCAACGCCGTGACGGCGACGGCCGACGGGTCGTCAACTCCCTGGTGGCGCTCGCCGTCGACGGTGGCGTTTGTCGTTGGCGGCGCTGCCGCTGCTGCCGCGTTTGCCATTCTGTTGGTCATGCGCCGCCTCAAGAAGCACCACCGGGACGCAGCGAATGCGAGCAGATTTGAATCGATGGCGTGAAGGTAGCGCCGTTTTGCGTAGGAAATGACATGGCAGTTTGACTGGATTTGAGGTTACGGCTATTGGATGCAGCAGCTCATGGGCTTCTTGCGCTCCGGGAAGGCGCCGAGGCTCGTGAACTCGATCTCGCCGGCGAGAAAGACGTCGCCCGGGTGGATCTCGACCGGCGTGTTCTCCTCGAGGCGCACGAAGGTGCCCCACTCGCTCAAGTCGTCGTAGAGCCAGTAGCGGCCGTCGTGGTGCTCGATCACGGCGTGCGCGCTCGACACGTACCGGTCGTTGAGCTCAATGTCGGCGCCGCTACGCATCGCACCGAGCGTCGCCACGTTACGCACGACATGCACGTCGCCGCGGTTGGCGCCGGAGAGAACGTAGAGCACGAGCGCGTTGGGCAGCTCGTCGTCCTGCTGCGCCTCGAGCAGCGTCTTCTCCAGCACGTTCTTGTTGCGCTTCTTCCGCCGCCACTTGCGCGATGCCTCGTCATCGTTGTCACTGTCGCCGCCGACGTTGACCGTGCTGTGGGCCGCGTCGCCGTCCTCGTCGTCGTCGCCCGCCGCCGCATGGAGCGTCTTGGTGATGATCTGCGAGCTCTGCAGCCGCTGGTTCATCGCCGCGTAGCTGCTGCGCCGGTTCGTCGGCTGGCGCAGCAGCAGCGGCTTGATGCGGACGCGGTCGCCGTCGCCTTCGCCTTCCTCCACGTCGTTATCCTCGAGCACTTCGTCGACAGCACTCTGAGGAGTCGGGGGAGCCACCGCGAGGTGCGCAATGTGCTCGGCGTCCAACAGGAAGCACTCGACGTGGGTCCGCGCCTCGATGTAGCTCACCTGCGCGTTGACGACTGACGGCGCCGATCGGATCAGCGCCAGAGGTTCAGTCGGCTGCCACCACTCCTCCAGGTTCCTCATCCCGCCGTCCGTATCCTCGCCGTCACCGCCGTCGCTCGCGATTGTGCCTGGAGCCGAAGCGTCCTGGTCTGACTCGGGCTCCGCCGTGTTCAGCGCAAACGCCGAGACGGTCGAGAGCCGCCGACGCCGTGTGAGCACGGCGCGGCCCTGCATGAGGATGAGCAGTCCCTCGCGGCGGAACGGCACGCGGAAGAGCCCGTCCTCGAGGAGCTGCTCGCCCTTGGCGAACTCGACGCGCTCGGCGCGCGACGCCAGCAGACGGAGGTCGTGGTACGACAGTCCCTGCAGCCACGGGACGTGGAGCCGCAGCTTCTGCAGCACCTCGCGCTGCGTCTCGTCGGGCAGGTGCGGCTGGATGATGTCCATGTACAGGTTAAGGTACCCAGCCAGGTCTTCCCTGTCGAACACGAGCAGGCAGCACCCGTCCCCAACGGCGCGCGCGCTCTCCGTGTACTCCATCCCCGGACCCTGCAGGCAGATTTCGCCAAAGTAGCTGCCGGCCGTCACCTGCTCCGTCATGATGTCGCTGCCGAGCTTCCCGTCCGGATCGTTCCCGTCCATGATCGCCGCCAGACTCGCTCGTCGCATGAGAATGCGGTCGTTCGGGTCTTGACCGTCGCCTTCGCCGTCCGCGTCCATGCGGAACGACAGCAGCTCAACATCGCCGTCGACCACGATGAACAGGAAGGTCGCCGGGTCACCCTCATCGTAGATCACGTCGCCGGGCTCCATGTTGAGGCGACGGCCGCGCCGCGCGATGTTCTGCACGAACCTCTTGTCGAACGCGATCTGCTGGAGCCACGGGAGGTTTCCCAGCAGTTCAGTGTTCTCGAGCACCTCGTCGCTCACCTGGTTCGCCTTGGCCCTCGCCCGACTCGTGCTGTCGTCTTCGCTGCCGTCGCTCGACTTGACGTACACGACCTCAAACTCCGAGTTGCCGCACTTGAAGACGCAGCCCTCGGCGAGCATGAGTGCCTTGCTCGAGTACCGCACGAGGTCGGGCGTGCGGTCGGTCGCGTGCGGCATCGAGTCGCGGCCGAGCAGGAAGTACGTGCCTTGGTTGATGCCGGAGGCCTTGGGTGTCATCATGCACGTGCCGTGGTCGAGCTGCACGGCGAACTGCTCGACCGCGAGCGCCGTCGTGAACATCTGCGCGTGGCAGTCGCGGCCTTTGCCGAACACGAAGCTCTCGGCCATGCGGTGGCGGTAGCCGATGGTCACGAACCGCGCCGGCGCGCGAGTCTGCCGCTTCGAGACGCGCAGCACGCGGCAGCGGACCGCCACCTCCTTCATGTCCTGATCGCGGCCGCGGAACGCCTTGCCCGGCGTCGTCACGTGCAGCTCGCAGTCGCCGAAGAGCAGCGTGTCGCCCCTCGCGAGCCGCGTCGGGTTGGCGAGGAACACGCGCGTCTTGCGGCGCGGGTTGTCGTCGAACGACAGGTCCTGCAGCACGAAGAAGAAGCCGTCGAACACGATGCGCGCGTGCACCGGATGCACGTCCTCGGCGGTCAGTGAGACGTCGCAAGTCGGCGCCGAGCCGATCAGCAAGAGCTCCTTGCCCTCGATCTGCACCACCTCCGGCGGCGAAGCGTCCGGCAGCGTCGACGACACGGCGAGCGTGAGCGAAACAGGTCGCTGTCGAGGGTACGCGCGCGGCCGGGGAACCGACTTGGTGCGCTGGTAGCGACTGCCGAGCACGACCGAGCCGTCTGACGCGAGCGGCGGCGTGTCCACAAACCGCACGCGACGCCGAGACGACGACGCCTTGCGGTGCAGCGGCGGCTTGGCAGCTTCACCGTCCCCGCCCACGACCACGCACGGCGACTCGCCCTCGCCGTCTCGCTCGTCGACGATCGCGAGCGCCGATGGCCTGCGCGCGCTCGAGCGGCGGCTGTCACCTGACCGCTGTGGCCTCGACGGCTTGACGACTTCCTCCTGCTGCGGCGGACAGTTGTTGTCCGAGTCCGTCGAGGCATCCGACTCGAGCTTCGACGCCGCGTCGACCGGCTCGGTGACGAGCTCTTCCACGCAGACCTTGGTGTTGAGTCCGATGTAGAAGGTGTCGCCGCGGCGCAGGCGGAAGCCATCGCGCTGCGGGTAGTGGCGGCGCACGGTCGTGAGGCAGAGGAAGGTCCCTCCCACGCTGTGGTGGTCGCGCAGCAGGTAGTCGTCGCCCTCGACCGAGAGCTCGGCGTGCACCGGGTCCATCGACGGGTCCTTCGTCGCCACGAGGATGTGGTCGCCACCGTCGCGGCCGATGAGTCCCGGGCTCATGAACCACGACCGCTTGGGTCGGCTGCCGGAGCGGGGGAGCGTCAGGCACAGCTCCTCCTTGGCGCGCAGCCTGCGGCGGTGCGGCTTGCCAGGCTTGTGGCCCTCGCCGTGCACGACCGCGGTCGTGGGCGACGTGGTCGGCCCGAAGAGCATCGAGCGCAGGTCGAACTCGCTCGGCTTGTTGACGAAGATGACGTCGCGGCTGTTGGGGTCGTCGTCCACCGCGTGGAGGTCCCCGAGGCTGGACGCCGCGTGGACCGAGTTGTCGTCGAAGAAGGTCGAGGCCGCTGGCGCCACGGCGCGCGGACGGTGGCCGAACAGCCTTCCCGGCAGCGACGGCCGCGCTCGAACCGCACCGTCCGACCCTGGAGCCGACTCGGACGGCGGCGCCGACGAGCTGCGCGGCGAGCGGCTCGACGCCTCGGCGCGCGTCAGGCTGTTGATGCTGCTGAGCGCCATGCCGTGCGCGCCGCGGCCGCGGGATGGGCTCGCGGGGCGGGTCGAGGAGCGGACTGGAGAGCGGCGAGAGCGGCCATGGCGGTCGAGCGTGCGATGCTAGCGCCTTATTAATAGCAGGCGAGCGAGCCGCTGACGCGCGGGTTGCGCGAGGCTGGCATGTTATGCTGCTGCTAGGCAGTCGAGATGCGCGGGGCGGCGGAGACGGCTATTCTCGGGCCGCCGGCGCTATTCTCGGGCCGCCAGGTGAGGTGAGCGCCAGTGTCGTCGGGCTGGGGAAGGCAGCGGCATCCCGTCCCATTGAACCCATGCAGCATTTGGCTCAATCGCGAGAGGTGCGATTGCCAATCAACGCGGTAATTACCTTGTAAATGGTAAGATACACTTTTACATATCAAATTGAAAACATTGCTGCTTGGAGGCGTGTTAAATACCATTCCTACCTTTTTTGTCGTGGTGTTTACCGCATTTGCAGGTCTGGTCAGAATCTTCTCGCTGACGCTCGCCATCCTTCCCCATTCGCGCCGACCGTCTCGAGCTCATGATGGCGCGGCGGATGGCGGCGCTGGCGGTGTCGCTGCTGGCTGCGGGTGGACGCGCTGCGGCGGCCGCCGGGTCGTCGCGGCTGCAGCTGCTGCACCTGTCGGACGTGCACCTGAACCTGTCCGAGTCGCTGGACGCGAGCGAGTCGGCCGCCATCCCTATCCGCTACTTCGCGGACGCCCCCGTGGCGCTGCTCGAGTCGGCGCTCGCGTTCGCGCAGCAGCACGCGGCGCCGCGGCCGGACCTGCTGCTGTACACGGGCGACCACGCGGCGCACGGCGAGTTCTCAGACGCGTACATCGCCACTGCCGTGCGCACCAACGTCGGGCTGCTCGAAAAGTACTACCCGCCATCGGAGGATGACGCGCCGGCGCTGGAGGCCACCGCCATCATCGGCAACGCTGACGGCAGTACGTTCGACAATGAGAGGGTTGTAAACTATGCAGCGAGAGTGGAGGCGCTGACTTGCAGCATGTTGCGAGTGCAGACCCGGACTACCACATGGACGTGACGGACCCGAAGGCTGGGCCGAGCCCGTCGATCGAGCTGATCGCCGGCGCCTGGCGCGACTCGCTCTCGGCCCCCGCGCTCGACCTGTTCACGCGCCGCGGCTTCCTCAAGTACGCCTTCGACGCCAGGCTCGAGGTGATCACGCTCAACACGGTGCCCTACTCGGTACGTCGTCGATGTCCCTTCTTGACTTGGATCCAGTATGCGCGCCGCCTTTCCTGACACGCCACCTTGGCCAGCCGAGCCACCTGCCAGACACGTCGAGCGAGCTGGACCCGTTCGGGCAGTTCGCGTGGCTCGACGAGACGCTCGCGGCGCTGCGCGAGCAGGGCAAGGTGGCCTACGTCACGGGCCACATCGCGCCGATCGTCGACTCGTACGGCGGCGCGCCGCAGTGGCACGTGCACTACATCGACCGGTACAAGGCGATCGTGGGCCGGTACCCGGACGTGGTCAAGGCGCAGCTGTTCGGCCACGTGCACAGCATCGAGTTCCGCGTCCCCGTGCCCGCGCTCGAGCAGGGGAAGAGCGGCAGGGACGACGAGAGTTTCAAGCTGGTGCCGCTCTTCGTCACGGGGTCCATCTCGCCCCTGTTCGGCAACAACCCGTCCTTCATGGTCTGGGACATTGACGCCGAGACGTACGAGCTGCTCGACTTCACCGTCTACGGCAGCAACATCTCGGACAGCGAGCCGGTGCTGGACTGGCAAGAGCTCTTCCGCGCCACCACGTAAGGTTCTTCCCTTCCATGGTTGACGGGTAGCGATAGCTGACTGACTGACGGTGCGATGCGATGGGAATGATCAGGGCGTACGGGGTCGAGTCGTTGGCGGCCAGCGACCTGGACGCGTACGTGCAGCGCGCGCGCGTCAACGGCAGTCTGCTGACCGAGTACAACTCGAACATGAAGGCGCAGTCGCCCGTGTGGCGCCGCTGCGACACTGCTGACTGCTGGGCGAAGCTGCTGTGCACCATGAAGTGGTGGTCCTCGAACGGCGAGTACCTCGCATGCGTCGACAGCCAGGCGTTCGCTGGCGCAGATGGCGGCTCGCAGCCCGACCACGCCTCCGTTGGCGCCGCGCCAGCGCCGTCGTCAGCGTCGCCATCGGATGTGTCATCGTCAGACGTGCTCATCACGGTCGGCACGACGCTCGTCGCGACGCTCATCGCTGTCGGCTGCGTCGTCGGGATCCAGCACGCGCTGCGGCGCCACGAGGTCTTCCGCGCGCGCGACGAGCGCGCCAGCCAGTACGACAACGTCTTCCCGATGTTGTAGGCGAGCGCCACCACTGCAGTCTCAGACACGAGAGGGGCGTTTTGCCAGCAATCTGTCAATATAAGCGGCGGGTTTTGATTGCTTCCCTGTTTGCCGCTCGCGTCTAGTTGCCAAACTTCACATGAGCTTGAGGTGACCCGTAACCTCGTCGAAGGCGTCGAGCGGCGCCGGGCCGATGGCCACGACCGTCTTGCTCTCCGGCGCGATCTGCGTGCGGCCCGCGTCGATCTGTCGTGCATACCGTCGTCATCAGAACCTCCTTCTCAGTTTCACCATGAAAACAAGGACACAGCTCGTACCACCACATAGCTGACGAGCCCCTTGGCGGACGCGCTCTCGGCGATGGCGAGCAGCTCCGCCTCCGAGTCGACCTTGAGACACACCTTGGCCTGTCCGAGCATCTCCCACGCCTTGACCGCCGCTGGCGTGCGTCGCACCGCGCGCTTGTAAGCACCGAGCGTCGCGTGACAGCACTGAGCCGCGATCTTGCCTGCAAACACATCATCCCAGCAACGTAAGAACCTTAAAGAAGATTGAACCGCTGCCAGACACTGCCGCTCGAAGCCCACCTTTGCCCATCTTGAGGTCGGTGCGCACGCACAGCACCATCTTGTGCGGCGTCCAGTTCTGTTCATCCCAGTCCTCGTCCTCCTCCTCCGAGGACGACGAGCCGGCGTCGTCGGCCGCAGGCTCGCTGGACCCCGAGCTCTTGACAGCGTCCAGCGATGGGAAGAGGTAGCTGCGCGCCACGTAGTGCGTCGCGGCGCCGAGCACGAACGCCGCCGAGCACTTCCACGCCACCTCGTCCAGCATTTTCCTGCTCCTCGATCTCGAATGGGTGAAGGGAAATGTTGCGTCCGGTTGCGCTAAAGTTGCGTAATGTCCCGAAGATAAGTACAGTACAATTCGGGAATTGGCTGCACACTCATGTTGAAGCTGTTGCATTCCATCATTCCGCTAATGCACCATCTATTGCTATGCGCCGGCGGACGACGGCGGACGCACCAGCAAGTGTGCGAGCGGGTCGTCCTGCGGGAACTCCTGGCCCGAGCGCACGTCCACGCAGGCGACGCCGCGGAGCGCCTGGAGACCGGTGACCGTCGGGAGGAACTGCACGCGGACGACGACCGAGCTCTTCGACTCGAGCTGTGCGAGGTTCTGTGGCGGTTATGTATGCATCCACAAGACAATGATCTCAGTGCACCATTGCAAGCTCATGGGGGAGGTCGGACGTGGCGTACCTGACGAGACACCGACGCGCAGTATATCCCGCCCTCGCCGCCAACATCATCGCGCCGGAACTGCAGCTGCAGCAGCAACGCGCGCGGCGAGTTGTTGCTCACGCGCAGCGCAGCGACGAACGGAGCGCCGACTGTGACCTCCTTCGGCATATGCTCGACCACCACAACAACCTCGCGACTCGCCTCCACCTTGCGCATCACTGGCTGGCTCTGCACGGATCCAGCCTCCCCCATGGCCGTCTTCCACCCGACATGCAAACGACCCAGGTTCTGCGAGCCCTACACCACCAATACCCGTTAAAAAGCGCTCCAATCGTCCGTTAATCGTAAGAATGTCGAGTACCTGAGCGCCGATCGCAGCGGGGTCGGCCGCAGGGTCGTAGGTGATTCGGAACACGCGCTGCAGTTCCTCTTGCGGGTTGACGAGCGTCTGAGTGGCCTGAGCCAGCAGTCGGCGTACAGAACCAGCGACATCGTCGTCATTCACTATGGCACCTCCTGCCGCATCTCGGCTGGAACTAGTTGTGTCTTCAGCAATGAACGGTGCAGCAGGAAGGAACTTGATGCTGTCAATGTAGAGCGGCAGCTTGGACACGTTGCGGAGCTGGGCCTCGACGAGGGACTCATCCCGCCATCGAGCCTGCTTGAACGTCGTCACGAGCGGGTTCTGCACGCCGAAGCGGTAGAACTTGCGCAGCGACTTGGGCTCGCCAGTGGACGGGTCCTGGTACGTCACTCCGACGCGAAGGCTTCGGACAACAAGTCGCGGTTAGTCGGTGTCAATAGAAGCAAGCTACGAGGTTAGCGGGACGCACACGTGATTGCCCACTTGCGTGAGCGGGTAGTCGACGACCATGTCGATGCTCTCGCCAGACGCCAGCACACCGGCCGGGTTCGGCGGCGGCATCTTTCCCGTGCGCGCGAAGCGATTGTCATGCAGCTCGACCCGCTCGTTCGCGCACTGAATGTTGGCCTGTACACACCCAAACCGCCATCAGCTCAATCGCCACTCAGCCAACCACCAAGTAGAAGAGTGCTCGCACCGTCAGGCCAACGTCGCGGAGCTCGAACGGGGACTGGTTGATGACGCTGATGTAGCTGCTGAACGTGTTGCCGAGGAAGATCTCGCTGCACAGACAAACCGTCAGCCTACATGTCACCCCCACGCCATCGTAGCCAACTATATAGTACCGACCCAAAGCTATCAGGTAGAATGAGCGCGCTGGAGACGGCGAACTCGTGCTGCGCGGCCGTGGACGCCGCCAGTGCCGCCGGGAGAAGCGATCCGCCCGACGGTCCCTGCGTCGACAGCTTGGGCTTGTACAGCCGCATGACTGGCTCCAACAGAGGCGACCACCGTCAGGTTCCCCACAACACCGAGCGAGTATGCAGATACGCCACACCTTTGAGCGTCGGCTGGAAGGACGGCGCTGGCGGCGGCGGCGCCGCGCTGCCGGTTGAGCTCATCGTGCCTGGTTCCGCTTTCCTCTTTGCTCTCTGCAACTCAGCAAGTCGAGTAAACTGACGTTTTATACCTTATTTCAAACACGAAACCAGGACACTCGGCTTGAATAACGTGACCAACGTTGCGTGGACTAGATTTGCACACCCGACAACCCCAGACTCGCGAGCAGATCGATCACTTGACCACCATCGCCGACATGTTCTCGCGCTCGCTGCTCCGTGCACCGCTGCTCCGCGCGCCCGCTTGGAAGACGGCGCAATCGCCGGCCGCGGCGATCGCCAAGACGGCGGTCGCTCGCTTCTCCAGCGCGCCGACGGTCCGCCTACTGCTCCCCTCGCTTGTTCGTTCCTTAGAATATGACACCCTCATATCTCTCTTGCTGTGTAGATGCACGGCACGACGATCCTCTGCGTGCGCAAGGACGGCAAAGTGGTGTGCTCTTCCAGTAGATATGGCCGGCTATCGACGGGGCTAACGGTGCGGTTCTGGCGGTGCAGTGCCTGATCGGCGACGGACAGGTGTCGATGGGCAGCACGGTCGTCAAGCCGAACGCCAAGAAGGTGCGCCGCATCAACGACAACATCGTCGCGGGGTTCGCGGGCTCGACCGCCGACGCCTTCACGCTCATGGAGCGCCTCGAGAGCAAGCTGGAGGAGTACCCGGGCCAGCTCACGCGCGCCTGCGTCGAGCTCGCCAAGAACTGGAGGACGGACAAGTACCTTCGCCACCTCGAGGTGAGCGCCGTTCGGCCACGGACGATACAGGTGGAGGCGTCGTACTGACGCGATTTCGTGCGGACGCGATGCAGGCGATCCTCATCGTGGCGGACGGGAAGCAGTCGTACACGCTCACGGGCAACGGCGACGTCGTCGAGCCGCACGACGGCATCATTGGTGAGGATCTGTGATGGGTGGTCGAATTGGTGGTCCCTAGCAGCTAACTGGATGTGTATTGCACAGGCATCGGCTCGGGCGGCACCTTTGCGCTCGGTACGTTCGAATAGATCCATGGTGGAAGTTTCTGCGTGTTCTTGACTGTGTGATTCCATCTTGGGTTGTTGCAGCGGCGGCGCGCGCGCTGATCGACCAGCCCCTGGACGCCGAGGAGATCGGCCGCAAGGCCATGACGATCGCGGCCGACATTTGCGTGTACACGAACCACAACTTCGTCGTTGAGGTGTTGGAGGACAAGAAGGACGAGTAGGCGCACCGTGTGCAGACACAGCACGCTGCTAACCCCCGGCTACCATCAATACAGACAGCCGAGTCGTTCCTTACGAGCCCGAGATCGTACGAATGAAAGCCTCTCGTGTTGCGACTACATATCTAAATGAAGGCGGAAGAAAGAAAGAGGGCTGGTCTCGAGAGACGTTCAACAAGCCGAGCGACGATGATACATACCTCAGCAGCTGCTGTCGCCGCGTGTCGGCTTCCACTGGTACTCGCTGCACTCGCACGCCTCTCGAGCCGGCACGACAGCCGATTAAATGTTGTTGGCGATCACCGAGTTGTAATTGTCGATGTTCCGCTTGAGGATGTCTTCGAGCGGTCCCATGACGCGCTTGAACGTCTTCCGATCTAACGTGAGGCATTTGACCGTCCCCTTGGCCATGACAGTCGCCTGGCGGGGCCGCGTCGTGAGCAGCGCGATCTCGCCAAAGTACGCTCCCGAGCCGAGGATGCCGATCTCGGCGGGCGGGTCTGACGGCGACAGCTGCTTGGTGCACACGGCCGTGCCTTCTTCGATAATATAAAACAGGTTGCCGTCGTCGCCCTGGCGGATGATCACTTCGCCGTCGCTGAACGTCTCCGTCTTCAGCGCGTCGGCCACCGTGAGCCGCTCGTACTCGCTCAGCGACTCGAGCAGCGGCACGCGCTCGATAAACCCCTTGTGCGCCTCGCGCTTCTTCAGTGTCGTCTCCATGATAATGTATTTGAACGTCTGGCGGTCGAGTGCCCACGCCTTCGACTTCTCCGTCGCCTTGACAGTCGCGGCGCGCGGCGCGTTGTACATGAGCGCCAGCTCGCCGAACGACATGGCTTCCGTACACTGTTCAAGCATAGCACACATCCACCATCAGTTCCCCAAGTTCCGGACGTGGGTGAGCTGATCCATTCACCCACCGTCTGGACGAGCACGTCATCCTTGTAGACTTCGCACACGCCGCTCTCGAGGATGTAAAAGTTGTCGCCGTCGTCGCCCTGCTTGATGATCGTCTCGCCTGGCTCAAACTCCTTCGGGAACATGGCGTCCAGCAAGATGTCGAGCTGCTTGTCGTCCAGCGACTTGAATAATATGTTCTCGGCTACCATTTGGCTGATCACGTCGCGCTCCTCGGCCGACTTGGGATGCACCACGCGCTCGAACTGCTTGGCACTACAGCCGCACACACCCAAAACAACAACAACCAGTGAGTGACAGCAGCTCCTCTGTCGATCCCCACAGCGTCTGGCTCGAACCTGTGCGGGTCGATCGTCTCGGCCGACACGGACGTCCGCCGACCCTTGACGACCGGCTTGGGCGGTGGCGGACTCTGGTTGATCTCGCCCAGCGCGTCGCCGCCCTCGTCCTCCTCCTCGCTCTCCGACTCCTCCGAGTGGTCTGTTCCACAGAAACCAAGCGTCAGTCCCTCCCCCACCTTTCACATCGCGACAACTAGCCGTCTCCAACTCCATACACGTGTGGTGCGACGGCGACGCCGGGTTCTCCTCCTTGCCGAGCGGGGTCACGCCAGGACGGCCGCGCGGCGTGGCCTCCTCCGGGTAGTTGGTCTGCAGGTACTGGATGATGTGCAGGATCGGGTTCTCCGGCTTGGCGAGCAGTAGCGACTCGACCAGGTTGATGAAGAGTGTGTTGATGCCCTTCTTGTGCAGGTAGTCCTGCAGCTCCTGCTGCACGCCCTCCGCGTCCGCCATCGTCAGCTGTCTTGACCCTTGACTGCTACCGCGGTGCCGCTGCTCTTGCTCTTGTTCACTGGCGATCGGCCGGCCGCGTCAAGTGTGTCCTCTCTCGCCCTTGCCTGCCTTCTTCTTCCCTCCCGGCAGGTCGTCCCCCACGAAAGCCGAAATGTAGAAAACTGCGCGCTCAAAGATCGCGCCTGTCGCCTGTCGCCTGACGCCGCCGCCACTGAACCGAGCCGAGTGAGCGAGGCGGAGAGAGGCGAGGCGGAGAGAGCGATAGGCAGGAGGCGAAGCGATACAGGAGAGGAGCACGCGAGGTGGCAGGCGCGGTCGCGGTCGTCGCTCGAGGTGGCGAGTTGTTGCTGCGGATGCTGGCGCGGCGCGTCGCTTGGGAATGGCGCGGCGCGGACTGGCCAAGCAGCGGGCGGCGGGGGCGGTGCGTTACAAGGCTCGGTGCGCAGCTCGACCGGTGGCTGCGGCTGGGGAGGAAGCTGCGAGGCGCGGCGAGTCCCTTGGAGCCGCCCACGCGCCGCGAGGAGTTTCGACTTTTTCGCCCCGGGTTTCTGCGCTTTTTTCGCGGCGGCGACTCTTCCAGGTGAGCATCAAGGCGAAGGATCGCCTGTCGGCTGGCGTGGGGATAAATTCGGAGGGGTCCCACGGTACGACTCAGCTTGAAGAGCGAGAGGCGCCGTGCTTTTTGCTGTGCTGGCTGTCGCAGCTCGTCTGCCGCGCGCATACATAGCGCAGAAGTAGTCGGTACGGTACCACCGTACCGTATTCCGAGCGCACCGCGCTGGGAGACGCCCTCGCTCGGCAACGCGACGGCCTCCCCTCCCCTCCCCTCCCCACGTCATTCATCCGCTCGAGCTGTGAGCGTGGCTCGACAAGGACCTGCTTTGTCTGTGCACATTCTTAAGGGGTCACTTATAAACTTAGAGGTTTCGTGCTGTCCGCCACGCTATTCGGGGCTTATCTACAAACCAATAACGTGGCGGACATTATTCGCAGGTCGCGCGTCAAGCCAACCAAGGTCGCCAACCGAAGTGAAAGGCTGCACTCCTGACGAACCTCGAGCACCTCGGCGCGATGGCTCCCACGGCTGGTAACGGGGCTCCGCGCCGCACGCTGCATGTACTCACCATAGACTGACCATGCGCGCGTCTCGGCAGGCACGCGGCTGCGCATGAAGAAGGCGCAGGCCCGGAAGCCGCACCACCACGCGCAGGCCAAGAAGGTGCCGTCGCTCAAGAACCGCATCCGCGGACTCGAGCGGTTCCTCAAGCGCGGGGTACGCTCGCTGTTCGCTGCTCTCCTTCCCCTATCCGTGTCTGGTGAATTTACTGAGTGTTGTGTGAGAGCAGGGCATCCCCGACGCGACGCGCCGCGCCAAGCAGGCCGAGCTGACGCAGCTCCAGGAAGAGGTGCCGCCTCCGTTGACAGAACTTGCTGGTATGCAGCTTTCGTTTTAACACTGGTATTTCGTGCAGCACAAGGCCAAGGAACAGGTCGAGGAGGAGAAGAAGAACGCCGAAAAATACAAGAGGCCGCGGTTCTTCGAGCGCATCAAGGTCATGCGCAAGCTGCGCCGCGCCAAGACCCAGCTCGAGAATGTGCGCGTGTCGTCGTCTCATCTATCCTAACACACACAGCAGAAATACTGATTGTGAGGTTGAATGCTGTGAACCCAGGCGACGAGCAAGGCCGACAAGAAGCAGAGCGCCGCCGAGTTTGAACGCCTGCGCGAGGACATGATGTACATTTTCTTCTTCCCTCGAGGACAGCCATACCTGTCGCTGTTCCCCAGCAAGCCGCTCTCGGACGACGAGTTGCTCAGGTGAGTCTGCTGTTTTTGGATGGCGTCTTGCAGTCTATGAGTTAATCTGATGGAGGACGATGGCAGGCAGCAGGAACTGCGGCAAGAAGCGGTGGCGCGGTTCGAGCGCGAGCAGCCCGTGGACGCGTTCCACCACTTTTGCTTCAACGACGACAAGGACGCGACGGGCGGCGCGTCGGCCCCGTCGGCGGCCGATTTGCTGCTCAAGAAGCCGTCCAAGGAGGAGGCCAAGAAGCACAAGAAGCCTCGCAAGAAGCACGAGAAGGACGCTTCCGCGGTGGCGGCGCCAGTGCTCGCCGACTTGGACGGAGACGACGCTGGAGACGACCAGGACGGCGACAACGACGACGGCGAGGAAGAGGATGACTTTTTCCTTTAACGCTTCTACTCGTTACGACAGATCCTGCTTAATAGACGAACTTCCACACAAGGAGCTGCTGCTGCGCCACGTACTTGCAACAATATGTCCCGACGCTACTTGGCTCCTGATCTTGATTATGCTGCCTGAAATTGGTAAAATGCGGCGATTGTCGCTGCTGACTGTTGCTGACGCCACCGACCGTCCACTGCTCTTCGACGATGTCTTGCGTGCTACTGTTCAAGCGACCCCCGCCTTCGTCACATGACGATTTGTTGTGCGCCGCCAGCCATACCGATGCGTTCACTTGCAACGACTCAGTTGAGCTGGCGCTCTCCGCCCCCCCCCCCCCCCCCCCCCCCTCAGTCTAAATGAGAATTGACCAACCCGAACCCACGTCTGCGTCGTTTAGCTCGGCATCTGCGATCATGTTGGCCTCCGACCGCGAGGCTGCCACGAGCGCGTTCATGTTGGTGTAGCTGAATGACCGAAACGCTTCAAAGACCAAGTGGAGATTGTCCACTGTCTCGCCCGCTTGATTGTCCTCGTCAGCATCGGGAGCCGTCTCGGTCGGCTCCTCCCATGCCGACGACTTCGCTCCATGCTGATTGTCCGTAGCACTCAACTCGGTGCCGACAGCGCTGCTCAGCGCACTGCTCGTCGTGTTTAAGTCGCTCGCTGCGTCGTTGACGTTTGGCAGCTGCGTCTGGCCGAGTGAGTCAACTGCGGGAATGTCGTCGCTAGGGCTTCCGCTTCTGACTGACTGGGAAGCAATCTCGAACTCGTCGTCGTCGATGAAGATATCTGTCAGGTTGCGGTTGTTGAAGTAGCTCGTGTCAAGCGGGCCTTCCAGCGTCGGAACGAACGGAGGCACCGAATCGAGCAGTGTGTCCCAATCGATGCCTTCGAAAAACGGGTGAACCACTAGTCCCTCCCAGCTTATTCGCGTCGCAGGATTCGGGTCCAGCAGTCGGTCGATCAGGTCCATTGCTTCTGGTGAAATGCACTTCTCGCCGTCCGGCCACAGGATGGTGCGCTCCAAAATGTTCGAAAAGATCTCGTCGACCGTGTCGTCGTTGAACGGCGGGAACCCCACGAGCATCTCGTAGAGAATCACACCAAGTGCCCAGTAATCCACTGGTGGTCCGTGCGGATGGCCCAAGATGATCTCCGGGCTCAGGTAGTCAGGCGTCCCGCATCGGCCGTTCGTGTGCATTGTCATTCGACTTCTAGACGTGTACTTGCGATTCGACTGCGAGCCCAGAGGAACAGAGTCATCAGGAGCGTCAATGTCGATCAGCATGCCTCCGCGCGCACTGGAATTGGCACTCATCGCATCGGAAATGTCCGATCCGTGGTCGTCCACCAAGACGCCGTCGACAATCTCCGCCTCCAAATCTGTTAGCGCAACGGCACCCTCAGACAACCCAAAGTCCGTGAGCTGCTTGGCAACACACCGAGTTAGCATATTGCAACACAACAACGAAATCATCTGGTGCGTGTCTTGCCTTGATATGGCCCGACGATGAGATGAGAATGTTGTCCGGTTTCAGATCCCTGAATCAACCCAGGCCACGCAAAACAGCGATGCTCGTAAACCCATGCTCGGCGCAGAGAAGAACCTGCACACGATTTCAGGGGTACAGCAAATCGCTTACCTGTGCACGCAACCCTTCGAGTGTAAATGATTGAGGGCGATAGCCACCTCAGCAATGTAGACGCATGCCACCTGTGCATGATCACATGTTCAAGTGAGACCTCGGAGTTTGTAGCAGCCGAACGACGCAGAACGTTGGTTACCTCTTCTTCGAGCTGCACGATGCATTCCAAAAGTGACATAAAGTCCCCGCCGGGAAGGTACTCCATCACGAGAAACAAGTTGTGCCTAGTGAGAACACAAGCAGTACATCACAACCTCGTTAATTCCTGTGTGTTTAGTGACGAGTGAGCAACATAACAGGGTCCTTACTTGGTCTGGAAGGTCCAAAACAGCTTGACTACGAACGGACTCTCGACGTGAGCCAGGATGTTGCGTTCGGTCTTGATTTGCCGGATCTAGATCCAAGCTCGACGCATGTCAGCGCGATGCATCTCTCCCAAAGGAGATAACTCTCACCCACCTGCTTCTTTCGCTTCAAGTGCTCCTTCCCGAGCACTTTGATCGCGTACTGATCGCCAGTTGTCTTTTTCCGTGCCAAGTACACCTTCCCAAACGCGCCTTTCGAGATGGGCTTGATGATCTGAAAGTCTCGAATCGAGACTCGATACGTAGTTTGCCGAATGGAAAGTGGTGGCAGCGGACTCACACACTTCTCGAGCTCCTCGAGCGATTTCGTGCGTTGTAACGGCGTACGCGCCACGTCAAAAGGTCCCTGCTGGAAAATCACCTTGTGCGTCGACCGGATCTTGCTCATCTTGGCGTGAATCAAATTCCGGATCCTTGAACAGAACTTGATCCCTCGCTCCATCACAAAGTTCGACGACTCGGGTTCCTGCTCGCGTAACCGATCAACGATCTTGATCAGCCGGCAACACAGCGCGAACGAATCGATACTGGCCACATCGCATGACGCGGCTTGGATGGACACGACGCGCAACGTGTGGTAGAAGTGTAGGCCATCCTCATGAAAGTACGGCCGCAGGCCCTCTGAGGTCAGGTTGGCATTGATCGACTTGACCAACTTCATGAGCGAATTGTTGATCACATCGGCTTCAAGCTCGATCCGCGTCGACATGACGCAATACTCGGTGTGTTCGTTCAGACTGAACGCGTCCACCTTGCACTCGCACAGCTTGCACACGACGAACCTCGTGTTGCGGTGGAACCGCACAACCATCGGTCGCTTCGAGTGCTCCAGCATGTCCAGCACCTGCTGCGACGACTCGGCTCGGATATCGACGCCGTTGATCGCCTCCAAGATCAGTCCCCGAGTGAGCGTCACACCTGGAGGGATCTCCAGCACATTGTCCACCCACACTTGGTCGTGCACGTCCTTCACCATGACCTCTCTCCTGACCTCGTCCCACACGAGCTCGAGTCCAAGGAAGCCATCGCCGAACGTCACGTCAAACGCCTCGGGGGCCCGGAAGATGCTCGAGCGGCGGCGCTCACGCGCGACCGGCGTGCCCGCGCCGCTCCCACACACCGACGGACGCTTCGAGCCCGCTCGCGACATGCTCATCAGGCTGCTCATCTCGTCCGACTCTTCCTCGTCCGGCTGCTGCTGCCGCTCAATGTCCGCTAGGGAGTCGCACGAGCCGGCGATCCGCCACAGCTCGCGGTTCTGCTCCCACCGCTCGAGCATGTTCTCCACGACCGTTGGCGACGAGTGCAGCACGCCACCGCGACCACCAAAGCAGCTCATGGCGTCCGAGAACTCGCTCGCGCTGCGCGGAGGGATGTTGACGCTGTACTGGCGCAGCAGCTTCTGCGGCACGATCTCCAGCCGCAGCTCCTCGCGCAGCTGCTTGATGGCCTCTATCTCTGGCGCCGACGCGCTGCCCTGCCTCGCCTCCTGGTTGTCGTCGGCCACGCCGCCTTCCATGGCTAGGAGCCGACTTGGCGCCGCCCTGGTTCGGGCAGATGGGAGCTGGTAGCCTCTAGCAGACACTGGGCGGTCCCTTGGCGCCGCCGTCACCTTCGCCGCCGGCCGCCAATCTCCGCTACCGCGGCGTTTCCCCCTCCACGGCGCTGCACCTGAGCTGGGGATGTTTCCGTTCTGGTGCCCCGAGCTAGGCAAAAAACGCTTCGCGGCCAGTCTCTGGGAGACCAATTCGACCAAAAATGCAAAATCAGTCAATTGTACTTTGCGAGAAATATCGAAAATGGCTCCATTCCATGTTGAAGTGCTTTTGCGATAGATTTCGGCATGCAAAAAATAAAAAACGTCGCAAAAGACCACTGGCTGCTCGTCATTTCCGTGCGAACGAGGTGCAATGTACACCATGCAAAACCGCGAGAAGGAAGAACCGCGAAAGAAAGCCACGAGAACGAGGTGCCGGCTCGACAATCGCGCCGCTGCCAGATACTGGAATCTCTCTCGTTCGAGCCGCCTGCAAAAATAACCCTGGATTATCGAATTTTCGTTCTCGGAACGCATTTTGTTGCGAGAACAGGGAGAGATAGATGTATGGCGGCAAGTATAGAAATGCCGTTTCAACGCATCCGGAAGAGTTTGACAGCCGCTATTGCGATACTATCTGTGATCCGGAATAACGGTCCGTTTTTGTATCACACGACCTGGATCTGTGCTCAGTTTTTTTGATCGGAGCGGGGTACAAACCGTAAATTCGAGATCTTTCCGAGGATCTCTAGTGAAAAGTCAACTAAAAAATGCGCCTCTCAAAGATACACTTGCCGCTGCGCACCGTGGGTGGCTGGCTACCGATAAAATGAAGCCTGTGCTGCAATCGCGACGCCAAGAGGCGCCCCGCCTCCACCACGTGGCCGCGCGACTTCTGCAGAAGGAACGCCACGTCGAGGAGCCTGGCGGGTGACGCGCCGCTCTCCTCTCCTCGGTCGAGGGCTCCGAGCCGCTGAGATCGCCTACTCGGGTCTCTGCTGTCAGGATCCACTCGTCGGCGTCAGCCAAATCGGCGGCGGCGAATGTCGGGCCGTAGTGTTCGTCGTCATGGTCGACATTGCAAACGCTAGGCTCAGTCGCGGGCGGCAGCGTGACGAAAACAGCCCGCTCGCCGAGCGAATGTTCGTCGCCGCGCCGGTACTTGCCCGTTTGGAGGAGCGCGCCGCGCATCCCGAGAACTCGCGCGCCGCCGACATCTTTTCGCACTTTGTCTCCGACCATGACGCACTCGTCTGCTGTCACGTTCCTGGAGCGCTGCGATGCAACGGCCAGCGGCGATGAGCGCTCGCGTTATCACATCAACGGCGGGTGGGAGCGCGCGAGCGGCGCGTACATTCCTCCCAACGCCAGGTTTAAGAGGGTCGGAGCCGGTTTCCTGTCAAGAGTAGTCGTCACACAGTCGCACCGCTGCCGTTCAACCTACGCTCCTGCGGGCTTGTAACGCCACAAGGCTTCTCGATGATAGCATCACCTGCTGTCTCTAGCCGAGCACCTGCATGTTCCTTGCGGAGGGAGGATGTTTCTTGGCAGCGTTCTCATCTCGATCGTACACGCCTTGGCAGTACGAACACTAGTATGAGCTGTCGCTGCCTCTGAGATCGTCTTGGATCTCGCTGCAGCTGGAGCAGGTCTTCGACGAGCACTCCTTTTGGCACACGACCGAACGGCCGCCAACACGTTCCTGCTTGAACTCCAGCAACATCTTGAGTTTGTAGTGCGCCTGCGCCAGCATCATTCTCGTTGTGGAGGTGCGAAGTTGATGCTTTCTCCTCTGGAGCTGGTATCCTTGAACACCGACAGGCTCTTGCTGATAATTCGACACTCCCACTTTTGACACACAAATCAGCAGCTACCATTCATGCGAAAAGTATACGGCCCCTAATCGCCCCGTCTCCATTGGTTGTTAGTCAACATGACGTCGCACATGATTGGCTGCAATCCATTTTCTTGTTGCGTTCTCGTCAAGTGGCGGTGCCGAGGCAGATGGGAAGGTTCCGATCAGGAAACACCCGGTGGTGCGCCAAGCTTACCCGCAGTTCGGCACGCCACCCACCCGGCTAGAGCGCTGAAGACCTTGGATTCTGCACGCACGCGGCAACTCCACCTCGATCTGCTCTCCTGGCGGCCGGCGCTGCTCTTTGAGCGTCGCTTCCCCGCAACAGTCAGCGCCGCCTGTTGAAGCAAGTGGCAGCAGTGGGTCGCCTGTATGCACTGAGGCTAAGCGAGTTTGCCACCGTTCTCCGCGCCAGACCGCGTCGGTGACGGTCGAGTATCGACGATGCCGGCCAGCAAGAAGCGCATCCAGCGGCGCGGGCCGGCGACCTTGGGCGAGCAAAAGGTGCCGGCGGCGCTGCGCGACTGGGTCCACATCTGGCACGGCGTGCGCGTCAAGTACAGCGCGACGTCCACGTCCATCTTCCACGCGGGGTCGCGAGTCGAGGAGATGCCGTTCTGGAAGCAGTTTGTGCGCCTGCCGTCCAACTCGCTCTTCCCGCGGGTCGACACGCTCGCCAACCCGCGCAAGCCATACAAGGATTTCCTCTACGTGCTGCTCAACATGCGCTGGCCCATGCTCTTCACCGTGCTGCTCGGCGTTTTTATCGCCAACATCTTCTTCTTCGCGCTCGCCACGTGGCTCGCGTGCGGCGAGCCTGACTCGTTCCTCGCCGCCTTCGACATGAGCTACCAGACGTTCACGACCATTGGCTTCGGCATCGTCTACCCAAAGAGGGTGTGCGCCAACGTCGTCATCTCGGTCGAGTCGTTCGCGTCCATGATGATCACGTCGGCCATCACGGGTCTCGTCTTCGCCAAGTTCGCCAAGCCACGCGCTAAGGTCGCCTTCAGCAAGGTGTGCGTCATCCAGCCGTACGGCAAAAAGTACCTCGCGCTCGTCGTGCGCGTCGCCAACGCCACGCAGTCGCGCGACGTGACCCACGATGTGATCATGGAGGCCAGCTTCAAGGTGAACCTGCTGCGCGTCGAGAAAAAGGCCGATCAGGTGCGAAATCACGAGCTGAGTGAGCGCAGCAGCAGCATCAACAGCGACAAGTGGCCCAAACCTCCGCACAACGCGCAGGGATGGGACCGGCTCAATAGCGCTGCGGGCGAAAACGACGTGAATGGCGCCTATGTTGATGCGGACGATGTGGAGCTGGACTTCACGCCTGACAAGGTGCTCTCGTCGTACAACCTCAAGCTGATGCAGAACAACTTCATCACGTTCCGCATGGGCGTCGCAGTCGTGCACGTGATCGACGAAGAGTCGCCGCTGTTCGGCATGTCGGAGCACGACCTCGCCCAGTCGGACATGATAATCGAGGTCGCCATGTCTGGTGTCGACTCGACGTTGCAGGACACTGTGACGGAACGGTACGTGTACACGGCGGCGAACCTCAAGTGGGGCTACCGCTTCGCCGAGCTGCTCGACTTCAACGAGCTCAACGCCGAGGTGATCATGGACTTTGCCAAGCTGAGCACGATCGACCCTGCGCCGATCAACGTCTCTCAATACTTGAAGCCGCCATCTCCTCCGGTGGGAGCTGTCCACCATCACCGCCACCACCACCATCATCATCATCATCATCATGCGCATTTTCAGCAATCGCAGCACCTAGAAGTTCATGACGAATTGAACGAAACAGCAAACGCTGAGCCGAGCAACTCGATTCAAGCACAAGTGTTTGAGGACCCACCGCTCGCGATGGAGGTGCCGACAGAGTTCTCCGAGTCGCTCATGCGGTCCTATTCGGCGTCATTGGAGCGATTTGACACGCCGACGCCATTGCAAGTCCGACGCCACAGTGCTACTTCCAACAAGAGGAAGGGTTTGCCTGTGCCAGTCAAGTCGACCATGGGAATGGAGCCGCTGTTCGAGCCTTTGCTGCGACCCTCGTTCGGTACACAGCGCATTCGCCGCAAAGACAGCGTTCATCAGCTTGCAGATGGCGAGCGACCGCGCGTCGGCGGCCAACTCTTTCAGCGCGAAATTGCTGCACAAGCCTCCTGGCCGAACGAAGAGCAGGACAATGGAGCATCCAGGAACGAACTCTTGTTGCCGAACCATCGCGCGTCGGCGGGAGCCGGGACTAATCCGGAGCGCGTCATTCCAGTTCGACAGAAGAAGCAGCTCCAAAGCCAACTGGCGGGTGCAGCCGTGACAGACGAGGAGGACAGCAGCACTATCTCGGACGTGGAAGGCAGCGACTCGAGCGAGTGTGAGGACGAGGAGGAGGAGGACGACGATGCCGAGATCCAGCCGCGCACGTCAGTCGTGTCGATCGATGTGGAAGACACGCCTCGGTTTCTCAAGATCGCGCCGATCCACATCCCCAAGTCGTACGGCTTCATGCGACTGTACCACTCGGCGCTGTACGAGCGATGGCCACGAATCACGATCGTGTTCGTGCTCGCGTTCATGATCATCAACTCGGTCTTCGGCTTTCTCTACTGGCTCGAGGCGGGCCAAATGGTCGAGTACGAAGATGTGAAGGTGTCGAGCTACGAAAGCGCCTTCTTCATGAGTGTGCACACGCTCGCGACGATCGGGTACGGGTCGATCTCGCCGGCCGTGTCGTCAGTCTACATGAACGTGGTGGTGTTCATCGAGTCGACGGTGGGCATCATCACGACCACGATCATCACGGGCATCGCCTGGTCCAAGTTTGCGCGGCCGCGGGCACACATCCATTTTTCGTCGCACATTATCATAACGCGCATCTACGGCCACCGGTGCCTCGTGTTTCGCGCAGCCAACACGAGACACTCGGGCGAGGTGCACGAGAACTTCTTCCGCATTGGCGTCATCCTCACGAACCGCAAGACGGGACTGCGCCAGATGTACGACGTGCCGCTCGTGACGGCGGAGTGGCCATCTATCAAGCTGCCGGCCACGCTGATCCACATCATCGACGAGTCGTCGCCCTTCTTCCGCTTCCGCACCACGGACGACCTCATGCAGTCGCGCGTGGCGGTCATCGCGCTGCTCACGGCGCTCGACACGACCTTCTCGGAGAATGTGTACGCACGCAAAATGTACTTCTGGGACGATTTCGCGTCGGACATGCGCTTCGCCGACTTCGCGCTCATCGAGCGCGACCGCGTCGTGGTTGATTACGAGCATTTCGACCAGCTCATTCCCGAGTTTGCTGAGCCCGACGAGCACCTGTCACCTACTGCCGAGTTTGTCTAGCTTTCTCGAGTTTCACATGATTTAGATACAATATGACGCTGTACCAATTGCAACCAATATGCGTGTGAGTGCTCCTGCTAAAGGCTGCCACAGAACACGGGGGAATGGACAGGCAAAGGTAATTCATTACGGACGACAAGCTGTCTCCAATGTGCCAGTACCTATGAGTAACCACTAGACTCTACCTGGCTGCCACCAGCAATCCAGCCATGCGTCCATCAAAGCGAACGGAGCGGACTACGCCGAGTTACCAACGGCCGTAGCCGCCACGGCCACCGCCACGGCCGCGACCGCCGCCGCCACCTCCACGCCCGACCAGAGCAAGCAAGTCGCGAGGCGCCTGCTGCTCTGCCTCCTCCATGATCTTGACCAGCGGACCGGCGAGACGCGCGTTTTCAGGGCTGAAGAAAGAAATGGCCGTGCCCTTGTTGCCAGCACGAGCAGTACGACCGATGCGGTGGATGTAGTCTTCGATGTTCTTGGGCATGTCGAAGTTGATCACATACTGGATGTTCTTGATGTCCAGACCGCGCGAGGCAACGTCCGTCGCCACAAGGATCTGCGTGCGACCGTCCTTGAACTCCTTCAGCGTCCAGTCGCGCTCCTCCTGGGACTTGTTACCGTGAATAGCCTTGCATCCGAAGCGCGAGTTGCGAAGGTTGCGGCTCAGCTCGTCGGCTCCGCGCTTCGTCTCGCAGAAAATAATAATGCGGCCGCCCTCGTAAATGCCCTTCAAGTGGTCCTGCAGCGCCGCATACTTCTGATGGTCATCCATCACTTCAACGATCTGCGTGATCTTCTTGTTGGCTGTCAGATCCAGCGAGCCGACAGTGACCTGGATGAAGTCCGTCAAGAAGTCGTGCGCGAGCGACACAATCTCCTTCGGCCACGTAGCCGACCACATGAGCGTCTGCCGATCAGGACGGATCTGGCTCACGATCTTGCGCAGCTGGGGCTCGAATCCCATGTCCAGCATGCGGTCGGCCTCATCCAGCACGAGGTACGTCACACGTCGAAGGTTCGTCTTGCCCATGCCGAGCATATCAATCATTCGGCCCGGCGTGCTGCGAGGACAATGCAGTCAGCATGAATAGCATCGGTATAGCCATACAGCAAACAGCAACGTACCAAATACAAATCTCGACGCCACGCGACAGATCACGGATCTGGGGTCCCTTCGGAACACCGCCGTACACGCACGTGTTCTTGATCTTCGAGCTCGCGCCGAACTTGTTGCACTCCTGCTGGATCTGAACAGCCAGCTCACGGGTCGGCGCGACCATCAGGACGATCGGACCATCGCCGGGTTGCAGGTACGGCTACAAACACCAAACAATACCAGTCAATCGTTAGCCACATGTGTTCAATCACCCATCGAGCCCCCACGGGTTGAAGACAAGAATATCAATCACGTGGTGCTGGCTGTGCCCGCTGGCGCATCGTACTTTTTCCTCCTTGCTCTCGGCTGCACCGTCTCCAGGCCCGACTGATTCACAGTCGGAAGTCCATGCAGACGGCGACACAAACCGTGGAAGAGAACCAAGCACGCGCTCGAAGTGCCCACACATGTCGAGAGAGAGGGTGAATGACGCCGGCGCCAAAGCGGAACGCGTTGCACTCTCGACAAAGCTAGAGTCGCCCACACATGAACGTGCGCTCGAAAGCAACGCGATCATGCCAAGCGACTCTTGGAGCGGACACTTTTTCGACAACGTGGCCGCGGGAGCAACAGCAGCAGCAGCAGCGGACGCGAGAGTAGCAGTGCAACAACTCGACCGACGGACCGCGCGAACAAGCCAGGGCTATACGAGCCCAGTTCGCGCTTCCACCGTGCAGATGAGACGAGACGCCACAGTCGAGACGCCGTCGAGTTGAACGTTGCCATCGCCCGCCGTGATTTCCAAACTTCCTTCGACCGAGGAAAAGTTGGGACAACGTGCAGTCGCCACGTCGCGGCGGCGTCCGACGGCTGACTCCTCCACAAGAAAGAGCAGCCATCGAGCGCCGCGCGCGTGGCGGGTCATACACACCCCGAAGCCGAAAGCTTCAAGTACAAACCTGCGCGTTGATGTGGACGATCGCGGGCAGCAGGAACGCGAGCGTCTTGCCCGACCCCGTCGCCGAGATGCCGACCATGTCGCGACCGGAAAGAGCCATGGGCCATCCCTGGCACTGGATGGGCGTCGGCTTGTCGAAACCCAGACGCACAACCTCCTCCAGCACGTATTCTGTTGCGTAAACTCACAAGTTAGCAGCGTCCCCGTCTCTCCTTCCGGATACAATTGCAAACACGTACCAGGAAACGACGCCTCCTCGAACGAGAGCACACACTTGGGAACGCCGCGGCCAGCCACCGTGATGTCGTTGTCGCGCTTCCACTGCTCGTACTCGCTCTCCGTGCGACGGGTCACATCCGGATGCTCGTAGTAAAAGTTCTTCTCAAACACAGGCAGCTTCGAGATGTCCCACTGGATGTTCGAATCGAGGTTCGCGCCGAGGTCGCTGCTGCCGTAGCTGCCGCCACCGCCGCCGCCGCCGCCATAGCCGCCGCCACCGCCGTAACCCCCGCCGCCATAGCCGCCGCCACCGCCGCCGCCGTACCCGCCGCGGCTTCCCCCGCCGCCCGAGTACCCACCGCCGCCGCCGCCGCCGCCGCCGCCGCCGCCGCCGCCGCCGCCGTAACCACCGCGGCTTCCCCCGTACGACGAAGACCCGCCGTAGTCGCGGCGCGAGGACGAGTCCGAGTGCCGGTCGTTCCAGCTCGAGCTCGAGTAGCTGCTGCTGTTGCTCCCGTACATGGCGACGCTAGGCCTTTCCTTTCCGTTGGCTTTCCGGTCGGGACCCAAATGGGGAATTGCTTGGTGCGGCCAACCAAAAGAGTGCGGAATCCGGGAGAGAGGGGGCAATCGCCTTTCAAAGGGTTTAACGCTGCAGTCGGAAACTGTATCGTGATTGGGTGGGCGATGACGTCGCACATTTCAGCCAATCAGCGATCGCAACAGGATGCGAAACCACCGTGAAGGATTGGATCGTGAAATCTAACCAACGGCCGCCAACATGGAACATTCCACGCAATTCGATCATCAGGACGCGCGGGTAGATGGAGCGGCAGGGATGATACCCTAGCGTCCTGGATCTCACAGCGCGCGTCACGATTTGACTCGAAGGAGCTCTTGACCGGCGACGCGCTGGCGGCATCATGGTACGTACGGCCCACCTGCGGACTGCCTTTCAAACTCAAGGGCGACTGGGGGTCATGGACGGCTAGTTGTTCGACTTCCACCCCGAGATGGACGACCAGACCGTGATTGTGAGCGTGCTCTACTACACTCATTCGGACATCAAGTTGTCGCGCTACATGTAAATGTGACTGGCGCTCTTCCCGGCCAGCGCGCGCAACGTCCAGTGCTTCTACATTGGCAGACTCGAGAATGAGGAGAACTAGGAGATTTCGCGGCGTTAGCATGCACGTGAATCGACCGTCGCGAACGATGGAGAAACCTGAGCGTATACGATGTCCTTGACCCAGCATTGTTCAAGACACCAATAGAGAAAATAGATGTCTACGACGTGATCGTGGGGGACGGCTCCTGGACGGATGGACTTCATCACCGAGATCGACAAGGAGTCTTCTATTCGCCACCTTCTTCGCGCTGTTCCAACAAAGATGACCGCGAGCCTGAAGAGCACATTGAATGTCGTCAACGAGCAAGATGTACGCCGGCCGCCAACCCTACTCAGAAAGAAAGACGGATCGGTATTACTAGGTTCAGATTAGCTTCCGTCGAAAATGACATTCTGGAACCTAGTGCTGTACTGTGTGCCCCGAGCCAAGGCACACTGACCAGCGCCATTAGTGTATTGCGATGAGGACCCTACGGCGCTCAAGCGAAGATGGTGCGCTCGTAGGCGGCCATCTGCTGGTTGGCCTCCGAGATGCTCACTTCGAGCTTACGCACGCCGCGTTCCTGCAGTGCAACAACGAGCGTCGTCAGCGATCGATACTGATGCAGTCCAACGGATACGGAGGAGGAGATAGTACCAGGAGGGAGACCATGGTGAAGGCGTCGATGAGCTGGTTGCTCTGCTCGGCCACAACGCGCGGTCGTTAGACGGAAGCACTGCCGACTGCATCGCGAGCAAGTACGTACTATGTAGACGGCCAGCTCTTCGGCGGACGAGTGCACGATGGGCAGCAGCGAGCAGTCCGCCTTGGGGAAGCTGCCGAGCGACAAGACCCGTTAGTCGCAACAGCTCGGCGATCCAGAATTGAGTGGAGATTGCGCACCTGAACTTGGCCATGTCTTCCGTGAGGATGTGGACATTCGTGCTGTCGAACGAGATCTGTCGGAGAGCACCGAAGAGTTACAACACACGCAACACACCCTCGCGACTGCCATCGAGCCCTTCACCTTGAGCGCGTCGCTGTTCATGGGCACGAGGAAAGACTCGTTCAGGTCCTTGCAGATGACGCGCGAGATCTTCTTGATCTCGCCAAAGTCGACCACGTAGCCGTCGGGGCCAACGACGCCCGTGATGGTCACGCCGAGCTGGTAGTTGTGGCCGTGCAGCTTCTCCCGAAAGCCCTGTATCGTCCACTGTTAGCTCTAACCACCAACCAAAGAATCCCCCCTCCACCTCAAACATTCGCACCTTGTACGCAATAAAGTGAGCGGCGTTGAACTTCATGTAGTCCTTGGACACGTGCACCTTGAACACTTCATTGTAGCCGCCGCCCGTTACAGCGCTTGGCATGGCGCCGAGGTGAGCGCTGGCCGTGGCGGCCAAGCTCCCCGGCGCTCCGGGAATCGCCGACATCGGAACGTGGTTGCCAGTGCGAGCGCCAGTGGCGCCAACGATGCCTGCCATGGTCGCTGTGGCGCGGGCCGGCTGGATCTGCGCCTTCACTTCCTCGGGTGTCTTGACGCAGCC
The DNA here is from genome assembly GCA_003413675.1 of Phytopythium vexans. Lineage (NCBI taxonomy): Eukaryota > Oomycota > Peronosporomycetes > Pythiales > Pythiaceae > Phytopythium > Phytopythium vexans. Next base: position 1,584,635 of record QLOC01000005.1, read on the forward strand.
GCGCAGGTGCGAGGCCCACCGGTCAACGTTCTTGGACGAGATCTCCTTGTCGCAGTACACGCACTTGACCACGCCGTCCGTGTTCTCGCGGGTCACGTGGATGCGAGTGACGGCCTTCTGGTCCGCTGTGAGCTCCTTGCCCGACGTCGTCGACGCTCCAGGACCAGAGCTGCGCTTCCGCTTCTTCGGTGTGACACTGTCGCTCGTCGCGCCGGCTTCCTGGGTCGCGATCGGAGCGGCCTCGGCTTCCTCCAGAGCGACGGTGATCTTCTCTTCCTCGTCCCCCAGCGGCTGCAGCATATAGGACGACCGGAAACCCTGTCACGTCCCTCCTCTGCCTGGTGTTGAATGGCCAATTCGTTGGTGGGACAGTGAGGGCAAACGCGGATCGCCGTTGCCGCCCTTGTGATTGGCCAAATACCGCACCAAAACAGTATTTTACACCAATACATTCTGCAATTCATCAAATGCGCGAGTACGATTGGATGTTAATGCAGCGTCTAATCGATATAATCGACGCGAGGTTCAAGCCGTTCTAGGCAGCCAGTTCAACCGCAGCAACAGCTTTTGCCCCAGCCTCCAGGATGAACAGGCCGGACGTTGGCAGTCGAGGCGCTCCTAAGCTTCCAATACTTGTACTTCACAAAATGACTTTACAGGAGGGCCTGGAGACGGCCACGACGCGGACGGCAAGCAGTGGAAAGTCGGCTGGACACACCTCTACACCGGAGGCGTCCACGCCGACGGGCTGATACCGGAGACTGTGCAGTACAAACGCAGATGCAGCCGGAGAAGTAGAGCGTGCGAGTGCACACATCGGTGGAGCGACAAACTCCCATGTCCACTCTATTGTTGGTCCGACACGGCGCGAGGCACGACGCTCAGGAAGAAGTTCATGCTGACTCCGAGCAGCAAGCCCACCTTTTGCTTTCGAGGGACCGAGCGATCCAGAAGCTGTTGCCCACAGCACGCAAAAACAGACACAGTGAGTCAAACACTCGCAACTACAGCTGCAAAGCAGGAGCGGCGCACCATCAGCAGCATAAATACTCCGAGCAGCAACCCCATCAGGAACCCCCACAAGAACTCTGTCCCAGTGCCTTCGTTGTCGGCCGCTAGGATCGAGTTGTTCATGCCGTTCATATCAATCTGGTGCTCCATCGCCAGACGCGCGGTCGGCACCACATTCAGCGCTGTAAAGTGGCACAGCATACCGTCAGCATCGCCAGATGATCGCATCCATCGTCACACCCCATGAGGCATCGTACCAAACTCTGACTGCGGCCCCTGAGCATCCATCCACTCCTCTTCCAGTCGATAAATACGGTCCTCGCTCGTCTCCCCCGGAACACGCTCGGCCTGGCTAATGTAGACGGACAGCTGCGGGTAAAAGTACAGACGAAGAGCCTGGATCTCCTCGCGACTGAGGCGGTCGCGGAGGCGATCAAAGCCCCGTCGAGTCGACGGATCGTCTCGCTCCTCAGGCTCGCTGCTCGTGTCGTTCATCTGCCAAGCACAGCCATGAGCCTCAAGCAGCTCGAACCACACTCAAACTCGCCGACGAACCTGGTTGACCACAGCCTTGGGCGGCGCCGCGCTGATCGCGCAGTGCACAAAGTCGTCCGACTTGACCTTGCACGCCTCGAGTGTGGCCTTGTCGTCCGACAGCATCTTGCCCTGGTGGATGAGCCGCAGGAACTTGCCCTCGGCGTTCGCCTGCTTCTTGATCGTGTCCTTCAGCTCGCCCACCGTGGCTGTTGGCGGCATCTCCAGGCGGATCGGTTTCTCGCTCAGCGTCTTGACCTTGATCACGATCTTGTCATGCGGCTCCTCGATCGTGATGCCCACCTCCTCGAGCTGCAGCAGACAGCACATACACCCATACTGTTGAGTTACCCATCACAAGCGAGATCGAACACAGCAGAGCCGTACCAGGGGCTTCTCCTCCGTGATATTCTCCGGTTCCATCATCTTTTGAGGTCGAGTGGCTGGCTGCCGAGGGCTTCGAGACGCCGCCGACCGATCGCGCGGCCCGTGTCGACCGCTCCGAACAGGTGACTGCTTGCTGCCTGGCCGCAGCGTGGAGTTTCTCGCAGCAGAGATGGCCGACCCGAAAATGGCGAACCGCGCTGAAAAATCATGGGGTGGCAAAAAAAGAAGGATGACTTTAGTAAAACCATGGTACAGCATATCCTGTATACCGGCATATCATCATCTGAGCTACACAGGCTGACCGCACTATCAAATCAATTAAACCTGCTGAGCGGGATATTGGAGGTCACGATGCTGTGGATCTTGTCGCCAAAAACATGCGGTTAGGGACGGATTCCTTTGCAAGCCAGTTGCGAAGAGGCGGTGTCACATGATATTGCATAATTTCAGCCAATTGTGTAACGCTTACTCGATGTCAGCCAACCACAGGCCGCGAAATCCTGCACCTTGCAGTTTGCAAAGCAAATCACGGTCCACGATTGGCTGAAATTGGCCAGTCGCTTGAGTTGCCCTATCCTGTTGCACGAAAGTCGCACGCGCCACTCTCCAGCATTTGAATTTGATGCTCGCTATGGTTCGCGCCGTCCGCGACAGCGGCGATGGCGGCTCGCTGACGCCCACTGCGAGCCGCTCGCTCGTCAACCTTGGTCGAGAGCGAAGCGCCGTTCAAGTGGCTGTCCGCGTGCGACCGTTGAGTTCCTCAGAGGATGCGCAGGGAAGCGCGACATGCGTCGATGTCGCTGGTCGAAGTATCCGCCTCCCTGGCAAGCAGTACGAGTTCGACGCTGTCTTCCCTCCCGAAGCCACGCAGGTCGGTTCTATTGGATGTGCTGCTAGTAGCGTCATGGGCATGCAGTGGTAACGTTGTATGCATTGATGTCTGGTAGGAACGCGTGTATGAAGAGGTTATGCCGGAGCTGATTGACCAATACTTCGATGGCTACAACGCCACGGTGTTCGCGTATGGTCAAACCGGTTCGGGGAAGACGTGAGTTGGCCGTCGGTTTTGATGTGACGCCGATCGCTGATTTAGGGTCTAATTATCGACCGTCTTGCTGTGCAGATTCACAATGGGACACGAAATGCATGAGGATAAGATGGAGCACAACGACGGGATCATCCCTCGCGTCGTAAAACAGGTCGGAATGTTCAACACCATTCGCTTCTACCGATCGAACCGGTTGATTAATCGCCAGTGTCGTGTCTGAAGATCTTTTCCCGTGTTGATTCGGCCAACAAGACCGAATTTGTTCTCAAGCTGTCTTTCCTCGAGGTTGGCGCTGTGTTGCTCTGCTGGAGAGGTTCGCTATCTCACTGATCTACCTTTCTGGTGAATGCAGATCTTCAACGAAGAAGTTTACGATCTTTTGGCCCCGTCCGTTGCGCCTCGAGCGGCCCTGTCCGTTCGGGATGAAGGTAGGCGCGGGGTCACCGTCGCTGGACTCACCGAACATATTGTTGTGTCGGCCGAGAGAGTTGCAGCGCTGCTGAACTCTGGTGCGAGGAGCCGAGCCACAGCCTCGACCAACTTGAACAAACACTCGAGTCGCTCGCATGCGATCTGCACACTGACCATGGAGCAAACGGAGCAACTCCAGGAGACAGGAACCTCTGACTCCACCATGGAGACGAGGTTTTCAAAGTTCCATTTGGTGGACTTGGCAGGCTCAGAGCGTGTGAAGCGCACGCATTCGCAAGGTGCTCGGTTCAAGGAAGGCGTCAACATCAACCGAGGCTTGCTGTCGCTGGGTAATGTGATCAACGCGCTGAGCGAGCAAAGCCATTCGGCTTCGAGCTCGGGCCACGTTCCATACCGTGACTCCAAGTTGACCCGTCTGCTCCAGGACAGTCTCGGTGGAAACAGCAAGACGATTATGATCGCATGCGTCAGCCCCGCCGACATCAACTATGAAGAGACAGCCAACACATTGAGATATGCGTCAAGAGCTCGCAATATTGAAAATGTGGCGGTGATCAACAAGGAAACGACCCAAGAGGATGAAATCGCCGAGTTGAAGCGGCAAGTCGCTCTCCTCCAGCTGCAACTGATGCAGAAGTCCGCATCCAACCGAACGGCGGACTCTCCAAGTACCAAGGATCACAATGATGACGCTGCCCAAGTTCTCCGCCTACAGAGTCAATTGAGCCTAGCAATCAGCGCGAAACACAAATGGAAAACGATCGCAGAAAAGCTAGGGGCGACCGCCAAAACCAGCACACCGTCATGTGCGAGCGTATCGAAGCCGGCCAAGCTGCTCCAAGAGGCATACACGGTCGAGAATACTCCTCACCGACTTCCGTCTCGAGCGCCGTCTCCTGTGACATCTGGACAGTCTCACGTACCGTTGGTGAAGCACTCGAAGATGACTGTGGTGAGTGGATCGGCAAAGCATGCGTCGCAGCTCGATGAAAAGGCCGAACGACGCCGTCTTCACAAGGAGGAACGCGAGCGTGAGCTCATCTCTCGTCAACAACAGCTGCAGAATCAGCTCAAGCAGTACCAGCTCCAAAAGCTCGCTTCTGCTCGTGAAAAGGAGTCCGATATGCGAAAGAGGAAACCCACAGGGCCAGTCGTTCGAGAACGTATACCACCACCACAGGCTCCCAAACGACCGAGGGTGGATACCGTTCTGAGCCCGACTGAGACAGCAAAACCTCAGACGGCTCCTAGTCATACTCCAATTGCCTCGGCTGGTCGCGAAGAGCTCCGTGGACGTGAACAACTCCTTCAACAGTTCATCAGCGAGCAAGTAGTGATCAGTGGCGCCAAAATCACGATGCGCGGCTGTATGAACGAGCGAGAACAACTCGCGCTTGCAATTTCGAATACTGAGAATGCGGAGAATGCGGATCGGGACACCGGCGCGTTCGAGCATCTCGAAGCCATGGTGCGCGACAAGAGCGACGAGATTCGCGAGATGCAGAATCAGCTCGCAGACACTGAGAGTACCCGAGAATTGCCGCCACAGCTGCTGCCTGCGAAGCCATCGGTATGCCACAAACTCATCCGCCGCCTCGTTGAGAGCGTCGTTCAAGCCAAGACTACTGTTTCGAAGCTTGAGCAGAAGCAGCGCAACCTGGCGCGGGTTGAAGAGCAGCTTGCCGAGCAGGTGATCGCGCGCGAAGAGGCGATCGCAAGCACGGCACTTTTGATCGAAGATCTCCGGTCAGAAGGTGGCATCGCGGATACTGTTGCCGATCGTCTCACGCAGATTGGCGCGCTGTCTGTCAAAGCAGCCGAGTCGTCCCAGTTCGAGAGATTGTCGGTGGAGAACCAAGTATTGATCAAGGAGGTTCAGCATTTGCGCGAGCAGTTGGCAAGCACCGCTGGCCAGAAGAAGACCCCATCGGTCAAGCGCAAGCGCCGAGAATCGTTCAGCGATGACGAATTCATATTCAGCGACTCGGATTTCGAGGAGAGCGACGACGAAGCCGACTCGGACTATGTGGAGGAAGAGTCCAGGGCTTCGAGGCGGAAACCTGTTGGTCCGCGCGTGATGCGCAAGAAGAGTATTGCCCCCAAGAGCGGCGTGAACGCGGACGAGACCAACGAGGAAATGCTCAATGAAGTCCTGCCGATGTCCTCGCCGACCTGGTGCTCCTGTAGAGGGAAGTGTGCCACCAGCGCGTGCGCGTGCAAATCGCGAGCGAGGTTCTGCAGCGACGAGTGCAAGTGCAACAGCGAGAAATGCAACAACCACGAACGCATCGAGCTGTGCGCGAATCAGACACGGGTCGAGAAGCAGACCCTGGCCTTCCACGTGATGGAAGGCAAGGAGAACGAGATTCCGGGAGTTGCAGTCAATGGCGACTAATGCTCATGCGTCGCCAAAGAATGAATCGTATCCGTGAGATTTGCGGCGGCCTGTGTCCAATTGCACAAGGCACCAACGATTGGCGACAACATTCTCCAGAGCGGAGATGGAAGCTAGTGAGAAGCGAAGCAAAGCAAAGAACAAGAAAACGAACGCTGCCAACCACCCGAGCTTGATTACCTTGCTACAACTCGCTCGCTCGTGCGTCGATCGCGCCTTCCTCTGCTCACGACAAATCGCCAAACAGGTCCATGTCGAGCATCTCGGGCTTCTCCGTGATGAAGTCGTCCTCATCGTCCGTGTCAGAGGAGGCGGCCGCTGCCGCACGCGCGCCGCTCGCCTTGTTGCCACCAGTCGTCCGGATGTTCACGCCGTTCGAGTTCTTCCCCGTGCTGCTGGTCGTGCTGCCGCCGCGGTGGTCCTTCTCGCTCGACTTCGACTTGGTGCGGATGACGAGTGCTGCCTCCTTGGGCTTCTGGTAGTGATACGTGCCGCCGCCATACGACGTCGACGAGTATTTGGCGCGCAGCGCGCGCGCCTTCTCGTCGCTCTTCTTGTGCAAAAACTTCTGGATCTTCTCGCGCTCCGACCCAGCGATGGGCAACAGATCACCCGCCGCATCCGTGACAATGAAGAGCTCCTGGTACTCGGGGTCCTTGCCAGCTGCCACGTCCGGCGGGAAGAACTCGTACGACACGACCTCGAGCACGTCGATCGAGTCTCGATGGAACGGGATGCGGGTGAACAGCAGGCGGTCGGCTGGGATACGAAGCTGCACACTCGCGGCTTCCGCAAGGTACGTCATCGGGTGCGCAGCCTCGAACGCGGGCGTGATGACGACTTCGAAGCGGCGCGTGAACCGCCACTTGGCGCGATCCACGTATGCGAACGCGGCAATGCGGTGCTTGGGCTCAGTCGTCTCTGGCTCGTCAAGCAGTTCGGCGACGATGCTGCGTCCCTCGTACACCGCCAGCCGCGACGCCTCGTTCAGCTTGCAGCCGTCGGCCAAGATCGTCGTCATCGTGTTCTGCCGCAGGTCGCGCAGCCGCACATGTGCGGGCGTCAGCGGTACCGTCGGATCAACCAGCTTCTTGGCCACAAGCTCGTGCCAAACATCTTGGCGGATCGCGTCGACCATCTTCTCCTCGCTTATAACGATGTGGCTCACGAACGTAAGCTCGGCGTCCTCTCGGTTCGTCGTCACCACGAGTTCGTCGATATCGTACGGCTCCGCGTGCGCTATGCTGCCATCCGCTGTGGTTGCAGCCTCGGTGCTAGCCTTCTTGCTCGAAGCCCGGTAGAGCATGAGCCGAAAGTTGTACTCGCCAGTGTTCAGTGGCACGCCCTCGAGCACAAACACCGTGTGGTTTGACCCGATTGACAGCTTATACAGCGTGCTGTCGATGGCCTTGATCTCTACGCCGGCGCTGTTGATGCCGCGCAGGATCTTGAACTGCTCGGGAGCGAGCCCAATGCGAGAACCAATCATCTCTTTCAGCTTGCGCACGGTCTCGCGCCGGTCGATCTGCACGGTCTCGGCCCCGCGGGACAGGTACTTGAAGTTGACCGAGATTAGGTTCGCCTCGCGTTCAAAGTAGAGCTCTGCGGGTGACGGGGCTAAAAGGTCTGTCGTTTCTTCAAAATACAACTCGGCGCCGTTGACCAAGTGCAGGTCCGCCTTCAGCCGCTGGTTGACCGTCACCTCGTCCTCGTTCCGGTTCAGCACCTTGGCAGGCGTCGTACTGTACGTGGTCGCGCTCTTTTTGACCAACCGCACCTTGCTGTCCGCAGGAATGCCGAACTTTGCGGCCACCAGCTCACACAGTGTCCCGACTGTCGCGTCGTTGTCCGTTTGGATGCACCGCGCTGTAAAGTTCGTGGCGTTTGGCAAGGAGCCATCGTCCGCCGTGTTCGCGCGCTCGGACTGCTCCGGATCAACGAACCGGCGCACAAACAGCTGGAGCTTGGTCGGATCATATTCTTCCCACTCTTCATCGTCGCCCTTGACTTCAACGAACAACTGCTGTCCCATGTAGATCCCCAGCGCTTGGAGCGTCATATCTTCCTTGTTGTTGTAGGCATCCGATAGCATGCAGTTGTAATCATTGTAGCCACGCAAGCGGGCGTTCCCCGGCGCCGGCAGCCGCACGCCTCTCTCCTTAGCGAACTCGTTGCACGCAGTCGAGAGCGCCTCGCGGATCGTAGCTGTGCGGTACAGGTAAATGGACTTTTCCAGGTTCTTGGGCCGCGCACCTTTCATGAAAAATTTGATCTGAGTCTTTTTCGCCATCTCTTGACGCTCAAACTCGAGCTTCCGGATGCGCTCTTCGTCCGCACGGATCTTTTCCTGCAGGTATGGCGGGATACTCTCCGACGGAATGTCGTTCACGTTCTTCTCCTTGGACATGAGACGGTACATGAGCATGTACGCGCACGTGCTGTACCGCATCGAGTAGCCAGAGCCACTCGTACCGCCGAACGCCGTCTTGACCTCCGATTCCGATATTTCCGTGACCGTCGAATCGTTGAAGTTGTACCACTTGCCAGACTCAAGGGACTTAATGTACGCGTAGTAGTGCCCGCCGAGCGCGCTGCCAGAGTGGATGAGCACCGAGTACAGCTCGTATACGTACGGCCCCGATCGCTTGATGAGGTCCACTGGATCAAACGCAGGGTTCCACGAGTCCAGAATGAGCGGCGCAAGTGGCGGCGGTGGCGGCGGCTGGTCGTCGTCATCGGCGTCATCAGCGTCGTCGACTTGCGGGGAGCTGTCGTCTCCTTCAAACGTCACAGGCTGGGATTCGTCCATTGACGATAAACGTCGGAACCTGTCCGTCGTGGCTGCAAGTGTCGGTGATCCTGGTCCGAGTGTGTCATCCGAGTTGTGGTGAGAGCGGCCTTCGAGCTGATGGCGCTCCATCGACATTTTGCGGGCGATCGAGCCGCGTACGCCGCCGGCGCTGTCGTCACTCACGTACGAGTTCATGTCGAGATACTTGGGGAAAGTCACTTCGTTGTGGAGCTTGATGCGATTCATCGTCGTATAGTCAAAGTCGAAGCGCTTGAGCTGGAGCGACAGTAAATACGGCAGCTTGGAGAACTTGAGTCCCTTGATGGCGTCGCGCTTCACCTTGCACTGGTCGCACATCCACTGGTTCTCCTTGTTGAGCAGCTCTGGCCGCAGGAACAGCTCAATCGCCTCCTCGACCGACTTCATCATCTCCGTCGACCCGAACGGGCGGATCACGAGCGACAGATCGAGGAAGTTGTCGATTCGCGACGACTCGTACCGGCATTCACAGCACTGCACATAGTCCTTGAGCGATCCTTGGTACAGATCGTTCACGAGCGTCTCGTTCACCGTGCCCTTGAACGACTTCTCGAGCGCGTCGAAGAGCACGCGGCACAGCTCCTGCACGTCGTGCTGCTGGAAGACGTCGGCGCCTGTCCAGCCGAAGCTCTTGGTCAGCGCCTTGGTGCTGATGGAGTCCTGGTTCGTCAGTTGCAGCTTCGCGAACAGCTTCTGCAGCTGCAGCGGAATGTTGTCTTCGTCGGCCTCTTCCTCCTCCTCCTCCTCTTCATCGTCGTCCAGATCGTCCAACCCATCGTCGTCGAGCTTGGTCTCGTCCTGCTTCTCACTGCTGAGCGTCTTGGCAGCAGCGCGCGTGCTGTCGCTCTGGCTCATCCAGCGATAGAGTCCGAGGCGGAACTCGGGCGTCATGAACATGGTCTGCAGCAGACTGTTCATGTAGCACGTCGCTCCCTGGTTCGAGAGACCCGTGAACGGGTTTCGGAACGACACGGCCGAGCTGCGCGTGCCGTAACCCGCGCCGCTGTACCCGCTGTACCCGCTGTACCCGCTGTACCCACTGCTGCCATAGCTGCTCCCGCCGTTGCTCGTGTACCCGCTGTTGGCCGTCGACGCGGTCGGCTCGGTCGCGGTCGGCGAGTCGTACAGGAGGTCAAAGCCCGACGAGTACGTCGTGAGCGCGCTCGACATGACGCTCGGCTCGCTCGCGACCGAGGCCGTGCCAGGATCCGCGGCGTCGTCTGTATCCGCGTCCGCGTCCGCGTCTGCGTCTGGCGCGCGCGGCAGCTGTGTCAGGACCGACGCCTGGCTCGCGCGGTGGCGACGGCGCGCGTCGTCGTCGTCGTCGTCCGCGTCGCTCCAGAAATCGTGTGGCGGCATGGCGCGGAGGCTTGAGGTGGGCGTCGGCTCGGCGTTCGGCGGTCTGTTTGCTCTGGCCAGTCGCTCGCGCGGCCCACGGAGCTTCTCGCTCTTTCCCCCCTTCCACGGCTTCTCTTTCCCTTGGGGATACCTTGACTGGGTTGGGTCGACTTTCGTCGCCTGAGCGAATCGCACATCAGCGCGAGCTACGCGTGGCCCACTCTATTTTTGTCGTTTCGCTATTTATGTCTCAAACACTAAATACGATGATTTGCGTGTGGCCCACGCGAAATTAGGTGCTGGGTCGGATGTGCGGCTCCAACGCAACGATGCCTGTCTGTCTGGCGCGGTACGTTGATAGCTCAGGCTCTTAGCGACACCGCTGCAGGGCGAGCGATTGAGATGTACGAACTCGGACACGCAAAGGCTGCTCGCTGAGACCACGAAAGCCGCCGAGAACCCACAAGCCGCCGAGACCCCTAGCTGCATCCTCGCACTACCTTGTAGGCGTGTTGTATGATGGATTTAGGTAAATGCTCGTCTGCAATTGAAGCTGCTTAGATCCGAAGAGCAATGGCTTGCACCACGCGAGACGACGCACCCCACCGCCTCCCCGCACAAGCGAACTAACTGCATCCAAAGCCAGCGGACGCCAGCAGCCGTAGCTGCCTGCCTGGTCCGGCCGGCCAAATTATAAAACGGACGACCGGGCCGCCTAGTTCAGCGAGTCCTTGGCCGCCTGGGCGAGCTCCTTGCACTTGAAGTCCAGCAGGTCGCACTCGGCGGTCGCCCACGGGAACGGCTTGGTGCGCAGCTTCAGGTACGCGTACTTGGGCACGTCGTGGTGCTCGTGCGCGTGGTTCGCCGTCAGCTGCACGAACCCGTAGCCGCCCACGAGCGCGATCATGCCGTACGAGATGTACGTCCATCGCTGCATTTGCTCTGTTCGTCCCCGCCACACGACCGCTATCAGTGCTCCCAGCGCTCCACACCCGTCACATCACACCAACAACGACTCACCCTTGGCTTCCTGCTCGGTCGCCGACGACATCTGGCGCACGCCACTGCGGAGCGACTGGGCCACCGCGCGGGTGCTCTTGGTAAGAAGCGACTGCGCGAACATAACCCACGCGTCAGGGACTCGCACACAAGGAGGAAGAACCATCAGGCGACCACCCGCACCATCGTGACTTTACTACAGGAGAGCGGAGCGGGGCGTGTCGATCACTGCACAATGCGCCGGCCCGCCAGAACTCGGCCCCCTTCCTGCGCGACCGCAGACTTTGACCGCATTTCTCTACGCCCGGATTGGGAACAGCGGACCGGTTCGACTGAACCGCGGTCACCAATCCCGGTTCGGCATAGAGTGTTCGAAAGTGACAACTTTTCAAAATTGCGATTTTCGAGCGGTTCCAAGTTGAAGTCCGTGGCGACAGCCAATCAGAGCGTGCGAGACGGTATCTATGAAAAATGGCCAACGCGCGGCGAGGACGGCCATGACGCGGCGAGAACCTTTGCAGGGATCGAGAAGGCCGCGAGACTCTCTGCTGCTAGACGCCAAGGGCGTTTCGGTCACATGCGTCCCTTGCCGTGTCGCCTGGTACGCCGCGACGCCGCGACGCCAACAGCAATTCGACACCGATGGACAAGGGTGCAGCAGTCGTCGTGTCGCCGCACCACCACCGGCACACCGGGCCAACAGCATGCCATCATGGCCGCGGCCAATCTGTGCTCAAGGGGATCGTCGATCAGCGACCATTGCCAAAGCCCAAGAACGCGTTGTCGCTGACGGAGCTGGTTGAAGCAGTCGAGAGCGAGCTCCAGCAACCGCGGGAACCAGGATACTCGCTCGAAAAGCACATCGTCCTGCGAGAATTGCTCGAGTGCGTTCCACAAACCGTAGTATACTAGTGTGATGGTGGCGGTGTAACTTCTAACGGCTCAGTTTGACTTTAGACAGTACAGCGGCGACTGGCGCGAGCTCGAACGCTTCGCGTTCGCCGACAGAACCCAGCTTTACACGCGGAACCTCGTCGCGACCGACCACGAGACGTACGCACTCATCCTCATCGTGTGGAATCCGGGCAAATACAGTCCGATCCACGACCATCCGTGCGACGGGTGCTGGGTCAAGGTGATCGCCGGCTGTGCGAACGAAGTGCGATACCAGATCCAAGACCACAAACTAGTCGAGGTCGACAACGCCACGTTCGCTCACGGTGTGACCTACATGCACGACGACTTTGGACTCCACAAGATGGGCAACCCGAGCAGCAGCACTGACGCCGTTACTCTCCACTTGTACTCGCCACCGTACCCAAAGTGCCAGATTTGGTTCGACGAGGGAGACGCCACCAAATCCTCCGAGGCTCGGCCCTGCTACTTCTCCGAGTACGGCGAGCGTGTAGTCAAATGACCGAGATATATTTCTGCGGGGATGTCCCTAATAACCTGAACGAGACATGCAGACCTTTTGTGAGCATTTACAATGCGAGGCCCTGGAACGATGGTCGGCGCTGATTTGTTGTTCGATTGGCATCAGAACGGTCGGGCACAGCGAGCGGATCAACTGGCCCTGATATTGAACCTCGTCCTTCTCGAGTCTGCAAAATGCACAGGAACCATGAAGGCATGAATGAACTTGAGCGCGGTATACACAAAAAACCACCGATGGTATTCACCTTGGTTCCGGTGCCAAGACGCTGCGCGCTTGGCGGCTGAAATTGAGCGCGAATGTACGCCGACCCTGGCCTTGAGAACGCCGATAGCTGGAGGCGGTCACACCGCATATCGAGCTCATGAATACTCCAGCAGTCCTGATATGTGTGCAACGACATCCTACCGTGTCGTCGATCTTGTCAAAGCTCGCCGTCTGCTCGGGCTGGTCCACGATTTTTCGAATGACGCCTTTCGCCACGAGATCTGTTTTGCCACTCCGTTGACATCCCCGCGCTTGCAAACGATGACGATAGTCGCCAGAACGTTACCATTTTGAACTAATGCTCGCGGTAGATCTGGCTTGCTTACCTGCAAAGAATGGCCAGATAGCCTCCGAGATGCTAGCGTAGTCGGCGGGGGAGCGACGTTCAACATCGGCGGCGCGTGGATCTGCGCCATGGTCCAGCAGGACGCGAACAACCTTCCCGTGCTCTTGGAAGGCTGCAGCGTGCAGAGCCGTCCAACCGGTGCCTATAATCACGACAGTCTGCTCAGTGTCGTCGTACTCGAGGAAGCAATCCCATCATATCACAAGTGGATGCAACCTTCGTTGCGAGCGCCGACGTTGGCACCCTTGTCGAGCAGGAAGCTGACCATCGCGTCGTTTCCCCAGAGTGCTGCCGCACAAAGTGGCGTCGTGCCGTCTTTGAGACAAAACACCATGAATAGAGTCACAATCGACGACCCTGTCCACTGCAGCAGGCTTTGCAATTGACAGAGCACCTTTGCCCGGAGTATCGATGTGAACACCGTTATCCAACAAAAACTCAACCTGTGCAAAAGGAAGCAAAGCCGAAGTGAGCGCAAATGCGTCCCTCCTCAAGCGAAACAAGAGCGAGTGACACGGTACCATGGCACGTGACCCGTTCGCTGCAGCCTCAGCGAATTCCATATGAGAGCGAATGACACCGTCGCGCTGATACTGCTGGTCTTCCTGCTCGTCCATGCTTCCGATCGATCCTTGACTGAACGATACTCGAAATACGAAGGGTCCGCAAATCGACTGTCCGTTTCCCTTTGTGCGGTGAAACTAGCAGTGCATTTCCCGCAACGAGGCAGCAGCACACCAACGAAAATAGTTTGAACGAGCAATGTATGCTTGCATGAATGTGAAAAAACCTAAGCTAAGTTCTCCATACATTTTGCGAGCGACACGCGGTACACATTCGTGCCGTGCATGGTGAGCTTTCGCTTGGACGAAGCGTGCAGGTGGCGCTCGACGAAGCTCGGGTCCACGATCAAATTGCCTTCGACATCGAGAGCAATCTCCGTGCCAACGTGCTGGTACAGACCCCACTACAGCATCGGTATCAGCAGAGTTAGGTCACATCATTCCACAGCAGGTGTACCCACTCAACGATCTGGCGCGACTTACGAATTTCGGAACCCCGGGAACGATATCGCCGTCCATGACGACGCGGTAGCTAGTCGGCACGCACTTGTCGTACAAGTGGCGGAAGCTGGGGTTGCCAACACGCGGCCCGCCAAAGCTGTACATGTTGACCCTCATGTTGAAGTTGACAGCAAGGTCGTATGCCCCAAGAACCGAGAGAGCGCCGCCCATGCTGTGTCCGGTGAGGTACACCGACACGCCAGGATTTTCATCCAAAATGAGGCGCACCACTTCTCTCAGCTCGCTGCGCACTGACTCGTAGGCGACCCAAAAGCCTAAGAGTGCACGATCAGCGTCAAGCGACCATATGTTACAAACCACGAACACCAAGCGCGCATACCTCGATGAACTCGTGGCAGCGTCATGTTCAAGATCGGAACGCGGGCTGCAATATCCTTGGTGGTTTCCATACACGTCTTTCGGCGTCGTAACCCGCGCGATTTGATCCACAACACCCGTTGATCTGCACGCAGGTTGCTCTTCCAGTTCTGCTTGCTGGTTGTGCCGCGAAACGCGATCACGAGTCGCGAGTGATCGCCTTGACTCAGCGCGACGATGACGTGAGTGTCCGTCAAACTGCTCCGCAGGTGCGTAATCAGGTCGAAGCCGTAGCGTTCCAGGTTCAACTCGCCGTATCCGGACGCCGACGGCTTGCCGGGCGGATCGAAGTACGCCTGCCACGCAATCTCCAACAGCCACTGTGCAGTCTCCACGCAAAAGAGGTTCGAGTCGGGAGTGAGGAACCCGTACGAGTCTAGTCGCGGACGCTCTTCGACGTGGTAGGCGGTCGAGGCGAAAAGTCCCATATTGTCGCCACTACGCGGCGGCAAATGCACAAACATGACCAAGTAGACGTAAACCGATAAGAAAATGAACTGGCCCAACGACGGATGGCCCGAGTGGAGCTTCGCGAACGTATGCACTGCGTCTTGGATGAATGCGTCGTAGCCCATCAGGTACCACGTCTGGAATAAATAGAACACTTGCAGCGCCGACAACACCAGAACGTAGACAATAATCAATAGCGTCTCGAGAAACAGGAAGCGATACGAGAGCTGCTTGAATCGAGTCGCCATGTAAGGCAAAGCTCGCAGGTGTTTCCCCGTGCGAACGCCAATCACCACAATCCATACCAGCCAAACCAGAAGAAGCCCGATCCGGAGAAAACCTAGCAGCACGTACACGTCGTCCTGCCGCACCAACGACAGATACACAGCCTCGCTGCCGGAAAATAACTTGGGCATGCGCAGCACTGTCATGCCCGTGTCAACTCCGAACATGCTCAGACCAAGCAACGCTTTCGAGCAGAACGCACTGTGCTGCATCAGCGCGCTGTCGCCGGTGTGCTGATCCAGCAAATTGAGCCAAAACACGTAGAAGAACGCTTCTGCAAACGATTCGCACGTCATCGACACGAACCGCGTGCGCAAGCTGACAGCTCGAGAGATCTCCGTGGCAGCGTAGACTGGATTCTGCCACAGGATCAGCACCACACCAAGACCGAGCACCCACTTCTGCAGTGTCAAGACGTTCACCCACGAGCCATCGTGGAAGTTGAGCACGGCGATCAGCCAGCAGGGGAGAGCGAGAATAGAAGACAGCAGGAACACGCAGCGCACGACGACCTCGCTCACGTGAACGGCCGGCTTGCTGAATCGAAAAGCAGATCACAGGCACGTTAGGGTGACCCGAGGAATGAGGGTACCATTTCATGCTGCCACGTACGTGTACGCGAACTCGTACTGCACTTGACGCCCGAACACATTCGGGTATAACCCATGGAACGTCACAGCGACGAGGTACGAGCCGTACCCATTACCACGCTTTGCCATCGTATAGCACACCACCGCGACCAGTTAGTCCAGCTGCTAATGTGACACCAGCAGTTGAAAAGTGCAAGCTCACCAGTCCTTCGAAATCTTGCGAGATCTCAAACAGTTTCACCTGGTCGCACCCTTCTTCTCGCGCGTGGCACGTGACCCACACGCTCTGGTTGCTTTCGGCTGCGATGCGAACCTTGTCGTACGGCATCACGTTCGTGTCGATACCGAACAGCTCATAGCCATACCGCAGTATGTAGCCTTCATCCTGCGCCTCGTCGTAGTCGGTCGAGCGCAGGTTCGTGCTGTTGTCACTGTCGGCGGTCTCACTATTATCCAAGTTGACCGCTGTGCCCGGCAGCGTCCAGGTTTTGCCAATGAATTCCAGCCGTTTCGACTCGTTGAATACGCGCTCTTCGCTCTGATTCGCCATTTGGGCGACCTCGAGCTTCACAGAGATGGAGCCTGCAAACCAGGACACATTACCGACATACGCCGACCAGCGTGCGGTGCCCTTTTCGGGATCCACTAAGATGCACGGCTCGTGTGGACGCGTCCGATTGGAACACAGTCCGCCAGGAAGACGAATGTCCTGTTTCATACATCAACCCCGTCAAGATCTCCCACCGAGTATCATGTTCCCAAGCGATGCAGTAGTCCCAACCGTCTCGAGGTAGCCTTGGCTCTGCAGGTACGGCACCGCGAGCGCCAGCACGAACGACAGGTACGTGATCGTCAACACGGTGGTCGCGGCGCGGGACGAGAGCGTCTCCAGTCGGATCCGCGGCCGACCGGCGCCGACTCCCTTCTGTAGCTGTCTCTCCACACCTGCACCGCCACTCGCAGGTAGCAGCGGCGCGACGCTCGGGTCTCCGCGCGCGTCGGTTGCCTGCATCCGCTCCCGCATCTCGTACGTGTCGCGGAAGAGCTCGGACGACGCGTAGCCCTTGGACTGGAACAGCAGCGGCCGGTACACGCGCTGTGCTTCCTCTGGAGGCTCGTCCGCCGGCAGTCGCGCGCTTTCATGGCGCTGGCGCCGCGGCGGCCTGCCGGCATTGTCCGCCGAGTCGTCCGACCGGCGCCACATGGATCGAGAACGGTCGGCCGGAAATGTTCTCTGCAGGATACTGCAACGCAAAATCGCGATTTCTCGGACTAAGAATCGGGTCGTTTTATGCTCGCTGATTGGCTAGAGCTCTCAAATGCAAAATATCTGATTTAAAATTTGGCAAATGCAGGAGCCACGAAAGGGCACGACTCGGACTTTGCCTCAACCCCATGTGTCGTTGAAGCCGCCGACCGCTGTCGGCAACTGCGACTGGGACTGGATCGCCGCCCACGCGTCTACGGCACCGACGCTTTGGGGCTGTCTAGTTTCCACCGGGAAGTCGGGAGCGAACGAGAAGGCGCTGGTGGGTGCAGCCTTGTCGTGCTCGAATGCACCAGTGTGAGCTCCCGAGACCGCCGCGTCAGATATTGCAGACATGTCCGTTGGGTTCGAACCGAGTCGCTCAAAGTATCCGCCACCGAAGAGCTCCAGGACGTCAGTCGGGAACTTCTCCAGTTCGCGAGTGTTGGCGGCGGTCGAACGAACCTCCATGGACCCTGACCACTTGCCACTGGATTGGGTAAGCGTGAGTGAGATCGCGACGAAGTCATCCCAACGCGACTTGCTCAGGATCGCCACCTAGCGCAAAGCGAGTATAGTGGACAGTTGGAAACCCGTCCGAAAGTCCATCCTGCAAAACTGGTACGGGTCTTACATGGAAGAAGAACGGTAGGTCAACCAGCAGCTCGGCAACAACGGCCACACGGATACTTTGCCGTTTGATCACGCACTGACAGAATGACAGCGCCTCCGACGAGGTTGTGGCGGGATCTGTGCGTCCTGTCGAGCGAATCGGGAGCACCATGGCTGCTTCAGCGCTACAAAGGTACCACCGTGAGTTCACAACAGCTCACAATCCAAACCTTGTTTGGGAGCTCACACTTACCTCTGCCATTGGCATTGGAAGAACGATGCGGTCGCATATTGCGAGACTGGTTGCAATAAGAGTGCGTCGAAAGAGACCGTAAAGTGGTCGGAGACGGCGAGCTGCAATGGAACTTGCTCTGTGGACGGCTGTTCTGACGACTCGGCTTCCATGAACGCAACTTGGACAAGGAACGACGCCTGCGTAAACTTGCACAGTTGAAAACGCTTCTCGACTCGGACGGTACCAAACGGAAGCAAGTTGGAGCTCGCTGAGCCGCCCGCTTGCAATACACGCGCTTTGAAATCATTCACGATGTCGACTGACTTGGCGGTATCTCCAATTGGACAGACCCGCAGCTCGAAATCGTTGAGTGAGAGACTTGTCAAGTTGCTGCACGTGATCTGCAGCACGACAACATCGAGACTAGCGTCCAACGGCTGGTAATACGCGAACTGGATGGCAAGCGGATCACCACTGCCTGTGATTGTCTTGACAGATCTCCAACTCTCAGTCGGTTCCGTGTGCGAGTTCCACTTTTCCATTTCTGGATGCAACGCAGAGTATGGGTTCATGATGGACTGGGTGAAGAATCCCTTCGTGACGTCCGTGCTAGTCTGCAGCTGCTGTTCCAGTCTATGCAGGTCAGAAATGGTAGTTAGGAACTGATACGTGTATGAATAGCCGTCCCACAACAACGTTGGCGCACATGTGGTGATATGGCAGGATCACTGGACAGCTTCGAGTTGCGTAGACGTGCATTTGTTGGAATATCGGCGCCAGTTGCGAGGTGGCTGGCGGATAGATGCGAGCCATGTGCTTCAAGCACTCCACGATCGCTGTTACAGCGTCAACATTCGTCCATCGCTCCTGACCAGCGACAAAGTCCAGTACAGCGCCGCCGGTTGTTGATCCGCTGCCGAGTTTCCCATCGTCGAACGCGGTCATCGTCACAGTCGCGTGGGTTCCACCGCCGCCGCCGCCGCCGCTGTCTTGATCCGAAGACACCGTGAATGTCGCAGCGACCTCGTACTTGATTGCATCCAGCACAAGCTGGGGAGGAACAAGCTGATACTCTTGCACCAAATAGATCCCGATCGAGAGAAGCTGGAGTCGAGCTCGGAGTGACGGGATCTGGCGCCAAATCTTGAGGCAGTCGTTGCGGAAGTAATCAAGCGATTCTTGGAATGCTGGCACCGAGTTCTCTGCTCCTTGTAGGAAGTGTGCCGTCATCAGCGTCATATAGTTGCGCAGCATACTGCTCTTGTTTTTGAACTCTAGGGACTCAAGGTCACTCGAAGCGGCCGGGCTCTTTGGTGTGAGAGCAGCTTTGAACACTTTCAAGATAATCAGCTGAGCGCCAAACGCAGCCTGGGTGTTGTCGATCGATTCTCGATCTTCACGATTGACAGCGGCTTGCACGAGAGCGCGGAAGACATCGGCGAGCACCATGCCTTGAGTGAGCTTGAGTCCACCTTGAGTGAGACTCTCGATCGCGCAAATCGACTCCAAAAGCTGGAAATCGCGGTGTTTCCGGACACGCTCTACAATCACAGCCATCAACGTGCTAAGAAGTCCGTTTCGATCGCTGCATCGATACCACGAAGAATCCAATATCAGTTACACAGCGACGAAATATGAAACAACAGCAAAATGTGCACATTCACGTACGCTTCACGGTCCACCAGAAAGACAGCGTCGACTGTTCGTGTGAACCATACTAGCCACCCCGCGCTCGACAGCCACGAAAATGCTCGCACCAGCATTTGGGCAAATTCCAACTTGGTCGCGCTGTTCCTGCTGAACGCACACTGCGCAGTCATGTGATTCACCAGGGTTGCGCTATGCGGCAGGCGACTAAACTCCTGCATCGGATGAGACAGCAAGATGAAAATGGCACGACAAATGCTGGAGCTTTGCGAGAGCGATGTCTTGCTTGACAATAGCGGGATCATCCAGGACTCGAGCTGTTCTGCAACGAGCTGGTCGATTCGGACTCTCTCCGTTGATGATGTGTCGCTTTCGTCTTGATCGAGGTTATCGGAACCAGCACTCACCACATCGAGAGACAGGTACGGCACACTGACGCTCGGACAACGAGCTCCCGTCCGCTCCATCATCATGTAGAGCAACGTGGCGATCCACACCGCTCCAGTCGCCTGATACTTCATCGGCAGCTTGTGCACAGCATCGATGAGTGTACGTGCGAGTGGGTAGGCATCCCTGTATAGCGCTGATGCGATGTCGTTCATCGCCGCCTGGTTTCGAGAATGCGTCTTTGTAAGTGAGAAGAAATGCGCCATGGCGGATGTCCTCGCGAACAGCATTCTCATTGCAGCAAATGCTGCGCCGACCGCGTCTTGCAAGTGTACGTCAGAGAGAAGCAGCGTTTGGAAGATGATCTTCCACACGTCGACGACCATGGTCCACACATCCTGCTGACAGCAAATACGAGCCTCGTGCGACTCGAACGGGAACACCATCAGCCCGCCGTTCGTGATGCTGGCGGCGATCTCCAGCGTGATCCTGGACAGAGTGCCGATCGCGCAGCAGCGCACATCGATGTCTTCGTGGGAGAGAATCGCTCGCAGCTTGTTCATCGGCTCCTTCTCCGTCGACACGAGGAACCCCAGTACGAGCGGCAGCGGGATTTGCTCCAATATCGGGATCGACAATGTCAACACTGGCGCGTTCTGGGAACCGGCCAGCTCCATCACGCACGACTCGAGCACGAAATTCCACGCGTCGTGGTCCAAACAGGTCGGCTGCTTGGCGAGGATGCGGTACCCGATCACTTTCATCAGCGAGCTCGCCTCCGTCTTGAGACATTCCTATAAACCAGAGCATTTTAGCTGATCCGCGTCCTCTTTCTGGCGGTAATGTGAACGCTACTGTCTGTGCTGTACCTCCAGGACTTCGCGTACGTCGCGCAGCGCCAGCGCGCTCCGCTTCGCCGTCACGACCTGCAGCACTCGTTGTGCCCTCGCTAGCGCCTTCCTGGCGCTCGCCGAGTTCTCAGCGCCACTGTTGTCCTGCATTGTGGCGGCTTACGCACGCTCCTGTGGTATGTTGTGCGGCGGCGGTGGTTGCAGCAGGACGATCGGATACCGACGCCGTTTCGTGCTCGCGACACCTACGCGCAACCTGCTGATTCCAACCGATCTTGGTTCACGCTTGCTCGCACATTTCACAAGCAAGAAGGGATCACAGCCAAAAGTCGGCTTAGACTGAAAGGCGTCATCGCCGTTCAGTGTACACCGAGCAGCAGTCGGAATCTACGCCGCAATTTTCGCCCTGACCGGCTCACTCTCGATCTCGTCCTTGCCGTTTTGGCACCGTAAAAATAGCTGAGGCTGCACACTTCCTTCCCTCGCGCACGACCAGACTTCGCTCCGCCTGCCGAACTACAGAGGATGCGAGTCCATGGGACGAACAGCCCCCAGTGAGCCTGGGTCGCGGATCCATGTCGACCTGGCTGGCCCGCGCAACAACAGCTCGCAGGTCCTGGCGGCAGATCAAGGCTCGCGCCGAGAGTGGGTCTACGAAATGGTTCCGTCCCAGCCGCTGCCGATCGTCGACCTCTCCCAGTCACTCAAGTCCAAGTACCTGCACGGCCGCGTGCTTGCGGCCGTCGACCACGTGCTCGTCAAATACAACCGCCTCATCGTGCTCTCGTACATGGTCGCGCTCTGCTGCAGCTTCTGCGTGCCTCTGATCGACACCGAGGCCGGCAAGTTCTTGGGCATTTTGGCGGGTCTCCTGTGTCTGCCGCTCGGACTCGGCAGCGTCGGCACGCTCCGCTACGATGTGGTGCGGCTCTTGATGGGCACGTACGATTTTTGGTTCTTTCTGATCGTCAACACGTCGACGAACGTGATCGTGGCACTCGTGTTTCGAGATCTACGCGCGGCGCGGTTGCTGCTGGACTGGACTGGGTTCCAAAACATTGTCATGATCGACTCCCAGCTCCGAGGCATCCGACAGCTGGCCAAGCTCGTGGTCGTCGGCATCCCGACCGTGCTCATGCTGCTGGTGTGCATTGTGCTGCGCCGCGTGGACGATGTCAACAACTTCACCATTGTCGAGTATGAAATCAAGCAGCACCGCTACCACCTCGAGGCGACGGATGTGATCGCCAATGGCCTGGTCACGATCAGCATTCTGCTCTCCACGATCGTGTATCGCAAGCGACGCCTGCTGAAACCCCGAGCCAAGACGGACACGATCGAGTGCGCGATCTATCGCTGCAGTTTGCAACTGTCCGAGCGATACGCGTTCCCGGCGCTAGAAGCCATTGCACAGCCGATTCCCGTTGCCGCAATCGCGCCTTCACCTCCACCTCAACCTCCACCTCAACCTCCACCTCAACTTCCACCTCAACTTCCACCTCAACCTCCACCTCCCCAAGCTCAGGCGACGAAAGTTGGCACTCGTGGCCCAGAGTTCGTTCAACGCATGCTGTTCGTCAAGTCCAATCGAGTATTTCACGCCTCCAGAACGGTTCTCCCTCTTGAAAGCGGCCTGATGCCTCGTCTACCAATTCTCGCTGCAGTGGCGTTGTATTTGATCGGTGCAACAGGCCTTTTCTTCGCGTGCATTGGCTTTATGGATGGCTTCGACGCCCACGTGCTGCACGAACGCTCCGACGTCTGCGAACTTCGCGGCTGGATTGCACTCGGCTGCACTGCTGTATTCACGCTGACGTTCGGCGCGCTCTACCAGCGACAGCTGCTCAGATTGCTCTTCACCTCGTTCGACTTTGTGTTTTACTCGATCCAGCTCACAGCCGTCCACATCAGCATCTGCGTCCTGCACAGATGGAGCACGACAAGTATCGCGATCGTGTGGTCGCTATGGATTTGGATCCACTGGGCGATGACGCTGGACGCGCTGACGCCGCGAATGCGCAAGATCCTGCGCTTCCACATCCACTTGGTCACGGTCGTCGTCGTGGTGTTTGTCATCAGCCAGTGCGCCACAGTCTATCACGTCCTCGTCCACACTGGAACAAGTATGAACGACCAGGTGCTGTGGCGAGCGATGGTGTGGGGCAGCCAAGTGGAGGTCCGAATCATCCCGTTCTTCGTCAGCCGAGTGGTGACGCTCGTCCCCTGGACGCTGCGACTGCTGTTTCGAGTCGCCAAGGCGTCCAATTCGGACTTGATCGTGCTGCGCGGCACCGTGACGTACCCAAATTGCTTCGCCGGCATGGGGAGAAAGCCGCGCAAGTCGCGGCTGGCAATGTGGAAATCGCAGCGCTTCGGCCACGTCAGCCCGAGAAGAGTGTCCATGCTAGTGGCCGAGAAGATCGGAGTTGCTCGCCAAGCCATAGCGCCGGATCGAAGACCGACTCGAGGTTGATCCTCTAGACGGGCACTTGTTACACTGAGCGAGGGGCCACGAAAGGGGGGAGCGCACCTCCGTGTCAAACTGGTTAGCGTTATTCGGATGCTGGCAAGACGTTTTTCGGTCACGCTCCTGATCCATCCACGTGTGCGTGGTGTACATGGTATGGCTGGACCACCCAGCACATTGTCGCACATAGACTAGAAGCTCAAGTCTGCACCTTTGCCCACATTCATGACGACGTGGAGCCTGTGATGCAAGGCTCCACCCATGCAAGACAGCGTATCTGCTTCAGCATCGACCAACGAGAGGAGCTGTCTTGGCGAACTAGGTTACGCTGTTGCGTCGGCAACTCCTCAATCAAGACAACACGAGGTTGTGGTCAAAGTATTCAAATAAACTCCACACACAGCACATGACAAGGTCGGGCGGGGATTCTATCTGCAGCCGTAGCTGCAGCTGCCGCGCGCGCTCTTGTCAATCGGTCGCTGTCGGCTCACGAGAGACCGAGGCGCTTGGTGGAAGTTGGCGTGTACTCGGCCGGCGACATGTTCTGCGCCAGCGGCAGCTCCTCGTCCGAATCTTCGGCCTCGTAGTGGTACGGCTTCTCGCGGGTAAACGTCTCTGAGATGAGTCCTAGTTCGCCTGCGCGGATCTTTTCTCTCCGCCACTGCACATAGCAGTACGTCATGGCGAGGGCGTAAAGCAGCGCTGTTGGAGCAGCCCACACAGCGATAAGTCCACTGCCAAACGCATCATAGAACAACAGACCGTCACAGTCGCACCGGCTTCGAAGCAGGAGTTGGCGGTCGAGCTTGGCGACTTGGCATGGTGCACGAACTTGGGTTGCAGCTTAAGGAGCGCGCCGATGATCGTCTACCGAGCAATCAACCGGACACAAACAGCGCCGCCACATCGTCAGCACCATTGAACACTCGATAGAGCGAAAGAACCCAGCGCGTGGCTGTCCAGGACGTCGCTGGATGGGTCAATAAACACGCCCGCGATGACGACCGACTCACCAGGAAAATGAAGCCCGCGAAGCTAAAGATCACGCCCGTCAAGTACCCTACGCAGACCAGTAACACACACACGTATACACATGTGTCAGTATATCTCGCATATAGGGAAGCGGGGCCCCATAGGAGCAGCAGGCCGCACACACGCACACCCAGTCTTGCTCATCGGTCCAGCGTCGCAATTCTCGCTTTTGCTTGCTTTCTCCTTTTTGGCCAGACTGTTCAGTAGGGCAGCCACGGATTGGCAAAAAATTATTGCAGATATCGCATTTTAGCCAATGTGCACGCTGACCTGGCACATGTCACGAATGCGCAAAATTCGCCAGCGTCAGGACACTAAGTTGCCGTACAGCAACGTAACAGAGCATCCGAATCTCACCTTGCACCTGCTCTCCGATCGCCCAACTCGCCACCATCACTGGCCTGCCAGCACATGGCACATGGCACGGAAACGCTGACCGAAGGAAGCCACACGTCGAGTGTCGACTGCTCGGTGGACAGTTCGATAATCTGGCGGCGTCCAACAGTACCGGTACGACCTCTTCAACCCTGCACGGTCTCAGTTGCACCTCTGCAGAATCGAGTGAGACGCACCGTCATCGCGGCCACCACAAGAGGAGAGCGGCAGCTAAGACCGACGGCGATCGGCATTACGGCGGTCGGCACTATGACGAGCGTCATGCTCATTTCCTTCGAATCGAACGGCAAGTCCTGGTTGAAGTCGCGGCGGCTCGAGCGAAAGCAAGCACGCAGCGCGGTCAGGCACTGTGAGCGGCCGGAGACTTGGCTTCGTTTCTGTAGCTAACGCCACAGCGATGCAGCTGAACCGATGGCAACAGGAAGATGCGGCCAGCTGCCTACGCTAGTGCGTTGCGGACGCCGCCGCCGCCAGACTTCGACGGCCGCTCTATCACAAGGCAAGGAACCAGCGGCAATGTTGCCTTTCTGCTTTCCACTGCTGTCGGGAGGGATGTCGACATGGAGCCGCGGGTGGCCGAGCTCCCACGACCTTGAGTTCATTTTTCGATTCTCTCCAGCCCAAGCACTGCTCGTGTTTGACCCGATGCCGGCGCCGTCGACCTGCTCGCGCCACCCACGACTCCGCGTCCTGTGTGTCCACGGCTTTCGAACGAACGCCGCCATCATGAAGGATCAGATGGTCGGGTTCCGCAAGGCGCTAGGCCCGAACGTCGAGTACGTCTACTTGGACGCACCGTTCATGGCGCGCGGCGATCCGGACCCGCTCGTGCTCGAGCTGTATGCCAAGACCGCACCCTTCTACGAGTGGTGGCAAGGACGCTACCTGGACACGCACGAGGTCGCGGACGCCATCTCGGACATCATATCGAGCAAGAGCGACACGTGGAACCTCTGGTTCGAAGACCTCTACCGCTCGCTGCTGTACATGGAGGCGGAGCTGCGCCGTCTCGGGCCGTTCGACGTGGCTGTCGGCTTCTCCCAGGGTGCGACGATGCTCACTATCTTCGCCGCGTGGTCGCTGCAGATGCGCCGCCAGCAGTGGTGGCGTCTCGCTGTCTGCTTCGCCGGTGTCCGCGTGCACGGTATCAATGCCCGCCCGCTGTTCGAGGACGCCGCCGGTCGCACCAAGTTCGTTCCAATCCCCTCCATCCATATCGCCGGGACAAGCGACTTGATCTACTACGAGACAATCGAGCTCGCCAAGATGTACGAGCCGCATCCACGAAACTGCGCGGCGGCGAGAATCGTCCTCGAACACGACGGCGGACACCGGTTCCCGCACCCGCGCAAGTTCATGCCGCTCTACGCCAGCCTCGCGCAGATGGTGCACCAGTTCTTCCGCCACTCTGCCGGTGGTGCCCAGATAGGAGCGCGCCTGTGAGTTGCGTCGAGTTGCTTTCATTGGATGTCTTCATTTTCGATCGGTTGAGTTGTGGTAACATGTCTGTACGTCGCATTCTACGCGCACCGTCCAGTCCCTTTGAGCTCGGTAATTGTCAGAACAGTGTGTGGTGATGTACTGACCAGGTGAATGCACACTGGCAATCCGAGCAAACGAGTCAATGCTGCGAATTCTTCCTACCTTGGTGCAGTTTGAAGTTGCACCGCTATGGCTACCGTCACTAAACCAGTAAAGTCTCTTTGTGAGCGTCATTGATTTGAGGATGGGATGGATGCGGCGTTTCACGTGATGACGTCAACCAGCGTCAGAACCACAGAGCAATTCGCCACTTGCACATCGGCCCAGCTCCACGTCAAGAATAGCTGTCGACCTTCTTCTTGCTGCTCAAACTACCATGAGCTCGCGCGCCGCCGCCAAGAAGCTGCGCATCCTGTGCATGCACGGCTACCGCACCAACGTGGAGGTGATGCAGGACCAGACGCGAGGACTGCAGCGCGCGCTCGGGCCTAACGCCGAGCTCGTGTTCTTGAACGGACCGATCGAGGCGCGCGGGCCATCGGAAGACGTGATCGAGCAGCGGTACGCGAGCAGCAAGCCGTTCTACGAGTGGGGATCCTTCACGGACCTGCGTCCCAAGAAGAGCGAGGCCCCGATCGAGCACAACGACCAGGGCTGGCACCACGACTACGTCGACTTTGATGAAATGGTCGCGTACATGGACGAGCAGTTGCCCAAGCTCGGGCCATTCGACGCTGTGCTCGGGTTCTCGCAAGGTGCGCAGATGGCCACGGCGCTCTCCATGTGGTACCTGCAGAAGTACAACACCAAGTGGTGGAAGTGCTGCGTGCTCGTGTGCGGTCCGCGCGTGCGCGGCGTCAAGCTGCGGCCACTGTTCGAAAACGCCGACGGCTCGCCCAAGCTGCTGCCGTTCCCGTCCATCCACATCATCGGCAAGCAGGACCAGTGGTACAAGGGTTGCCTCGAGATGACCGACATGTTCGAGGATCAACCCAACGGCGCGCCGCTCAAGAAGTTCGTGTTCGAGCACGACACGGGCCACCGCTTTCCGTCCGGCGATCGCCACGTCGGGTTGTACGAGGACGTAGCGCGGATGATCCGGCAGCACTGCGAGCATCAAGTACAATATTAGAGCGCCGAGATCTTGAGTTATACACCCGCATATGCGAGTCTAAGGTCTCGATCCTCGGTCACGCCGACCTTGGCGCGCTCCAGACTTCCGCTGCGCGAACACATACTAGTAGCGACTTTGACGGGGACACCACCGAGGCCAAAAGGGTGATGCGCGCTTGAAGAACTGATCAACATGTCGCTCACTTCGGCACTTCCTCTTCGCCACGCACGCGAGTCCCGACCCGCACGCAATACCCGCCGAAGTCCACCAACATTGAGATGGTCGCCAGACGACTGCGAGTGCTGTGCCTTCACGGATACCGCACCAACAGCCGGGTCATGCAGGACCAAACGCGGCCGCTTCGCAAGGCGCTAGGACCACAAGCAGAGTTCGTGTACCTGGACGCGCCGTTCGTGGCTCGTGGTCCGGCCGAGGAGATCCTGGAGCAGCGATACAAAGACCACCGACCGTTCTACGAGTGGGGCCACATCACCCGACTGCCGCGCGACCCGGCAGTGCAGGACAACGGGTGGTACCACCAATACGTTGGCTTTGACACGACGGTGCGGTTCATGGACGAGCAGCTTCGCCAGCACGGCCCCATCGACGTCGCCGTCGGGTTCTCTCAAGGCGGACAGATGATCACGGCGCTGACCATGTACTACCTGCACCACCGCAAGACATCCTACTGGAAATGCTGCCTGATCTGCTGCGGGACTCGAGTGCGTGACGCTGGCTTGCGGCCGCTCTTCGAACACCCTGACGGGTCCGGTAAGAAGGTTCCGATCCCCTCCATCCACCTGGTTGGGAAAACCGACACGCACTACGATACGTGCAAGGAACACGTCGAGTTGTATGAAGACCACCCGGCGGGAGCTCACCACCCCAAGTTCGTGTTCGAGCACGACGGCGGCCACCGGTTTCCGTCTGGCGAGCGCCACGACGAGCTCTACGCCGTCATTGCCGAGATGATGCACAGCCATTGCGGATGACGGGTCTGTGAAGAACGAACTACGGTTGCAGTGCTCTCTCGCGAATCGCGATCCCCTGTTTTGAGTATGATTGTAGAACGGCTCTCCATTGGTTAAAATACTTTTACACAACCAATCACAATGATTGTCAAATTTGGCGAAAGCAAACTCGATGACGTCAAACGTTTCGAGACTGCGACTTGACGCGGTAAGCCGCCGTCGACACTAGCGCAACTCGCTCATTGCGAATCCAGTCCTCCGTCGCGCCAGCGTCAGCACCAGCGTCAGCGTCCGCCGCATCTGGATACAGACTGCCCGACCCATGACCGCTGATGCGCACGTCGCGGCGCCGCGGCGCAAGCTCCGCGTGCTATGTCTCCACGGCTTCCGCACAAACCGCCAAGTGATGGAGGCGCAGACGCGAGGGATCCAGGCGGCGCTCGGCAACAACGCCGAGTTCGTGTTCCTGAACGGGCCGTTCGAGGGCCGCGGTCCGACGGACGAGATCATCACCAAGATGTTCGGTGATACGGCGCCTTTCTACGAGTGGTGGGCCGGGCGGTACCTGGAAGCTGACGAGAAAGCCGACCTGGCGGCAGCGGATCCGTCCGTAAACCTCAAGATCTGGAATCTGCACTTTGAAGACATCGACCAGTCACTCGAGTACGTCGACGAGCAGCTGCAGCAGCTCGGCGAGTTCGATATCGCGATCGGCTTCTCGCAAGGCGCGGCGATGCTCACGCTCCTGACCATGTGGTATCACCAGAAGCTGAAGAAGCGGTGGTGGAAGCTCGTGATCTGCGTCTGCGGCGTCCGGATACAGGGGATTAACATGCGCGAGCTCTTCGAGACGGCCGACGGCGAGCCGATCCCGATCCCGTTCCCGTCCATCCACATCGCTGGCCAGAAGGACTCGCTCTATGCCAAGTCTCTCATGTTGAAAGACATGTACACCCCCTTCGACGCGGACTCGTCGTTCGAGCGTGTGCTATTCGAGCACGACAGCGGCCACAAGTTCCCGTCGCCTGGCCGTAACAAGGAGCTGTACGGCCGCCTGGGCGAGCTTGTTTTGCAGTTTTTCGGTCGTGAGGGGTTGTCGCATCCTGCGGCGAGATTGTAGGTCGCGATGGAGATCAAATAGAGAGTGTTGTGGATTTAGCATTTTTCTGGACGAGTTTGGAGCAAATTTGAACACGTCGTGTTTTTGTATTTGTCGTTTTCGTTTCGTTTATCTACTTCGAGCTGAAATATATCGCTATCATTTCAGAATGTGATCTTGTCTGCATTTAGCTAAAATATATATCATCTAACAATTCATTCCAAATCATTTCGAACATATTGCACAATGGAAACAGCAGTTTGGCAGAATTTTACTGCATATTCATTCAGAACACAAAATGTCGTCAAGATTGACGCCGATATGTCGGCCCGACTACACGACTGAGATAGCTTATTGTGGTGGAACCTAGACGTCGATCGTACTGGTTAACGAGCGTCTCCGACTCCACACCCTCCTAAGAGTCATTCACACGGCGCGGTGCTGTTCATCGTGCTCGTAATGACGTGTCATACCTACATCATGACCGTAAAAGCTTCGATAAAAAGTCGTTGTGTGCCGCAGTCGTTAATTCAACTTATTCTGAAGCAACTTTTGCAACTTTAGCGCTCTGTAAAATACGAAACTTTCATTGTGTTCCACATGAACCGGACTGCACATCTCGGTTAACCGGCTTCGATTTTTTGGATTAACCGCTTCAATATTTCGTGCCGATGATTGGCATGAGGCTTTTATGCCAGTCTTCAAGTTGCAGTGTTGGAAGCAGGTCAAGTTGAGCAACTTCTGCAAGTTGCCGTACGACGTTCATTTTGGGTACACCAAGGACGTCAAACTGCGCAATCTACGAAGGTAAACGGCTATGACGACTCTACGCGACCAACTGAATATTCGATGATGGAAAAGTGTATGCTGTCAGCTGTCATTCAGTGGTTTGAGTGCGTACGAGCGGGAGAGGCTGATTTTGCACGCGGAAAGTGGCAAGAACTTGCTGAGGTGAACCCGATTTGAGGAACGATTAATTGACAATACGCTAACATGATTCTGCACTATGCGTCAGGTGACACGCAGCAAGCACACTACATTATGGATGGCAAACCAGGAGAGTCGGTAGGCAACAAAATCACTCAGCGCAAAGTATCGAAGAATGAACACAGCAAATCAAGTCAGAGTAAGTGTTTGGGTGTTGAATTGATGTGGAGTAACTACGTTGCCTGATGAATCGTGTAATCTAGAGCGCAAAAGGATCTATGTGAGCCCCCACGAATTGACGAGTCCCCATGGAAAATACTCTGTTGAAAGCGACAGCAACGAAGACATTGAACCTACCCAACCTACTACTACCTACCGCTCACCAGCAGCCAACGGTGGGATGGTGCATACTCATTGAACGTGCAGGATTGACGCTGACAAATATTCATTATGCACAGGTGTCGTTAAACCGATTCGAACCTTCGTACCATCTATTGCGGACGAAGAATTCAGAACCTGGGACGATTTTTTTGAATTTTGGGAGCAGTATGAGAAGACCAACTTGGTTTCCTATCGTACTCGCGATTCCCGCTCGACTGATAAGTTCAACCTGACGAAAAACCCGGCACAGCGTATTCCTCGACGATTCGATTACGCCTTCAGGAAGTATGCATGCACGCTTGGATGCATGCAAAAGTCGCGTTCTCAAGGGAAAAGAGCAAGGCGCTCGAGCCCTTTTCACGGTTGTATAGCATCGTTTAGGGCCGTTGTGACACTTAGTAATCGAGATCCGTCCCAGTGGGTTGTGAAGATCGTGCACGAGGTATGTGGACTCGTGTGCATTCATACTGCTTGCAATGGAGGTGTAAAATGCAGTGCTACTCTGTAGGAGAGGTGCCATAACCACCGCTTGACAGAGGCGTTATACGTGACCTTGAAACGGTCCAAGGATTTGATTGACGACAGCATTCTCGAAAAGCTGGATGCATTCGTCGAGACCAACACGAATACCAAGCAGATTACCGACTATGTGGCCACTCGTTTAGGTAAGTTTTCACGTGCGGTACTCCTGAATTGTCTCTGCGTTGTTTGATTCGGACTCTGTACTATGAATTGAAGGTCTTCCGATCACTTCGCAGCGAATTAGAAACTTGATTAATGCAAGGCTCGGTAGCACCGATACTGAACAACGCTTGAAGATGCTCATCGACAAATTCATCGCTCAAGATGGCAACCAGTGCCCGCTGATTCAGAATGAATGGGATTTGACATGTGGAATTGTCATTCAAAGCATTGCCCAGAAGGCGGTCTATGAGCGATGGAGTGAGAATCTGGTACTGGACTGGACCCATAGCACGAACAACCTCGGTTTCTACCTTGGTACGAACAGAAGTTGCACAACTTGAGTCTAAACGATTGCACTCTCACAACTCACCTGTTTTTGTGCTTGCCGTCTACAGCCAGCTTGATTGCAACAGTCGCAGATGGCCGAGGGGTGTCGGTATTAGATTTCCTGTGCATGAACCAGCAGAAGGAGACTCTGAAGGCAGTGCTTTCGTTCTTCAAGTCAAACAATCCAAATTGGGCCCATCTCGAGTCTCTCGTCATCGATAAAGACTTCACTGAATGGAGCACATTGCAAGAAGTGTTTCCGAACGCTACGGTAAGCTTGGCGATACCCGTCGTCTGTATTCTGTTTGGCTCATGGCGCAATCTAACGGAACGTGTGGTAGGTGCTCTTGTGCCAATTTCACGCAATCCAATACATGAGACGAATGCTCGGGAGTCAGAAGTACCTCGTCCCAGTGATGCGCAGGACTGAAATCGAGAAGTTGTTCCGCGGACTTATGTACGCTTCCTCTGTCACGGTGTACCAGCACCGCAAGAGATCATTCGTATCACGAGTGAAAGCAATCTCTCCCGCTTTTGCAAATTACTTCGATCGCAACTGGTTCAGCTGCAGCTCGATGTGGTGCAACTATGGCCGTCGTTGTTGCTTCTCTGCCGGCAACACCACCACCAATCGTGTCGAGTCTAGTTGGAACCAACACAAGCAACTGATGGGAAAGAAGTCAAGTATCGACAAGTGTTTGAGTGTCGTATTTCAGCACCAGGTGTCCGTGTTGAGGCAGCTTTCGAACAGTCTTGAGCTTTTTGAAGTTCAGGCACCTGCTGGCCCTTCCATCCCGACTGCACCGAGGAGGCTTCACGATGCGCTAAGTTTTTACTGCTTCCAGCGTGTTCGTCGTCAATGGGACTACAATGTCGTCAAGGGTGACAAATGGGAGTGGCATCATTGTACTGAGAAGCAGCATGACGTCTACAGGCTCGTTTTGTCAATGGGTGACCACGTGAAAGTCGTGTGGAGCACTGAGAGATGCTACTGTGATTGCCTATTCTACGCTTCAACGAGACTGCCGTGTCAGCATCTCTTCAACGTGATGGCGACTCAGCGTGATATGGATATGTTCGAAGTTGCGCAACTTGACCCCAGGTGGTCGATGGCTCGGGCTCGGTCTGTCTTACCAGAGTTAAGCCAGTCCATCCACCACTTGAGCGATGTTAGGCAGCTGAAAAGTGGTGGCGACAGAGACTCCTCGGAGGTCAAGTTGAACTCGAAGCGACGGATCAGATACGTCAAATTGAAGCGCAACGAACGGTGCGACGAAGTGGTTCTCTCCGATTGTGAGAAGTATAATGTAGTTCGAGCTGAGGTTCAATCCCTGATTGATGAAATGCAGAAACTACCGTCGCACGAGTTCTATCCCCGGTTTTCGGACCTTCGCGACGTATTGAGTTCGTTCAAGGAGAAGTGGGCATTGGATTCGTCACGCTTGGTCGATGGATATTCATCAGGTGACGAAACTGTGGAAGGTGACGACACAGTCGACGTCTACAGTCCTCTGAACCTCGAGGACATGCTTGCGGAGGCTGAAACTGATGATGCATGGGCACGCATCGATGGGGATCGCAAGCTCAGTGCAGTTGATCAAAATATTGACCAAGAACTTGAGGAAGACGTGACACCTGATCTGGAGAAAGACTTCGTCGACTTTCCGTCCCAAGTGTCACTTCCCGGCCTCGTGATCAGCGAGGCGTCACAGGAGCTGATGGGCATGACAAATGTAGCAAGTGCAAGTGAGATTGACCAAGAAGTTGCGCAACTTTATGGTTCTTCTGACTCTGACGGACCTGGCTCAACTGCCCAAGATCAACGAAAATCCGGTCTCAACAGTGTCCGTCTTCCTACTCCGTCGCTGGCAAAATCGTACGAGTCCAAGCGCAAGAGGACTCGGCTGGGGATTGTGGAATGCAACAATGATTGTCCAATCAACCTCGAAGACTTCCTGTGGTGGGTGTGCAACACGCCCGACTTGAACAGGGTGATCGCCGTCATGGAGCAATATCCAGTTATGCTCGATCAAAAGTTCCTGTTGACCAGAAATCCCACGGTGATCATGAGGAGGTCACAGGATGCGCACTGCATCTACCCGTTTATTATTCCTAAGAGCTTAGTACTGACCGTCAACAGTGCATTGATGTCTTGGATGGTGGAGTGCAAAAGTGCTCAGACTGTCGACCCAGACGAAAACGAAGCTGTTCCAGTGGCGTACTTGACATCGGACGTAGCTGGTCTTTCAATGTACGTTGCATCATCAAACTAAAACAAATGCTGTTGCTGACGAATGCGGATGTTGTGTAGACGTTACATTGAGTTGGCGACGCATTTCTACACGGCAATGAATGACGTCGAGCGCTACAATGTCGACCTCGCCTGGATCAGGAAAGATTGGTCAATGCACAGTGACACGGGGATTGCGTTCCTGGGAAAAGTGAAACGGGCACCCTCCGTTCTAGCCGAGGAAGTCGCGCAACTTTATGAAACGTCGTGGCTGGATCGAACGTTCACGTCTGGATCTGGTGAGCAAACAACATGCGCAGCCTTTCGTGAATTGTTTGGGAGGTTGACCGGCGTTGTGAGACTGAGCGATGTCATTATGGATAGCGGATTGCAACGTTTGTGTTCATACGACCCTAGTTGTTTCGCGGTGAAAGCTGTCAATGTTGAGAACGAGACATTCAAGATCCCTGACCGCTCAATGCGGACTTTTTCACATGTGATCGTACCAGTCTACGTGCGTGATCTCAAGCATTGGTTGATGCAGATTGTGGCTATCGATATACGAGACGAGCCGAAGTCGGCCAGCAGGATAACAGTGACGATGTATGACCCACTGGGTCTCACAAGTTACATGACCAATTTGGAGAAGAAGTGGGATAAGTTCACGTTGCCAATGCTGTGAGCTTGGTATGAGCGTGATTGCACCCGTGAACAGAAACCAGAATGTCCAAATGATGTGTCCACAAACGGCGAGAGCAATACTGCGAATCAGACGGAAGGTAGCGGTGACGTGCACAGTCCGAAATCTCAACAGTGTGGGCCAAAACCGATTGACAGCTCGCGCGAGCCTAAATGTACACAAGAGACTGCGTTGGCACAGCCCACTGTAGTGCGCTCTGATCCATCAGCGGAACATATGAGTGATGATTTTATGTTTCCAGACATTGTGAAAGTGCACCTCCTCACGCCGATACAGAGCGATTCGGTTAGCTGTGGCCTGTTTTGTCTCAGTCAAGCACACAGTTATATCAGCAACAATCGCGACTTCGAGACAAAGAAGAAAATCCAAGCTGCTGACCTAGAAGTAATGCGTTTACGCTTGATCTGGGAGATTGTGTGCAATTGTGATAGTGTTGGAGGAGCTACCTATGGCGACCTTGACAGCGTCGTCAGGCATGTTGAACTTGACAATCAGGTGAATCGAGTTTTCGTGACAAACGTGAAAAGTCAGTAGGTGAATATTGGAGAATATAGATGTTGTTATCATGCATACATTGGTCGCAATCTCATCAATGACTCATCTTGTGCAGTGCTTCGTTGAGCACCACCGAAAATGGCGCATCTAGATGCTGCCGTCTTCTGGCCAATGAGGTCTCGGAGGTTGCAATGTCAATCGCGCATGCTAAGTCGTCATCAACACGCGCCACAATGTCTTGGTGCAGAGCAACAACAGCAGTGATCATCTGCTCCAGCTTGGCCAGCTTATTGTGATGAAGTGCCCTCCGGAAAACGCGCGCTGTCCGGATACCCGGAGCCGCCTCGCAAGAGCGTCTCCAGGAACATCACCCAAGGGACCCCCAAGAGTGTGACCAACCCGTTATAATAAAACTCTGATCGTCTCTGAGAATCATTCTCAGAGACGCCTGAGTACCCCCTAATTAGAGGGCGGTCTCAGGAGAAATGGTGTGGTAACACTTTTCTGAGGGTCTCCTCGGAGTCCCTTAAAACTCAGGACTTCTCAACTTGCTGGCAAACGCGCGCCACAACTGAGAACCCGAATAGTAGCCCCTACAAGCACTTCCAGCAACGACGCCGATCATGGACCCCTGCGACGACGCCCCGACCTCCGCACCCCCTCTGATGACCGACGTGCATCCGCTACCCCCACCTCCTGAGGATGAGGGCATGCAGACCACGCCGGCTACCCCATCTGTCCCCCCGACAGGCGACCCACAGAGCACTTCGGTGAACGCGGTCGCCTCTGGTGGCGAGCAAGAAATCCCTCCAGTCACGGACCAAACTCGAAGGGACAGCGGCGACAGCCATCGTCCACCTTCCATTCCGCAATCCCATGAAGATACCCCCTCATATCGCAGGGCGGTGACCGGCGAACGTGATCCCTCGATCTCTCCGCCGGCCGACCGCATCAGGGTTCGTGGATTGCTGCCCAACCCCGAGGCGGTAGAGGCCGTTAGACGGCTATACGCGGGTGGGAAGAGCGACCCAAACGCCGCCTTGGCCCTGGCCAAAGCTGCGCAGCCTGAAACCATCCCGGACGCACCTTTTAGCATCACTGCAAAGGTGTCGTCCACACTCTTCGGAATCAGCAGACCAGCGCTAATCCTCGGTCTGGCTGCTGTCAAGAACAATGGAGTCATTCGAGAACTGGTAGCCGAGGGCGCTATCGCGCACGTCCATCGCCAACCTCGCAACACGTTACTTCTCTACCTCCGCACGGAGGAGGCGAAGAAGCGACTTGCGGGGCAACAATGCACGTATTTGGGACGGACCCTTAAGTTTGACCAACCCAATCCGTTAGCCGACGTGTTCTACTTGGACATTCTCGGCCTCCGTAGCGATGAATCCGCCAGTCTCATGTTTCGAGGCTTCGTGAAGCTCGGGTGCGAGCCGCTCTACTACAACTTCACGTACGTGACACCTGAGGGATCCATCTCCTCAGGAATCGTACGGTACTATTTCAACGCGACAGCGTGCCCGCCGGCCCTCCTGGCGCAAGGCAAGGCATGCGACCAGATCGTGCTGCACGGCGAGATGTTCTCGGCTCGAGCGCGCGGAGCAGCCGCATCGCAATATCACCTGAACCCAAGCACAAACTCCCAGCACGCAGTGCACCTGGACGCTGACCCCCAAAAACCTGGGAAGAAGACCCCACATGCCGGCCAAAGATCCCATATCGGAGGCAAACGTGGACGGGATAATGAAGACGGTGGATCGTGCTCAACCGTAGGCCCAAGTGAGCGGGAACGGAACGACAACAATCACATTGCCCTCCCGCCAGACGAACACAACTGCACTGACGTAGCCCTACTGGCGAGCCCACCCTTCCGCCCGCCACAGCGGAAGAAGGCGGCTAGGCAAGCTCCAGGCTCCGCCAAGACTACACCGAAGCCGTTCTCTTCCCCTAACTACTGGGCGGAACTCGGTCAAATTGCAGTACATTGGGACCATCAATTCGCCGATGACAAGGACTCATCCCAAGGTATCCTAATCCGCGCGACCGGAGTAACAGCCCCCCCCTCCGTGCGGACTTCGAGTGAATGCTATCACTACACGGAGATGAGCAAAGGAGACGCCAAGCTGTCCGCAGTGCCGGTAACACTAGCCACCACACTCCAGCTGCTAGACGATGACGTGGCCCTGCAGAAGGCAGCAGCACAGCGGAAGACCGAGCTCGCCTGTGCGGCGATGGACTTGACCCCTTCCCGCACGGAAGCCAACGCGAGCACCTCGGACGTTCTAATCCGATGCATGCTCAAAGGCAAGATGCAATTTCAACGAAAGTTATTCCACCTGATGCGAACCAAGTCGCACCTGATCGAAGACTTTATGAGGATCCATCTCGTCTCACGCGCGGTCTGCGCAACGGTACCTGAGAAGTGCCGTCCAGTGTCAGAGAAATGGAAATCACTCTTCAACGAAGAATGCCCGAAAAAGCGAGCCGACATGATTACCAAAGCCGGAGACTGGATCCTGGAGGACAGCGAGAACGAACTGGTAACAATCTCCGAGGCCTTGGCGCTCTTTGAGCTCCTAGCCATGACAGTGGCACCAGAGATCATGGAGAACGATATGTGGGTGCACGCAATCTGCGGGTTTGACGCTCCGTGGGTCGCCACATCCCCAAAGAGATTTCTACACCCAAACGCGCTGATTGGATTGCTGCGCAGCGATGTGGGAGCAGCCGTCATACGCCAAGCTTCCCTTACCGAATGGGAGCACCCGAGCCTAAGCACACTGACTTCTCTACGTGAAGGGTCAACCTGGTTGCCCTGGGAGGGTGGAGTGCTCACAGTCGCGATCACGAGCCTTGGGCCAGCTTGGAATGCCGGAGCCATCCCCCAGGCAAGCACGTAGGTTCTCTCAAGATGGCCAGAGGCCGCGATGCTATCCGTCAACACGAATGGCATCAAACGGAACGGCCGCAAATTGATCGAACAGGTGCTCAGCCAATATCACATAGCCGCCGTCCAGGAAACCAAATTCCGCAACACCCACCACGTATCCAAGTTTAGATTCCACCTATCCAGCACATCACGACACCGCCTCTTCCTGAGCGATCGCAACGGCTCGAGTCCAGTCCAGATTGGCCCTCGAAGCAGTGGAATCGCAACCCTACTCCATCCGGAACTACCAGGCGTTGAAACAGCGCAGGAAGTTACGGAAGTGACAATCACCGGTCGCTATCTCCTCGTGCGTCTAACAACGGAAGACACGGTGATCTACATCCACAATGTGTACGCCCCAGTCATTCAGGCGGAGCGTGCAGCATTCTTTCAACAGCTGCCGGATCAATTCGACCCGGATGCTCAACATATCATACTCGGGGACCTCAACGTGGCGGTCGATCCTCGGATCGACTCACGAGGAACAGCTTCAACCGATACTTCAAGGGGAATACTCTTGGGTTGGCTAGCGTCTCTGAGAGTTATTGATCCGTGGCGCCTACGTTTTCCCAACCGGAGGATGTTTTCCGGGCCAACTCCACGGGTCAACCGCCTCGACTACATCTTCATCAGCGACGAATGGGTCAATTCGGCATTTGAGTCAGCAAAGTATTTCCAAGCCCCACACAGCGGCGACCACCTGGCGGTACGAGTGGTAATGGGCGAACAACAACGCAAACCACGAGCGGGATATTGGAGATTGCGATCGGCAACTCTTGAGGACGGTACCGTTCGGGTTTCCGTTCTGGAAAGCATCCGACAGCTCGCGGCCACTATCGGAACAGAAGCCAACCCTGGTCGGGTATGGGAAGGGTGGAAACGCCGAATCAGAGCCCAGCTTCGACTCGCACAGGAACGAGCGACCGCGCAGGAGACAGACCTCCTCCGAGAACGACAACAACAAACAGCTCAAGCTCGGCGCCAACATGAGGCGGATCCCACCGTGGACTCCGCAGCAGCGGTGAAAGCAGCGGCTGCCTGTGAGGACTCTCTCATACAATCAATTGCGGACGCCAACCAGGATCGAGGTTTTGACTTTCACGCACTCGAGATGGAACGCTCCTCATCTGCGTTCTTCAGGCCACCAAGCGCCAATCTCCGCTCGACAGCCATTACTAGTGTCGTCAATGACGATGGCACCGAATCGTGCGACCCGACAGTTATCGCCAGCCGGTTCAAGAGCCACTGGGGAGCTGTCTTTGGGGACAGGCGGTTCATACCGGATGTCCCGGCGACGGACCCCACAGCAACAAATTCGCTGGCTGAGACGATAACTCGACGGTTATCTCCAGCCCAAACGGCAACTCTGGATTCCCCGATAACTGCAGAAGACCTGGCAGCGTCCATACGGCACCTGAAGAAAACTTCAGCTCCTGGGTTGGACGGTCTTGGTCCGCCTCTATACTTATTGGAC
Source organism: Phytopythium vexans (assembly GCA_003413675.1). Classification (NCBI taxonomy): domain Eukaryota; phylum Oomycota; class Peronosporomycetes; order Pythiales; family Pythiaceae; genus Phytopythium; species Phytopythium vexans. Next base: position 1,624,110 of record QLOC01000005.1, read on the forward strand.
CCGGAGTCGTTCGGGGTAATACTCGCAACTGTCTTCACACATCAGCTATCCAGAGGGACCTTGCTACCGTCCCAGAGTCGGTCATGTGTGTCTCTGCTATACAAGAAAGGCGACCGACGTGACCCGGGGAACTACCGACCGATCTCCCTGCTTCCGGTAGACGTGAAAATCCTGTCTAAAACGCTGGCACATCGGCTACAAAGCTACCTACCCAGCCTGATCCACACCGAACAAAAGGGCTTCGTGAAGGGAAGGTCGCTGCACCACCAAGTCCGAATGATTGCTGATTTGAAGGAGTTGCTGCGACTGCAGCGACGCAAGGGCTACGCCCTGTTTCTTGACTTCGCGAAGGCCTACGACAGGGTGGACTGGGTATACATGCACAAGGTTCTGGAGCACATGGGTTGCGGGGCAGCGTTCCGCAGCTGGATCCAGCTCCTCTACTCTAACGCCCACGCGGTGTTGTCGCTCAATGGCACCCTGCAAGAAATCCTCACGCCGACACGCGGAGTCAAGCAAGGCGACCCGCTCTCTTCGCTACTGTTCGTCCTGACTATCGAACCCCTCGGCAACCTAATCCGAAGCCGACCAGAGTATGGGATTCCAATCGCCAACGGAGTAATCGGGTCGGGCCTCTACTTCGCTGATGACTCAACTCTGCTGTCCCCGAGTTTAGAGGGACTCCAACGACAAGTTGAATCCGTGCAGCTCTACTGCGCCGGCTCGGGCGCGCTGCTTAACCTGTCGAAGTCACAGCTCTTCTCGTTTTCAGGTGAAACCATGACAGCAGCCGAATGCCCCCTGGGGATAAGCACAACGGATACGGTCACTTACCTGGGACTACCTTTTAGCAACGATCCAGAGGAAGCCTCAGTGGTGGCGACCCTGGAAACGAAGATGCTCAAACGACTGGCCGTGTGGGGGTCACGTGCTCGAACATACAGGGGACGGCTCTTGATGCTACAAGCTATGATCCTCTCGACACTTTGGCACTACACTCTACACTATAACTTTCCAGACACGATAGTGCGCCGATGGCAAGCACTATGCGAGAAGTACCTGCTGACGCGGCGAGGCGACATCACCAGCCGCTACGTCAAGCTCGCGAAACCCTACATCTGCCACGTCCCATTCAAGGACGGCGGCCTTCAAATGCCCCTAATTGGGACAAACATCCAAGTGCAGCGCATCAACCTACTCCAGCAACTAACTCGACTACCCGCTTCTGAGCCGTGGTCTGCAGCGGCGAATGGATTAATCGCGGCTTCCTTCTCAGGAGGCCTGGCTCAAACGCTGGACGAACTACTCCACTGCTCCATAGCTGGTGGTGGACCAGACATCCAAGCAAAGGCTCTCCCTCCCTGGTGGAAGTGCACCTGGACCAGCTGGTCCAAGATCCCATGCTTGCCTAACCAGGTAATCCCTGATCCGGTTGAGCGTCAAGCGGTTCTCCTTCAAGCTCATCTCTGGCATAACCGTCATCCACAGCTCAGCGTGGACATGCCCCGGGACCCGCCGAGCACTATGCTCACACGCTCCCCCTCAACATGCAGATTCCGTTCACGGTTTGCAGCAATAACGAATTGCCGAAGCCTACATGACTTTTACGCACCGGACTGGCCGACGACACAAGAGTTTCTCGAGAGATTTTACCCATGCATGACGGAGTGGCGACCCAACATACGAGTTCGGCATCTACTCAAGCTGTACGCGGATCTGGATAGGCTGGAGAGGAGCTTAATCGGTGACGGAGGACTGTTCCTCGGTCCACTTCAACGCTGGGCTGCCTCCCCCCTGGTGGGGACAGCTCAGGAAGGGAAGGTGAGTCGTTTCCCGACCCTACACCGCCGCACTATCCGGACTCTACTGACGCCCGTCTCGGCGAGACAACAAGACCATCCGATCAACCACCTGGGTGTACCAAGCGCCAGCGTATCTCTATCTACGGTTCTACAAGCACTGAAATCCCTAAGGGCGAAGGTTCTTCCAGTGTATTCCGACTTGCAGTTCCGCCTCGCCTGGAAACTGCTTCCGACGAGATCAAGGTTCTGGTTCCTCCAACGCCTAGCTCCAGAAGCCCTCTACTGCCCATATCCTGAATGCGGAACGGTCGAGTCAGACCTGCACCTCTTTTGGGAATGCTCACGCGCAGCAACACTGTGGACAATGATCTCCGACGATTGGAGACTCATTTTCAACGCTCCGTTGAGATGGGCAAATATATGTATTTGCCAAGAGCCTGCCTGGACCCAGAGCGCTGCTGAGCTCGCGAATGAGGTCTCTACCCTATGGGCAATTACCAGGTGCGCGGCCATCCATGTGATCTGGACTGCTCGGAACAAACATCAGTTCGAACACCTCCCTCCGATGATCGCGAAGACAGCAATCTATCAAGTTTACTCCACAATCAGCGCACACTGTCGGTCACTGCTCAGGAATGCAGATCCCGCGGAGCGAACCAAGTGGACGCAGAGCCTAAGCCTGTTCCCAAACAACTCACGCTTTGGAAACTTCATTTCGAAGAATCGCAAGCTCTTCACACAACGCAGACGCCAAAGATACTTGGATCTAGAGGGACGTCTGCAAGCCCTCCCTCAAGGCTAGTTCGGTACAACACTTCCCAGACGATAGTCGAGCCTCAGTCTCGCTGCCTTCTCCACACTTACTCGGATACTTAGTCGCTCCTCACGTGTATAGTAGAGGCGCAGTTTGCCACAGTTGAGAAGTCACTATACGATATTAAACACGGTAATCGTTTCCCCCCCCTTAAAACTCAGGGGAAAGGCGCTCAGAGATTCCATTAGGGATTTCGAAGGCTGAATGCGAACCGTGGAAACTTACCGAGATCGCCGGTAAATTACCGGCCCTTCAGAGTCACTCGACCCCAGGATTGCGATCTTCCACAGATCCATCGGTAATATTCCCGTCAACGGATGTACATGTGAGAAGATAGGAGGAAGGAAAATTAAGGACCAACACAACTAATACAGACTTCCCAATTTGCCTCCAACACTTCGCGTCTTAGAGTTTCCTCCTGCTAAGGACCCAAGGAAAGGGCCTAGCAGGGTAAAGGAAAGGAAGTCGGACGCCTAGACACCCCTCGACTCCCCCTACCATTGGTAAGCACATCTGTGTGTGTGTGTTTGCATAGTGGTCTTCATATATTCGCCCCTCCCCCAGAGTTGACGGGACTGCACCGCGCTCTGGAGAGGCAAGCGATTTCATATTATCGGTTGAGCCCTAGATAGAGGGCAACAGACCGTTGGAACGTGGCAGGGAGCCTGGTGACGCTCCCGTTTACTAACAAAACCCACCGTTTGAGCCCTCGGGTCTGGTGCACGCACCGCCGAGAGGGCTCTCTGAGTGTTAACGACTTTGTAGTGTTTTTGTATATTGTTCAGGTCTCGCGTGACCGAGAGGACGCTTACGCGCAGGTTTAGCGCTCCCGATCCCAAGAACCGCTCAAGGGGATCACAACGCTCCGGTACTGACCGGGAGAGGTCGGTCTGACCTCTCTCGCCGCGGCACTATCGCGCTCTCGGAGACTGCTGCTCGTCGTCTTTCAGGCGACTCGAGCGCGTCTCCCGAAGAAGCCGCGTGCGCATCATCACATTATTGTGCAGCTCTTCCAGCTCAGCAACTCTGCTCCACAGAAGCTTCCTCGCCATTTGGTCGTTAGCTGTTGCGTGATCATTCATTTTGCCGCTTGCTCTTCTCCCTTGACGAGTGTTGAAATGCTACGAGCGTGTCTTCCACTCGCACCGCACGGCTCAGGTCTGTCGCTTACTGATGCCCCCGTTGCCGAACCGTGTTGCGCTACTTGTGTTGTGATCTTCCATCGATCCGATGCGTGAATAGTGACATATTAGTGCCATAAACCGTAACCGGTTCACCATCGAATATTTCCAACTACCCAACGAGCCACGTAGCTTACATGTAATCTACTTTTCCCACGTGTTTTATAACGAGAAGTGTTACACTAATATCTCAGAGAAGTTGCGAGAGTTGCGTAAAAGTTGCAAAAGTTGCTTCAGAATAAGTTGAATTAACGAGAGCCGTTGTGTGCGAATGTGAAGTGAGTGAGCACTGCTATCGTCGCTGGTGTGTTCAATGACACCGCTTTTCAATGCCGCCAGCTAAATGACTTTCATTCAAATAACATCCAATCCTCGTCTCTCGTTTACATATATGTCCAATGATCGCGCGTATTATGTCAAACAATATGGTCGTCAAATTTGGCGAAAGCGAACTTCAAATTTGGCGAAAGCAAACTCGATGACGTCAAACGTTTCGAGACTGCGACTTGACGTGGTAAGCCGCCGTCGACACTAGCGCAACTCGCCCATTGTGAACCCATTTTACCGTTGTGTTGAGTATCGACTGTGCCGATCTGAAACGGAATGGGCTGAAGAGTCGCCGAGATTATTCGTGGCGACTCGATTAGAGCCTGCATTGTCGCTTCAGTCTTCGATTAACTAGATAGTGCGCAAGAGAAAGATTGACCCAGAACGGAGGGAGGCTAAAGGAATCTGAGCTGACGTTTACAAGCAACAGCCGCTCCTGTGCCTGTGGTGAACGACAGTCACGACTGCGATTCTCATTTCGAGACGTTGCACCAGCTCAAGCACCAGCGCCAGCACCAGCGTCAGCGTCCGCCGCATCTGGATACAGACTGCCCGACCCATGACCGCTGATGCGCACGTCGCGGCGCCGCGGCGCAAGCTCCGCGTGCTATGTCTCCACGGCTTCCGCACAAACCGCCAAGTGATGGAGGCGCAGACGCGAGGGATCCAGGCGGCGCTCGGCAACAACGCCGAGTTCGTGTTCCTGAACGGGCCGTTCGAGGGCCGCGGTCCGACGGACGAGATCATCACCAAGATGTTCGGTGATACGGCGCCTTTCTACGAGTGGTGGGCCGGGCGGTACCTGGAAGCTGACGAGAAAGCCGACCTGGCGGCAGCGGATCCGTCCGTAAACCTCAAGATCTGGAATCTGCACTTTGAAGACATCGACCAGTCACTCGAGTACGTCGACGAGCAGCTGCAGCAGCTCGGCGAGTTCGATATCGCGATCGGCTTCTCGCAAGGCGCGGCGATGCTCACGCTCCTGACCATGTGGTATCACCAGAAGCTGAAGAAGCGGTGGTGGAAGCTCGTGATCTGCGTCTGCGGCGTCCGGATACAGGGGATTAACATGCGCGAGCTCTTCGAGACGGCCGACGGCGAGCCGATCCCGATCCCGTTCCCGTCCATCCACATCGCTGGCCAGAAGGACTCGCTCTATGCCAAGTCTCTCATGTTGAAAGACATGTACACCCCCTTCGACGCGGACTCGTCGTTCGAGCGTGTGCTATTCGAGCACGACAGCGGCCACAAGTTCCCGTCGCCTGGCCGTAACAAGGAGCTGTACGGCCGCCTGGGCGAGCTTGTTTTGCAGTTTTTCGGTCGTGAGGGGTTGTCGCATCCTGCGGCGAGATTGTAGGTCGCGATGGAGATCAAATAGAGAGTGTTGTGGATTTAGCATTTTTCTGGACGAGTTTGGAGCAAATTTGAACACGTCGTGTTTTTGTATTTGTCGTTTTCGTTTCGTTTATCTACTTCGAGCTGAAATATATCGCTATCATTTCAGAATGTGATCTTGTCTGCATTTAGCTAAAATATATATCATCTAACAATTCATTCCAAATCATTTCGAACATATTGCACAATGGAAACAGCAGTTTGGCAGAATTTTACTGCATATTCATTCAGAACACAAAATGTCGTCAAGATTGACGCCGATATGTCGGCCCGACTACACGACTGAGATAGCTTATTGTGGTGGAACCTAGACGTCGATCGTACTGGTTAACGAGCGTCTCCGACTCCACACCCTCCTAAGAGTCATTCACACGGCGCGGTGCTGTTCATCGTGCTCGTAATGACGTGTCATACCTACATCATGACCGTAAAAGCTTCGATAAAAAGTCGTTGTGTGCGAATGTGAAGTGAGTGAGCACTGCTATCGTCGCTGGTGTGTTCGATGACACCGCTTTTCAATGCCGCCAGCTAAATGACTTTCATTCAAATAACATCCAATCCTCGTCTCTCGTTTACATATATGTCCAATGATCGCGCGTATTACGTAAAACAACCCTAATTCCGTTTAACACCAGCTTCAAGGAGGTCAAAAAGGGAGCATCTGCGAGGTACACAGCACAGTCAGCGTTTTGCCAGACGTGTGTTTCGATCGCCGCCATGGCCGCCACCACGGCCGCCGCCAAGAAGCTGCGCGTTCTCTGCCTGCACGGGTTCCGCACCAATATGGAGGTGATGCAGGACCAGACGCGCGGGCTTCGCGAGGCGCTAGGCGACGCGGCCGAGTTCGTGTTCTTGAACGGACCGTTCGAGGCGGAAGGACCGAGCGACAACGACATTGAGCGGCGGTACGCGAACAGAAAGCCGTTCTACGAGTGGTGGCGGATACAGTTCCACGACGGCGGCGACATTGAGGTGAACGACGCCGAATCCTCGGCTCAGCTTCGAAAGGACGCCGAGGACGACGCGGAGGAGTGGAGTCTGCTCTACGGCGGCCTGGACGACACGCTCGCGTACATGGACGAGCAGCTCCGCACGCACGGGCCATTCGACGTCGTGGTGGGGTTCTCTCAAGGCGCAGTTCTCCTCACCGTGCTCTCCATGTGGTACCTGCAGCACCAGAACACGCGCTGGTGGAAGCTCGCCATCTGCGTGTGCGGCGTCCCCGTGATGGCCGTCAACTGCCGTGAGCTGTTTGTGGACGAGCACAGACGCCCCATGCTCGTGCCGTTTCCATCTATCCACCTGATCGGCCAGAAGGATCCGCTGTTCGACGAGTCGCACGGCTTGGCCGCCATGTGGGAAGACCAACCGGCCGGCGCCGCCTTCGACAAGCTCGTGATCGAGCACGACGGTGGCCACAAATTCCCGTCCGCCAGCGAGCGCAACCAGCCGTTCTACGAGCAGCTCGTGCGTCTCATCCGCCAGCAGTGTGACCGCGACGCGGACCCATGCGCGTCAGGCTCGTGTCCTAGCGCGAGATTGTAGTCGATCCACCTCCGTCTTGATTGTGTAGCTACAATACTGACAACGAGCTTGATGGATTCGCATTGCGCACACCAATCTCGCGGTCAAAAAGATGAAAAGCGAGTGGGCCATAAAAACAGGGCGTGACTCCCACTCTGTTACGTCAACAGCGAGCTTCAACCTGAGCGTTCGCGCATGGACCAGGCGAGAACAGACACAGAATCGCTCAAGCCGAGCCACCGCACAAGGAGAACCGCCGGCCAGCAGATTCGCAGACATTGCAGCCGCCCCTCGACGATGTCCACGCCTCCCAAGAAGCTGCGCGTGCTGTGTCTGCACGGGTTCCGAACGAACACGCGCGTCATGCAGGACCAGACGCGGGCGTTGCGCGAGGCGCTGGGTGACTCGGCCGAGTTCATTTTCCTGAACGGCACACGCGAGACCGCAGGACCGTCGGACGTGACGATCGAGACGCGCTACGCCGCGAGCAAACCCTTCTACGAGTGGATGCAGAACCGCATGTTCGACGGGAGCGAGTTCGAGCTGGACGACACCGTCGAGAGCGCCAAGCTGCGCGCCGGCGGCTCGCCGCACGGGAACGACTGGGGACTGCTCTACCTCGGACTGGACCAGGCACTCGAGTACATGGATGAGCAGCTGCGTCGGCTCGGTCCGTTCGACGTCGTTATCGGCTTCTCGCAAGGCGCTGTGCTACTCACCATCCTGACCATGTGGTATCTGCAGCACCAGAGCAAGCAGTGGTGGAAGCTGGCTGTCTGCGTTGGCGGTGTGCGCGTGAGCGGCATCAACTGCCTGCCGCTCTTCACGGACGAGGCCGACCGCGAGATGCTTGTTCCGCTGCCGTCCATCCACGTGATCGGCAAGACGGACGTGCTGTACGCTGAAGGCCACAAGCTCGCCGACATGTGGGTCGACCACCCGCTCGACGCGCCGCTACCGAAGCTCGTGTTCGAGCACGATGGCGGCCACAAGTTCCCGTCCGCCTCACGCCACAAACAGCTGTACGCCGACGTGGTCGCCGCCATCAACGCCCACTGCCGACCTGACACGACCTCCAAGCTCTGATGGCACCGCATTCTCCGAGAACATCGAGTTGGAAGCAAGCAACGAGCCAGAAGCACGCGTGGAGACGATGAATCGAGTTTGTAGATGCTGTTGTAGGCCCGATCGATGAACATGTAGATACCATTCAGGGACTTGAAGGCGTTGTAACTATCCGCAAGGATGATCCCGGTGGCATCCAGAGATCTTCTGCCACCCCACGCTTGAACCACTCTGTCGGATGAACAAGAATCCTCTCGTCTGAAGCTGTCTTCTGTGTGCGTGGTCTTGACAGCCGTGTCTGGACGTCGACGCTTGGTGCTCTTGTCAGATGGGTCGTTCTTCAGTCGCTCACCGCTCCATGGCGGCGAAACTAGAATGAGACGCACAAATGCGTCCCTGACTGGCTGACTATAGATTTGTGCACTGCTGCAAAAACTCAGTTGTGAGTGTTGGTCTCGAGCGAGCAAGACATCTTCGTGATCGGCATCCTCAGACAGTCCGTCGGTCAAGCACGGCGATCCAGGGTGTACGCTTCATATCGGCGTCGGCAAGGTCCTCGCTGGGGGGGGGGGGGGGGGGGGGTCTTATCGTGGGGCGGAGATGCCGCAGCTCTCGGTGGCCATCGCCAGAGCCGCGCTGTGGATGCTTGTCTTCGCCGGACTTGCTCCTATTGTCGCCCTCGAGAACGAAGAGCTCCTGGTTGCCTCAGCAGCTGCTGAACAACGACCGTGCGACTTCTCGCAGTGGCATCCACGAAGATACCCGGCCTACCATCTCTCCAGCACACGGACGTCTGCGCTGACGATCGATGGGAAACTGGACGAGCTCGCGTGGGGAGACGCGCCGTGGAGTGAGCCGTTCCGGGACATCCGAGGACCGCGCTACTGGTCGCAGCCGTGGTTCACCACCCGGGTCAAGATGCTGTACGACGACGAGTTCCTCTACGTGGCGGCGTACCTGGAAGAGGACAGCGTGTGGGCGAACGTGACGCGGCGCAACGACGTGGTCTTCCACGACAACGACTTCGAAGTGTTCGTCGACCCGGACGGATCCACGCACAACTACAAGGAGTTTGAGGTCAACGCGATCAACACGACGTGGAACCTGTGGCTGAACCGCCCATACAGAGACGGCGGACACGAGAACAGCACGCGCATCGATCCGCAGTTCGGCTTTGACATGTTTGGCAAAGGCATGAAGTCGGCTGCTTTCTCTGTTGGTCCGCCCAACGAACCGCGTACGTCGACTACTTCGCTGCATGTGATATCGTCGATGTTGTCGAGTATGCTGATCTCTGTGCATCGGCGCCAAATGGAAATGATGTAGGTGAACGGCTGCACTTTTGGACGACAGAAATCGCATTACCGCTCAAGGAATTGGCGTTTCACACCAAGGCTACGACTCCGCCGGCACCGTATTCATTTTGGAGGATTAACTTCTCGCGTGTCGAGTGGTCGGTGCAGATTGCAGCGATCTCTTCCATTGGGAATGAGGACGATCACGGGAAGTGGCGATATGAAAAGATCCCGGGCACTGCGGAAGAAAACTGGGTGTGGAGCGCACAGTACGCGGTGAATATGCATCGACCGGAATGGTGGGGATATCTGCAGTTCCGCTCGGCAGATGAACAACTGCCACGGAACGGCGATGCTACGGTGCCTCTGGATCCTGAGTGGGACGTGAGGTATCTCAGTTTCCAGTTCTACTACGCTCAGCATCGTTATTTCGACACGCACCACGAGTTTGCGTCAAGTCTAGCCCTGCTCGAGCCATTCTATGAAGCAAATGACGCTTACGAGTGCACCAACTTGGATGGGTTCGAGAGCACCAACGACTCGTTTGTCGCTCGTATTGAGAGAAAACAGTCAATCTCAGCTGCCGACTTCACAGCCACGATAAACAGCGATAGTCATATCACCGTCAAGAAAGCACAGTCTGTTAGTGCTGCATACTCGTAATGTGAACGGATTCCGACAAGATTTTACGGACACTCAGTTTGAAACCACAAAAGAGGACTGCAACTGTAAATGGGGGACGGCGTACTTGCTCATGACAAAATCTAACAGTGCAATCGGTGTCCAATCAAAATCGATTTGATACTTTGCCATCTTTTGGCGCAACAGGAAGGATTCTTACACTACAAATACTTGTCGGGTGACGATCTTGGGATCATATACTCCAGTCTACCACGGGAACGTGATGAACAGCGCGGCCATGCAGGCCATCGAGAGGAACGCGCCGACGATGACAGTAACATTCACCCACGTCGGCTTCTTGAGTTCGGTTGCGTCGAGCTTGAGCACCGTTTCCCACTGGATCGTGTACTTCATCGCGTCTTCTGAGGGCGGCGGCGTCAGCAAGCTCACGACGACGCACACGATCATCGAGAAGACCCAGAGCACAATCGAGAAGTGGTAGAAGTTCATGTAGAAGAAAGCCTCGCCGAAGCCGGACAACTTGCCCTTCATGCTGTCCTCCTCGATCGTCACGAAGATCAGACGCACGAGGCCAAGGATGCCGCCCGAGACCAACGCCCAGAATGCGCCAGGACCGTTGATACGCTTCCAAGCAACGCCGAGAATCAGTACGATGCCGATCGGCGGCGTCAGGTAGCTCTGGATCTCGATAATCTTCTTGTACATTCCCTCACCGTTGCTCAACACGGGGATCCAGCAAAAGCTCAACACCGCATACGCAACAATGCTCAAGCGACCGACCCACACGAGTTGCTTGGTCGTGGCGTTGGGGTAGAACTTGAGGTAGATGTCGTTCGTGACGACCGAGGATCCGGCAGCAAACACCGAGCCGAGACTCGACATCATCGCCATCACAATACTCGCCACCATCAAACCGATCACACCGTGCGGCATCAGGTTCGTCAACAGAACAGGGTAAGCGGCGTCCGTGCCACGCTCGGGAATCGACATGTCGTAGAAGATGCTGGCAATGACACCAGGAATGACGATGAGGAACGGCGGAAGCATCTTGAGGAAGCTCGCAAACACTGCGCCGCCCTTGGCATGCGCGGTATCCTTGGCGGAGAGCACGCGCTGCACGAGGTCTTGGTCCATGCACCAGTACCACACCGAACCGATCGGCTGACCGAAGATCATGCCAGTCCACGGGTAGTCATCGTCACCAACGCCCTTCCACAGCTCCCAAAAGTCCATGCGACCTTGAGCTTCGAGGTTGTCAGCAATGCCAGAGAGACCACCGACTTTATGGAGCGAGACCGCCATGACGACCAGCCCGCCGCAAATGAAGACGCACATCTGGAAAAAGTCGGTGTACATCACAGCTCGAAGACCGCCAGCAATCGAGTACAGCGCGCTCAGCAGAATGCACGCGCCAGCACCGAGGTACAGGTTCCATCCGAGGGTCGACTGCATGACGACAGCGCCGCCGTAAATGATCGCGCTAGTCTTGGTCAAGATGTACATAACGATAGTCAACACCGACAAGTAATGTCGGCAAGCGGCGTTGAATCGGTACTCGAGGAACTCGGGAGTCGTGTACACACCGGAGCGGCGGTAGATAGGGGAGAAGAACCAACCGAGCACGAGGATCAACATGGCAGCGTACCACTCATTCACCGAGACAGCGATACCGCGACGCGCACCATCACCAGACATGCCGACGAAGTGCTGCGCACCGATGTTGCTCGCGAACAGCGCGCCGCCGACGAAGTACCACTTCATGCCGCGGTCAGCGAGGAAGAAGCTCTGCACGGCGGCATCTTCCTTGATGCGGTTGCGATCGTCGCGGACGCTCATGGTGCTACTGGACGGACGCAGGGGTGACGCCACTGGCTGGGTCTCAACATTGTTGGCCGTCTTGGGCGTGTCCGTGGCCAAGTAGGCGTCGCCATCCACTGGCGCCTGTGGGACCTTGATGCACGGCAGGAACTTAGCCAGGCGAGTCTCGCCGGCTTGGATCGCGGCGACGGTGGCGATCAGCATGACGCCAATGATGGCGAACACGAGTATAACGATGTCGCCGGTCGTCATGTCACCCGACGTGTCGGTGATCGGCGCGACTTGGGTCACGATGCCGCTCATCTTGGACATTCACCAGCCGCCAGGCGTGAGCGATAGGTACACTGGGATGGCTCCGCTGACCGCAACGAACTTGGACCGAAGTGTTCGGTTCCTCGGAGATTGAGAAGTGATCGGTGCGTAAGCGCGACGGCTCGTGCTGACCCCGAGCGCAGTTGCTGGCGATCAGTGGACCGTGCGCAACTCGTCACGACGCGCCTGGGACGTTGCACTTGTGCCGCGTGTGCGGCGGCAGCAAAGGCAAATGTGATGCGAGCACGAGGCGCGACGAGCTTGAACACAGCGACTGGGTGGCTGGTCCTGCGCGCGCAGTCACGTCTGTCCTGTGCAAGGCACATTGCGGCGCCTTCCTCGGCTTTTAGGTCCAAGTGAAGGGATTGAATCTCGTCATCAGTATTCAACGTGAGAGTGACGGTGAGGATTGTGACACATGACGCACAAAACTGAGGTTGACGACGAGGTCAGCACATCTCCGCTGTGCCCTCTCCCGGTCCCTGTCGCGCTCTGCGCAAAGCCATGGCCAGGGAGCGAGCCGGGGCGTCGTGCGGGTTCAAGTCTCGTTTTGCGATTGCAGCGTTGTGCTGCTGGCGCCGAGTTGTTGTCCTGCGCCATTGGAAACGACCTGACCCGTTTAAATCAACCCGTCGGTTGGCCGCTCGACTACTGCACGGATGAGCTCGGCAAAGGAAACTGAAGTTGGGGAGCGACTAGCCTAATCAGAAAATGCGTCATAATTATCTTTAGTGGCGAAATCCTTCGAAACGATTCTAGAATAGGATTGCGATTGCTGTGACACCGCCTCAAACCCGCCAAACCTTTCCCTTATCCACGAAGACCGCAAATCAACTTTTGCACGAAACCTGGTCGCATGGGAAACAGCGCCGTGGTTTTGAGGACCCGCAAATTTGCCAGCATTTACTTGTGCCGGATTGGTTGAAACGGAAGAGTATCCAGCCCAGATGCTTTCACCTGACCTGTTTTTGCTGTTATGCGCTTGCTATGCCGAAATGGCTTTGCTTTTGTATGAAACCACGTGCGACACTCCCAAGCACTCGCTTGGGATCGAGTCGCATTCTCAGCTCGTTGGCGCGGGAGTTTTGGGAGTGGAAACGCCACTGGTCGCTCATTCGCCCCCGCCGACTCTCTTGCATCCAAGCATGCTTAAACCCAGTGAGGTATGCATGCAGCTTCTCAGAGGAACTCGCGAGCGTATATTGTACGCTTCGCTTCGCGCTGCATCGCTGTGCACGCGCTAGGCAGTCAGACCAGCCGCCGTATTCTGTCCAGGATGCAGACACCAACATCATACTGTGTGTGTAGTACGACTGCACTTGAGAATCGAGAAAACACCCAGTTGTGCTCACGGGTATATGCTCACCATATCGCACACAGGCGACGGAGCGCAACCAAGCAAGAGGCGAAGCCTGTGCTTGAAATGACATGTTCCGGTGCCTGAGCCGTCGCCGTCGGGCTAGTCGTCATTGGTTGTGCCCCATGTTCATTTTTGCGTCCATCGGGGCAAGTTCAATAACACATCCAGGATGTTGCCAATATTTGATTAATCTTGGCCATTTCATGCACAAAGTAAACTGCGGCCCCGCAGCGCACCGAATTCAGCGCTGCGCAACAGAAGACAGCGACTCGGAAAGGAACGGGGATTGCACGTGCTCGCGTGAGCAACTCCCTACCGACTCTGCCAGCATCGGTGAGCTGCAATGCGGTCCAGTCGTGCCAAAGAACCACAGGGTAGAAGATGGAGATACTAATGCGAAATCAGGCAACTCACAGTTCGGAGCGCTGGAATATCGTAGGTGTGGAGGCATGGCGGCTAAAGCGAAGATGTGCAAGATAAACAGGAAATACACCTAGCGACGTCGAGGTTGGCGTTGGATGTCTCCGAGTTTCGCCTTCCATGGAAGAACAACAGTTACAACAGGGAAATGGTTTGCATGTTTTGTATGGGTTGCCTCTTGGCATGAACAGATTGCCAACCTTGACAGCATGGAGAAGCCATCAAGCAAATACGATCCAAAGAGTCACCATCACTGCCAGCGACAAGATGGCGCTGACCACGATGCCGACGTTCACCCATGCGGGCTTGTTGACCTCCGTTGCGTCGAGCTTGAACAGCGTTGGGTAGTCGATGGTATAGCGCATGGCATCCTCCGACGGCGGCGGTGTCAGCAGGCTCACGACGACGCACACGATCATCGAGAAGACCCAGAGCACAATCGAGAAGTGATAGAAGTTCATGTAGAAGAAAGCCTCGCCCAGAGCCGACATCTCGCCCTTCATGCCGTCGCCCTCGACCATGACGAAAATCATGCGCACGCACCCGAGGATTCCTCCCGTGATCAGAGCCCAGAACGCTCCGGGGCCGTTCGTGCGCTTCCAAGCGACACCCAGCACAATGACAATGCCGATCGGCGGCGTCAGGTAGCTCTGGATCTCGATAATCTTCTTGTACATGCCATCGCCGTTGCTCAACACGGGGATCCAGCAAAAGCTCAACACCGCATACGCAACAATGCTCAAGCGACCGACCCACACGAGTTGCTTGGTCGTGGCGTTGGGGTAGAACTTGAGGTAGATGTCGTTCGTAACGAGAGACGACCCAGCGGCAAACACCGAGCCGAGACTCGACATCATCGCCATCACAATACTCGCCACCATCAAACCGATCACACCGTGCGGCATCAGGTTCGTCAACAGAACAGGGTAAGCGGCGTCCGTGCCACGCTCGGGAATCGACATGTCGTAGAAGATGCTGGCAATGACACCAGGAATGACGATGAGGAACGGCGGAAGCATCTTGAGGAAGCTGGCGAGCACGGTGCCACCCTTAGCGTGAGCAGTGTCTTTGGCGGAGAGCACGCGCTGCACGAGGTCTTGGTCCATGCACCAGTACCACAGCGAGGCAATAGGCTGACCGATCAATAGACCAGTCCACGGGTAGTCATCGTCACCAACGCCCTTCCACAGCTCCCAAAAGTCCATGCGACCTTGAGCTTCGAGGTTCTCTGAGATTCCCGAAAACCCGCCAACCTTGTGAAGGGACACAGCCATAACCACCAGGCCACCCGTGATGAAGACGCACATCTGGAAAAAGTCGGTGTACATCACAGCTCGAAGACCGCCAGCAATCGAGTACAGCGCGCTCAGCAGAATGCACGCGCCAGCACCGAGGTACAGGTTCCATCCGAGGGTCGACTGCATGACGACAGCACCACCGTAGATAGTTGCACTGGTCTTGGTCAAGATGTACATGACGACCGTCAATACCGAGAGGTAGTGTCGGCAAGCGGCGTTGAATCGGTACTCGAGGAACTCGGGAGTCGTGTACACACCAGCGCGTCGGTAGATCGGCGAAAAGACCCATCCGAGTAGCAAAAGCAAGATCGCCGAGTACCACTCAATCACCGAGACGGCAATGCCACGCCGCGCACCATCACCAGACATGCCGACGAAGTGCTGCGCACCGATGTTGCTCGCGAACAGCGCGCCGCCGACGAAGTACCACTTCATGCCGCGGTCAGCGAGGAAGAAGCTCTGCACGGCGGCCTCCTCCTTCTGTCGTTCATGTTCTTCGTGAAGCCCAGCAGCCGATGCACTGGATTGTCGCTCGATCGTGCTCAGTTTCTTCTCAGGCTGAGGCGTTGGCTCGGCCGCGAGGTAGCCGTCCCCTTCGACTTCGCGTTGAGGAGGCTTGACGCACGGCAGGAATTTGGCGAGTCGTGTCTCGCCGGCTTGGATCGCCGCGACAATGCCGATGAGCATGACGCCGACGACAGCGACCACGAGGATGACGATATCGCCGACGGTCATATCGCCGGAATTGTCCGTGATCGGCGCGACTTGCGTGATGAGTTCCGTCATGACCACGTGCCGGCGCCGAGTACGGCTGTTGATGCGGCTTGAGCGGGTGGAGTCGAAAACAGAAATGGCGATTCGAACGACCGCATCAAAGCGCGCGCGTGTGCGGTAGCAGTCCGCTTGGGTGCGATGACTTCACCCGCAGCATCACAACAAAGTGGTCAAGATTTGTGAGCGCTAAACTGGCTGTGTGTGCATCTTCAAGTTGAAGCTAAGACGAACATGGAGCATAGAAAAACAAACAAATGCAAGACAGCGAGCAAGCGGCAATGGCAAATGATCGATCACCAATATATCTATCGTTGGCACAACTGCCGGCGGATTCTCCAGCGTTTCCGCTGTTTAGTATTTGTTCGTTGCGAGCTATGCGCCTCATGCCAATACCGCCGTCGACTCATTCGTATCTTGCCTCAGAATTCAACAAGCAAGGCCACCACCTACGTACTAGCACTCATAGCCCGATTGCTGCCGGCGGTTTGCACCGCATTAAACGGCGTCTCCGAAGAGAAGCAGGGCCATCGCAGGATCAGCCTCGACAACCCGGCAATCCCCCACATATTGACGATCACTTCAATAACCAATCTGAGATTGCAGCTGCGATAGCGCGCAACCGGTTTAACAACACGATTAAAGCTGCGGATTCATCCTCCTCGCACGCGCTGAAGCGTCGTGGGAGCAACACAACCACCACCGCGATCGCAGATGTGTGATTGCAGGACTATTCGTCCCGGAAACGATCTCCCATTTGGCTACCCTGTGCTGAGTCACACGATTCACATTCGTCAGAAAGCTGTCCGCGGTGCGTTGAACAACAGCATCGAGCAATCGATTCGCGCGCGCACGGCTTCATGATGAGTTATTGCACCGTTCCGCAAGGACATCGCCGTCCAACGGGTCAGTTGGAAAGACCAACGCGATGGGATCACTGAAGTGTACTCCAGTATTGGATTCGCTAAAGTCAGTGGCCGCCGTCGAACTTCAACCATCTGAATGATCAAACTTCAATCACACCTCTGTGCACTTCGATTGAGTTTGGTAGAGTGTGCATCGTACCACCGGGAAGGTAGCGCCGTCAAGATGCACCAGTCCTCCACCAAGGTGTGTGCAAGCCAGTGTAGTCTGTCTTTCCCTAGTCGTGCGCGATAGCTGCACAATCGCAATTCAGAATTCGCCATCGCATCAACACATTGCAATGATGGCCCGTTCGACAAGCAACGGCGGTAGAATGAAGGTGATAGTCAAACTGAATTACACTGCATGTTTGCATTTTACACCTTCCTCACTGTAAACCAAAACCGGCATGCTGTCCGCGCTGGCAATCGTCGACGAAGGTTACCACGGGAACGTGATGAACAACACCAGCATGACGGCCACCGAGAGGACTGCACCGACCAGGACACCTGTGTTCACCCACACAGGCTTGCCGACCTCGGTCGCGTCGAGCTTGAACACGGTGCTCCACTCGATCGTGTAGCGCATCTGGTCCTCGGTCGGCGGCGGCGTCAACAGGCTCACCGTCACGCAAACGATCATCGAGAAGACCCAGAGCAGGATCGAGAAGTGATAGAAGTTCATGTAGAAGAAAGCCTCGCCGAAGCCGGACAGCTCGCCCTTCATGCTGTTGCCTTCGACGGTGACGAAAATCATGCGCACCAAGCCGACAATGCCACCCGTGATCAACGCAACGAACGCGCCAGGACCGTTGATACGCTTCCAGCCAACGCCGAGAATCAGTACGATGCCGATCGGCGGCGTCAGGTAGCTCTGGATCTCGATAATCTTCTTGTACATTCCCTCACCGTTGCTCAACACGGGGATCCAGCAAAAGCTCAACACCGCATACGCAACAATGCTCAAGCGACCGACCCACACGAGCTGTTCAGTAGTCGCATTCGGACGAAGCTTCAGATAGATATCATTCGTGACGACCGAGGATCCGGCAGCAAACACCGAGCCGAGACTCGACATCATCGCCATCACAATACTCGCCACCATCAAACCGATCACACCGTGCGGCATCAGGTTCGTCAACAGAACAGGGTAAGCGGCGTCCGTGCCACGCTCGGGAATCGACATGTCGTAGAAGATGCTGGCAATGACACCAGGAATGACGATGAGGAACGGCGGAAGCATCTTGAGGAAGCTGGCGAGCACGGTGCCACCCTTAGCGTGAGCAGTGTCTTTGGCGGAGAGCACGCGCTGCACGAGGTCTTGGTCCATGCACCAGTACCACACCGAACCGATCGGTTGCCCGATAAGCATCCCGGTCCACGGGTAATCGTCATCGGATACAGGCTTCCACAGCTCCCAAAAGTCCATGCGACCTTGAGCTTCGAGGTTCTCTGAGATTCCCGAAAACCCGCCAACCTTGTGAAGGGACACAGCCATAACCACCAGGCCACCCGTGATGAAGACGCACATCTGGAAAAAGTCGGTGTACATCACAGCTCGAAGACCGCCAGCAATCGAGTACAGCGCGCTCAGCAGAATGCACGCGCCAGCACCGAGGTACAGGTTCCATCCGAGGGTCGACTGCATGACGACAGCACCACCGTAGATAGTTGCACTGGTCTTGGTCAAGATGTACATGACGACCGTCAATACCGAGAGGTAGTGTCGGCAAGCGGCGTTGAATCGGTACTCGAGGAACTCGGGAGTCGTGTACACACCGGAGCGGCGGTAGACAGGGGAGAACAGCCACCCGAGCAGTAACAGCAGCAGCGCAGCATACCATTCGTTGACAGAGACGGCAATGCCACGCCGCGCACCATCACCAGACATGCCGACGAAGTGCTGCGCACCGATGTTGCTCGCGAACAGCGCGCCGCCGACGAAGTACCACTTCATGCCGCGGTCAGCGAGGAAGAAGCTCTGCACGGCGGCCTCCTCCTTCTGGCGCTCGTGCTCCTCATGGTAACCAACCGCCGACGCTCGCTGCTGGGATGCGCCGGATTGACGCTCAACGCCGTTCAGCGCCTTCTCCGGCTGAGGTGTCTCGGCTGCCAGGTAGGCTTCGCCTTCGACCGCACGCTTGGGAGGCTTGATGCACGGAAGCAGCTTGGCGAAGCGCGTCTCGCCCGCTTGGATCGCCGCGACAATGCCAATGAACATGACGCCGACGACGGCGACCACGAGGATGACAATGTCACCGGCGGTCATGTCGCCCGACGAGTCGGATAGCGGCGCGATCTGCGTCACAATGTTGCTCATGGTGCCGGCACTCCGTCACCAGGTGGACAGCTGGAGCGGGTCTTCGTGGCGAACGAGGTAAATTGGCGAATGACGTCAAGAGGCTCGGAGTCACCAATGAATGCCACGGCGGAAATCGGCGAGTCCGGCGGGAGATGGCCGCGGGAACGGCGGTGCGAGACGGCGCAGCAGCACAGCAGGTGAAGTTGTGGTGTGAGTGTGCAACGGCATATTGCACAGAAACGTGGAGCGTGCAAAGATGGGCTATCGAGCATTCGAATGGAAATTAAGAATATGTTCAAGAATGAGCAAAGTCATATCCAAACATAGCAAAATAATGCAAAATAATGCAAAATAATATAATAGTTTCGATGCCAATGTTAAACGAAACAACGAGCAAGAGTCCCAATTGTGACGGAAAGCAGCGCGAAAGCCATCGACATGGAGCTTCATCTGCGTTGAAGAGCAGGCGAGTGCAGTACTGCTGTGCACGACAGTGATACTGATATCTCCGCGTGCGCGCTTCCCAGCATGGCACCAAAAAGCGATAACGCAGCGACCGGTCTAGCCCCACGCAGTGTTGTTACCTTGTTCACTTTCCCCGCTCCGGTATCACGCGCAACCATAGGTGTGCCTTGTAAACCTGCCGTGGAAGCCGTGGAAGACGTGTTGCAGACTGTCCACGGCTTGACTTGAAGCGACCGGCTCAACACGTCGCACTCGGCACTAAATCGCTTCAATCACCAAGCTAGGATTAGTGCTCTCTGGTGGCAGACCTGCTGGCGAACCGCGCTGCACCATGTCAAGTGCTCTTGAGTCAGCGCGCTGATGTGTTATTGAAGGTCGCTGTTGCACGTGAGCGTTTAACGACACGGACTAACCCCGGAACATGCACCACACGGATTGCGCTGTTGCAATGAAGCCATCTTGGAGCTGCACGCAAAGCGGATGAGTGATTGCAGTTGGAAAAGAGTGGGAATTTGCTTTGCCGCAATTGCAAAATTGCAAATTATAGTCTATCGGTGCAAGCTTGCGAACAATATGAAACGATTTTATTTATAATTGCCAAAACCATCTGAAAAGCTGAGTTTCCCATCAAGGCAGGAGCTTCAAGTTCGATCGGCGCAAAAGTGGGGCGATCCCGCGCTTCAGCAAGTCGGCTGCTCGCCTGGTGCCCCCGCCATTGCGGGACCTTCGGCCAGATGCGTTTCAGCCGATCACACCATCCTCACGAAGGGATGAAGGCATCCCGCAAGCAACCCATTCGTCCCGTGCGCGAATTGAAGCTGCTGATCGGACAGCATCATCGCGAAGAACGCGAAAATGGATGCCCCGCGTGCAACTGCTCCCATCAAAGCGCACCCACGCGCTACTGTCGAGCAGGTCCGCGCGTGCTCGAGTGCCGCAGCTCGTCGACCTTGACCGGGCGGTTCTCAGCGAGCGACTTCTTGGCCGCCAACGCCAGCAGCAGCGCCTCGCGGCCATCAGCACACCCGTCCGGAGCCGCTCCGTCCGATGAGGTGCACGTGGCCACGAACGCCTGCATCTCCGACGTGAACGCGTCCATGTAGCGCTCCAGGAAGAAGTACATCGGGACATCGCGGCGCACGCTATCCCGAGTCGACACCACCACCGAGTTGGAATAGTTGTTGTCGCACGACGCCGAACCCTTGGAGCCGAGCACTTCCACGCGCTGGTCGTAGCCGTAGGCGGCCTCGCGGCTGTTCTCGATGTACGTCATGACGCCGTTCTTGAACTTGAGCAGGACCACGGCGCGGTCGATGTCACCAGCGGCGCGAATGGCGGGATCAAGCGTTTGCGCCATGGCGAACACTTCGTCGACATCGCCGTCGACAAGGAAGCGCGCCATGTCGAAGTCGTGGATGGTCATGTCCAGGAAGAGACCACCGGACTGCTCGATGTAGCTGATCGGCGGCGGAGACGGGTCGCGACTCGTGATCCGCACCATGCTGAGTTTGCCGATCTCGTCGTTGCCGATCGCCTGCTTGAGTCGAAGAAAGTTGGCGTCGTGGCGCCGCTGAAACCCGATCATGAACTTGACCCCGGCCTTCTCCACCTGGTCGATGCATCCGCGTCAGTCTCATGCAGTCTGGCTGATCCCGATCCACTGCATGCCACCCACCGTACCTCTGCGATCGCATTGTTGACCACCTCGAGGCTCAAGTCGATCGGCTTTTCGCAGAAAATGTGTTTGTTGTGGCGTGCGGCCTCCACTACCTGCTCAGCGTGGAAAGTCGTCGGGGAGCAGATGAGGACGGCGTCGATGGTGGGGTCTTGCAGCACTTCACTCGCGTTGTTGGTCCACTTGGGGATTCCGAACTGCGCGGCAAGCGTCTCAGCCCGATTCGACGAACCGCCAGAGATCTACGAGTGCATACAACCGCATGAGCTCGGAAGATGATACCAAGCGCGAATACGAGATCGAGGTCCAAACTACCGCCTGAACGACAGCTGACGTCCGCTGGAGCCCTCGCAAATGCGCTTCGGCGATCCGGCCCGCACCGATAATACCAATCCTGAGTGGTTGAACGATGTTTTGCATGGCTGAACGAGCAATCGAGAAGCCGATGATTGCCGCTGGCACGGTTCCTGGTTCGCTGGCGAATTGGAAAATGACCGCTTGCTCACGCTGCTCGATAGTCCGAGATCTATCTTCGCTTGCAAATCAGTCCTTCACTCACGACCAACTGCGACACGTGACCGTAGCGCAGCTGCACGTGCTCACGCAGAAAATGGTAAGTTGTTCATGGACCAGACAGCTTGCTTCTTGCAAACCCTCTGAGCATCGAGTAGCACCAGGTGCAACGCGCTGAATACAGCATCCACCGATATTGGACACCATCGTCGACGACATCGAGAAGAAGCCGTCGCAGCACGCTGAATACAGCATTCACCAACTTTGGACACCGTCGACGATGGAGCTGCAATATTTCCGAAACCAGTTCAGAGCCAAACGTGAATCGCAATCGATGTTTTTGTGCGTTAGACCACAACTTCAGAAATTCAACATCCTGAGAAGATCCATCAGCGACTAGCAAAACATTTCGAGACGAAGCATCTCCATGGCTCAGCAGACCGCGCATTTCCGCTTGGATCCGAGCCCGGACGCTCCCAAACTCGAATTGATTGCGCGTCGAGCGCGCACTAGCTTGTGGCTTGTCTATTTACTGGCCCGCATTAATCAAACTGACGAGGCAGCGATTTTCAGTCTAAGTTTGCTCGGTTTAGCTCCTAGCAGGTTCGCAAAAGGAGGAGCTGAACTGCACACAGTCTAGCGGAGCTCATCCACCTTTACAAGGCGGTTCTCAGCGAGCGACTTCTGAGCCGCAAGCGCCAGCAGCAGCGCCTCACGACCGTCCGAGCCTCCAACTGGGATTGACGCGTCCGACGACGTGCAGGCAGTGATAAACGTCTTCATCTCCGCGACGAACGCATCCATGTAGCGCTCCAGGAAAAAATGCAGCGGAACATCGCGGCGCACGCTATCCCGAGTCGACACCACCACCGAGTTGGAATAGTTGTTGTCGCACGACGCCGAACCCTTGGAGCCGAGCACTTCCACGCGCTGGTCGTAGCCGTAGGCGGCCTCGCGGCTGTTCTCGATGTACGTCATGACGCCGTTCTTGAACTTGAGCAGGACCACGGCGCGGTCGACGTCGCCGGCAGCAGCGATATCCGGATCCACTGCTTGTGCCATGGCGAACACTTCGTCGACCTCATCGCCCACGAGGAAGCGCGCCATGTCGAAGTCGTGAATGGTCATATCACGGAACATACCGCCTGAGCTGCGAACGTATTCGATGGGCGGCGCGCCTGGATCCCGACTCGTGATCCGCACCATGCTGAGTTCGCCGACCTCGTCGCTCACGATCGCCTGCTTGACGCGAGCGAAGTTGGCGTCGAAGCGGCGATTGAAGCCCAGCATCATCTTGACGCCTGCCACCTCCACCTACAGGGTCGACTTCAGTACCCGAACCACGAATAACTATCGATCAAAGCGCGACTACGCTACCTCGGCAATGGCGTTGTTGACCACGTCCAGGCTCAAATCGATGGGCTTCTCGCAGAAAATGTGCTTCTTGTTCCTGGCAGCCTCCACAATCTGCTCCGCGTGGTACGGCGTCGGGGAGCAGATGAGCACTGCGTCGACATTGGGGTCTTGCAGCACTTTGCTCGGGTCGTTGGTCCATGTAGGGATACCGTACTGGGCTGCGAGTTTCTCTGCCCGCGTCGATTTGCCGCCAGAAATCTATGGCCAAACCAGCAATCCATAAATCCTCACGTATCCAGCACAACACACACAAAGTCCAGTCGACCAGAGGCTACTACGTACCGATTGGACAACAGCGTCAGTCTGCTGTAGCCCCTTCAGGTGCACTTCAGCGATTCGTCCAGCGCCGATGATGCCGACGCGGAGCGGTGGTGCAGTCTTGGTGGCGAAGGTGGCGACAGCAGGGACACCACGGCGGGGCGAAGCGATCCGCGTCAGCGAGCGCAGCATCTTGCAAGGCGCTTGTCTTGGCAGGTCGATGGCAGGCGCGTGCGGGTCTTGCTGCCGATTGAGAAATGGATCAGACAGCTTGCAAAGCACAGAGGATGCAGCAAGTGTTGGCCAATAAAAACCCGACTACAGATGCATCGACCAATCCACGAGCAGTGACAGTCGACTATCGAAATCACTTTAACAAAATGTGTCATTGCAATCACCAATCCGTGATTCGCTGCTGCGAAGGCTCTCACTAATCCACGATTGTCGCGAGCCTTCTGGTGCTAGAGTCGAGTGCGCTTGCTCGGACTCGGTGCTGAACCATACGATGTGAAGACTGGCAATCTACGATGGCCAAGCAGATTTGACAAACGAACCATGTCAACAATAAATAAACAGCCACTATAAACTCGGCGCTGCAACAGAGAGCAAACTCGAATGTTCAACAACAAACCGTGAGGCACCACAGCATGTGTCAATTGCATCAATCGGTGAGTCTCATAGCTCTATAGCTCTAAACGCTCAAGGATGCGAGCCGCTTCGAGCGCGAGTCGTGTGGGTTCGTAGGACAGTTCGGCCAGTTTGTCTGCGAGCGCGTGGCGAATTCTCGGGTCCAATTCGAGCTCATTTTGCTCAGTACCCCTTCCGGCATTGACCATACTCTCAAGCCAGTGGAAGACGAGCCAGCAATCGTTGTTGGACGGTTGTTCGCTGTCGAGAAAAGCTAGGAATGCCATGCACAGTGCATTCCTGGAAGCGCGCGACAGAGCTGCCATGCATGGGGTTCCAATAGTCGACAGCGTTTGCCGCAGCAGATCTAAATCATCTGCAAGCAGGCAAAGACGAAGCGCTATCTCCGATTCGCCGCACTCCGCCGCTGCCAATGCTGCCTCAGCTCGAGTGAGCGATATTTGTTGCTCATTTCGATCGTCGTCGCTCTGCTTTGAGTCGTCTTTCGCTGAGTTCAGCCAAGCTGGGGACTGGCGTAATGGAGCTCGCTTTGGCGAAGATACACGTGGGATCGGCTGGTCGAAGCGCCGTCGGCGTGGCTTGGTCTTGACTATCGAAACGACGTCAGCTTTCTCATCGTGCGTTTTGGTTTCATTGGCTAACCTGGGGGACTGCGTCTTGGTTTCATCAGCTAAATCGTTGGATTCCGAGCTCATAACGTCATGTTCACTCTCTCCATGGTTATCTTCTGGTAGAGCAGCCTCGTCGCCCGCAATGTCTCCAAACTCGACCGATTCATCCTTCAGTTCAGCCAGTGATGCCTCTGCGTCAGATTCGGTGCTGATCGTTTCCTGTTTGTGCTCAGTTTCAACTATGTTCTTGATGTTCTCGCTCGAGGAGCACAAATCATTTGAACGAGCAAACTCGTCTTGCACAGGTTTACGTGGAGGCTCGCACGGGCGAGCGGGAAGCTGCTTCTCAAACTTGTCGAAGACCCGAGCGGCTCCCGCTGCTGCTTCTCGCACGGAGGACCCTGAGTCGTGTCGCCCCGACATGACTAATGCGCGGCATCTCTCCTATTCAGTCAGAAATACAGCCTCGGTCAATAACTCAATCGAACTGGATGCTAGGCGAGATGCACGGCACTCACCAAGTTGCTTTGAAAATATATATGCATCGAAGAACACACCCCACTGCGGCTGTCCAGCGCGAACGTTTCCATCAGTAGCGTGAGTAGCTCAATGCCGCGTTTGCGAAGCATCCAATCATCTCGAGGTCCGTACTTGAGCACGTCCTCGATCCCTTCGAACACCGACTCTACGAACGGAGCAAAGCACTCTTTCAAACCAGAAAACTCGCCTTTCCGATCAGCCTCGTTGGCCAGAGAACATACGGCGTACAACTGCAAAAACACGGGAGAGAAACCGGAAAAGTTCATGCTACCGTCGATCTTCGCCATCATATCAGGTAATAACTTCTGAATGAACGGCAGGATTCTCCTCGAGTGCGCGACGATAGCTGGAGCAGGAGGTCGCGACGTGCCATCAAACTCAGTCGGCAGTATGAGGGAACACAGACATCTAACTGCACCTTCGCCCACAGCGTTCACATCCTTCTGGAGCGCTGCTGCCACAGTTTCGAACGCTTTGCTGACATGATCGGAACCTCCAACATTTTGTGGCTCTGCATCAACTGATGAACCGCTTTCAGCAGCAGTGCACTGGGCCGGGATGACACTCATCGAGACAGCGGACACTAAAATGGCGCACGCCTCAGACACTCTGCTCTCGTTGTCACGCAACCGCAGCGAAACGTAAGCGAGGACGCGTGGGAGGAGCCTTGCCATTGCGGTGGGGCGGTATCTACACAGTACAGCGAGCAATAGCACGAGCATTCGACGCGTTGATGAGCGCTGCGGACTCTGCATGACATCTGCCGTCAGTTTGACTACCGGTACGATCCCCCACAGTGGCGGCCCGACCTTGCTTCTCTCGATCAATGCATAGACTTCGCTTACACGAGAGAGCTCCAACTGCGGGAGTGTCTCGCTACAGAAGTGCACACGAATCGCATTAGTTGTCACCTCGGCAAAGCATGCTTCATCGCTCAACATACATTAGCGCCAGAAAGGCATTTTGCTGTGTGTCGCGATCTTCCAACCGACCGATTTGGTCGTTCAGTTCTTGAAAGCGTCGGTCCGCTTGTTCCTTGGCCTTCCGCTCGAGTTTCTTCTTCTTCGTGCTTCCCTTGAGCGTGGATCTCGTCGGCGATCCCATACGCGTCGAAGGTGTCCCACCATCGCCAAGCACGGGCATGAAAGCTGTGAGCCCACCGGGCAGAAGCGTCGTGTACACGTAAAAATAGCCTCATCTTTTTGAATCAACTAGGTCTATCGTTGGTGTGCGACTGAGCTACGAGCAGATTCAGGGACATCAAGACCGTCGGACGACTTTCCGCTTGTTCCCGTCGGATTCATCGGCTCAATATCTGCCGGCACAAGCTGTGTCTTCTTCGCCGTCGTCGTCGTCGGGTGGTGGTCGCGAGAGTGCTCGTGTCTGGCGAGGTCGTCGATATTTCGCTTCTGGCCAATGTGGCCTGCACGACCTGCGGTGGGTTGGTGCACTGCAGCTTTACCTCGTCCATTGCCGCGTCCGCCAGCAACACTCGCGCTTGATGTCGCATCGCAAGAGGATCCCCCAAAGCTGCCCAACGTCTTGAGGATACTGTCGAGCTTGGATTTCGCCTCGATCGCTTGTTCTGATCAGTATGTTGGGCAAAATTAGTCATGTACATCACCAAACAGAGAGAGAGAGAGAGAGAGAGCAATCAGCCCAACAATACCTAGCGGTACGGTTTGGTCGACGGGCCGAGTCCACGTCGTCTCGTTGGTAACACTGTTCCAGTAGTACACCGCTCCACTCTGCGGATCATCGACAGCTTCCCAGTTCCTGTGCGTGCACACGCAAATAAAGCGTCAGAGCGCCGTAGCCGGTGAGACCTGTTGTCCCAACCAACCGTACTCGGGAAGCTTTTCTTCAGTACTCGAGTCAGCTTCTGATGGCTCACCCTGATCATTCGCCTGGAATACATATTCCACACGCATCGCGAATAGCTAGCCTGTCAATATCGCAGCCATGTACCGTTCGCACTACCAAAGAAGAGCGCTGCAAATACCTGGTCGAGCCCCGGATGTTCCCACACCGTTTCCTTCGTTGCCTAGTTTTGCGCCAACCAAGCTTTATCAGTCCGGCGCACCATATCTATTCACGTCCAGCCAACCATCCACATTGATCACCTCGTTCCAGTAGTACTTGTCCCCTGTCGTTGGATCCGTGGCTTCGTTCCACCCAGCAGGAAGCGCTGGTCCGCTTCCTCGACTCCCAGCCAACCTCGATGCCCCAATTGACCCGCTCGCTGGCTGAGCGCGGGCACTATCGACTCGCGAGATCAGCGTCTGCTGAGCGTACAAGTCGGCCGCTCGGCGACACGCCACTACGTCCAGCGTGTTATCTCTGATGCGCGGGTCGTTGCCGCGCGCCTGGGGCTGCGCCGACCCCACGCCGCCCGTCACGCGGCGCTCAGCAGCAGTCGACGTCGCGTTGGCGAGATGCTGCCGCTGCCGCCGCTCCTTCTCCAGCTCGCGCTGGCTCGGACCGCTTCCTGTGCTCTGCAGGTACTGGAGCGCCGCCGCGCGCGCGTGCTGCGCATTGAGCTCTTGCTGGAGCCGCTCGGGCGTCACCTTCTTGGGCTTGGGCGGCATGTTTGGCTTGCAGTAATTTGTTATCGGTGGCGTTTCAATGTCGAGCATTTCGGTTATGAATCGGTGCATATTTGTTATGAGGCTGAACACCTCGACCTCGTTGCTCCACGCCTGGCCTATCGAAGGCGCTAACATGACGGTGACGAACTGCAGGAATCCGCCAGCCTCCCGCTCGTGCGCGCGCCACCGAACGCGCTCCGCTACGGCTTCTACAGCGCCAGCGAAGATGTCCGACCGGTGCACGAGGTGCAGCGCCTGCAGACCATGGTGCGCCTTTCCCGAAAGCAGAGACTGCATACCCTCTGCAGGATGAGATGAGGTATCCTGACGGTATCGCTTTGCGTGTTGTTAGCACCGCCGTACGGGCTGGGAGCTCAAGATGGCGACGGTCGAGCAGGTGTACGGCAAGGCGGCGGCCATGCGGCTGCGCACGGAGAAGGCCGTGCTCGAGCAGTTCAAGGTGCGGTTGCCGTGGGTAGTACGCGACGAAAAACGAGTGTCTGACGGTGTTATGGGTTGACGTACAGCGCCTTCCCGGTCTGCCGAGCTCGAGCGTTGGCGTCGACACGATCACCGGCGCTGACGAGCAGCTCGACTTCTCGGACTTTTTGAACGGTCGGCACTGCATGCATCGACACTCTGACCGTCTCCTCGTGTCCCTCACGCTTTTGTTTTGCGTTGAACAGACCCGGAGGAGCACCCCGAGCACACGTTCCGAGTCCACGAGGCCATGGAGGTGAAGCTCGGCATCTTTTAGGAAGCGACCGACTGTTGTCCTCTCGCTGACCCCACGCCTCGCGCGATCGCCTCGACCATTCCGAGACATCTTCTCCTGCAACCAGCAGAGCTAGTGATGTGAGGGGGGACATGCATGAGCGATGCGCTCCTGAGTCGATCGTGAGGTGATGGATGGCCATGTCGAGAGGCGCTCCACATAATTCCACATCAATTTGGTCGCTTTCTTTTTTTCCACGAATGGCGTGCCACACGCTTCGATTTCTGACCAATGTCCTTGCTGATCCCCTCTTTCACGTGGCAAACCTCACATTCGGACCCGACCGGCTTACGCTGGATTTCTGTCGCTGACGGAGAAGCGCCGAACGGATACCGCTTCCGCCTGAAATACTCGTGCATATTTTTAGCCGAGCTAAGCATGGTTCAGGGGGATGTTGACGACCTTGAAGCACCTTGAAACGATGGTATTACCTGTTTTTCGCCGGCGCGAGCAGATCAACGCCCCTGGGGCTAGTTCCTTCCCTCCCTGCCACCTAGACCCCGTCAACTGACATCGGAAGGATGGATCCCTGGTGAGCTGAAGATGACCACACTACTCCTCAAAGTTGGGAGCTCCTCAGTGACAAATTGTGTTTTGGCAGCCCGGAGGTTCACTGTGACGAAGAAACGTGCGTCGAGCACACGACCAACCAGAGCAGTGGAATTCGTGCCAGGCCCCCGACTTGTCTTCCCGCTCCACTGAGCAACAATGCGGTTAGTGGCCGTTGCTCGTGCCAAAAGACAAACCTCTCGCTGATTGATGGTCTTTGCTTCAGGATCCCCAAGCCATTTTGAAAGCGAAGATCCGCGAAATCCAGTCGAGTCCGCTGCTGACTCCGAAGGAGAAGGCGGAGTCGATGCAGAACCTCATGATGAAGAACTGGACCGAGTCGCGAGGCAAGGAAGCGGCTGCCAAGGCGCAGCCAGACAATGACTCGGATCGTCGGCACAAGACGTTCCATGTATGAGTCCATGCGGTTGAATCGACTTGTAACCACCGACTGACTGATTCGATATCACTCTCATGCACAGAACGAGCAGGAAAACATCCTCGGATGCAGCCACTACCAGTGAGTACAAACTCGTCGCGTTTTGCAATTCGTCGACCGATCAGGAACTCACATTGAAATGCTGCATGGTTCAGGCGCAAATGCAAGCTCCAAGGAAAATGCTGTGGCAAGTGGTACTCCTGTCGGTTTTGCCACGGTGCGTTGCAGCAATTGAGCCCACTCAGTTCGACGCAAGCAGTGTCTGACCCGACGTTGCGTGTTGTTCCAGACGAGAACGAGTCTCATCCGTTCGACCGATACGCCACCGAGAATATCTCCTGCATGGAGTGCGAAACTGTCCAGGTACAGCACCACAATAGTGACTCGACGGAGCATCGCAGCAAACTTACAGTCGTATCGGTTGTTTCAGCCGGTTGGGAAGGTCTGCATCAACGAGAAGTGCAAGGTCGAGTTCGCACGGTACTTCTGTGATGTGTGCAAGTTCTTCGACGACGATCCGTCCAAGGAGATTTACCACTGCGATAAATGCAAGATCTGCCGCATTGGAAAGGTGAGCGAGTTGGGAGTGCACCGGCATCTTCGTCATTTAACGAACTTCGATCTCGCCTTGACTCGCCAGGGCCTCGACATCGATTATTTCCACTGCGACAAGTGCAACGCGTGCATGAGCATCAGCCTCAAGAAGCACAAGTGTGTGGAGCGCTCGCTCGAGTCAAACTGCCCAATCTGCAGTCAGTTCATGTTCACGTCGACGACGCCGGTCATGTTTCTACCCTGCGGCCACTGCATGCACGTGTCGTGCTACGAAGAGTACACGCTGGTACGTGGTATGCTCACAACGCTGTGGATGTCGAACGAATCGTTTCATATATTCTTGTGCTCTGCAGACCAACTACATCTGCCCATTATGCTCCAAATCACTGGGAGATATGGAACACTACTTCGCCAGTATCGACGAGCTGCTGGAGCGAGAGCAAATGCCAGAGGAATACAAGGACATCAAGTCACTCATCTACTGCAGCGACTGCGAACGCAAGTCGACGACCAAGTTCCATTTCGTCTACCACAAGGTATGTCGTCGAACGATTCAGCTCACAGCAGCAAACGACAACAGGGAAACTAACTGCTCGAGTGTGAGTGCAGTGCCAACTCCCAGACTGCGGATCGTACAACACGAAGCTGGTGCGCCAGTTCAGAGACCAGGGCGATCACACGAGTGCGTCAGCGGCAGGTTCCACCGCACCCAATTTGGCCCAGTAGGCGGAAGGAAACGAGCTAACAGTCGCCCCAGCATGACACCAGCATCCTTTGGTCATGGTCTACACTGCAAAACTAATTTATCAAAATGATGAAAGGCCATATCCCGCCTTAGATAATGGCGCTTCTATTGTGCTTCTCGCACTTGAATACGATGCAAAAGGAACTGTCTGTACGACCCAGTTCTTGAGGAATGCCAAACAGAGATCAATCGGCTTCCTCTACACACATAGAGTCGTTGGGATCTGCTCTAGCGCTCGCGGTCACAAAAGCACACCCATCGCGGACAGCCCGCGCGAGCCAGACGCTTTGCAGCGCCTGACCCGCGACGAGCTCCCGCATCGATGGCTTCCGCAGTAAATCCGCCGCGCAAGTGAATGCTCACAAAAACAAAAGACGCAATTCGGTACATCCTCGGATTGCTCGCTCGTGTCCAAGAGTCCGATGTCGAGCAGCTTTCGATGTGATTGCCCACAAAACAAGCACGGAAGTGCGCACAAGCGGAGCCGCCTTGTAGCCAGTCATATGGTACAAACATATTATCCAATCATTGCGAACACAAAATATAATATTCAACCAATCACGTCATTTTCACATCATTTTGAAGTTGGTCGACTTGAGCAATGCTCTTGCCGCATTGGCGACGTCGATAAACAATATCCATAGATCGACTGGCTTGCTCAAGGCAACAATGAAGCTGTGCAAAGCCCGCGAGCACCTTGAGCGGCAACGATCTTCACATGGACGACTTCCGCTGAAACGGAACCATCGGCTGATTGTCTTCGCTGTCGCCGGCCGTGTTCTCCTCGACTAAAGACACCTCGATAGAGTCGAGAGGAACGGACGGCGACGGCACTTCTCCCAAATCGGTCGAAACGTCGATACCGTAGAAGTCATAGATCGTCTTGGCAGAGACCGTGACGTCCCGGTTGTTGATGTCCTTCATGTACGCGTCCTGGGTGAGCCAGAACAGCGGGATCACGTACAGGGCTGTGAACACGTCCAGTGTGTAGTGCTTGCGCGACGCGATGATGAGGAAGAAGATCGCGATCTGGAGGCACACCATGAAGGCGACGCCGTACTTGTTGGGCCAGTACTTCCAGACAGCGAGGATGAATGACAGCGTGTAGATGGTGTGCGAGCTGAACATGAGATCGCCGCACTCTGCACACAAACCGCACGTTAGTGTATCAAGGGTTCTTCCACATTAGAGCAGGCCACAAGGCACGACGCACTGTTGAGCGAGTTCATGTTGGTGAAGAACTCCCCAATTGACGGCGGGTGAAAGTCGGGGTTGTCGATGACGCATGGGATCGGGTCGTCCGGGTTCGCTGCCAGGCATGTCGGGTCAAACTTGAGCGTGCAGTGGTCCGCAGGCGCCGGGAGCGCCGTCAGCATGAAGGAGATGATGCGGAACACGAGGCAGATACTGATATGCAAGAGCAGTCTCTTGCCGACAATTACAATGTAGCGCGGGTTCTGCGGGTTCTGGCGGAAGACCGCAATGGACACAATCAGCGCCAGCGTCGGTGCGAATACCCCTCCAAACACCAGAACGTCCGAGGCACTAGCAGCCGAGCCACTACAAGAAACACATCGTCAGCGAGTGGTTGTCACTATCGAGTGCAGTAGGAACTTTGTGGCGTACGTCAGCTCCGGCATGATAGCGTAGCCAACGTCGTGCAGCTTGAAGCGCTGCTCAACCGAGAGCACATGGCCTTGGATGTAGTAAGCCCAGTTGGTGAAGATTCCGTGGATATCTGCACAATACAGGCGATTCCCAGCTCGTCAGCACGGTCGTCCTCCATTCCTAGCGCGCTCAAACGACATAGCTTTCGCTTACACTGCATCAGGACGCACGGCACGATCACCTTCCACTCTTTGCCGAGCAGCTGGAGCTCGATCTTGATGTACGCGAGGAGATTGTTCCAGTCGCGGAATTGGAAGCGCTTCCAGGGAGGCGTCATGTTGTGTTCGAGACTCCAAGACGGCGAGAAAGTGCGGAGCAAGCAGCAATACAGCGAGCGGCGAAATGGAGAGTTTTGCTGACGATGCCGTCTGCGCAGATGGAGCTGCGGTTTCGCTAGGTGGCCGAAGCGGCCAGGATAGGGCTGCTCCAGTTCCTCGGCGGTGGGCGAGAGAAGAAGCTGGGTAGATGGGCGTTCTTTGATGATGATTACGCTATGTGACAGTTTGACTCGCAGTTTCCAATTGGTATGCACCTTCTTGAATTGATTATCTTGATACATATGATATATATGAAAGCCTGCGAACCACGCTTTTTGAGCTCCACAAGACCTGTATATAATATTATAATGATTGATATGGTGTTCGGAGATTATAAAGTTAAGCATACCAGAAACATCGCAATCTTGTCGTCTTGTTGCTGCGGACACATGCTGACAACAACTCGCTCGCCAAATCCACGGCATGCACATGAAACGCACGCGCTCGGAACCGCGAGGCCACACCACCACCAGATTGTTGACTACTCCCGAGCCACATAACTCGGATGGCACCTCCGACACTGGTTGCTCCATCGGTTCGAGTGGAGTGTCGATATGACCCCTCCGTCAACAAAAGTCACACGAAAATGAATGTACCGCCGTTGCTTACACGGTTGCTCGCCTATTGGCGGCGGTCGGCGCTGAGCCAAACTATCCCGCAAGCCGACTTCTACATGGACGCCTTGCGCTGGAACGCCGTCGTCGGCTGATTGCTCTCGCTGTCGCCAGTCAAGCTCTCCTCTTCCACCGACAGCTGCACGTTCTGCAGCGCGACGTCGGGCGACGTCGGGTTGGATTCATCCAGGTCCGGGGTGATGTCGACGCCGTAGAAATCGAAAATGGACTTGGGCGACACCTTGACGTCCTTGTTGTTGATGTCGTTCATGTACGCGTCCTGGGTGAACCAGAACAGCGGCACGATGTACAGCGCCGAAAACACGTCCAGTGTGTAGTGCTTGCGCGAGGCCACGATCAGGAAGGCGATCGCGATCTGGAGGCAGATCATGACCGTGATACCGTACTTGTTGGGCCAGTACTTCCAGACGCCGAGGATGAACGACATGGTGTAGATGGTGTGCGAGCTGAACATGAGGTCGCCACAGCCTGAGGTTCACAACAGCACCGGTCAGTCGATCGCACACGCCGTATACACCGACAACCTCCACGACGCACCGTTCAAAGAGTCCATGTTGGTGAAGAACTCGCCAACGCTCGGTGGGTTAAAGTCCGGGTTGGGGATCACACACGGCACCGGGTCGTCAGGGTTGGCCGCCAGGCACGCGTCGTTAAACTTGAGCTCGCAATGCGCCGCAGGAGACGGCAGCGCCGTGACCAGGAAGGAAATGATCCGGAACACGAGGCAGATGCTGATGTGCAGCAGCAACCGCTTGCCGACGATCACAATGTACCGCGGCTTGTTCGGGTTCGTGCGGAAGAGTGCGATCGAGACAATCAGCAGCAGTGCAGGCGCGAACACGCCCGCAAACACGAGGATGTCCGAAATGGAGGCCGCCGTGCCACTGCTCACAACGACACCGGTCAGTTCGGCATCATAAGAGCGACGAAAGCAGCGAAGAAAGCGTACGTGAGCTCCGGCATGATGGAGTAGCCGACGTCATGGAGCGTGAACCGCTGCTCGGTGGACAGCACGTTGCCCTGGACCCAGTAGGCCAAGTTGTGGAAGACGCCATGCACGTCTGTGACGACCAAATCAGCCCACACATCAGCATCCTAGCGACATCGTCCAAAGCACCCGCGACCTGCAGACGAACGTACACTGCATGATGACGCACGGCAGGATGACCTTCCACTCCTTGCCCAGCAGCTGCATCTCGATCTTGAAATACGTCTTAAAGTTGTCCCAGCTCCGCAGCTGGAAGCGCTTCCATGGCGTCGTCATCGTAGCCGGCCGACGGTCCCCAGCGAGCGAGGAGCAGGCAGTGCGAGGCGCTACGCGTTACAAGGGTCGACGGACGCCGCACAGCTGGTGGTCGCGCGCCAGTAGAGGCTGCGGGTCGACTCTTTGAGGCGGCGACGGCGGCAGCTTCGTCCCGGTCGGCGCAAACCACGAAATGCAGCGTCGCCTCTTCCAGCGCAGTCGCTTGAGTTCATGAGAGCGAGAGTCGAGTCCCCTAGCCCCAGTCAGCATCGCTAACGCCTACCATCCCTTCAAATCCGATGTCATGTCGCGATATAGTGGCAACGCCTACGTAAACGCATCTCGCAGACCTGTACAATTGTTTGTCAGTCGTAAATTTGATGAGGGTACATTATTTGCTGTGTCGCACGGTTCGGAGATAAAGTTTGAATAATCCAGGAATAGCCGTGGGTCGTACACCGAGCTCGACTAAAACCCAATCAAATGCCGACGGGTTATTTTTGGAACCCACAGGCGGCGTAATCAGACCGTCATCGTGCAAAAACTCTCGCCAGGGCGGAGCAACGTTCAGTATCCGTCGCTCGATTGGACCGGCCGCCACCTCGCCCACGGTCCTGCCACTTTGCGATCATGTCGCTAAAGTTGGCCGCTCGTGTGAAAGAAACCCTTGCACGCCGCCAGAAGACTCCTCTTAGTCGAAACGAAAAACCCACCTGGTGCGACACCTGAGGCCTGCTCCTCGCCTTGCCATGGTCAAGAATGGCGGTCGAGGTTGCGACGAGGAACAGGAGGAGCAGGAGCTCGGGGCCGGCCTTCAACTCGCTCAGCGCCATCGGAAAATCCAGGCCGGCAGCTTCAAAGGCCGCTGCGTGTTTGAACCCGAGGCGGCGCACCCTGGTCGCGTCGGCCAAGCCGCGCTGACCTTCACGACGACAGGATCGCTCGGCCACGAGAGCCGCATCACGTGCGTCCTGCCAGCGCACGGCTGGTCCATGCCCGAGGCGCCGAACGCGACGCTACGACTGCGCAGCAACGACGCAACACTCCCACTCAAGGCGAGTTGGACAGCGGCGACCCGAGTCATCGAGTTTACACTCCCTCCCGATCGTGTTGTGCCAGCGGAGAGTGCTGTTGTGATTGTGCTCGCCGGTGTCGCGACGCCAGAGCACGCGACACCCCAGGCCGAAGCGACCGTGACTGCATTCGAAAAGCTGGTGATGCGAAACACGGTACCGCCGTCGACTCGGGGCGGACAGATTATCGATGGTCCGAGAGCATTCACGATCCCAAAAATCGTTCCGGGACAGATCGGAGGAGAACGACGCTGGCTGCCGTTCAACTGCTGTCCTGGAGCCATTTCCGATGTCTCGGTTAGCTTCACAGCCGCGGGCAAATTGCCGACTGGCGGGATCGTTCGACTGGAGCTGCCTCATGACGGCTGGGACATGGACGACGTGCCTGTTGTTGGTCTCAAAACTGGAGTGGCCACTAGGGCGATTCTTCCTGCAGCATGGGATCGCAGTCAACATGTCTTGGAGGTCGTGCTCTGCCAGGAGAGCGAACCGACCAGCATGGACATGCGCGTGACGCTAGTGGTTGACCAAGTGAAGAACCCGGAGAAGGAGTCGATGCACCTCGGCGAGAGTAGGGTTGCCGGCCGCATCACCACGCTCTCGTCGAGTGGCGGCGTCATCGACGGACCGACCAAGCTCGACATTGCATCTATTAGTCAACTGCGAGACTGCGACTTCACGTTGATCAAGTCCGAGTTGGACAAGGAACTTGCTTCGAGTGACCGTCCTGATGCAATTCCGCTGTCAAAGCTTCCAGATCTATTTCGTCGCGCTGGGTTGAACTTATCGGACGAACTGTACCAGCGATTAGTTCTCGACGCCTTACCTCCTCAGTTTGTTGCCGAACCCTCGACTTCCGACCAAGAGGCGAAACCTGCCAATGCTGCAGAGATATCCGACACGTGGGTTTCCAAGGCTGAGGTGCTTTCTGTATTCGCGATGACGTTCGCTCCTGCATACAAGTACGGCCAAGAGCTGCGCGTCGCGTGCAGTCGTGGACAGACAGAGCTAGTGCAGGAGTTGATTTGTCGAGGCTGTGATCCGAGTAGTGCCGACGGCACAGGCTGGTCGGCGTTGCACTATG
Source organism: Phytopythium vexans (assembly GCA_003413675.1). Classification (NCBI taxonomy): domain Eukaryota; phylum Oomycota; class Peronosporomycetes; order Pythiales; family Pythiaceae; genus Phytopythium; species Phytopythium vexans. The sequence goes on from QLOC01000005.1 coordinate 1,661,135, forward strand.
CCGCCGAGTACGGACAGCTTGCCTTGGTCGACCTCCTCGCGTCGTTACTGTCTCAACAGCAAGATGATTGCGGTGGTTTCACATTGCCAATCAATGCACGTGACGTCAGCGGGTGGACGCCGCTGCTGTGTGCCGCTTCGAACGGCTATTCTGCTGTGGTTGAGCGGCTGATTGCTCTTGGAGCCGACTTATCGATCCCAACGACAGGCGGCAGGACCGCCTTGCACTGGGCTTGTATTCGAGGGATGGCCGAGACCACGCGTGTTCTGCTGCAACATGGCATTGGCGTCGACCTGCAGGATCGGAATGGGTGGACGGCAATGCACTGCGCGGTGTTGCACGGGAACTCTCCCTGCGTGGACGTTCTCGTCGAGCACGGTGCTGCCCAGGATATCAAGGATAAGTTGTCGTACCAGCCGGCATACTACGGAAGCGCTGATCCGCTGCTCGTGCGGTAGTAATCACGCACACAATGCATAGTGTGACCAAACCTGTGTTCACAACTGAAATGCAACAACCAAGTTAGGATAGGATCTGGCGCATTCGGCCCTTTATCTAAGTGCCCTCAATGCGATCACTCATGCCCAATCTCAGAGGACGAAGGCACGCTGCGTGTGGTCCCCAAACACTCGAGCATCCAAGCAAAGCGATCCTGTGTAACACTTTGAATAGGAACATGCATTCTGACATTGAAGTTGTCGAGAGTGTTTGCCACTCAATTAGAGAACAGTCTTCTGTTTGGTGCTCTATCATGTGGCCCACCTGACGCCCACGATTCTGGAACCATGAGACGCGCAGTTCAAGACTTGAGGAAGCAAGAGCAGAGCAGCGCGATGCCGACGCTGAGCGAGGACGAGCAGGCGCTCATCCAGAAGGACCGCGAGGAGAACCCCGGTGCGCTCGTGCTGCCAGTCTGTCGGGTCTGGTGACTGCAGCGCGTACTGATTGAACTGAGCACTGTACACGCGTGTTCGCTTCATAATCGCGACACAGGCTGCTTCTACTCGACGGCGCTCTCGCAGTCATGCCGCTCGATCAATGGCGACAGCAAGTGCGAGATCGTCAAAAAGATCTTTCGTCAGTGTCCCGGCAAGGGAAAGGTGCTGTGACCAGGGTTGTTATAGCGTAGTGGCTGGATGTATGTGCCAGAACTGTTGACAAACGGTTTTCATTACCAGGAGCTCATCTCGAACCGGAAGGAGGTAACGGAGGACGAACACGGCGGCGAAGCGGCGGCCGGCGACTTTTTCAACCGCGAACGGATGGATCCTCGCAAAGGGTAGGTGCTTGATGGACGCCGTGCCGTTGAGGGAAGAGGTAACTAATTGCTCGATGAACTGTCAGCGACAGCGAGTTTGGCGGCTCATTCAATCCATTCGGGCACAGGTATGCTCGTGTTCGAGTGTGGAGGATGCCGTTCAGGGATGAACGATCGACGTGTTGAGCAGGGAAGACGACTTTGAAGCCCAACTGAGCCCGTTCGACTTTCTGCGGCAAGAAATGCTGCGGCCATTTGAAGGTGACAAGAGCGTTCGTTGCCGTGACTCAATTAGCGTAACGTCTGTGATTTACAAATAATCACTCAACCTTTGCCAGGCTTTTTCGGTGGCGGCATCTTCGGCGGTGGGGACTCGAACCCGTTTGAAGGACTGGAAGGCGAGTTTGAGCGCATGCCGTTCCAGCCGCCGTCTTCAATGCCTCGTCGATCAGCGAATCAGCCGCCGCCAAATCCGCCGCACTATTCGTTCCACCCCGCACAGGGACGAAATGCGAAAGGTTCGCAGCAGACCGTGATTTCTTGTCCTCGTTGGGTTGGTGCACTGTGCTCATTTGGATGACTGTTGCGTTGTCAGAGCCGAATTCCAAGGCCAAGGCAGAGGAGAAGAAGGACATTTTTGCAGGGTATTCGGGTCGCGTTGAAGAAATTTGATTGTCAGCGCGGGTTGTAGTGCAATCGGTATTCAATCAAAATCAAATCCACTGACGAATTCGCACAATCCGCAAGCAAGCTCAGGCAGACGACTGTTATGTGCACATTCGTAGGCTTGTCACTATCACAGGTGCATTCCACCGCGGTTCAATCAACTCAAATAGGAAGCGCGTGCCCAATCCGGAGGAGCAAATTGCGGCAATCGCTGCTGGAACTCGGCGTCCGTCAAACGTTCGTCGATCGGTGTGTGGAACTCGTAGTAGCTGAACAACGGACCTGCGTACAGCGTGTCCTTCACCGAAAAGAATCCAGTGAGGACCTTCCCCACGCCGACGTGAAGCACGCACCCCGGATCGTCGTATTCGATCGACGGAATATCTGTGTGGATATCTGCCACGAGGATGTCTTCCTTGCCCGAGTCCTCTGGGTCAGAATAGAACAAGCGTGGATACCATCCAGCGTACTTTGTCGCACCACTGCCATGGCTTTCTTCCATAACTGTCTTGAGAAAGCAAGTTTGCTCTTCACTCAACGGATGATCTTCAGCTTGGGCAATCGCGATGGTCTCGATCGTTGCCATGATTTGCGAGAAGGTCTCAAAGAAGCTTAAGATACGCCCGAATCGCCATTCAGGCAACTCGCCAAACTCATTCAAACTCTCGACAACCTTTGCGGTTCGAGATGATAGGGTCCCCATCTTTGCCCAGAACTCCGGATACGGGTCCACCATACCATCCGCGTACTCGCACATAGTCATCACTGTGTATCCTTGTTTGGTGTACAGCACGGTGTCGTGGCGGAGCTGCGTGAAGGAAGCCAGCTGTGTGTTCATTTGGCGAAGTCCCCACGTCCGTGTGTGGAACACCTTCTCGGTGTTCGCTGATGGCGTCGACAATGCTCGAAGCGCTTGGATCCACAACGTACTGACGCTCGCAGATTCCTTATCGACAGCGCTCAGTTCCAAATCGATGACCTTCCTCAGCGCAACGGCGTTCGAACTCAATGGAAGGCCGTCACGATGGACGACAAAGTCAGGGCTAATGCCGTGAGTGCTATCTGGTGGGTCTGCACGCATGCGCTTTGCCATCTCTTCGCCAGCCACATTGTTCCCGAGCAAGGTGAATGCCATGTCCACTCCGCTCGGGATGCGTCGCGGAACCTTGGACCCATTGCTGATCACTTGGTCGTACACTAGCCGCATCATCACGAACGCGCTCCACGTAAATCGTTGCCCTAACAAGGCGAACGATACCGGAAGTTCTGACGGGACCGTCGGCGACAGCGTGGTCTCGATATGCGGGTGGCCATTGATCAGCTGCGCTCCGTGTTCGCTCTCAAGAATACGCAGCTGGAGCTCTTTCAATTGCCCGACACGGTCCGAGTCGAGGGTAGTCCCATCGCTAGCACGCGTCTGCGCACGAGCGAACCAAGTATCGAAAGCACCACCATCACTTGACGAGGTCACAAGCTCGTCGAGTTGAGTTGGCGTCATTGAATCAGCGCCGGCGTCTCCATCCGTAACCAGATTCGAGATGGCCGTGTCCACCCGCGCGAGAACATCCAAATTATGGCTTTCTCGGATGCAATACGTCAAGAAGATAGCGGCTTCGAGTTGCTTTAAGTCGTCCTCGGGACTAGACCCACCCGACAAGCGAAAATCGATGGTACCCAACCACGTCATCGCGCGAAAGTACAGTTGCAGGTTCTTCTTTTTTGTGTAATGACCACGGGGTTTGAACAGAGAGAAGTCGACCACTCTCTCCGATCCAAACAGCTCAACAACAGCCGTCTTCTCCTCGCGAATCGCCTCGCGGAGCTTCAGCACCTTGTCAATATTGGCAGCGTCAACTTCTGATGCCTCCTCCCCGGTCAATAGCTCTAGCCCGACAGCGAGAAACAGCTCCACACCAAGCATCACACTTCGAACGCTGTCTCGAATACCCGGCGTCAAATACTCGCGGCACTTTGTGAGCGAACCCTCCAAAATGGTCTCCAATGCTGGCAGAAGGTACTCGGTCTCAATCACCACCAACAGCGCGTCGAAGCTGCGGTGCCACGCGTGAAGCACCGAGTCGGTCGTCACGAACACGGGCATATCGTCTGAATAGAGGCGGTAGTAGACCTCTGCGAAGCTCTCGGCCTGGAGTCTCGGCACGGCGACAAACCCATTGGTCTTCAGCTTCTCCTTCTCATCGTCCAGTAGTCGGAAGTCGAACTGGCGACGCTTCTTGAGCGGGTGGTGCCTGTTGCTTCTCATGATCCTGGCCACCACCTTGGCCCCGAGACTCTTGGCAGCAGTGGCTCTTTCCGCATCGAGCTGCTCGTTCGCCGCCTTCGGATCAGCGCTGAACAAATCGAAGAATCGGTGGCGATTCAGATCCACACACGGTACTTTTTTCGCGCGATACTTCGGCGGGTACTGCGCCACGAGGTCTTCGCCCGTGAGTGCGTCGCCCACCTGCGCTAGTGTGGATGTGAACAGGTCCGCGACGTTCCCACCGCCCATTTTGAGAAAGATCGCGCGAGTATGATCGCGGAAAGGAAATGACCAGTTTTGTGCTCACGATGTGCTTGTCCTGAACGACGTGAATCTGGAAGTGAGCACGAGCAGGTTTCGAAAAAAAAGTTCAACCCAAGTTGAAGATGCTCATCATTGGCCAGCACACAAGGACACTACCACCGATTCTATGCGACTGAGGGTTTGTCTAAGATCGCAAGTCCGAGCCCAAAGACGCAAATCCGCACGAGGTTTACTGTCGTTTACTGGCTGCCAGTCGCCAACAGCTCGCCTTCGATGCTGCCGAGAGCGCCGAAGCCGCCGCTGAAGCCACTGCCCTGACCACCCTGACCACCACCCGTCGCCGACGACGTCGAGTCCGTCATGACACCACCCGAACTCGTGTACTTGGCCGCGGGAGTGATCGTCTCGGCCTGCGTCATGTCGACGCCGATGGAGATCCACGCGAGCACGCCGTCCGAGACCGAGTCGCCCAGCAGCGCGTACTCGAGCACGGGGTCGAACTCGGCGGCCGCCTCCTCCGACAGGATCGAGTCGTCGGCGTTGGTCGTGAGCTCTTGCGTGTTGGTCGAGTACGGGCTCGTGGTCTCGACCTCGGTGATGAGGTCCTGATCGAAGAAGATCTGTCCGACGTGCGAGGCGTATCCCCCCGAGTACGTGTTGTTGGACAACAGCGTGCCGTTGTACGTGCCGAGCACGTGGATGTGCGTGGCGCGCGAGGTGTAGTGACCGGGGAAGATGGTGGTGAAGGATGCGAAGCCGTCGGCGTCGGTCGGGTAGAGACCGCGCAGGAAGGTCTTGTCGAGGTTGGTCTCGTCCGAGCTGTCGCCGTTGCCGCTGGCGACGATGCCCGAGTAGACACCCGTGGCGTTGCAGTGCCAAAAGTCCAGATACAGACCCTCCACCGGCTCGCACGTGTTGACGTCGATGATCTGCAGGTCCGTGTACAGGTCCACGCCCTCTTGCTCCTCGCGGATGTCGCTGCGCACGAGCTCGCCGCTCACGTAGTACGGACCCTGCGTCACCTCCGGCTCGAGGATGCAGCTCACGTCGTCGCCGAAGAGCTCGCTCGGGTCCGTATCGGCGGTCAGGCCGGTCAGGTTGGACTTGTGGCTTGTGGCCAGCACGGTCGACACGTCGAGACGGCGCTGGCGTTGGCGCTCGCGCTCGCGACGCTCAGCGCGCAGACCCTCGAGCTTGGCGGCGCGGCGCGCGATCGTGCGCTCTTTGAGGCGGCGAGCGGCTTCCGAGTCGGCGCAGTTGCTGAGCAGACGCTTGCTGTTGGCCATGAAGAGCTTGCGCTGGGCGAGTTCGTCGGCGGTCTTGGCGTGTGCAGGTTGGTTGGGATGAGCCGATGCGACATCGATGAGTGAGGCGGTGGCAGCTAGCGCGGCGACAGCGAGAAGACTGGTTGCGTGGACCATGGTGAGTGCGGTCGATGCTGGATCGTTGGACGGTTGGGTTGTGGAGTTTGATGAAGAATTGGAAATGAGGTGTGTGTCGAGATATGCTTCTGAGACTCTCTCTCGGCGTTGGCGGTCTCGTAGCATGCGCGACGACTTCGTTTGGAGTCCACAGGTCGGCGTGCATGATGGATCTGATGAGCACGGACGCTGGATTCCGACGGTCTCGAGCAGCACCGTCGGGATCCGGCTTGTCGATGCATTATCTCAGGTTCGCATCGCCTCCTCGAACTGTCCAACTCGACTATCCAGAGGAGAGCGGCTGGACCTTCGTCGCCTTCGCTACACCGTAGCAAGATAGCACTCGGATGCTCCGGCAGCGTTTTGTGTGGCTTCCACATGCGTTTTGAGAGCTGCGAACAGATCCGATCACTGTCGCGTCGGTGATCCGTTAGGCAGGTGACGGTGCAGCGAAGAGCTTGATCTGGATATTCTTACTGCAGTGCGATGATCGCTGCGGAGTTGACAACGCACGATAGGGTCGTTGTTAGCTGGCGTGCCGTGAGCGAAAACACATGCTTTGAAACCTGAGCATCTGTTTGATGGTCAGGCTCTAGACTCTGTGGATTTCAGGTACTGTACAGGATTTTGTTGCCCACGTAATTTGGATCGCTTAAGCAATGTGAAAAACGATCTCGAACGTTCTGGTTCGATCGTCGCTCACGGCCGCATATTGCGTGATGACAATCCATGTCGTCGTCGACGTTATTCTCGACCTATCTCGGCTGTGAGTAGTCGGGTCATACCATGTTTTAGTCTGAACGCCGGCGAATATACCCAATGCAGCGTCACACCACGTTGGTAGGTTTCCTCGCGTGAGTGACAGCTGCAGGCGGAATGATGGCGGGGAAACCATCTTTTCCCGATCGTCCGCGAAGGATATATATTTAGCGCTAGCTTCAGGAGGCCTCGAGGCCTCATTCGTAGTTCATCTCGTCGAAGTTAACCCGCCACGCCACGCTCAGGAGCGGCACAATGGAGATGAGCATTTTGCCCCAAGCGCGATTGTTGGAAAGAGTGGCTATACTCCACAGTCTGCGTTCCGAAATAGACAGAATCTTGGGTTGCGATGTGATGGCGTTGAAATGCCATTGATACTAAGACGTGTCGATCTGCATGGTCCACATGCAATACACAACGAAACGAGAGACAGAAGTGCCAACGTGCTGCTGAAAGTGTTGCCGGATCTTTGGGGCGCGATCGCACAAGGCTTCTTTCTTGATGTGCTTGTCGAAATTCATCGATACACGGAAGGGTAACGCAATTCATTTAAAAACTCGTAGCTGTGGAAAATGCACGAAGTTGACGTTGCGGCGTATGCGACTGTCGAAGATCTCACCAATCGGTAGATTCACAGCACATATCGTTGCTTACTCGCTGCCGGCCGCTGAAACCTCACCAACGAGGCTGCCCTGTACTCCAGGACTGCCCTGACCTCCTTGGCCACCCTGACCACCTTGACCACTTTGACCGTTCTGACCACTCTGGCCACCGAAGTTGCTGCCCTGACCACCCTGACCACCACCCGTCGCCGACGACGTCGAGTCCGTCATGACACCACCCGAACTCGTGTACTTGGCCGCGGGAGTGATCGTCTCGGCCTGCGTCATGTCGACGCCGATGGAGATCCACGCGAGCACGCCGTCCGAGACCGAGTCGCCCAGCAGCGCGTACTCGAGCACGGGGTCGAACTCGGCGGCCGCCTCCTCCGACAGGATCGAGTCGTCGGCGTTGGTCGTGAGCTCTTGCGTGTTGGTCGAGTACGGGCTCGTGGTCTCGACCTCGGTGATGAGGTCCTGATCGAAGAAGATCTGTCCGACGTGCGAGGCGTATCCCCCCGAGTACGTGTTGTTGGACAACAGCGTGCCGTTGTACGTGCCGAGCACGTGGATGTGCGTGGCGCGCGAGGTGTAGTGACCGGGGAAGATGGTGGTGAAGGATGCGAAGCCGTCGGCGTCGGTCGGGTAGAGACCGCGCAGGAAGGTCTTGTCGAGGTTGGTCTCGTCCGAGCTGTCGCCGTTGCCGCTGGCGACGATGCCCGAGTAGACACCCGTGGCGTTGCAGTGCCAAAAGTCCAGATACAGACCCTCCACCGGCTCGCACGTGTTGACGTCGATGATCTGCAGGTCCGTGTACAGGTCCACGCCCTCTTGCTCCTCGCGGATGTCGCTGCGCACGAGCTCGCCGCTCACGTAGTACGGACCCTGCGTCACCTCCGGCTCGAGGATGCAGCTCACGTCGTCGCCGAAGAGCTCGCTCGGGTCCGTATCGGCGGTCAGGCCGGTCAGGTTGGACTTGTGGCTTGTGGCCAGCACGGTCGACACGTCGAGACGGCGCTGGCGTTGGCGCTCGCGCTCGCGACGCTCAGCGCGCAGACCCTCGAGCTTGGCGGCGCGGCGCGCGATCGTGCGCTCTTTGAGGCGGCGAGCGGCTTCCGAGTCGGCGCAGTTGCTGAGCAGACGCTTGCTGTTGGCCATGAAGAGCTTGCGCTGGGCGAGTTCGTCGGCGGTCTTGGCGTGTGCAGGTTGGTTGGGATGAGCCGATGCGACATCGATGAGTGAGGCGGTGGCAGCTAGCGCGGCGACAGCGAGAAGACTGGTTGCGTGGACCATGGTGAGTGCGGTCGATGCTGGATCGTTGGACGGTTGGGTTGTGGAGTTTGATGAAGAATTGGAAATGAGGTGTGTGTCGAGATATGCTTCTGAGACTCTCTCTCGGCGTTGGCGGTCTCGTAGCATGCGCGACGACTTCGTTTGGAGTCCACAGGTCGGCGTGCATGATGGATCTGATGAGCACGGACGCTGGATTCCGACGGTCTCGAGCAGCACCGTCGGGAAACCTATTGCTCATGTAATCTGTTGCCGGTCCCGCCTCTTGGTTTTCGAGTCAACTCGACGATAAATGGGTGGTGAAAGGCTCTTGAGCTATCTCGATGCTCCTTTGGGCATGTGGCGTTCATTCTTGTTGAAGAACCCTGAACAGATCGGCTCACTCGCGTAGATGGTGATCCAACCAGTATCATGTAACATATCAAGACGCGAGGATCGCCCCAGAGTTGTGGAGGATGCTGTCAGGTGTCTGTTTAACATCTACCGAACGATGAAACAACGGTGTGCATCACTTTGAGATGGGTGCTGAATGCGCAATTTACCTTTTCGAAGCAATTACTTACAGCGTGGTGACACCACTAGCCGTGATCGCTTCAGCGTGCGATTCTCTAGCGATCTTGGTGGAGACAGCTAGACTGGACACGCGTACGCTGTTTTATGCAGATCTGCTTGCTTGACCAAGTACACAAGATGTCTGAAATCTGCACTGTCCTGACTGCTTGCTGGATAGTTCCAGCGGCGAATTGGATGCGGACAACCAAGTCGTTCGTACTGGAGTAACTAAAGATGCCACCTTTCAAGTCAGCAGAGCTCAGCCGAGTGGAAGAGATCTGAGATCTGTGACCAATGTATAAACCTAGCAGCCAAACAGGTGTTCGGAAGGCGGTGCTGCCAGAGTGGGCGTTCTTGCTCACCACATGCCAGCCAACATTTGTTGAGCCTTGGTTATCGATTCCTCAACGATCACCGCGCCACCTCGAGAGTGTCCAAACGCACGCGTTACTGCACCTACCTATGTCCAACGGATCATCAGCGCTATTGTGATCGGATCTGACTGCGGATCTTGAGTCAAAGGTCGAATCAAGTGCAAATGCTTGGAGCAACACTCAGCAGCAAAGCACCAACAATCTGAGTCACAACTAGATCACTTAAGTCCTCATACGAATTTCGACATGGGCAATTCGAGGAGGCGATGCGAACCTGAGATAATGCATCGACAAGCCGGATCCCGACGGTGCTGCTCGAGACCGTCGGAATCCAGCGTCCGTGCTCATCAGATCCATCATGCACGCCGACCTGTGGACTCCAAACGAAGTCGTCGCGCATGCTACGAGACCGCCAACGCCGAGAGAGAGTCTCAGAAGCATATCTCGACACACACCTCATTTCCAATTCTTCATCAAACTCCACAACCCAACCGTCCAACGATCCAGCATCGACCGCACTCACCATGGTCCACGCAACCAGTCTTCTCGCTGTCGCCGCGCTAGCTGCCACCGCCTCACTCATCGATGTCGCATCGGCTCATCCCAACCAACCTGCACACGCCAAGACCGTCGACGAACTCGCCCAGCGCAAGCTCTTCATGGCCAACAGCAAGCGTCTGCTCAGCAACTGCGCCGACTCGGAAGCCGCTCGCCGCCTCAAAGAGCGCACGATCGCGCGCCGCGCCGCCAAGCTCGAGGGTCTGCGCGCTGAGCGTCGCGAGCGCGAGCGCCAACGCCAGCGCCGTCTCGACGTGTCGACCGTGCTGGCCACAAGCCACAAGTCCAACCTGACCGGCCTGACCGCCGATACGGACCCGAGCGAGCTCTTCGGCGACGACGTGAGCTGCATCCTCGAGCCGGAGGTGACGCAGGGTCCGTACTACGTGAGCGGCGAGCTCGTGCGCAGCGACATCCGCGAGGAGCAAGAGGGCGTGGACCTGTACACGGACCTGCAGATCATCGACGTCAACACGTGCGAGCCGGTGGAGGGTCTGTATCTGGACTTTTGGCACTGCAACGCCACGGGTGTCTACTCGGGCATCGTCGCCAGCGGCAACGGCGACAGCTCGGACGAGACCAACCTCGACAAGACCTTCCTGCGCGGTCTCTACCCGACCGACGCCGACGGCTTCGCATCCTTCACCACCATCTTCCCCGGTCACTACACCTCGCGCGCCACGCACATCCACGTGCTCGGCACGTACAACGGCACGCTGTTGTCCAACAACACGTACTCGGGGGGATACGCCTCGCACGTCGGACAGATCTTCTTCGATCAGGACCTCATCACCGAGGTCGAGACCACGAGCCCGTACTCGACCAACACGCAAGAGCTCACGACCAACGCCGACGACTCGATCCTGTCGGAGGAGGCGGCCGCCGAGTTCGACCCCGTGCTCGAGTACGCGCTGCTGGGCGACTCGGTCTCGGACGGCGTGCTCGCGTGGATCTCCATCGGCGTCGACATGACGCAGGCCGAGACGATCACTCCCGCGGCCAAGTACACGAGTTCGGGTGGTGTCATGACGGACTCGACGTCGTCGGCGACGGGTGGTGGTCAGGGTGGTCAGGGCAGCAACTTCGGTGGCCAGAGTGGTCAGAACGGTCAAAGTGGTCAAGGTGGTCAGGGTGGCCAAGGAGGTCAGGGCAGTCCTGGAGTACAGGGCAGCCTCGTTGGTGAGGTTTCAGCGGCCGGCAGCGAGTAAGCAACGATATGTGCTGTGAATCTACCGATTGGTGAGATCTTCGACAGTCGCATACGCCGCAACGTCAACTTCGTGCATTTTCCACAGCTACGAGTTTTTAAATGAATTGCGTTACCCTTCCGTGTATCGATGAATTTCGACAAGCACATCAAGAAAGAAGCCTTGTGCGATCGCGCCCCAAAGATCCGGCAACACTTTCAGCAGCACGTTGGCACTTCTGTCTCTCGTTTCGTTGTGTATTGCATGTGGACCATGCAGATCGACACGTCTTAGTATCAATGGCATTTCAACGCCATCACATCGCAACCCAAGATTCTGTCTATTTCGGAACGCAGACTGTGGAGTATAGCCACTCTTTCCAACAATCGCGCTTGGGGCAAAATGCTCATCTCCATTGTGCCGCTCCTGAGCGTGGCGTGGCGGGTTAACTTCGACGAGATGAACTACGAATGAGGCCTCGAGGCCTCCTGAAGCTAGCGCTAAATATATATCCTTCGCGGACGATCGGGAAAAGATGGTTTCCCCGCCATCATTCCGCCTGCAGCTGTCACTCACGCGAGGAAACCTACCAACGTGGTGTGACGCTGCATTGGGTATATTCGCCGGCGTTCAGACTAAAACATGGTATGACCCGACTACTCACAGCCGAGATAGGTCGAGAATAACGTCGACGACGACATGGATTGTCATCACGCAATATGCGGCCGTGAGCGACGATCGAACCAGAACGTTCGAGATCGTTTTTCACATTGCTTAAGCGATCCAAATTACGTGGGCAACAAAATCCTGTACAGTACCTGAAATCCACAGAGTCTAGAGCCTGACCATCAAACAGATGCTCAGGTTTCAAAGCATGTGTTTTCGCTCACGGCACGCCAGCTAACAACGACCCTATCGTGCGTTGTCAACTCCGCAGCGATCATCGCACTGCAGTAAGAATATCCAGATCAAGCTCTTCGCTGCACCGTCACCTGCCTAACGGATCACCGACGCGACAGTGATCGGATCTGTTCGCAGCTCTCAAAACGCATGTGGAAGCCACACAAAACGCTGCCGGAGCATCCGAGTGCTATCTTGCTACGGTGTAGCGAAGGCGACGAAGGTCCAGCCGCTCTCCTCTGGATAGTCGAGTTGGACAGTTCGAGGAGGCGATGCGAACCTGAGATAATGCATCGACAAGCCGGATCCCGACGGTGCTGCTCGAGACCGTCGGAATCCAGCGTCCGTGCTCATCAGATCCATCATGCACGCCGACCTGTGGACTCCAAACGAAGTCGTCGCGCATGCTACGAGACCGCCAACGCCGAGAGAGAGTCTCAGAAGCATATCTCGACACACACCTCATTTCCAATTCTTCATCAAACTCCACAACCCAACCGTCCAACGATCCAGCATCGACCGCACTCACCATGGTCCACGCAACCAGTCTTCTCGCTGTCGCCGCGCTAGCTGCCACCGCCTCACTCATCGATGTCGCATCGGCTCATCCCAACCAACCTGCACACGCCAAGACCGTCGACGAACTCGCCCAGCGCAAGCTCTTCATGGCCAACAGCAAGCGTCTGCTCAGCAACTGCGCCGACTCGGAAGCCGCTCGCCGCCTCAAAGAGCGCACGATCGCGCGCCGCGCCGCCAAGCTCGAGGGTCTGCGCGCTGAGCGTCGCGAGCGCGAGCGCCAACGCCAGCGCCGTCTCGACGTGTCGACCGTGCTGGCCACAAGCCACAAGTCCAACCTGACCGGCCTGACCGCCGATACGGACCCGAGCGAGCTCTTCGGCGACGACGTGAGCTGCATCCTCGAGCCGGAGGTGACGCAGGGTCCGTACTACGTGAGCGGCGAGCTCGTGCGCAGCGACATCCGCGAGGAGCAAGAGGGCGTGGACCTGTACACGGACCTGCAGATCATCGACGTCAACACGTGCGAGCCGGTGGAGGGTCTGTATCTGGACTTTTGGCACTGCAACGCCACGGGTGTCTACTCGGGCATCGTCGCCAGCGGCAACGGCGACAGCTCGGACGAGACCAACCTCGACAAGACCTTCCTGCGCGGTCTCTACCCGACCGACGCCGACGGCTTCGCATCCTTCACCACCATCTTCCCCGGTCACTACACCTCGCGCGCCACGCACATCCACGTGCTCGGCACGTACAACGGCACGCTGTTGTCCAACAACACGTACTCGGGGGGATACGCCTCGCACGTCGGACAGATCTTCTTCGATCAGGACCTCATCACCGAGGTCGAGACCACGAGCCCGTACTCGACCAACACGCAAGAGCTCACGACCAACGCCGACGACTCGATCCTGTCGGAGGAGGCGGCCGCCGAGTTCGACCCCGTGCTCGAGTACGCGCTGCTGGGCGACTCGGTCTCGGACGGCGTGCTCGCGTGGATCTCCATCGGCGTCGACATGACGCAGGCCGAGACGATCACTCCCGCGGCCAAGTACACGAGTTCGGGTGGTGTCATGACGGACTCGACGTCGTCGGCGACGGGTGGTGGTCAGGGTGGTCAGGGCAGCAACTTCGGTGGCCAGAGTGGTCAGAACGGTCAAAGTGGTCAAGGTGGTCAGGGTGGCCAAGGAGGTCAGGGCAGTCCTGGAGTACAGGGCAGCCTCGTTGGTGAGGTTTCAGCGGCCGGCAGCGAGTAAGCAACGATATGTGCTGTGAATCTACCGATTGGTGAGATCTTCGACAGTCGCATACGCCGCAACGTCAACTTCGTGCATTTTCCACAGCTACGAGTTTTTAAATGAATTGCGTTACCCTTCCGTGTATCGATGAATTTCGACAAGCACATCAAGAAAGAAGCCTTGTGCGATCGCGCCCCAAAGATCCGGCAACACTTTCAGCAGCACGTTGGCACTTCTGTCTCTCGTTTCGTTGTGTATTGCATGTGGACCATGCAGATCGACACGTCTTAGTATCAATGGCATTTCAACGCCATCACATCGCAACCCAAGATTCTGTCTATTTCGGAACGCAGACTGTGGAGTATAGCCACTCTTTCCAACAATCGCGCTTGGGGCAAAATGCTCATCTCCATTGTGCCGCTCCTGAGCGTGGCGTGGCGGGTTAACTTCGACGAGATGAACTACGAATGAGGCCTCGAGGCCTCCTGAAGCTAGCGCTAAATATATATCCTTCGCGGACGATCGGGAAAAGATGGTTTCCCCGCCATCATTCCGCCTGCAGCTGTCACTCACGCGAGGAAACCTACCAACGTGGTGTGACGCTGCATTGGGTATATTCGCCGGCGTTCAGACTAAAACATGGTATGACCCGACTACTCACAGCCGAGATAGGTCGAGAATAACGTCGACGACGACATGGATTGTCATCACGCAATATGCGGCCGTGAGCGACGATCGAACCAGAACGTTCGAGATCGTTTTTCACATTGCTTAAGCGATCCAAATTACGTGGGCAACAAAATCCTGTACAGTACCTGAAATCCACAGAGTCTAGAGCCTGACCATCAAACAGATGCTCAGGTTTCAAAGCATGTGTTTTCGCTCACGGCACGCCAGCTAACAACGACCCTATCGTGCGTTGTCAACTCCGCAGCGATCATCGCACTGCAGTAAGAATATCCAGATCAAGCTCTTCGCTGCACCGTCACCTGCCTAACGGATCACCGACGCGACAGTGATCGGATCTGTTCGCAGCTCTCAAAACGCATGTGGAAGCCACACAAAACGCTGCCGGAGCATCCGAGTGCTATCTTGCTACGGTGTAGCGAAGGCGACGAAGGTCCAGCCGCTCTCCTCTGGATAGTCGAGTTGGACAGTTCGAGGAGGCGATGCGAACCTGAGATAATGCATCGACAAGCCGGATCCCGACGGTGCTGCTCGAGACCGTCGGAATCCAGCGTCCGTGCTCATCAGATCCATCATGCACGCCGACCTGTGGACTCCAAACGAAGTCGTCGCGCATGCTACGAGACCGCCAACGCCGAGAGAGAGTCTCAGAAGCATATCTCGACACACACCTCATTTCCAATTCTTCATCAAACTCCACAACCCAACCGTCCAACGATCCAGCATCGACCGCACTCACCATGGTCCACGCAACCAGTCTTCTCGCTGTCGCCGCGCTAGCTGCCACCGCCTCACTCATCGATGTCGCATCGGCTCATCCCAACCAACCTGCACACGCCAAGACCGCCGACGAACTCGCCCAGCGCAAGCTCTTCATGGCCAACAGCAAGCGTCTGCTCAGCAACTGCGCCGACTCGGAAGCCGCTCGCCGCCTCAAAGAGCGCACGATCGCGCGCCGCGCCGCCAAGCTCGAGGGTCTGCGCGCTGAGCGTCGCGAGCGCGAGCGCCAACGCCAGCGCCGTCTCGACGTGTCGACCGTGCTGGCCACAAGCCACAAGTCCAACCTGACCGGCCTGACCGCCGATACGGACCCGAGCGAGCTCTTCGGCGACGACGTGAGCTGCATCCTCGAGCCGGAGGTGACGCAGGGTCCGTACTACGTGAGCGGCGAGCTCGTGCGCAGCGACATCCGCGAGGAGCAAGAGGGCGTGGACCTGTACACGGACCTGCAGATCATCGACGTCAACACGTGCGAGCCGGTGGAGGGTCTGTATCTGGACTTTTGGCACTGCAACGCCACGGGTGTCTACTCGGGCATCGTCGCCAGCGGCAACGGCGACAGCTCGGACGAGACCAACCTCGACAAGACCTTCCTGCGCGGTCTCTACCCGACCGACGCCGACGGCTTCGCATCCTTCACCACCATCTTCCCCGGTCACTACACCTCGCGCGCCACGCACATCCACGTGCTCGGCACGTACAACGGCACGCTGTTGTCCAACAACACGTACTCGGGGGGATACGCCTCGCACGTCGGACAGATCTTCTTCGATCAGGACCTCATCACCGAGGTCGAGACCACGAGCCCGTACTCGACCAACACGCAAGAGCTCACGACCAACGCCGACGACTCGATCCTGTCGGAGGAGGCGGCCGCCGAGTTCGACCCCGTGCTCGAGTACGCGCTGCTGGGCGACTCGGTCTCGGACGGCGTGCTCGCGTGGATCTCCATCGGCGTCGACATGACGCAGGCCGAGACGATCACTCCCGCGGCCAAGTACACGAGTTCGGGTGGTGTCATGACGGACTCGACGTCGTCGGCGACGGGTGGTGGTCAGGGTGGTCAGGGCAGTGGCTTCAGCGGCGGCTTCGGCGCTCTCGGCAGCATCGAAGGCGAGCTGTTGGCGACTGGCAGCCAGTAAACGACAGTAAACCTCGTGCGGATTTGCGTCTTTGGGCTCGGACTTGCGATCTTAGACAAACCCTCAGTCGCATAGAATCGGTGGTAGTGTCCTTGTGTGCTGGCCAATGATGAGCATCTTCAACTTGGGTTGAACTTTTTTTTCGAAACCTGCTCGTGCTCACTTCCAGATTCACGTCGTTCAGGACAAGCACATCGTGAGCACAAAACTGGTCATTTCCTTTCCGCGATCATACTCGCGCGATCTTTCTCAAAATGGGCGGTGGGAACGTCGCGGACCTGTTCACATCCACACTAGCGCAGGTGGGCGACGCACTCACGGGCGAAGACCTCGTGGCGCAGTACCCGCCGAAGTATCGCGCGAAAAAAGTACCGTGTGTGGATCTGAATCGCCACCGATTCTTCGATTTGTTCAGCGCTGATCCGAAGGCGGCGAACGAGCAGCTCGATGCGGAAAGAGCCACTGCTGCCAAGAGTCTCGGGGCCAAGGTGGTGGCCAGGATCATGAGAAGCAACAGGCACCACCCGCTCAAGAAGCGTCGCCAGTTCGACTTCCGACTACTGGACGATGAGAAGGAGAAGCTGAAGACCAATGGGTTTGTCGCCGTGCCGAGACTCCAGGCCGAGAGCTTCGCAGAGGTCTACTACCGCCTCTATTCAGACGATATGCCCGTGTTCGTGACGACCGACTCGGTGCTTCACGCGTGGCACCGCAGCTTCGACGCGCTGTTGGTGGTGATTGAG
This sequence comes from Phytopythium vexans, assembly GCA_003413675.1. NCBI lineage: Eukaryota > Oomycota > Peronosporomycetes > Pythiales > Pythiaceae > Phytopythium > Phytopythium vexans. Next base: position 1,678,332 of record QLOC01000005.1, read on the forward strand.
ACCGAGTACCTTCTGCCAGCATTGGAGACCATTTTGGAGGGTTCGCTCACAAAGTGCCGCGAGTATTTGACGCCGGGTATTCGAGACAGCGTTCGAAGTGTGATGCTTGGTGTGGAGCTGTTTCTCGCTGTCGGGCTAGAGCTATTGACCGGGGAGGAGGCATCAGAAGTTGACGCTGCCAATATTGACAAGGTGCTGAAGCTCCGCGAGGCGATTCGCGAGGAGAAGACGGCTGTTGTTGAGCTGTTTGGATCGGAGAGAGTGGTCGACTTCTCTCTGTTCAAACCCCGTGGTCATTACACAAAAAAGAAGAACCTGCAACTGTACTTTCGCGCGATGACGTGGTTGGGTACCATCGATTTTCGCTTGTCGGGTGGGTCTAGTCCCGAGGACGACTTAAAGCAACTCGAAGCCGCTATCTTCTTGACGTATTGCATCCGAGAAAGCCATAATTTGGATGTTCTCGCGCGGGTGGACACGGCCATCTCGAATCTGGTTACGGATGGAGACGCCGGCGCTGATTCAATGACGCCAACTCAACTCGACGAGCTTGTGACCTCGTCAAGTGATGGTGGTGCTTTCGATACTTGGTTCGCTCGTGCGCAGACGCGTGCTAGCGATGGGACTACCCTCGACTCGGACCGTGTCGGGCAATTGAAAGAGCTCCAGCTGCGTATTCTTGAGAGCGAACACGGAGCGCAGCTGATCAATGGCCACCCGCATATCGAGACCACGCTGTCGCCGACGGTCCCGTCAGAACTTCCGGTATCGTTCGCCTTGTTAGGGCAACGATTTACGTGGAGCGCGTTCGTGATGATGCGGCTAGTGTACGACCAAGTGATCAGCAATGGGTCCAAGGTTCCGCGACGCATCCCGAGCGGAGTGGACATGGCATTCACCTTGCTCGGGAACAATGTGGCTGGCGAAGAGATGGCAAAGCGCATGCGTGCAGACCCACCAGATAGCACTCACGGCATTAGCCCTGACTTTGTCGTCCATCGTGACGGCCTTCCATTGAGTTCGAACGCCGTTGCGCTGAGGAAGGTCATCGATTTGGAACTGAGCGCTGTCGATAAGGAATCTGCGAGCGTCAGTACGTTGTGGATCCAAGCGCTTCGAGCATTGTCGACGCCATCAGCGAACACCGAGAAGGTGTTCCACACACGGACGTGGGGACTTCGCCAAATGAACACACAGCTGGCTTCCTTCACGCAGCTCCGCCACGACACCGTGCTGTACACCAAACAAGGATACACAGTGATGACTATGTGCGAGTACGCGGATGGTATGGTGGACCCGTATCCGGAGTTCTGGGCAAAGATGGGGACCCTATCATCTCGAACCGCAAAGGTTGTCGAGAGTTTGAATGAGTTTGGCGAGTTGCCTGAATGGCGATTCGGGCGTATCTTAAGCTTCTTTGAGACCTTCTCGCAAATCATGGCAACGATCGAGACCATCGCGATTGCCCAAGCTGAAGATCATCCGTTGAGTGAAGAGCAAACTTGCTTTCTCAAGACAGTTATGGAAGAAAGCCATGGCAGTGGTGCGACAAAGTACGCTGGATGGTATCCACGCTTGTTCTATTCTGACCCAGAGGACTCGGGCAAGGAAGACATCCTCGTGGCAGATATCCACACAGATATTCCGTCGATCGAATACGACGATCCGGGGTGCGTGCTTCACGTCGGCGTGGGGAAGGTCCTCACTGGATTCTTTTCGGTGAAGGACACGCTGTACGCAGGTCCGTTGTTCAGCTACTACGAGTTCCACACACCGATCGACGAACGTTTGACGGACGCCGAGTTCCAGCAGCGATTGCCGCAATTTGCTCCTCCGGATTGGGCACGCGCTTCCTATTTGGGCTAGAAGCACCAAACGATGATACGTGTGGATTGACATATGCGGTTCAAACAGCTGCTTCGAAACGAGATAGCTCAAGAAGTGCAGCAAAAATCCACATGGATCACGAGTGGGGTAGTGACCGCACTGTTCCTAGTCGTGAGCACCTGCCATCAAAAAAGTTGACTCAAGATCGGTGGGGCTACGTATTGAAACCGGACGTCAGGGGTAGTTTTGGGGGGACTTTCTGTGCTCGGCTATCTCACATTGTCGTTAAACAGGTGCTAATGAACGTAAGCCTACTATGAGCTCCCCGCCACAACAATGGATGACCAAAATTGTTCTGACAATATCACATCGCACCACAATCGCACCAGCGTGACGTAGCGCAGAGTCTAACGGATCACCGACGCGACAGTGATCGGATCTGTTCGCAGCTCTCAAAACGCATGTGGAAGCCACACAAAACGCTGCCGGAGCATCCGAGTGCTATCTTGCTACGGTGTAGCGAAGGCGACGAAGGTCTAGCCGCTCTCCTCTGGATAGTCGAGTTGGACAGTTCGAGGAGGCGATGCGAACCTGAGATAATGCATCGACAAGCCGGATCCCGACGGTGCTGCTCGAGACCGTCGGAATCCAGCGTCCGTGCTCATCAGATCCATCATGCACGCCGACCTGTGGACTCCAAACGAAGTCGTCGCGCATGCTACGAGACCGCCAACGCCGAGAGAGAGTCTCAGAAGCATATCTCGACACACACCTCATTTCCAATTCTTCATCAAACTCCACAACCCAACCGTCCAACGATCCAGCATCGACCGCACTCACCATGGTCCACGCAACCAGTCTTCTCGCTGTCGCCGCGCTAGCTGCCACCGCCTCACTCATCGATGTCGCATCGGCTCATCCCAACCAACCTGCACACGCCAAGACCGCCGACGAACTCGCCCAGCGCAAGCTCTTCATGGCCAACAGCAAGCGTCTGCTCAGCAACTGCGCCGACTCGGAAGCCGCTCGCCGCCTCAAAGAGCGCACGATCGCGCGCCGCGCCGCCAAGCTCGAGGGTCTGCGCGCTGAGCGTCGCGAGCGCGAGCGCCAACGCCAGCGCCGTCTCGACGTGTCGACCGTGCTGGCCACAAGCCACAAGTCCAACCTGACCGGCCTGACCGCCGATACGGACCCGAGCGAGCTCTTCGGCGACGACGTGAGCTGCATCCTCGAGCCGGAGGTGACGCAGGGTCCGTACTACGTGAGCGGCGAGCTCGTGCGCAGCGACATCCGCGAGGAGCAAGAGGGCGTGGACCTGTACACGGACCTGCAGATCATCGACGTCAACACGTGCGAGCCGGTGGAGGGTCTGTATCTGGACTTTTGGCACTGCAACGCCACGGGTGTCTACTCGGGCATCGTCGCCAGCGGCAACGGCGACAGCTCGGACGAGACCAACCTCGACAAGACCTTCCTGCGCGGTCTCTACCCGACCGACGCCGACGGCTTCGCATCCTTCACCACCATCTTCCCCGGTCACTACACCTCGCGCGCCACGCACATCCACGTGCTCGGCACGTACAACGGCACGCTGTTGTCCAACAACACGTACTCGGGGGGATACGCCTCGCACGTCGGACAGATCTTCTTCGATCAGGACCTCATCACCGAGGTCGAGACCACGAGCCCGTACTCGACCAACACGCAAGAGCTCACGACCAACGCCGACGACTCGATCCTGTCGGAGGAGGCGGCCGCCGAGTTCGACCCCGTGCTCGAGTACGCGCTGCTGGGCGACTCGGTCTCGGACGGCGTGCTCGCGTGGATCTCCATCGGCGTCGACATGACGCAGGCCGAGACGATCACTCCCGCGGCCAAGTACACGAGTTCGGGTGGTGTCATGACGGACTCGACGTCGTCGGCGACGGGTGGTGGTCAGGGTGGTCAGGGCAGTGGCTTCAGCGGCGGCTTCGGTAGCGGTGGTCCTGGTGCTCTGGGCAGTGTTGCGGGGGAGGTGACCGCTGCTGGCAGCGTCTAGGATGATGTGATTGTGTGGCGATTTGATCGTGAAGTCGAGTTTTGACTCTCAGTACATTCGGAAGCATTTGTTGAGTGTTACGACCGCGTTCGCGCATGCTGCAGCGATAGTTCGAGTCCGTGTTTCAGCTGTCGACAGTTGATGTCGAACGCAAGTCCTTGCTGGAATGCCGTACTCGCTTCGTTGTATCGACCGAGACCGAACAACGCACAGCCCTTGCGAAAGTATCCCTGTGCAATAGCGAGTTAAAATGGTATTCGGTGCCCAGATCAATAAGCAAGGTAACAGCTCAGCGAACGCACCGCCGTCGCGCACGGATCGAATCGGACAGCTTGTTCCGCATCGCTCAATGATGCGCCGAATTTCCCCATGGCCGCCAGCAGCGTTGACCGCCTCGTGTACAGAATTGCCATGCTGCGCTGGGGCTCTGCATGCAGCCTTATGATCTTGTTGTATTGGTCTAGCATCTCGAGCGCCACAGAAAGCGACAACTCGGTTGGTGGCCCGCTTGATATTGTAGCATTCAATGGGAGTAGCGCGTTTTGCGTTGGCGGTGACGAGACTGGTTCTGTCGTGGGTACTTGTGTCGAGCGAGCCGTTCCATACATTGCGGGAAGAAGGGGAGCGTCTGCGTCCTTGCCGAACTCGTGCTGCTTCCGCAGTTCACTCGTGCTTTGCGACGCTCGAAGCAGTACCGAATCAATAGTCGGATCGCCGCGGGAGCCAGGAAACAAGGCGAGCGATTTGGCTGGGGTTAGATGCTTCAATTTGGTTGGAGAGGGGGAGGAGCGGACAACTTGCTGCGAGTTACCAAGCGCCAACGGGTACGACTGCGAGTTGCGAAGTGTCAATCTGTGCGCCTTGCACGCGTCGTGCGAATACCGGCCCCGTTTGGCGCTCGCCACGCACGTGCATTCTACCGACGCTGCTATCGGCTGGTTGGGCGGAGCGGGAGCAGCGTGAGGGGATAAGAACTCGTCCAGAAGGGCCTTCTCGGCTGGATCAATGCTGGCATGGCCTTCAGCCGGAGTGACCGGTGGCTCTAGCGGCGCTGAAGCGGCCGCACTCGTGACAGACATTCCAGGCAGACCGGCAGTGTGGAAACTCGCGACGATGTCGCGAGGCACAGATATAGTTGGCGATAGAGTCGCCGAGCCAACGACCTATTTTTGTGCAGTTTTCGACATGAGAGTGCGTGAGGTGTCGACATGCATCGCACATTTGCGACCGCTGTTCGTAAGCAGCGCGTGGGGAGTCTACCCTCCTCGGCTCTGCAATGCTTGCATGACCGCTACACGATTTGGAGCGCAGCACGCCCATGCCCAAAAGCAAGCACTTCAACATCGATCACAATCCTTTTGTACTGCATACCCTCTTGAAATGACCCATGCATATTCTTTTACAGAGGTGTCTTGGTTGACCTGCTGTTTGTGCGCCAAAGCGCGCTGATTCTGCAATATTTGGCGCGCAAAAACCTCTTTGGCTCTGTTCTCCGCGCCTGGTGGCGGTGAGGATGGACGCGCTGGCCGAGTTCACAGCCATGTCGCCGCCCGCGGACGACGGCGGAGAGGACACAGAGCGGGAGACGTGCGGCTCGTCGCAGCTGCTCGACGACTCCTTCACGACACAGTGCAGCGCCGACCCCAGCGCGTTCGTTGGCTTCGCCGCGGCTCCGAGCGCTGCTACAGCTCTGACTCGATCTACCACCCCGCTTGTAAGCGGCGTCGCCGGTCAGGATCGACGGATGAAGCTCGTGCTTGACCTGAAGGCGCCTGCTGCGAGTCGACAAGCGGGTGCCAAACCTGAATCTGCTCCGCACCAGCCGCCGAGTCCAAGCGAGAGTGAGCAGTTTGGAGGCAGCCACTTCCGAGATCTCTTTTCAGCAGACACTCAGGACGACGTGGGTCTTGAGACATCGGCGGTGTCCGTGGACGCTGGTCAAGATGCCGCTGTCTCGGTTACTACAACTAACGCGGATAGCACTGGCGGTCAGCGCCGATCCAAGCACGATGCCACACCGTTGCCGCCTGAGCAGCATGGGCAGCATGGGCAGCAAAGGACTCCACCTCCTCCGTCGTTCTTGTTCGCGGTTGAGAGTGAATGGCGCCGACGAAGGATGGCAACTCTTCCGCAAGGAGACCAAATTTCTGACGACCTGACTGATGAGTCGCTCAGCTCTCCGTCTCGGCGATTGGGTGTACGCAAATCGCCGAAGAAAGCGGAGCTGTATCCGAAGGATAGCGATCGGCGTGAGTCGATTCCAGGATCGTCCGAGTATAGTGAAGATTTGGCGAGATTTGATGCTCGCACGACCCAGTTTGCGTGGCGTTCAACAAGGACTGCTTCAACGGCAGCTCCAGCGGCAGAGCATGAGGATAGCGGTGTTATTCGACTTGATGACGAGAAGAAAGGCGACGACAGCGATCGCGAAACCACAGTGTCGAGTGCTGAAGGACTCGAGGATATTGAACCTCACGGGGATGCTTCCATTCAAAGTGAAGTGATCGGTGACGCCGATGATAACGCAGCGGCTGATGATGAGCTTACGCAAGTGGATTCTTTATCTGACACTGGAACTGAGCCGTATACTGCGTCTGGAGACGAGGATGATGGAGTTGGCGACGAGGTGATGACAGAGCCATTTCTAGGGATGCCGACCGACACGAATGAGACTGAGACTGTAATGGACGACCGCCGCGTGGCTAACGCAGTGACACCATGCCGTGACAGCTCAACATCAGCGCCAGACGGAAGGAAATATCACAGCAGACATCCGAATGCTGAGTCAATCCCTGACAGCGAAGATGTCGCTCTTGCAAGTTCCGCGAACGCACCTCATGCAGTCCATCAGGCTTCTGCAAACTCAGCAGAGGGAGAGACGCACGCATTTCGTGGTGCTGTCGCCAATGATGATGACGAATACCCTCCAACCCAACCAAGCAAAGTGTATTTCAGCAAACTTCTGCCATCCGAATCTCTGCCTTCGTCTTCCCTGCTTTCGGACGCAGCTTTGACTCGAGTTGCACTCAAAAAGCGCGACAAGCAAGTTCCACCCGTCTCGGTAGTGCTCACTGATTCACAAGAGAACTCGTATGAGTTTGATGGATCTGCGTGCAAGTGTGGCGAGCGTGTCTGTCGTTGCGAGACTGCGTTATCGGTGGAGCAATCGACAGGGGTATCGCCAGCGATCCGAAATCTCGAGTTTTCTTTTGCAATGCCTGAATCCCAAGAGACGGAGTCGTCCCAGAAGTACGAGATTATTCCGGATATCGACTTGGTCGCATCGAAGACGCTGAACGTTCTCGACAAGAGCGAGAGTGGTCCTGCAACGTCGGGGCTCCAGTACAGCTCTGGTCGTAAAAGAGATTATGCAGAACAAGACTTTGGAAGAGAAAAAACTTGGAAACGAACCCCAACTACATCTAGGACTACGTCCTCCTCGTACAAAGAAGCTGACGAAGATCTTGTCGCTTTTGATTCGAGGAGCGAGCAGGTTCAGTCTACACCGATCTCGGCGCGGAAACGAAAGCGCGCTGAAGCTCGTGGAACGACTGGCGAATCGATGATTCCAGCGAGAGATGTCACCCCGTCTCGTCCAGTCCGAGACAGTAATAACATCGGAGCAGCCTTGGCCACACCATCTTCTGCCCAAAAGGTTCGCACACGGGCCAAGATGCTGTCGCCGCTCCCATCGAACCGGGCTTATGCGTCTCGCTCACGAACCATTTTCAAGTACAAGTTCGAGTTTGTACTGACTGGCTTTGTCAAAGAGGGTGATGCGAGCTTGTCTGAGCTGATCGAGGAGCATGGTGGAAAAGTGATGGATCGATACCAAGACGTTCTGTGTCGGGGGAATGGCAAGGCAGTAGTTATTGCGACCCCTGTCTCGTGGCGGAAGCGGAAGTTTATGCAAGCGATCAGCTGTGGCATCCCTGTGATCCATCCAGATTGGATCCAAAGTTGCATTAAGGAAGCGTGCGTGGTTCCGTTTGATGGCTATTTCGTTCCGTCTGGATATTCCGTTACCACTCGAAAGTTCGAGTGCTTAGGCGTGAAGGAGGTGAGGTTGCTTGTTGGCATGGTCTCGTATATGGTGTGTGGACGTGGTGTTAACGTGTTCTGTATCATGATTCTTTTCGACACTCAGTTGAACATCTTTAATGGATACTCGTTCGGAATCGCCTGCGATGTCGACCACGCTGCGAAGAATGGCGTGAGAGAAATGGCCAGCATAATGACATTCATCCTAAAAGCCTGCGGAGCATATGCTGTCCACGAGGTGAGAAGTGACTCCATCGAGTACTGCCGTGTAAATCACTGACGTTGGATCTGTCGTGTTGAACAGAACCTGACAATCTCCAAAGACACGGAAGTTGACGTTGTTTTGTGCGATGAATTCACAAAGGTATGCACTTTTGCGCCAATCAACGTGTTCGGTGTAGGGTATCTATCACTCATGTTAACCTGAGTAGGTGTGCAAGTTTTACTCGCGAAAGCGAAAGATCCCCGCCAAGAACTTCTCGTGGGTGACCGAGTGTGTCATTCTTCAGGTGAGCATGTCCGTTCGTGGTGACAGTCGAGATCAGCGCTCACAGCGTTTGGTCATTAGACACTGCTGGAACCCGAGGAATCCGATTTCCAGCCGCAACATGTAGATCAAGACACGGTTCTGTCCGCAACCGCTGTCATTGGGGATCGTGAACAGTACGTTCATATTTGTTATATCGTGACAGTGTCTCCTGTTTAACAGCCATGGTTATTGGTTGCCAGATCGACATTGAAGCTCCACACAGGCGAATTGATCCTCGCGGATCTCTCTGGTAATGGCATCGACCACTACTTGCTGTTCCACGTGTGCGAGATTGTGGACATTTTCGTGAAAAGGAGAAGTCACCAAGACGGCGACGCGAAACGGCGACGAGTGGAAGAGCCACCGACGGTGATGCTACGGGTCGGTGTGCTGAAACGGTACGAGCATCATTCTCACGACGGTTGTGAATTCGTTTGTTGACCTTAACGATAATGATTTCGCTAGATCTCCGTACTCTGCTGGGCTGTCCAAGACCCATTCTCGCGTGCTTGAAATCCCATCCACCCAAGTTAAACGGCGAGTGGTTGCAGTCTCGAAGGACGATTTCGACAAATTCAAGTATCGCGACGAGAGTGTTTTCTTCTTTGAGGAAGAAACAAGCGAAGAACAGCAGTAAACCGCGTAGTTTTAGGCAGACCTCGAGCCAATACACGCTGACCTAAATGTCTCCAGAGGTGGCTCTACTACAGGGGGGGAATTTGGCGCGTCGTGCTCAGTTGTCGTTTTCGTCGAGGCGTACACGATCCGGGATAAACAGATGAAGCCATGGCTAAATATGATCACATCGAGACCGTCAATGCAGCACACAATAGAACGGATCGTTGCGCAATCTAGCAGCGTACTCGAATCGCAGGGTCGACGCCTGGGTCTGAAAACATTGTCTGGCAAATGGCAAGTGTATGAATCTACGCTTCGATCAATTTTGCGATTTGGACGGACAGGACGGATCTAACCTGCCACGAGACGATCCCCAGGTGTGTGATTATCATGCGGTAGTAGTTGCTGAAGGATTCAGCGAGGAAGCTCCATTGCCCTTGCAGGTTTCGAAACCAAATCTCGGATCCAGCTTCGCACCGATCAACCACAACCAAAATGCAAGTGAGCACGCAGTCAACGACAAGAACACGGAGTGGTGAGTTGAACCACCTTCAAAGCAGACTAGAACAACATCACCGAATGTCGGCGAAGCCTCAAGAGTAAAGCCAACCACCTGCTTGCTTTCCTGCTGCTTCACAGACCCAAACCGTCATGCATTACGAGATGCCAACGCAAACATCCCGTGATGTTATCCATATCCCCCCCACGTACGCGCCGAGATGCGAGGCGGTGTTCGTCGCGCGGCCGGCAAGATTCGTGGAGCGCGTTGATGGTCAGTCGCTGTAGATCTTGAACGGGGTTGAGTTGGAAATGTCCGACTAAAACAGATTGGCCTTCACAGAATCACGGCGCTGATGGTCGGTATGTGCGATCGACAGGGTGTTCGTGCTCCTCGTGTTACCTCGCAAAGTAGCAAACCACTTGATTGACATTCCGTTCGAGATGGTGTAGAACCGCTTCATGTCCTTGGGCAGACTTAGCGGTGCATTCATCTGCGCAGATCATTGCGCCACAGGTGAGGATGGCCGTAGTTGCAATGGCCACACAACTGCTGATGATACCTGCTCCCACATAGAAAACTGAACCTGGCTCGCCCCTGCGTACTCTTTAGCCTCGACTCGGGACACGAGGCGGTGTCCTTGTAAGTAGGAGAACACTCCCAGCGACATGGCGTCGAGGTGGTGCAGCATTTTCGTGCCTTGTGGCCAGGACCCTTGACCTGATGAGCCGTCGCCTGCAATTTTAGCACTGCTGAGCATTGCAATAGATAACCCTTTCGTTCGACACAATGCGGATCGACTTCACTACAAGAGAATACCAGGTAGAGAACGCACAAGACACCCTTACAAAAAATGCATTACTTGACGATCTAACGTGCTACTTCGAAGTACTTGCAAATACTCCACGCCCGAGGATCACCTGCAGCTGCCTCACATGACCGAGCACTGTTCTTGACCGGCATCGCCGCCGACTAAACACACACGACGCACAATTCGAGCGTAAGCACACATCAAGTATGCTGGCAAAACACGAAACGCGTACGAGGCATGCCGGGCATCCCGGCCATTCCAGGGAACATGCCTGCACCCATGTTCGGCATAATGGGCATGCCCTCGTTGTCGAACTGAAGACCTGGTAGACAGCTGAACCGTCAGAACGCGGGTAGACAGCGAGGCACAGGCTGCCAAACCAACCTGGAGCGAGCTCTTTGACGATCTCGGACGGCGGCTGGCCGGTTTCCTGCATCTCCTGCATGAGTTCGGACAGCCGCGCGAAGTTGTCGGGCTCCGAGTCATACACGGCAACGATCTGTTGAAAGTACTGGTACTGCTTGCCATATCTGCGTCGTTCCAGCACCAAAGCGGCACACAGTCAGAAGACAGCTCTTGAACTACAGCCAAAGCGCGAGTGCGTACCGCTCGTAGTCTTCTTTCGAGAGCAGTGACTCCTTCTCGGCTAGCCACTCGGGATACTGCAGGCGATGGTATATCACTTGAGGCTTGTTCAGCAGACCAAGGGAAACCGAGAAACGATACGTACTCGCTCGCAGATCTGCTTCATCGGCTCGTACATAATGTCTTTTGACAGCAGCTGTTGCATCATCCCATCAACCAGGTCTTGGAAATCGTTCTATTCGCAGCAGACCAAGAGTCAGTCGACCGCGCGCATGCTGCGAGATCATAGCGCCTGACCTTCTCGCCCATCTCCTCGAACTTCTTCATCATCTCGGACATCATGTCCTCGCCCATTTGCTCCACCTGAGCCGACTCGAGTCCCTCCATGTCTTCCGCGGCCTTGGCCATGTTCTAAAACGCCAGCCAGTCGCGAGCGGGGGATTTCAGCGCATTCAATACAGCTCTACGTTCCATGCTCCAACCTTACCTGCAGGGTCTTGGCGACACCGAGGTTGACATCGTCTGTCTCCTGCTGCTCGTCCTGCTGGAGCGAGCCCAGCAGCGACTCGATATTCGACCCATCGCCTGAACCGCGCGAATGACGTTAGCTTAACATGCGCCAAGAGAGCCGAGCAGCTAACCATTACCGTCCGTGCCGATCTCGCGGAAGGCTTGCTCGAGCACCTGCTGGAACTCGGGGTTCTGCGCGTCCTCCAGGAACTTGGCCATGTTCTGCAGCACAGATTAGCATTATATTCGTCATATTGGTCACTCCGTCATACTGTATAAAAGCGTCGTACCTCCTTGAGAGTCTCCATCTCTTGGGAGTCGGTGGCCGCGGCAGTCGCGGCGGCATCAGCTCGAGCCCCCGCCATTTCCGGCGCCGGCGTGGCTGCAAGGCTCGCTACAACACGACACCAAACGCTAAGCCCTCTCCTACTACTCTATGTTCGAGTCCATTCTCCGAATCAGCTTCGCTTACTCGTCGCGGCTGCGGCCTTCACCTCGTCGGCGAAGTCGTCGAGCGCATCTGCAACAGGAAACGACGGCTGACTGTCAGCAACACCACTGCCTTCACGCAATACATCGGCTACAGAACGGTTCTGTACCGTCGAGGAGGTCGTCCAGGTCGATCTCGTCCTGCGGCGGCGGCGCGACCGCGGCTGGGGTGTTGCTCGTGCTGCTCTTACCGCTCATGCTCGCGGGTTCTCTGGAATGTGTTGACTTGACGCGCGAGGTTGACTTTGGCGGGTCAGAACTCGCGTCAACCACAGTACCGGTAATATCGGTATCAATATCGAGGTATCGCTCAAAGATCGGTATATCAGCAGGTGAACACAAAGATTAAGAATGAGGAGCATAGCGTTTTATATGCGGTAAGGAACGATTTACAAGCCGTCTGCTGCCAAGACTTGCAGATACGGTCGTATGGTGCCCACGACTTCATCCCTCGCAAATGTGATATGTATCACTTTGATTTTGCATGACAAAAGCAGAGCAATGTATACTCTGATGTATACCAATGATCAGTCTCGGGTTCCAATAGTATTGTAAACAAAATATACATTTTTACTAATGCCAGAGAAATTTTTATACAAATCGTTGTCAATAGCGAACGCGGTCAATATCAATTTTACATGGATTTGACTACTGACCACGAATATTTGTGTACTCTGTGATGTTCACTAACGCCAAGATCTGACAACTGCAAAATATTTTATTTTACCTGTATAAACCGCTAAGAGACGTATTGAATTGATTCTGAATTCACAAAAAATTATCCGCTTTTTGGTTTGTAAAAGGTTTCTTAGATACGGCGATTGTTAAAGCTGTGTTTCTCGATAATCATAGTATGCCATATGAAAGGTTTGGTAATTTATTGTATTTCGTGGGCGATATCAACATGTTCATTTGTGGGTATGGCGTGAATAGAAGAACTGGGTACGACACCTGCAGAGTATCACGCCAAAAGTGGGCTCGCTACACCGTAGTGCACGATAGGTGGGTGGCTTGAAAGATGCATCAAACCCTCTTTTGGCGAAATGTTTAGCTTGACAGGTGTGGCGGACCCACTTATGGCGTTACCTTGAAGTCTTCTATTTGGACGCTAATGACTTTTGCTTGTGGCGATGGCGCGGCGTAGTTGCGGGTCATTGACTGCTGAAACGCTGGCAAGAAGCTACAGCACAAGCGACAGAGAGACGGAGGTCAGTTCTGCAGCGACACGGACGGGTTCAGCGCTGAGGCTGCTTACCTTGCCCTTGAATAAATACTCGCGGATGTGCATCGCCATCGCAGAAATCGCCACCAGGATACAGTAGTACTGGACCCACACAAAACCTCGTATCAGACGAGATGGTTACCAGGACACCAGCGCGTCTCACCTGGATCCATGCCTTCTTCAGTACTTCCGACCACAATGGATGGTACCTGCGACCCAAAGTCAGCGATGCCATTCCAACGAAATAAAACGCATACACCAACCAACGACGACGCACAATACATCGACTGATGGTATTCGGATTGTCATCCGCACTCGAAACGCTCGCTGGACATTGGACTGCGCGTTCGCACTCGAGTCCGTTGTCCAGACCGGATACCGGGGCTGGAAATGCGCCGAATCTGCCAACAACCAAACAATCAAGAGACAACAACACCCCTGCATCAAGAAAGGCGATCGGACACGCACACTCTCGTTCTCGGTACTTGGCCACGATCGTTTCCAGCTGAAAGTCCTGGGGCGACTGTATCCTCGACATGTTGAGCAGCGGTGCTGTGGCGTATGGAGCTTGCAACCTGCATTAACAGCTCGTCCATATATCAGCATGTACCGAACTTATGGACATAAACAGTGTGTATAGATAGCACTCACGTGTCAGTGATGACGAGCGGCCGCCGTAGATTCAGCTCCAGGTTGCCGTCGACGATGAGAGACCCGCCAGGCATCGCCGAGTCGTGCGTGTACATTGCCAGCGCATCCATAGTGAGCTTTGCATAGCTCTGCAGCGTGTAGTTGAGCAGTGCGATCGTCGTGACTCGGTGAACCGTCTCGTTCGCCAGCAGCGGCATGTCGATGTCAATGTGGAGCGAGTCACTGAGCTTGTCGCCGGTCGTGTCCCTGGCATAATGCTTCTCCCACGACAGCATCAGCACATACGTACGTAAACAACAACATTGGTGTCCAATGCATACTGCAATCACCTTGAAGAGAGCGGCACGGGAATTAGCTTCGACAAGTCGGTTGATCCGAGGCGACAGCGTCGTGTGCACGAGCACAAATGGCACTCGAACAGCGGTCACCGCGTCGACACGCTCGCCCTCCAGCACACACATGCACTGATACATGAGCGCCACGGCTGGCTGTTCGCGGTACGTGTTGACTCGCACGCCAAAGTCTGCGGCATGTCGGTCAGCGTCAGCGTCAGCGTTAGAGCACCATTTAACACTCCAAAGCCTCAATCTCCGAACCTCGAGAGCCGTGCGCGAGCAGCAGCGGCAGAAGCACCACCAGTGCGCTGAGCGCGCAGGAAACCAGGAAGGCCAGCGAGCACGAGCCGCTGTAGTACCGCCGTTCCACGGGTGCGCGGTGGCACAGCGCGCGCATGCCGCGTCCTCCGAGCCGCACCTTGCTGGGAGCTGTGTGCGCGTCCTTTCGCGTCCACGACCACGCCAAAATCGGCCGGTCCCATTCTCAGATCACCAATATAGTGTTTGGCCGAATCATCAAAGAGCCTCTCGTTTGTAGCAGAATGCATGTTCGCCACATAATACCAGTGCATCAAACCTTATTTTCGGTTTGGGTTGTGTCTTGCAATCGGTCAGCATTTCCAGAAATTTTGAGTTTGTTCTTGGGCTGGAAAAGCCAGCAAAACTTGCTGCCGATCGCGGTGGCCATTGCTGCTCTTGGCGCCGGCGAGATGATCACGGCGACGGTGGAGGCGGACTCGAGTCTGCTGCTGGAGCCGGCGCGCGAGCTGTGCTTCGTGCTCGAGCCCGCGCGCGGCCTCGGGGCTCCCGGACGCGCCGCGTGCCACTTGACGCTGAGCAATGTTGCGCGCGACAGCTCCGTCGTGTTCAAGGTGCGCACGCGCAACCCGGAGGTGTTCGGCGTGCGGCCGACCCACGGGCTGATCCGACCGGGCACGAGCGCGCGGGTGAACATCTCGGTCACGGAGCGGTCGCTCGACCGGTTGAGCAGGATGCGTCCTAAAGACCTCGAGGCGCGGCGCTCGTCCGACCTGTTCCTCATCCAGAGCGTGGAGCTGACCGCTGACATGCAGCTTGCGTGGTCCATCGACCCGCAGTCGACGTCCTCGATGCGCGCGTTCTGGAAGCAGGTGCCGCGCGAGGTGGTCGCCGAGAACAAGCTCGCGTGCCGGTTCCTGGTCGTCGACCCGCCGCGCGAGCCATCCAAGGCACACAGCTTCATGGCTGCGGACCTCACTCCACCATCACCACCCAGGCGAACATCGCTCGATGCTCGGTCGACGTTCTACGGCGATTGCATGTCCCAAATCGGCGAAGACGATCAAGCAAATGGTGGACGCGGAGACAGGCAGTCCTTCAACTCGATGAGGAGCGCCATGTCTTCGAGCCAATTGGAGCCAGACAACAACCAGCGGCGCCTGAGCAACGCTTCGTCTTCCTGGATGACGGCCGTGTGCGATAGCCCGACCAAGAGCGTCGCCTCGGAGAGTACCGCCGTGTTTGATTACAAGAGCGTGCGCAGCACCATGGTCAGCAACGACACGATGCTGTCCACCAAGTCGGCGGCAACCGCTTCGACCACCAAGTTGCTGTTCAGCATTCACCCGCAGGAAATGCTCAAGTTTGAAGTCAAGCGTGCACCTCGGTTCTGGGCAAGCAGCTCGTTCTTCATTGTCAACGCCTCGCAGACCGACTGCCTCGCGTTCAAAGTGCGCACCACCAACCAGGACGGCTACATCGTCAAGCCCACGCGCGGCTTAGTGTCCGTGACGAGCGCGCAGAAGATCGAGGTGCAGCTTTGCGCACCGCGCGAGGGCTACATGAACACAGCGCGCCGCGAAGCCAAGGACGCGTTCCTGATTGAAATGGCCAGCGTGTCCCCGGAGCAGTATCGCGAGCTCGAAGCGCTCGAGAAACGCGATCGTGCCCGTGAACTGTCGTCGCTCTGGTCGGTCCTCCCGCCCACCGAGCGGGTGAGCGAGATGCTGACGGTCGAGCTGGCCGTCGACCCGCAGGATATCGAGGACATTTGCACGCCGCCACGGATACCACTCAACCTCACCGGTATCACGCGGTCGAATAACACTGCTCCAGGTTTCGCTACTGGAGAGGATGCGACGCGGCGCCGGTCGACGACGCAGCTTGGGTCGAGGTCTGGAGGCGGCAAGCCACAGGCGGTGATGGTCGTGTCAGCCGACACGATGGACATGATCGACTTTTCCGACCCGGACGTCTCTTTCTTTGTGTAGTTTTGACAGCGAGCGGCAGGATATGGCGTTCAGGACGCTTTAGTACCATACCATTAAGGACAGCACATCGAGCAAGCATTCATTTCTAATGCAACATGTACCTTTGATTTGTGTTGTTCCTGCTGGTCTTACGAGGCGAGCGCTGTCCTCGCTCCTGCTGATGGCTGCTTGGCCTGGACTACCTACTGCGCAAGGCGGTCGTCGGCCTTTACTGGCCGATCAGCTGCTGCAGCTTCTCGAGCACCTTGACGGTCGACGACGTGCCGAGCAGGTTGACGATCTGCGCCGGGATGAAGCCACCGAGGTCGGCGTGGGCGAGCAGCGTCACGTCGCAGTACACCTTGCCCTGCGCGTCCTTCTCCTCCTTGATAATGTACCCGGACACGTGGTTCGTCGCGCGCACGTACCCGTCAAAGGGCTCAATCTCGTCGATCACGACCGAGCGCGTGGCGATGATGGCGCGACCGTCCGGCAGCTCGCGCACGCACGTGATGATAACAAACTCGCGGCCCGAGATGGGGAACACGCCCTTGCTAGCAACGTGGCGCAGACTGATGCGGCCCTCCTCGGCGTCCTTGATACCCTCCGCGCTCTCCATCATCTCATCCAGCTCCATCGTGAGCTCAACATCGAGCAGCGCCTTGACGATGGACGCCTTGTCCGTCGTGATGCGCCGCGCGCAGCGGAACGCGTTCCACGAGTCGCCCTCGACGTCGCCGCGCCAGATCGTGACGCCGTCGTCCTCGCTCACGAGATCCCACGTCGTCACCTTGTCGCTGCCCGAGTCGCGCGCCAGGAGCACCTCGACCGACTTGTCCGCGAACGCCACGAGATCCACGTCGGCCACCTTCGGGTACGACGTGCCGGCGTCCGGGACGGCCGACTCGTTCGTGGGGGTCTCGGTGCCCGAGTACCAGGAGCTCAGGTAGTTCATGCCGAACATGGTCGCACGGAGATAGAGAGATGGAGAAGAACGAAGGAGGCGCTCGCTTCTTTTTCCCGAATGACAGCGACCAGCAGGCAGCGGCGGCGTCGGCTCAAGGCCGGACAACGATCCCCCTTATTTAGGCAAAGGAACGCCAATAGAAATAGACCGTAATCACCCGCCAGTGTAACCCCGCGTAACCGCAGTGTCGCAGTGTACTGAGATAGAACGTGTAAGGTCTTCCAGAGAGTAAAAGATTCAGAACGATTAGGGGATGACGAGATCAGGCAATACCTATTTCCAAGGGGTATGCGAGATCGAAAGGTTTATCCCTCGAGCTTCTCCCTGCCGCCGGGAATGATGGCGTCGAGGAACGAACGTCATCGACGCGAGCCAGCGAAAGGACGCAATGCAGGCTGATGCTTGGCGACGCAGTACAGCGATCTGAAGATGGCGGGGCTAGCGCCATCCATCACATCAGGCAGGTACGGAGCGAGCGCCGGACGAGGGTCCGAGATCTTTTCGAGGGGGGAGAGGGTTCTCAAAATGGATGAGGGTATTTCAGTACATACAAATAGCGGAAACAGTCAGATTCAAGTGGTTGCTGCAACCATCAGACCGCACCTGGGATAAGCACCTAGAAATAGCCGAATAAGCCGTTGCCGTTGGAAAGGAGGCGAAGTCTCAAGCGTGCGCAAGCATGTAAACGGCAACACAGTCGCTGCTGCTGCTTGTCGCAGTCAGCCAGTAGCCGGACAGTATGGTGGCCGTCCTGTGACGTGTGGAAAAGGGAACACACTGTTCCCTTTTCCTTGTTCATAATTCAATACGGTGATCCATAAATAACGCCAAACGAAATGAGATTGTGAAAGAGCAATCTATTATTATTATTATGTTTCAATTATTGTGGTCTTCACCGATTTTGGCATATCGATGAATCCTCCTGTGACGCAAAAACTCCCTGCAAAACTGGATACTGCGTTTGGAGAGCGCGGTTGATGCTCTTCAATCGTGGGCTGCGTCAACAGACGTGCGCGTAATCCTTGCACAAGTCACAACTGGGCGACTCAAGCCGTTCTCGACTTGACCGATCCGCGCGGAGACCCGAGAGTTCTGTCTCGCTTGAGCACCGCACTATCACATAAAACACTTCAGGTACCCCCGCTCTCGCCAAAG
Source organism: Phytopythium vexans (assembly GCA_003413675.1). Lineage (NCBI taxonomy): Eukaryota > Oomycota > Peronosporomycetes > Pythiales > Pythiaceae > Phytopythium > Phytopythium vexans. The sequence continues at coordinate 1,696,837 of QLOC01000005.1, forward strand.
AAGCGGTGCCACCACCTTCTCGCATCAATTGATTGACGCCTTGAACACACCCATGTATCCGTATCCAGCGATGTGCTGCAGCCAGATAGGTGCGCATCCATCGAAGAGGCGCAACCGCACGGTGTCAGCATCGTCACCTACCAAATCTCGCAGGTCGCTCTCACTCGAAAAGCCGTTCGCTGCATTGTGTTCGATGGCCAATATATCGACTTCCCCAGGCAACCGGTCGTACCGTCCGCCGCAATCAAAACAAGCTGTCGAAAATGTCTCCCCAAAATCGAAGAATGTATCTGCGTTTCAGTATGGCGAGCACCAAATTGCACGCCCCAGCTTGCGGCCAAAGACGGGAAGCCTCGCGGAGCGCTCATCGCGCTCGGGAGCTCGCGGGTCGCGGGAGAAGACCGCACCAGCTGCGCGATGGACACCGGGCGTCACGAGCCGACTTGCGCGGGATGCGCGGCGTAATCGGCCCCCTTTTAGTTCGGGCGGTCAGTGTCTGCCGCGGGTGTAACGCGCGCTCGACCGGCAGTAACAAACAGTCTGGCTCGGCAGCTGGGGCTGTGGCAGCCTGTCTCGCTCATTTTCGCTTCAGACTGACCCAAGCCCAAGCGAGAGCGACCGAGAGAGAGAGAGAGCGTGTGAGAGCGAGAGAGAGCAAAAGAGCGGTCTCTCCTTGCCTGAAGCCGCCCTCTACCGCAGTCTCTGACCGGCCAGCCATGAGCCAGGTGCCTCTGCGCAAGTCGCTGTCGATGCCGATCGGGCAGCCGCGGCTGCGGCGCCGCCGCTCGCTGCAGGACGACCTGTTCGCGCGGACGCAGTCGTTCCCGAAGCGCCGGCTGGAGCGGCACTCGTCGCAGGGCATGGGTGGTGGTGGTGGCGGTGGCGGCGGTGGTGCGCTGCCGAGCGTCGAGGTGGCGCTGCTGGAGCGCATCCAGGTCGAGTTCGTCAAGGCCGTGCTGCCGGCCAACAAGATGGCGAGCACGCGGTACGTCATGCGCGTGGCCAACCAGGCGCTCAACCAGTCGTGGGAGATGTCGCGCACCTTTCGCGAGTTCTACGAGCTCAAGGAGGCGATCGTGCGCGCGCTCGACCACGGCCACTTCTGTCCGTCTAATTGCCCGTGGCTCTACATGTACGTGACGCACCACTTCCCGCGACGTCACGTCTTCCGCTCGCGCAGCCCCGCGGTGATCTCGAACCGCCTGTGCGAGTTGCAGAACTTCATGTCGACGGTTCTCGGCACGTGGAAGGAGAGCCGCTCGTTGGACTGCGTCGTCTCGACCTCAAGACTACCCCGGCTGCTGTACGACTTTCTCTTCCAAGGCATGGTCGTCGACCTCGCGGACCTCAACAACAGCGCGCTTGCGACCGAGCGCGCGTCGTTCGGCCGCGGATCGCTCGGCGGCTCGTTCGTCGAGACCGGCGCAGGCTGCTCGGATGAGGAGTGCTCGATCTGCCACCTGCCGCTCGTGACCCCCGACGCGAGCTTCGCGATCGCGCCGGCGAGCAGCAAGGAGAAGAACCGCACGGCCAGCAACGGCAGCGTCGACACTGCCGAGACGGTCGACACGTCCGAGAACGAGATTTCTGCCAGCGTGATGGCCTCGCTCACGACGCTCGCGTGCGGCCACTGCTTCCACGACGAATGTATCCTGCGCAAGCTCAACGAGTCGCTCACGTGTCCGCGGTGCGAGGCCGACAGGCCCGAGCGCATGGACGGCATCAGCGAGTGATGCAAGCTGCAAGGCGAGCAGCGAGGGACAGCCATAGGAAATGCAGCGTCAATTCAATTGGTGTCATGTTCGTTGATTGTGAGTTTCATGCCACGTCCTCGTCCATTGAGCGACTCGACAGCGAACCTGGGGTGCTGGTTGGCGTGGCCGTTCTCGTCCAGCACAAATTGATGCCATTCGTGTCACATGAACTGCGCCTTTGCTGAAGCAGTCACATTCTCAGATATCCGAGAATAAGGAGGACCACACTAATTGATGTATAGTGTGGTTGACGAAATGAACCCTATTTTAGTTGTCAGTGTTTCCTTTGGACAGATCATCAGCATTGGCGACGCCATGAAGCGGAGTGCGCTTGCTCGGTCTCAAGAGGTACGACTCGGTGGACGGCGGCGAGCAAAACCGCATGCCAAAACTGCTCCAAGTATTGCTTTGTGTGTGCACGCGTCGGCGCTGACGTTTTTGCGGTCTATCTGCGCGGCGGTAGGTGACGGACAGCGAAGGGCGGCGGCGCTTCCATGGCGCCTTCACGGGCGGCTTCTCGGCCGGCTACTTCAACTCGGTGGGCAGCAAGGAAGGATGGATGCCCGCTGCATTCTCATCCTCGAGGCAGGACCGCGCGTCGCGGTTCCAGCAGCGCGCCGAGGACTTTATGGATGAGGAGGACGACCCGCTGCTCGGCAAGCGGCTCGAGACAACCGAGCAGTACGACACGCACCAGGCCGGAGCCAAGCGCGCGTTACAGCAACTGGATGTCCATCGACAACAGTCAGTCTCGGCGTCAGCATCTATCCCAGGGTTTGCATTGCCCGATGAATGGCTGCTCCCGGCCAACAACTCGATCGGGGTGGCGCTGTTGAGGCAGATGGGCTGGAAGGATGGCCACGGCATTGGCCAACGTGTCCGAAAGAAGAAACTCGGCAGCGCGACAGCACCGGTGGCTGGCGGTGAGGATCCTGCAGCTACTCAAGGAACTGTGGGGGACGGTGCAGACGATGACGTCGAAAATGAGGAGGTGTATGTTCCGCCGCGCAACTCGATCGATGTCAAGACGGCATTTCCGCAGCCCAAAGTGGATCGATACGGCGCAGGATTTGACCCGTTTGTGGACGCCCCCGAGTTTCTGCGGTACAAGGAGCAGCAAGGAGAAGACAGGACGGCAGGTTCTCGGCAAGTTGTCACTTTTGCAGATGCAATGAAGCAAACGACCGGGAGCAACCGAGCGACGACAGCGTACGGACTCAGTGCGCTCGAGGAGAACGACGACATTGACGTGTATGGGACGACGTCGATGAATGAGTTTGACACAGAGATTGGTCCGCGCAGCGATCGAAAAGCTCGTAAGCTGCTGACTGCACCGACCGGAGCCGACAATCAACAGAAACGACGTCAGCGAGCTGTGTGTTCGGATGGGCGGCATGCGCTGCCTGGGTTCGAGGTTGCGTCGATGAAGGCGAAGCCCCCCAAAGCGGTCGCTGCTCGCCTGCCAGTTCCACCCAATTTCAAGCCGTTCCATCGTTTTGACGACAATGAAGACGATGGCGCGAATGCTGTAAGCGCTTTGTATCGAAGCCACAACTTTTCGACACTGCAGCACGGACGAAGCACTCCCATGACTGTCAAAGAACGAGCAGTGCTACTTGGTGAGTCGAAGGCATCACAAGAAACTGCGTCAACAGCCAGCGGCAGTGTATTCGATCTCCTGTCAAGCTCAGACAAGCAAAAGCTGTTGGCTTCTGCGTCGCAAGCGAGGGCGGGGAACGTACCGAGTAATGCACCGACTAATTCGTCCGAGGTCGCAGTGCAAAATCGACAGCCACTTGTTGACGGAGCATCAAGCGACCAGTTGCGAGCGACGATATCAGCATCGATTGCTAAACGATTCGTGTCGTCGGCCCAGCCATCAGCTGCTTCAGATGACACGTCGGTGGACCAGCAGACCCTCGCCAAGCCTTCGTATCGTTCTCAAAGCCAATGGATCCCAAGCTCGCTGCTGTGCAAGCGCTTCCACGTCAAGTGTGCTAGACAGACTAGTCGATCTGAAGTGTCCAACTTGGACGACCCTCGGCCTGATCTCTTTTCACAAGAGCTAGTTCCTCAGTTAGTCGAGTTCGCCGCTGGTCGCAACTCGAATGCTGGAGCCCGCGTTGCTCCTCGCGCAGACCCAGTCCCGAGTGCCCACGCTCTGTCCGACGACAAGGAGCTTCCGCCTTTACCGGTTGCAGCTCGGCCAGCAGCGACATTGCTCAAGTCGATCTTCGACCCGTCGGACGACTCGGCGAGTGAAGAGGAGACGGACAGCGGAAGTGAGGATGACGACAGTGATGCCGCCAACGATGTAGGGTTGACTGTGGGCGGTGGCACTCCGCATGCTCACTTAGACGAACGTCAATCCGACAAACGATCCGCCGAGCACGGAAGAACGACCGAAGCGGAGTTTCGCTCCTCCGAGGAAGCTCGTGGGAAGAAGTCATCGAGACTCACTACAGGTCCATCCCATTCGTCCGAGCTTTCTGACGACCACAACCACGACAGCGATTCAGAGAGCAATAACGAGGACAAGGCACGCAAGCAAAAGCACAAGAAGCGCCGCAAACACGATCGCTTGAGCGACGACGACCAACACGTCAGGAAAAGGGCCAAGAAAGACAAGAAGCACAAGAAGGAAAAGAAGCACCACCACTCCTCTCGCCACTCTCGCAACCGCGATCGCGATCGCAGTCGCAGTGCATCCAGAAGCAAGCGCAAGCACCAGCGACGATAGATAGACAGCGTCTCGTTCGCCATTGCATCGGGTTGAAGACAATTGAACGAAGCCAAAATATATACACCCTTTGTTGCGGATTTTGCCAGCGCACCGAGTTCGGCAGCGGCTCCGACTCCGACTACCAAGAGAGCGTCTAAAACTATGTCAGGGATCCGCTAGCTCAAGCGAATACGCACACACGTGTCGGTAAATTAGTCAAAGGTCTTCTTGGAGCCTGCGAAGTTCTGGATCGACGTCGACTGGCGCTTGGGAGCGCCGTTGTCGCGGCCGCCACGGCCACCGAAGCGACCGCCGCCGCCGCGACCGCCACCACCACGGCCACCACCGAAACGGCCACCGCCGCCGCGGCCACCACCACGGCCACCGAAGCCACGGCCACCGCCACGGCCACCGCCATCGAAGCGACCGCCACCACGGCCGCCACGGCCACCACCATCGAAGCGGCCACCACCGCGACCACCACGGCCACCGCCGTTCGAGAAGTTGTCACGGCTCTTGGCGTACGTGACGCGGATCGCACGACCGTTGACGTACTCGCCCGCGAGCTTGATGGCCTCGTCGACAGCCTCGGTCGTCTCGAAGTCAATGTGGCCGAAGCCGCGGAACTCGCCCGTCTCACGGTCCGTCGCAAGACGGACGCTCGCGATCTCACCGCACTCGCCGAACGTCGCGCGGATCGTGTCTTCATCCACGTCCCACGACAAGTTGCCGACGAAGATGCCGACGCAGCCCTCCGGCTTCTCCTCGAACTGGTTCTTCTTCTCGGCCGTGCGAATCTTCATCCACCGGCCACCAAAGTCCTGGCCGTCCATGGCGAGCGCCGCCTCGGCACCCTCAGCCGTCTCGAACTTGATGAAGGCAGTGCCCGACGAGCGGCCGTTCTGCATCACAATGTGCGCGTTCGTGATCTCACCGCAGCCGGCAAAGTGCTCCGACAGCTGCTCATCCGTGGCCGACCACGGCAGACCGGCGATAAAGATCTCAGTCGTCTGCTGCGGGTTGGCGACAGCCGCACCCTCGCCGTTCTCCTGCTTGTGCACCTTGACGCTGTTGCCAGCCTCGCCCGCGTCCGAGTTCTTGCGCTTCTTGGATACAATCGCAGGCTGCTCGTCCTCCTCATCCGACGAGTCGTCCGACGAGCTGTCCGACGACGACTCCTTGGCAGCAGCCTTCTTCGCAGGCGCAGCCTTGGCCTTCGGGGCCTCCTCCTCATCCGACGAGTCGTCCGACGAGCTGTCCGACGACGACTCCTTCTTGGCAGCAGCCTTCTTCGCAGGCGCAGCCTTGGCCTTCGGGGCCTCCTCCTCATCCGACGAGTCGTCCGAAGAGCTGTCAGAGGACTCCTCCTTCTTCGCGGCCACCTTCTTGGCAGGCGCAGCCTTGGCCTTCGGGGCCTCCTCCTCGTCCGACGAATCATCCGACGAAGAGTCCGACGACTCGGACTTCTTAGCAGCCACCTTCTTGGCAGGAGCAGCCTTCTTCGGCGCCTCCTCGTCCGACGAGTCGTCCGACGAAGAGTCCGAGGACTCGGCCTTCTTGGCCACCGGCTTCTTGGCAGCGGCAGCCTTGGCCTTCGGGGCCTCCTCCTCGTCCGAGGACGAGTCAGTCGAAGAGCTGTCCGAGCTGGCGGCGGCCTTCTTCACCGGCGCCTTCTTGGCAGGAGCAGCCTTCTTGGCCGCGACCGGCTTGGCCGTCTCCTCCTCATCCGACGACGAGTCCGAGTCCGACGACGAGCTCTCGGCCTTCTTGGCCGCGACCTTCTTCGTGGCCACGACCTTCTTGGTCACGACCTGCTCGTCGCTGCTCGAGTCCGACGAGCTGTCGCTGCTGGACGCCGGCTTGGCCACCACGGGAGCCTTGACCTTCTTCGCCATCGTTCAGAGTCGGGGGTACAGTGCGGATCGAGGCGGCGACCGGGATGCGAATGGCAAATGAGCTGCTCGACCGCGAGGACGCTCGATTCGTTGGTCTTGAGCGGCGCTTTGCGGCAACCGGCGCTCGCGTTTTGGTTGGCTGACGAGATGCCGAGAGCTTGGCGCGACCTTCGCGTCACTGTCCAATGTGGTGGCCCACACCAGTCAATGTGGGCCGCGCCACATGTGCGGCGGTCCAAAGTCTGGAGGTTGGCGGATTGAAAAACCTCGGTTTTTGAAAATGCGATCGGTTTTTGGTTCCACCAAATGGTTCCGAACGGAGGTTTTTTCGCCTGCAACCACATAGACAAACGATGGAACCGCCATCGCGAGGTTTTTTTCTCCTTTTCAGCGGTGCGCGTGTGGTGTGGCAGACAAAATCCATTTCGATTCCGACGCGACCCAGACCTCGGCAGCGTTTCCGCCATGGTGACCGCGATCCCAAGCGCCGAGCCCGCGGCCAGCGCGAGCGACGTCAAATCGCCCACGGGCGACGCGCTCAGCCGGAAGCGCGCCCGCGACCCTGCTCAACCCGAGGCGGCGGCGGCGGCAGCGGCGGATGCGGACGCGGACGTGGCGGTTGAGGAGGAGGACGGCTTCACCGAGGACGAGAACGAGGCGATGAGCGAGGTGATCGCCAAGATGAAAGAGGTGGCCGACAGCACGCCGGTAGCGTTCCCTACCGCGGCGGGCTCTGCAGTCGAGCGCTCGTCGTCGCCGTCGTCCAAGATCCCTGCGACCTTGGCAGTGACGAGCGGGACTCCGACGGGAGCGGACGTGGCTGGCGCCGCGCGCGTGCAGCTGTACGACAGCAAGCGCATGTCGCGCGTGTCGTTCAACTCGTGGTTCGAGTTCGACACGTACTTCGAGATGTACATGCAGGACACGTTCCAGCCGTTCCGCATGCGCTCGTCGTGCAGCGTCGAGGCGTACCGGCGCAACCAGCAGAAGGTCATGATGAACAACAAGAACTCTCGCGGCCGCCGGATCGAGTTCCCGGACGAGGCCATCCACCACCACCGGATATACATGTGCACGCACGCCATGAAGGCGCGCTGCCGCGGCGCCACGACCCGGCCGGGCCAAAAGTACCGCGGGATCGGTTGCATCGCCAAGATCAACGTCAAGATCAGCCCGTCGGACAACCCGTCCAAGTACATGGTGATCGTCACGGACCAGGTACTACTAGCCGATTTCTATCATGAATACGGCTCCATCGATCACTGACACTTATGCTGCTCGTGAATGCACAGGTGGTGACGCACAACCACCCTATCAGCCGCGAGATCTACGAGTCGTACCCGGACGTGTTGATGAAGACGATGCGGCGCAACCAGCTGAACGCGTCGCTGCTGACGCGACAGCCTGTGCCCAAGTTCGAGACGCCCGCGCAGTCGCAAAAGTACGAGCGCGCGGTGAACGTGCTTAACTCGGTGGCGGAGGCCATGGCGCGGCTCGGTGACGACGACTACGAGGCGCAGTTCGCGCAGCTGCAGAAGATCTACACGAGCTCGGTGGCCGGCCAGACGACGCGCACGGTCTGAGGTTTGAACGGCGATGATCGAGTCCAACCGCTGTATGAGTACGAGACGGGCTGGCACGCCATTCACAAGGTCGCACTTGGAGTCGCTCGCCGCTGGCGGTGCGGCCCGTGCAGAGCATTTGCAATTCATGCATGCGTGTATTTTTTCATCCCGCATTCGCTCTCCAGTTGACGGCATTGCAATTTATGGAATGTGGTTGCATAATTGCTTTGCACCTCCATTCATTCGAAATATTTCGTAAAGCATACTCACTAATTGATTCCGAATTGAAGCGAAGAAAACCGGCCCGCCGGTGACGCGGCGCGTCAAATTGTTCAAGGCCGGTCGGGCGGAAGTTCCGGTCGCCTGCGGACTCGCTTTTCCCCTTCCCTCTGCGCGCGGGCGGAGCCATGGCGGAGCACGGCGGCGTGGACGTGTCGATCGCGCCCAACTCGAGCGTGACGCTCGAGCCGGCGGACTCGCTCGCCTTCCACCTGGCGCCGCAGACAGCGCCGCAGGCAGTGCTCACGATCCGCAACGTGTCGGACGAGCGCAAGATCGCGTTCAAGGTCAAGACGACGCGGCCGCTGAGGTACCTGGTTCGCCCGAACCAGGGGCTGCTGGCGCCCAACGGGTCCGCGAGCGTCATGGTGATCCTGCAGCAGAAGGACGGCGACGAGCTGCTGCGGCTGGACCCGTCGGAGCGCCAGCTCTCGAATGACAAGTTCCTCGTACAGAGCCTGTTCGTGGACGACGCCTTCTACGAGCTCGTCAAGACCAAGTCGGCGAAGGAGATGGCCGACGAGCTCACCAACATGTGGGCTCACACTGACAAGAAGGCGCTGTCCAACAAGAAGCTGCGCTGCCGTTTCCTGCAGCAGGACGAGGCGAGCGCTGACTCGCCGGCGGTCGCTGCACCGACGGCGTCCGCGCCGCCCGAGCCGTCTCCGGCCATGTTGCGGTACCAGAACAGACAGGCGAGCCAGTTCAGCAGCGCGAGCGACCTGGCGATTCACGCGAGTGAGTCGAGCAGCGCCGACACGGAGGTAACCACTGCCGCACAGCTCTCGTCAGCGCTGCTGCAGGAGAGTGCGAGCCCCGACAAGCCTGCAAACCACAAGGCAAGTGACGGCAGCACCATTAAGGTGACCGAGGGGCGACGGTGGGCATTGCTGGTAACTCGACGGCTCATGTTGTGGCGTGTACCTCGTTCTTCCAGGACCCGATTGCCGACGTGGCTGCTCTGCGCAAGAAGTACGACGAGGTCAGTTCGAGGTGGAGTGTACCGACCGAGAGTGCGAACAGGGAGGACTGATTGTGGTGACTGTGTGACTGTAGCTGGTGGCGTTCACTGTCCAGCTGACGGCGCAGCGCGACGTGCTCATGAGCGATCTGGACAAAACATATCCTTTCTCAACTCCCTGCTGCTCTGACCTATTTACTGGATGACTGTCTTTCCAAACTGCTTTGCATGCTTCCTTGACCGAGACTTGTGACCGATTGTGCACTCGGCAGCTGCTGCAGAAGGCGACAACGGACGCGCAGCGCGCACGCAAGCTCGCGGACGACGCGGCGACGACGGGTCTTCGCCAGCGGAAACCCGGCACGACCAACGGCACCAGCGACGATGTGGCGTCTCCGCGCGGAGGTGTGGTGACCAAGGGCGGCAAGGACCAAGGGGTACGTCGCTTTGGAGCTGCGCTGGTCGATGCAAGCAAGCTCGCTTTGATATTGATCCTTGTGCTGCTGTTGTGCTGCCAGACGTTCGGGCTGCTTCATTTGATCGTGTGCGCAATCATCTTCTTCGTGGTCGGGCGCTACTACTGAGAGCCCTCGCCTGTATTAGATGGGGCGTCGAGCGGCAAACTTCATGCTGGCATTTCAAACCTGTGCGTCAATAGCCCATCAGTCACGGAACCTTCGAGCAGGACGCCTACAAGGGTGGGATGGAGTAGGTAGGCTCTTGAGTTCCAACAACGATTCGGATGGATGCACAGCAGCCGTTGCTACCTTGACCGCGCCGTTTGTCTCCGTCAGGCGTCCAGGCTTCACCAGATCGTTTATTCCCTTTCGATATATCCTTCTTCCTCTGTGCGCCACCAATCTAAGCTTCGACCGTCCTACAGGAGAGCCACATTGACCTCTTCAGCTACTATTGTGCATCGCCTCCGGCCCCCATCTCTCAGTTGAGGATGGCGGTGACGCTCATCTTGCGCTTGTTCATATCGCCCTGGAGCGCAGCGCAGGCCTTGCGCTTATAGCCGCGGGTTCCGTCCGAGCCGCTGTCAGCGCCGTCCGACAACTGCATCTTGCCAGCCAAGCTCTCCTTCATGGAAAGCATCGCCATGGCGGCAGCATCGCTGTCCGAGTGAGTCTCCAAGCGCACCGAAGATTTCGCGGTCGGCGCTGGCAACGGCGGCAGTCCATGCGGTTTGCTGCTCTTGCCGTCCGGGACGTGTCCGCCAAATCGCTCGGCTACTGCCTGATCGTCGCCCGCATATATGAACCTGGACTCGTCGTCCCCCGCGTCGTTCTCCTCGTTCTCCTCGTCACCATCGTAGTCGCTCACGCTCTCCAATTTCTTGAGCTCGCGAACATTGCTTCGAAGAGCGTGAACACGCACGAGCGTCACAGAGTCGTCCGACCGGGGCGACAAATCTGGAGGGATCTGCTGGCTGGGTGAACGCTGGTAGCTATCGCTGCTGTCGACATTCCCTCCACCACCTCCGCTCCCACTGCCTTTCGCGGCCGGTGGCGTGTGGGACGGATTGTGCTGCGGGTTCCCTGACGGGTCCGTTCCAGTCGAGTGTCGGCGATTGTTGGACGACGAACTGCTGCCTCCGCCGCCACGACGCGACGAATTGTTGCGTTCGTCGTGCTGCTCAATCGTCGACCCCGTCGTCTGCATGAAGATCTGCTCGAGACGGTCGATCATGCGCAGCAGCGGCTCGTACGTGGCAAACGGCTGCTTCATCAGAATCGTGTGCATGAACTTGCTTCGAGTCGCGTAGCCTGTCCACTTGTCGTGCTTCTTGAGGATCTGTCCCCGCAATACTGAAGTGAGCTACGATGCAACCACGACACATCGCCCACAATACGTTCGACGCACCTTGGAGATGCCGCAAAAGTTCATCACGGCAAAGTTCTCAAGCAACAGCAGCTCCTTGTACAACGAGATGCAGCCCTTCATGAGCTCCGTCTTGTCGTCGTCCTTCGGCGCAGCGCTCGTCTGCGAAACAGAAATTGCAGACACCCCGAAACGATTAGCTTTGTGACATCGATCAGCGAAAAAAAGATGCGCGTGCAAGCTGCACTGCCCAGTTCGCCCTGGCCACCAGTGGCACCATCAACACTTTTTGGTGCGTCAAGCTGAGAGATTCAGCACCATCTCAGGGTACGTTGACATCACCAAAAAGGGGGGGGGGGGGGGGGGGGGGGGGGGCTCAAGGGTATCCACACACACGCGCGCATCTCAAGCTACCAGCACTCACCTTGAGCTTGGCGAAGCTCTCCTCGATCGACGTGATTCGCGCCGTGTGCTTGTTCTGCTCCTTGATGAAAAACGTCGCGATCTTGCGGATCTCATCGCGTAGCGTGCGGAAGAAATTGGTCTCGTCCTCCGAGTTGCCTGTGACACGCGCACATCAACCCGCCCTGCCGTTAGCGAATCGACCGATCAACGCCTGCCGCGATTCAAGCGGAAACACGCACGGATGCTATCGTTGTCCTCCTTGGCGGTCGGCTTGACCTTCGTGCGCAGCTTCTCCTCCTTGTCGATCTGCGCGCAGTCCTTGATGATCTTCTTGAGCAGCTTGTAGTCGACCCAGTACGCCTCCCACCCGTGCGGCGAGAGCTGCATCGACTGCTGCAGCACCTTGCCGAACTTCATCGTCGCTCGCCACGCTCGATCGATCGACGGCCACGCAGGGCGGAACGTTCAGTGGTAGGGCAGCGCGCGCCGGGACTGTTCGGTGGAGGTGGTCGCTCTGTCGCTCGCGCTTGAAGGTCGGAGCGGCCTGTGATCGCACGCAACGCCGGTTGTGAGTCGTGTTATGGCGGCAGGGAAAGCGCGGGCAGGCATGGAGGGAGCGGGTCGCCCGCCGACTGAGCAGGGGACGGGGCCGAGATTCGAACCAGCGAGAAAACCACCTGGCCGAATCTCGGCGACCGCGCTCTCTCTCACAACGGCGACGGCCACGTCATGTGCGCAGCGGCGCCGCCCACGGCCACGGCCACGGCCACGGCCGCGGTACGTGGGTCGCTCCTCCATTCGGGTCAAGGCAATGGCAGCTTCTGTGCTTACCTTCTTGGCTTCGGTTTTTTTAGGACGCAAGTGAATAAATGGCGAGCGGGCGTGCGGTGCAGTCTCTTGGAGTTCGCGAGAGGTGGTTTCCCTTTTGTAGGACACACTGGGCGTGCTAAATCCAAGAGAAAATTGCCATTTTGCCCAGCAGTACGGACCGCGCTAATAGACAGACCTCAACAGGTGACCAGCGCGCAGGTGAGTCTTGTGGGGTTTGGGCCAATCAGCGGCCCGTTTCGCCAGATCGCAAGTGGCCTCAAAACCTCTCCAACAGTCTATTCCTGCCTTCCATTTCATTCACTGTGGTCCGCTCGAGCGGTCTCACAGTCCGCATTGAACCTCCCGAACGGCATGTTCAACCCCGTTTTGGCTTTGCTTCGACTCCACACGCCACCCGTCCGTGCGACATTCATTTCTTTCGCAACTTTGCCGGGAAAATGCGAGGCTCGCATGCCACGGTCGTTGCTGGATCGCTTGGACCCGCCAGATGACGGGCTTCCAGCTCTCCCCGCAACCAACGGATTTTGCAGTAAGGTCGAGTTTGACCCGCGATGACGGGCATGCAGCTCGCCCCGCAACCAACGGACCAGCCACTGAGGTTGAGCTCACCTTCGGTTTGTCGTGTTTTATAGGCGTGAGCAATCTTGCGAGCTGGGAAAGCAAGGATCCCCTTGCTGAGTGGATAGGATGGCGGGCCAAGAGCGTTGCACAGACAGAGGAACCTGAATGGGGGAATCGAAGCGCCTCGAGCAGCAAAGCCCGGCCGATCGCGGCCAGTCATAACGACCGCGCTCATCCGCATCGTCCATCTCCTTGAACCGCTTTTTTCTCACACACACACATCAGCAACTGGGGGGCAACGGAGAGGTTCTCCGCCTCGGTGGCGCTGGCTCCTTTTGGCTTCGGACTGCATCGCTGCCGCCGCGTTGCCACGCCGCCGCCGGACCGCGGAGACAAAGCGGCGCGCTCGAGCTGGCACGTCGCACCGGGAGTGCACCCATTTGGCCCGCGACCGGACAGTATCGCCTGCGAGTGTGATGGAAGATGGGAATGGGGTCGGCCCTCGATCCGGCACATCAGCAGGTTGCAATTCAGTAGACGACAATGAGGGAAGATCTATTTGATGATGCACGAGCGCGATTGTCACCACAGGAAGACTGCATACTCGAGGATGTGGTGAACGACGGACCACGGCAGGTACCGCCATCGGACATCGACGTCCGGGTCTTGGAACAGCCAGACCATACAGCGCTGCAGCAACTGCGGCCGCTCGTCGCTGGCAGCGCCACTCGATCGACGCAGCGCGAGCTGGTTGGCCATCACGACGAGCCGACACTTCTCGCGCTGGTCCGGCGCGAAGCGGGGATGCAATGCCGGCGTCCACACCAGCGACCACGCTGGCGACAGCATCCGCCTCACCTGCTCGCCCAGCCAACTCTGCTCGGTCGTGCTGGACAGCACCTCAGTGGCTGCGGTGCATTGGTCAGCCGTCGAGTTCGAATGTTCGTTCCGTCCAATCAAAGGGAGACCTACTCAGTGTCGCGCGCGACGCGCCGCTCAGCAGCAGGGTCGAGGCGATGGCGTTGTTCCGGAGGCTCAGCGCAAGCGACAGCGCGGACGAGCCGGCCCTGCTCGCATGCACGCGGTCAGAGCATGCGCTGCATTGCAATTAGCGATCCGTTCCCCGTACAGCGTGGTTGCGTTGAGATCGAGCGTCGGTTGGAGCAACAGGCGCGCCACCACCAGCTTGTGGCCGCGCGCGACCGCGTACATGAGCGCCGTCCAGCCCTCGCCCATGGTGGCGTTCACGTCGCTGTCGCGCCGGCGCAGCCACGCGTCGACGACGGCGACGTCGCCAGCGGCGGCGGCATCGAGGAACGCCCGACAGTCGAGAGCTCGGCGAGGTGGTGGCGCAAGCGTCATTAAAGCGAGTGCTTTCGTCTGCACAATGTGGGACGGGAAGATAGGTGAAGAAGAGAATTTCGAAAGAATGACTACAGCCTCGAAAGACGTTGAAGTCGACTGCAACGCGGTCAAGCTTGCCCAGCAACACGGTTGCCTGCATGGTGATCTGCGCATTAGTTCCGCGATCATACCAGTGCATAATTTATGATGATTATCGCCGTTGTCGCGGCAAGACGGCATCGTTGATGGTCGATAGCAGCAAGATCATTGTGTTGAGCTTTTGTCCCGGGACAACAGAACTGATTTTTGAATGGAATACTTGCAGCAACATTGTTATTTGACGATCGTGGAATTGGTGGGCATACATGTTCGTCGGCTGGTGAGTTTTGCCGCTGAAAAGAACTCATGGCTACCAAATGCAGGAAATGATCTAGCCAATTAAGTCATGACCACCTTTGTGTATCCAAGTTAATTCATAGTTAGCTTCTGCATGTACTGTGCACTGCTACGTGGGACTATCAGGGCGACAATGCGCGAGCGCAATAGAAATTCGTGTGTTGCGGTCGTCACTGCGTTCGTGGCAGCCAGATCCCACTTGTGGCTCGATCACGTGACCTGAATTAACGCAGTGTAGCACCTGCATCATCTGCTACTCAGTGCCCGCAGCCTCGAATCGGCGAGTTTTCGACGGAGACTCTCCATACGGTCTTCATCCGCGCGAAATTTGCTGCAAATTGGACGAGCGAGCTCGAATTCGTTCCGTTCGTCGTGAGGATATGCTGCGCATTGATGGGCAGAGTCGTCGAGACGACACACGGGTCGCAGTCGCAGATTTTCGCGTTTCTTCCTCGAACGCGACTTGGCACGAGAGAACTCACAAGACATGTGCGGTATGTACGAGCTAAATCATTCACGTGCTTGTGATCGGAATCGTCCTGACCATCCGATCTGAATGCGATATCGCGGCCGATCGCTGACAAGATTCTGCCGTAATGGGTGTTGAATCTCCGAGGCCGTGACATTTTGCTTGTGTGATCCATGTTTGAACAAGTGGGAAGCATGCCGCTTGCATACTGTGCGGCTTAGGTGCTCTTGTCTATGATGGCTGTGGGCGCTTGAAAAACTGCCAGAGAAGGATGATGCCAGCGAAAAGGCCAAAATCTAGCACGTTTGTCTTGCTTGGAGATTCTCTACGCCACCACACGATCTCACGTCCGCGACACGATATCGATCCATCGAAACTACAGGCATCATTTGGGTTAGCGTCTCGAGTTCTTGTGATTGCGATGCAAACCAGACGTGCTCGAGTGAACAAATTAGCGTTGATCGATTTTTGAATAGCGCTGGCCGAAAACGCCTACAGCTCAGTCAACTCGCCGCCCAACCTCTCGAGGTCTTCGTCGTCGCTATCACCTATTACGAACTTGGGCGACGGGGCTTTCCGAGCAGCGTTCTGTCGAGGAGGAGACAGTACCCGAGATGGTCGCGGGCTTCGTCGTCCACCTCTTCGCGTCGACTCGGCGACGTTGGCGTCGTTGTCGCTGATCGAACCCCTCTCGAAGACTCAACATCAGGGATGGCAGCCCACGAGCGCTTCCGTCGCCGCGTCCACAGCACGACACCGACGGCAATGCCGAGCAGTGTGATGATCAACACCTCAGCGATAAATGTGCCCATTGCTGGGCTCGAGCGCCGTTCGCTGGTAGCGACGCTACCAGTCGAGTCAAAGCTGGTTGCAGCATTGCTGAGTCCAGTTGGCGAGGTAATGTCGCTTCCGCTTCCGCTTCCGCTGGAGATCGTGGCGTTCTTCCACGATGCAGCTCCTTTGCCTGTCGACAGCATTATCCAGTGAGCGTTTTGTAGACGAGTGGATCAGAGCATGTAGTAACCTACCGCAGAGCGACTCGGCAAATCCAATGCGCTCGTTCTCCGAGTCAAAGATGACGTCCAGTCCGACCATCGAGCTCGCGCCAAGCACTAAACAGAACGAGGATACAAAACACGTTAGAGTCGCTTCAAGAATGTGCAAGCAGTCGATGACATACCTCCGCCCGTGCGCTCCGAGAAATGAAAGTTGCCGTAGTAGTACTTCCCGTTGTCGGACGGCGTCAGGTATTTCTCCGCAGGGATCTCGAGCTCAATGTCGCCGTCTGAGCTGCCTGGCATGCCCGCGAGCACGACCGTGATAGTCGGCAGCTCGGCCAGTTCCTCAGCTGTCACCATCATCTTGGTCTCGCTGTACTTCCGCCCTGCTGTGGCCTCGAACAATTGCTGGAAGCTGCGAGAAGCGCTCGACACAAAGAACGTGTCGGTCGTGCCGCTGTCGACGATGACTCCCTTGCCAGTATTCAGTTGGTCCTCTGGGACACCGAGCGTCGTGCCGCCCACGCGGATATCCTTGAGTCGGACAGGGTAGAACGACGATTTGGACGGCAGCAGCGGTGTGTACGCCACGTCAGTCGTGTGGTGGCTGTAGTCGACGCCGCCGAGCACCATCTCGCCGCCACTATGGTCGAAACAGAGCGAGAAAATGTCGTGCTCCAAGCGACCAGCGCTGAGCATGTGCGCCATGACGGTCTTGGAATGGCGTCCCATCCCCATGATGCCGTTCTCCTTTTGCGTGATGAAGAGACCCGTCTCCTTGGTCTGGCAGCCCAAAGGGAAGCGCACGCCGTAGTGCTTGACGATCGCGTCTGCGTCTTCGCCCGAGAAGCCGCCGACCCAGACGAGCTCGTCCACGACGACCGCCTGCCACATGCTGCCTTCCGTGTAGCTCTGCAGCACACCCACCCGTCAGCTGCCTGCCACCTGCATCGAAGTAGAAATGAACAGGAAAACCCCACCTGGCTAATGTAGCACCGGTCCTCCTGGCATGAGTTGCAGCTCCCGAACGCCTGGCAGGCCAAGTACCGCGCCGTCGTAGACTTGGACACGTCGAACAGCGGGTCCGTGTGCTGTCCGCAGTCCATGCATCTGCAGCCAAACACCGTCAGCTCAGGCTCTCCATTCACCATCGGCAATGCCAATACTCCGTACGTGCTGCAGGGAAGCGCCGTCAGGTGGCTGCCCGTGTCGACGATGACCGACGCGCGCTGCGCTGGGACGCCCATGTAGATCTCGGCGTAGTGCGTCCTGCGTTCCACACCACCACAAGATTACGCCAAACGCCTCCAACCCTCCAAGCTCCAGCTGCTCGCACCCGTAGCCGACGCCCAGCGGAGCCTCGCTGAATGCGAGCGCACCCTGCACGAGGTGGTCGGCGCTGTCGTTGCTGGTCGCCGCCGGCAGCTCCTGCGCGCGACGCCGCACACGCTCCCGCTCGTGCGCGAGCCGCTTCTCGGCCGCCACCGCGTGCTGCCGCTTGTGCAGCGGGATGCGCATGATGCCGCCCTCTTGGAGGCTGCGCGGCGCGGACGCGGGACGAACAGGGGACGCGGCCATCTTGGTCAGCAGCACGTGGTGAGCTTGTCGACTGCCGAGCTGAGCAGAGCAGAGCAGCGCGGCCGAGATAAAGTCGGTTCGCGATTGGGCTCGTATCCCCCAAAATAGCATTCGAACATTTTATATATAACCCTATCCTCGATTGTGATAACCGATGTAGATTGGCTGAATATGAGATGTGGTGGGATGTGATTGGAAGGTAAATCGGTCAAACAGCCACCAAAAACTGAATTCATTTTGAGAGAGCCGTAAACTTGCTTCTGCACTTGACCTGGTTGCAGTATCCGCCATCAAAGAGGCGCGGATTGACCTCACAACGGCCACGACGTCGATATTCAAAACGAGTACACTCGAACGAACAAAGCGAGTCCCACGCAATGTTAGAGCTGCTCTAGCGTGCGCGAGTCGTGCTTGGTCTCGTGCGCCTCGTTCTTGAAGACCTCGTCGTCGTCGTCGCTGTCGCTGTCGCTGTCGCTGTCGTCGTCGTCGTCGTCGTCCGCCGAGTCGGACAGCGGCTGGTGCTTCGCCTTGCTCGACTTGGAGCGGTGCGGCTGCGCCTCAGCTTCGACCAGCCCGAGCTCGTCGTCGTCGTCGTCCTCTTCGTTGACGCGACTCCAGTTCTGCGCCTTCTTCTTGCGGTTCTTCTTGTGCCGCACGGACGCCACAAAGATGACCAGGAACGCGACGGCCAGCACCGTGCCCACCACCGTCAAGACCATCGGGTGGTTCTCTGCGCCTTGTGATCCGCTGCCGCCGTTCTGTTGCGTCGTAGCGTCCAAGGTCGCATTCGATGCACTCGATGTCGGTGCTGGTGTTGACTCAGTCGGCGCGGTAGTTGTAGCAACGTCTGCAGCTTCGGTCGATGCAGGAGCAGTCGTTTCCACGCTCGGACTGGAGTTGGCAGCCTTGTTGGTTGTTTGTGGCGCTTGTGTTGGCGATGCAGTCGTCGACGGGGCCGGTGTCTCGGTTGATTCATCCGTCTCTGAAGACTCAATTGTCGTCGGGGCCGGAGTTGGAGCCGCCGTTGCTGACTTGGGAACGGTATCCTTCTTGGGTTTCTTCTTCTTGCCACTTGTGCTAGGCGAAGAAGAAACGTACGCATCCGTCCCGGAAGTGTACGAGCAGTCCGCGTCGACGAACCCCACGCGCTGACTGCCGCCGTCGAAGATGACGTCGCGGTTCGTCATGAGGTTGGCACCGATGACGCCACCCGAGTACTCGGACAAGAACACGCCGCCGCAAAAGCTGTTGTCGCCCTGCAGCAGGTACTGCGACGGCGACACTTCGAGCGTCATGTTGCCGCCGTCGTCCGACTCGAGCACAAACTGGATGTTGGGGAGCTGATCGGCCTGCTCATCTGTATAGCCCTTGCAAATGCCGCTCGAGGGGTGGTACGCGAGCCCTGCGACAGCCTCGAACGTGTTCATGAACTGGTCCTTGAGAGCGCGTGGCAGGTACGAGTCGGTCGTGCCGCTGTCCACAATGAATCGCCCGCGATTGTATGCCGCCGGGTCAGCCTCGATCGACTTGCCGCCGATCCGAATGTCCAGGATGTGGACATTGTAGAAATTGCTGTCGACACGCACCAATCAATCAGCACTTGCCGCGGAACAAATACAAGCAGCACAGCGTACCCGGACGAACGATCGCCAATGACCTTGGCATACTGGATCTCGCCTTGGTGGCGCTGCGTGTCGGGCTCACCGACCGTCATGGACCCCCCGTCCTCGCCGAAGCAGAGCGCGAAGAGCTTGCTGGGGATCTTGTTCTCCTGGTGGAGCTTGGCGACGAGGTGGTTGTCCGTGTTGGACAACCCCATGATGCCGTCGGCGACCTGCTCGATGAACAGACCCGTCTCCTTGTGCTGGCAGCCGAACTTGAAGTGCGTGCCGAAGCGGTTGCGCGCGTCCTCGTTCTCGAAGCTCGAGTCGCCGCCCAGAAACACAATGTCCTCCACAACGGTCGCGTCCCAGCTGCTGCCTTCCATGTACGACTGCGAGATGGCGCACGTGTCCGTCTCGAGCTCACAGCTCCGGCAGTTGAACCAGTCCTTGGCCGCGCACGTCACGTGCACGAGCGTCGCCGAGTCGGACGCGTTGAACGGCCTGTCCGTGTGGTCTCCGCAGTTGTCGCACCTGGTCGTGGTGGTCAAATATCCGTCAGCATCTAGGTGTATTCAAGCAAAACTGAACTTTGGCGGCCTGCACTCACCCCGTGCACGGGAAGGCAAGGATGCCGCTGCCAGTGTCCACGATCACCGACGCGCGCTGCGGCGGCGTGCCCGCGTACACCCACGTGTAGTGCGTGCTATATTCACACACATACATACAAAGAACCGTCAGTAGCTGCTCGAGCAAAGCACAAACCCATCCACAAGATCGAACCCGAGGCCAATGTGGAGCGGGATGCCTTCCAGCGCGCTCGAGTCCTCGCCGTCGTCCGTCAGGCGGCGGCGCGCGTACGTCTCAGGGTGGATACCCTGGTCCGGAAGCCGGTGCAGCTGCAGCACCATCGATGACGGCGCGGTCGCTGAGGCTCCATGAGGCACCTGCGAGGCGAGCGATCCCTGCGCCAGCAGAGCGAGCAGCAGAGGCGCCGCCTGCCGCACTATGCGCACCATTGCGCAGCGCCGCGGGGTCTTCTAGGCGACTGGGGAGCGCGAGGCGCCGGAGGAGCGAGGGAGCTGCGAACAGCGGATGCAGGCGCGAGGGACGCGGAGCTGCGGGCAGGGCCGACCGAACAAGTGACCGAGGACGCGAGTGAACAGTTCCGGACGCTTTTAGCGATCGAGACTGTGTGAAGCGATATATCATATTATTGCATGTGTATTATTTTACTTACCTGAAGTGTTGCTGTGAACGCCACTCGTAAAATATGATCGCCGAACATAAATGGTTTGTTATTTCGCATTGTGGTTCCAAATGAACACGTGGACGCCTACTTTGTCGAAACATACGCCAGAGTCGTCTGGATAGGAGTACGGATTCTGACGTCAACTTATTCGAATAATGTAGAGACGGCTGAGCGAACCGCTTCAACGTCTTTTCATGCCTGGCTGCCAGCATGGCGACAACGACACCTTTGGGCCATTGCTTCCCCATGGCCATCTGCTGCTATGCCTCACGCGTCGTAGTCGCGCTCCTTGGACCGTCGGTCGCTCCGTTCGTCGTCGTCCATGAGCCCGACGCCCTCGCTCTGCTCGTCGTCGTCGCTCGGCCCGTCCAGTCGGATCGCGCGCTCCTCGTTCTCGCGCCGCTGCTTGTCCTGCCGCCGCAGCGCCACCGCCACCATCGCCAAGAACCCGACCGCCAGCAGCACGCCTGCGACCGTCAGCACCACTGGCTGCTTGTCTGGTCCCGCGCCGTCAACGGGCTGAGACGGCGCCTGAGATGGCGCCGACAGCTCGGACGCTTCAGCACTCAGCGATGGATCGCTCAGCCGGCGGCCACGTTGCTGTCCATCGTCGGTCTCATAGCCAACGAACCGCCGAAGGTGCTGGTGGCGGCGGAACAGAGATGAAAGCGACGGATCGGCGGCCGCCAGTGCCGTAAACAGCGCGAGGCCGGTCAGCAGACAGCGCAGCGCCGTCAGCGGCCGTGCGACACGCAGCGGGAGTCTCCGGATCATGCGTCACCGCTGGGCGTTGGCGTGCGGATGGGTTGCTTCGCTTCCTCGGTTATCTACGACGCCGCTTCGATACCACGATGTTCTTCGCCGACCTGCGTGACAGCATACCCCGTCTCAGCCGATAGCAAAATGCAGCCAACTTCAACCAGGTCCAGTTGAACTCTGACAGGATCTACTTGGCGGAGTGCCCCATCTCCTGACGCAGCAGTGATGACCAGGCCTCCGTGTCGAGACGAGGCGCGCTGCCATCCGAAGGCTTCCGTCCTGTGGGTAGTGTTGAGAACTCGCGGGGAGAACCGAGCGAGTCCAGTCCCATGACGGCCGCTTTGCCAGGCGTCCTCGCTCCATCCCGGTTGATGAACGTGCCAGCGCGCGACATGGCCAGCCGCGACGGACTGTTGGCGGCTGTGTACCGCGCAAGGAGATCCGCCTTGATGTCCTCGACCATCTTCTGGCAGCTCGGAGACAGCGGGCGGGACGGAGATCCCATCACCGTGGACGATCGAGAAGGCGACGAGAGCGAATCGGATGGAGATTGAGCTGGCAACGCCTTGATGCTCAGCAGTCGACGGCGGATCTCCGTGTCCGACAGGCGCCTCGGCGACAGCAGCATCTCCTTGGAGGGCGAAGAAGCCGCGTCTCCCACGCTCGCGTCCTCGCGACCGCCACCCAATGAAACTTGAAAGCGCGTCCGCGTCAGTTGTTCGGTCGACAGCACGTGCAGCTCGCCAACGAGCTCAACGTCCGGCTTGACTTGGTCAGCGCCACGCACGCCGCTGTCGAGTGGAGGAAAGTCGTGTTGATCAGCGCGAAGCAGCTTGTGCTGGCTCCAGGCGGCCAGGAACTCGACAGGAGATAGCGCGGCGCGATGGTCTTCCAAGCTCTCGTCGACCCAGTCGATTTGCTGCGCCTGGCGCTCAAACTCCAAGATCTCGCTCGTGATCGTTGCCGTTCTGGACGCTATGGCGTCGGTCAGCTGGTCCATCGCCCGTCGGTATTGCGCCTCGATCGCTTCTTGAACTTGCCGCCTGTTCTGCTCGACTTTCTCCTCCAGTGCTCGGAGTGCTCGCAGCTTGCTGTCAATGAGTGATCGACGAGATTCCAGCAATGGATCAGGTTTGAGCGTCTCGCGGAGACAGGCTTCGTAGGCGTCAGCGATCGTCAGCAGGCGATGCGCGCCATTGTCCCCGACCGAGTGATCCCCCACCATTTTGCAGTTGACGCAGATGGGGACATCGCACACGGGACAGAAGAACTCGACGGGCTTCTCGGTGTGGCTTCGGCACATTGGGAGTCCATCATCCCCACGAGCGAGGCCGTTCGAAAGTAGATTGGCAAACACGTGATCAGTTTGGTCCCCATTGACAGACAAATCTTGGCTGATCGCTGGTGTGGATCTCCCTGATTCTTCGTCGAGCTGGATACCGTTCGGTTCGCGCGTCTTCGCGGCACTGTGGCGGCGTCCACGTCCACAGCTGTCACTAGAACTGGTCTGCCGATCTTGCATGCTTGTATCTACTGGCGTTCGTGAGTGGCGACTCGCGATTTTGTTGGCCGAATGAACTTGATCGTCGCACGCCTCGCACAAATTGGCAGAGCAGGCTTTGCATACAATCACGGCGGTCTGTTTCTCACAAAGTCCGCATGTCCCTGACTTGTCGGCGTCGATCGGCACGGTTGAGAACCGCACAAGGTACTGTGGCAGCACCTGGAGCGGGTTGGTCAATATGTACTCGTGATAGTAGCCACGTTCGAGCGCAACGCGATGTCCTTCTCCATCCTCATGATGTTCTTCTCGACCATTCTCAATCACCTCGTCTTCCTGGAGATAGTAGCTGTGGTAGCCGGACGGAAGCTTTTCGTGCGCTTCATCCTCGCGATGAATCACGACAGACCTCCCGACTGCGATCTTGCACAGCACAAGCTGTCGCGTGCGATTTGGTCGTCCGCCTCGGTCGAGATGCAAGTTGCCGGTGGTGAATTTCATACCGGCCGTGTGTTCGCCAAGACTCGTGAAGCCGAACGAATGCATGTCGGCCAAGTTGGCCCCCAAGTCGTTCACGGCCACCCACGAGTCGAGTTCAAGTAGTCCCTTGGCATGTTGAGCGTATTGCGCGACCAATGCTGGGTTCTGCATATCCCATATCATCAAGCTGCCTCGAAGTTGCACTCCGGGCAAACAGCACTGCCAAAGTCCCGAAAATCATACACGAGTTAGATGTCGATCAGCAGATCAAACCGTCCAATACGTCGATGCTACCTGGAGAAAGTACTTGACGCGCGCGAACTCCTTCGAACTGGGATTAAGAGAGCGAATGCTCGCGGCAACGCCGGCCGCGGTGATCGTGTGCTGTCGGGAGTCAGGGTCTTCATTTGCTTTCGAGGTGGAGATACCATTGGACGATGTAGAGTTTTCGCTGACCGATTCCTCATGGAGAGCAGGCTCATTTGACTGATGTTCCTCGTCATCTATCTGGTCCACCACGTCTGCAGACCGAGTTGTCTCGTCGAGGGCAATCAATTGCGTATCAGCATCATCATCGAGCTGCTGAGGCTCAGTGGTAGCTTCCGCATCATGTGACGATCCTGCTCCGGAGTGCTCGGCTAGTTTCGCTGGCGCATGTGGAGCGAGAAACAGTCGGAGCCGCGCGAGAGACGACCCGTGGTCCGATTCTTGAGCGGAGAGCACCATGCTGATCGTTTCCACTCGGGATGGTTCTCTTCTGCTTGACGCTCGTCCAGGTTGCAACTGCGCGAACCTATAAATATGATCTCGATCGCGTTTTCAGCGATTTCACTGCAATTTCGCAGCAAGCAACAAGGAACTTCAGTAGAATGCAAAGTGGTGTATTATTGTTGTTGATCGATTTTATTGCCCTGGTAGTGAGTGAGCTTTGCTGCTCGATGGAATGTGCAGACTCAGTAGGAGCAACAACGACCTTGCCGCAAGTGTACCTGCGTTTACCTGGGATCTTGCCAATAGTGTTGAGGGTCACTGCTGTGTGCTTCGCTTGACTGCGGAGCTCTTCGTACTAGGAGATGTAAACCGCGCCGATTTCTTCAGACACGCTGTCGCGCAAGACATTTTCCTGTCGCAACAACCATCATCGACGCTGATAATGAGCTCGAACCACAGTCGGACACAATTTGGTACACTTACGCGCTCGAGCTTGCACTCGCCGCCGACTTTGACGTTGAGGGAGTACTCGTAAAAGTAGCCGTCAGCAGTCGCGACGTAGAGCTGGATCACAGGGTTTCTCTCGTCCTTTGGACCGTGGACCGCGCAGCGGTTCGGAACGCCGACAGTCCGTAAGCGTGCCTGCAGTGGTCATACTGTTAGCATCTCACATTTCAGAGGCATATCCTGCTGCACCTTGGGACTCACGTATGCGAAATCGCGAGTGCCTTCGGCAATGCCAGAGATGGAACCCGGCAGATAGGCGCTCATGGCACCGGCCACATCATCCAGGCTGCTGCTGCCTGAGCTGCTTCGCGACGATCGCGTCGGTGACACGCCGATGGGTAGCCCTCCAGCCGGTTTCGCGGTGGTAGATGGAGCAGGGATCGGCACAGAGCTAGATGGCGCAGAACCGAATACGGTGGACCCAAATGTCGACCCGGCGACCGCGAGTGTGGACGTGATTGGCGCAATGTAGCCAAAGCTGCCCGTCGCTGAGCTCTCAGTCCCCGTCAGCGAGAAGAAATGGATCGTGCCAGTGTCGCTCGACGCGCAGAGGATCGTCGACGTCTCGTTGAAGGCGAGACAGTACACTTGAGCTCCGTACGAACCGCGGCGGAAGGCCGCCACCTTCTTGCCGCTCGGCACCGCAAACACCCGTATCAGAGTCCCCTGCGAGTGGCACAATGTGAACAAACCGCAGTTCTCTTCAGAGTCCTAACAAATGCGAACCTCACCGTTTCAGAGGCAGTGGCCAGCAACGTGCCTTGAGCGTTGAAGGCCATCGCGACGGGAGCGCCGCGGTGCGCCTGGAAGGCGTTCAGCACGCTCAGGTTGTTGGCGTCGTACAGCACAATCTCGCCCGGTACAGCGCCGGACGGGAACGCCAAATGGCCGTTATCAAAGGGCGAGAGCACACAGAGCGCGGTCGGGTTCGGTGACGTGTCCAGCGTCTCGAGGATCTTCATCGTGTTGATATCGAAGATGTAGAGCTTGCGCTCGAGCACGGCCACGAGCCGCTGGCGGTTCATGCGCACGGCCAGCACAGCCGTCACGAAGTTCAGGTCGCAGATAGCCGCGCCGGTCTTGGTGTTCCACACACGCAGTCGCCGCGGCGAGAACGCTGGCTTCATGCAACCACCCGAGCTCTAGAGCATTAGTAAACCGCATGCCATTGACAACATCTTTCACCTTGGAATGTGCACCTGATCACCAGCGCCAACGAGCGCCACGAGACTCGTGCAGTACAGCATCTCGGCGATGCCGATGCCGCCGATCTCCTCTTGGAAGCACTTGCCGAACGGCTCGCAATTGTAGATGCCGAAGCCCCGCCGCGTGCCCACGCTGATGCATCTGCACAGTCACAATCAACCGCATCAGCACCAGTTTTGTGCCGATACTAACGACTCTCGTAGCCTATGGTCAGCCACGCCGCTCGGCACCAAGCTCGGCAGCTAGTTCGTGAGCACGTCTACACATAATGGCACGTA
This sequence comes from Phytopythium vexans, assembly GCA_003413675.1. Taxonomy (NCBI): domain Eukaryota; phylum Oomycota; class Peronosporomycetes; order Pythiales; family Pythiaceae; genus Phytopythium; species Phytopythium vexans. Next base: position 1,722,714 of record QLOC01000005.1, read on the forward strand.
CGAGGCCTCCTGGTTGAAGCTCAGGAAGAGCGGATCGCTGCTCCCGCGCACGCCGTTGTTCATGCTCACTGATAGTGAGAACGTGAGATGTTCCGCTGGAACAATTTGAGGGCGACTTGTTCCAGCTCCCAATTTGTCCCTCCTACATAGCATGCTATATAATAGTTTAATGATTTTGAGGAGTAAATTATCAATGCAGGATCAGATCTCCTGTTGCGGCATGAGTGACATTAGATAGGTACATGACGAAGGACGAGGGCACAGTGGAAGCGATGACATATTCACAGAAAAGTAATGAATGCTGAGCTAGCATTGCCTCTCTACTCATCAGCAGCACCCGTGCGGAGATCAAGCGGCGCTCACATGCCTCGTCCTGCGCGAGCCGCCGTATCTGACCGCCTCCTTCCAGAGCATCCTTTCCGCGTACCTCCCAGCTTTCACCATTGGCAGCACGCGCAGCGCGGCGGCGACCTTGAGCAAGACAGACTTCGAGTCGGGCCGCGGGCTGCGGACCTGGCAGGAGATGACCACCACACGGGGCACGACCCAGTGACCGACACACTCTGTCGAGCACCTGGTCGAGGTCGAGTCGATGTAGACGCTGTGCCAAATGTGTCTGCGCGGCTGAAGGATGGATAGCGGATCGCGGCAGTGCTACGGTATATGACAGGTGGACGCAGACACGGTCAAGGTCGGCATGATCGTGTGACTCGCATACGACGAGGTGAAGCGGCGCAGCGATGCGATCGCGAGCGGTGTCGCACACTTCGCGGGGCTCTCGCGGCAGGCCAAGGTCGGCGTGTTCAGCGAAAATCTGATCGAGAGCTCGCTGATCAACTACGCTTGCAACCGAATGGCGTACGCGCTCGTGCCGCTTTACGACACGCTCGGGCCGGACGCCATGCCCTTCATCGTCAACCACACGGAGCTGAGCGTGCTCTTCTGCGGTCAGAACCAGTTCCACGTCGTCATGGACTGCGCGGCCGCGTGTCCGACGCTGCAGTGAGTCGAGCAGTTCGAGCCTGTGACGCACGAGCAGCGCCACCAGGTCACGGGCAAGAACCTCGTGCTCAAGTCGCACGCGGACATTGAGCTGCTGGACAAGGCGTACCGGCTACCTGCTGACCCGCCGCTCCCACCGAACGTGTCGACGCTCTGCTACACGCCGGGCATGACCGGCGACTCGAAGAGCGTCGTGCTGCTGCATAGCAACTTTGTCATCTTCGGCGTGCTCGCTCAAGAGCGGCTCGCGATCGACCCGACCGACGTGCACCTGTCGTACCTGCCGCTGTCGCACGTGTTCGAGCACATGGCGCACGCCGCGCTACTGCGTAGCAGCGCCAGCATTGACGTCTACAAGGGCGACGTGCTCTTCCATATAGAGGACCTGGCCAAGCTTGTCTCGACCATCTTCGTCTCGGTGTCGCGGCTCTACAACCGCGTGTACGACAAGATTTCAAACTGCGTGGCAGCCGCCGGCGGACTCAAGAGACTGCTGTTCGACCAGGCGTACGCCATCAAGAAGGCTGCGCTGAGCGACGACGTCAAGACGCATACGCGTCGCGCTGCTGGCACTTGCGCGGCCAATTACATGCTCATCACAAAGAAGACGTGAAATTGTCTTTTTTGTTGGAAACCTCATCAAGCCTGAACTCGTCTGTAGCCCATAGCGCTCACTCGGCGTTCGTGCTTGCCGGATGCGCTTGCTTCCTCTGAATGACCTTGATCTTCTCAGCGACGGCCATCCCATGACGCCTGGGTGCGTGATTTTCTGTTGAAGTGGTGCCGTTTCCTCGTTGCCGCGCGCCTTCGTGAGCAGTGCAACTCGTTGCGAGTTGCACCGAGTCCGCTAGCCCAATTTGTCCCTCCTACATAGCATGCTATATAATAGTTTAGTGATTTTGAGTGGTTTCTAATTGCAGTGGTATCAGATTTCCACCTCATTCTTGCGACCACCCTAGCATATTCACGCGGAGCTAAATCAGATCCTGAGTTGATAAATATCTGAGACGTGAGCAGGGTGGCAGATATGACATTAGAGAGGGATATGACGAAGGACGAGGTGAAAGTGGAGGAAAATTTCTCGTATCGCTTACGAAATTTTAATAAGGGTAGCAATGCGATAAATCGGGGTTACGGATCTACAATAATTTCAGAATCAGAGAAAATCAATCAAATTCTCAGAAATTGATTAGAAATTATCAAATTTTGAGCTGATATATGCGAGAAACTAAACCTCTAAACCTCTGGAATAGCCTGGCAGGAAAATAGAAGCTTGCGGATTTGCCTGCGAAATAGAAGGTTGCGGATATTACGTTCAGAGGTGTATGCAGTTGGCTAATCTGCACGTCGGGGGCGGCGACGAACACGCGCTGGTGCGTGAGCAGAGTGGCAGATATGACATTAGAAAGGAACTTGACGAAAGCGAGCCAAAAAGTGAGAGCGGGTTTTCAAAGCGAGAATGCAGGTCAGGTTACACATTCCGTAAATAACCAATCTGCGACTTCAACTTGGTTCGTTACGGACATGGCTACATGTGCAGATCCTCAATGCCAGCCTGACCGTGCCCGAACACGAAGAGCGGCTGCGCGGTCGTCCACGACACCTTCTGCGCGTCCAGGCGGGCGAGCAGCTTGAAGCGCGCCGAGTGCTGCAGACCCTTCTTGTAGTCGAGCACGAGCGCGTCGTCCGGCAGCTCGTGGTCCACCTTGCGCAGCACGCGGGCATACAGCGGCGCGTCCCAGCACTGCGACGTCAGCACCAGCACGCGAGTGCGCGCGAGCGAGGCCGAGAGCATGGGAGCGCACGTGAAGCCGCACTGCACAGGCGAGAGACCGGCTCGCTCGCGGAACCGCTCGGCCTCGGCGTGGAGGAACGGGAGGATCTCGACGCCTTCGGCTGGGATCCCCCACGCGAGCGCCGTGAAGAGCACGAGCGAGCCTGAGGACGAGCCGAAGACGGTGAAGAAGCGTGGCGACGTCTCGCAGTACTCGTGGCGCATCGAGTTGATCGTGTCCGCGACGACCTCCTGTCCCAGCAGCTGCATCCAAGTCGAAAATGGCGTGCTTCCGTACGCAAAGTTCTCGAGCGAGTACGGTTCGCCAGACGACTCGATCACTTCCTGCTGCGTACGCAGCAGCTGCGCGTGGAACTCTTGCTGCTGCTCACGGTCGCGGATCGCTCGGATCAGCTCGCAGAGCCGCGTGGCGGTGGCTGACGGGATCACCGGCTGTCCGGAGTGGTGTGCACTCGACTCTGCAAGCCGCGCGACCTCGTTGACCTCCTCGTCGACAGCCTCGCGGCGCTGCTGCACCAACGCCTTGATGTCCGGAACGTCCACCCCAGCGGTCTCTCGGATCTGGGTGACGACTTGGCGGACGTGATGCGCGGCCTCCTCCAGCTCGTCAAACACTGGCTGGTTGCTGCTCGCGCGGTCTTCGGTCAGAAAGGCCGCGTTGATGCGCTCGCGCAGGTCGTGCATGGCGTCCAGCGCGTCCTTGAGCAGGTGTCGGAGCTGAGACCGGTCGCGCGCATCGGCGCGGGGCGAGTCGGGCTTGGCCGGCTGTGCGACGAGCTGGTACACGCCCTGCGTGCCAAGTTGAAGCTGCAGTTGGCGAGCTCAGTCAGCCAGGATTGAAGTGAGAGAGAGCTCAAGACTACGGGACGCACAGCACCTGCTTGAGTAAGTGGCCGGCTTGGATCCAGTCGAGCGCGGGTGCCTCGCTCTTGCTCTCCATGACGCTTGGGCTTGGTGATGGATCGCGGCTGAGTCAAGGGACGTTTGGAGTCGACTTTAATTGTGATGGTGGTTTCGATTTCGTTCTGGCCGTTTTGAGATTCTTATAGATGGCGGGAAAAGCTTCATTTGGTCGGATCATATGGCGATGACAAGTGACTCGCTCGCGTCGCTTTCTTTGCTCGTCTGAAGCCGACTAGCGGTGTCTGGATGGACCAACCTCCACCGAGTCCATCAGTCGCAACCCACCGCTGAGGTCGTGACATGTGTAAGAGGTACCCACCTTTTTCAACTCGTGTCACTGAGTAAGCCCACACGAGTCAGGATGCGGCTGATAGTCCAGTCACCAGCGGTCTATCGGTCACCGCAGTTGAATTGACTCGTGAATGGAGGCTTGCCTCTGGAGTTCCCCGCGTGGAGACCATCAGCTGGAATGCCTCATTCTCCAACTCGCCTCGCGCCTCCAAGACCGACAACCTCAACTATGAAGTCCGTCGCAGCGTCGCCCCTCGCGCTGATCACCGTAGCCGCTCTGGTCGCGGCGGCGTCCGCCCAAGACGCGTGCCGCCCCGACCAGCTCGTGCGCCTCGCGTCGTTCGCGACCAACGACTACCTGCACCCGTGCGAAGCCGAGGCAGCGGGATACAAGTTCGTGCCGCCAAGCGGATACCCGACGCGCAAGCAGATCGCGGCCATGTGCGCGTCCGACGAGTGCCACCAGCTCACGCTCGAGCTGCGCGACGCCGAGCTCGACGACTGCTACTTCACGTGGAACGAGGTGAGCATCAACCCTTACAAGCTGGCCACGGGGTTCGAGACTTTCTGCAAGCACCAGGCGAACTCGACAGACGAGCAGCACGAGCCGGACAAGCCGCGCGGATCGCGACCGGGAGACCACCATTCGAAGCCGCGGCCGACGCCAGCATCGACCAAGTACCGGCCGTACGAGGATAACCACGACCGCTACCCGCCCAAGCACGACGACTGCTATCTTGGGGAGCACTACAGTCCGACTCCGTACGTGACGCCGGCACCGACCAAGTACGATGGTCACCATCCGCATCCGACACCAACGCCGACCAAGTACGAGGATCACCATCCGCATCCGACACCAACGCCGACCAAGTACGAGGATCACCATCCGCGTCCGACACCAACGCCGACCAAGTACGAGGATCACCATCCGCGTCCGACACCAACGCCGACCAAGTACGAGGATCACCATCCGCGTCCGACACCAACGTCGACCAAGTACGAGGATCACCATCCGCGTCCGACACCAACGCCGACCAAGTACGAGGATCACCATCCGCGTCCGACACCAACGCCGACCAAGTACGAGGATCACCACCCGACCCCAACGCCGACGCCGACGCCAACGCCGACGCCGACCAAGCATCATTACGACGCGTGGAATGACTGGGAGAAGGAGCACAACTCGCCCACACCGACTCATGACTACGAGGAGTATCGCACCCCGTGTGTGACGCCGGCGCCAACCCCGCGCTACACTGACAAGCACGACGACTCGAAGCGTGGTCCGCTTCCGACTGAGCCCGGCCGCGTCTGAGTGCGTCACGAGTGTGGTGCCGCCTGAATTCCTGCATGTTCCCCACGAAGCTGGGGACTGGCGTCGGCCGTCGTGGATAGCCAATCTCTCTCGAGGGGAGCGACGACAGGAGAGTATCGTTCAAAACAGCAGCAACCTTGATGTTACCACTTGCTCCGCTCATCCACCACACTCGAATGCTCGTTCGTTCAGTCACGTGTACTTCTCAAAGTGCATAGATACAACTCGCCACCTCGCCGTCCTAAGCTGCTCACTCGACCGCCTGCACCGCATCAATCGATACTTGGCCCTCGTCCTCGTTATCGACTTGCTGGACATCGTCGCCTCCGAAAAAGATCTCGGCAATCAAGTCGCGCGCGTCAAGCCACACACCCTCCACGCTGGCGGGAGCCTGCTTCAACAGATTGAAGACGATCTGGTTCTCGTACCCCGTCGCCGGCACCGAGTACTCGAGCGACACTGCCGAGCACGCCTTGGCCGCGTCTTGTTCCTTGACTGCGTGCGCTCCAAGCCGCCAGACGTTCGTGTTGTGTGTCAGGACGCACGCAGGCACCATGCCGACACGATTGCAGTCCACACCCTGCCATTTCGAGGACTGACGCAGGAGTCCAACGCACTTGTGCTTGTCCAGCGTGTGGTTCTGCTCGAGCGTCCAAATGGTCGCTTCCATCCGCTTCGGCGTGATGTTGTCCGGCGAAGGGATATTCGCACCGCAGTTGACGACGTCCGGCAGCGTTTTCTCCGTCAGCAGGTACTTGTTCTTACCGACTTGGCCGTCGGCGTTCAGAAAGCCGTACTCTATCTCGCTGGTCTCCGGACGAAACAGAGTCAGGTTGGTGTCGGCGGGACTCAGAGCGGGCTTGGAGAAGTCGCACGACGGGAACGGATTCATCGGCAGCCTGGGCTCCGTCCAGTTGCAGATGCTGTCCTTCACGAACAGCAGCTCTTGGCCTTCGATCAGGTAGTCTGTCCCGCTCATGAACACGATCCGCTTGCCTTTGTTGATGAGCTCCTCGAATGTTGGCCACGCCGTGCCATCCTAACAAACATCGAGTTCGTCAGTACCACTGGCCATAATACACAATCGAATATGGCTGGCTCACCTCCAGATCAGCTGGAACGAGCATTTCGTCCCGAGTGAAGTACTGCTTGAGGTACGTAAGCAGGGTCGTGACCTTCTTCCAGCGCATCAGGCTCGACTCGTCGTCGAAGAAGATCATGAGGAACTCGCGCGCGTGCTCGGGAGCGTGCACCCACGCCGCGACCTCCTGGAGCGCGTCCTTGAGCGAGCGCTGCTCGTCCGCCGGGATGCTGCTCAGGCTCGGCTTGCATCCGATCGTGCCCGAGTCCCACTGGATGTCGGACCCGAGCATCTTGGCGATCTTGTTGAGCACGCTGACGAGGCTGTCGAGGAACTTGGAGCTAAAGCCGCCGCAGTGCGCAATGCGCAGGTCGTTGTCGAACCAGTGCACGTCGAGCTCGAGGAAGCGCACGCCCATGCGCAGCTGGTCCGTGAGCGAGAAGAGCTGGTCGTTCGTGTGCACGTGCATACCCTTCTTGAACCACGAGAGGTACTTGAGGTAGCCCTCGAACACGTGATCCTCGACGCCGTAGCCCTGCCAAGCAACACAAATGTCAGCAAAAGAGCCCACCCTCGATGGAGCAACAACCGATCAAAGCGTACATCCGCGAGGTTGATGGCCGAGTTGTGCGTGCCGGGGAGCTGCGCGCGGCAGAAGTTGCGGCGGAACGAGAGCCGGCGCTGCAGCGCGAGTGCATGCTCGAGCCAGGCGTTCACGACGACCGAGCCGCGCTTGCACACGACCGCGCACACCTTCTTGCGGTCGCAGTACTTCATCTTCTCGCACTGCACGTCCGCCGGCACCGTGTCCGGCACGGCGGTAAGCACGTTTGCAAGGAAGTCGGCACTGTCGAGGACGACGTCCTCCTCCTTGAACGCAAACAGGCGCTGGGTGGTGTCGATCGGCAGCTCGTCATCCACGGTGTCTGCGGTTTCCAGCGGGAGTACCAGCGCGCCAGAGGCGACCACGGGAGTGGCCACGAGCAGAGTAACTAGCAGGAGAGCTGCTAGTGGCGTCGTACAAGCCGCGGGGCGGTGGCGGGCGGCAGCAACCGGCGCCATGGCAGTCGGCGAGCGGCAAGTTGGCGAGTGTGCTCTGGTGCTCGCTCCCGCTTCTAGGCGTTTCATTGTATACAGGTATCCATCCGCTCGTCCGGATAGTGCATTTTTCTCAGGTGTCTACTGGCACGTGCCCATGGCCGGTGAACAGACAGGTGAACTTGGATTGCGAGATCTGTGATGGGCAGAGTGTTCTGCAGGCCGGATAAAAATCTATTGATAGGCGTATACAAGAAGGCAGCTTCAAGTCTGGACTTTCCATTAGGTTCACACCGTGTTTTGCGCCTTGTTCACCGCGACTTTTGTCGAGACGAACCCCATAGCGGCGACTGAGGTCGAGAACATGACGACGTGCGGGCCGACGATCGGCACGGCGAGGCTGAGGAAGTCGCGGAAGCCCCACTTGGCCACGTTCTGCGGCACTTCGTAGGTGAGCAGGTGCGACAGGTGGCGGTTCAGCACGCGCCACTGCAGCGAGTAGGCGGCTCCCGCTGTCAGCGTCCCGGCGGCGAGGCCGCTCATGCCTCTCGGCGGCGGCTGTTTGAACGAGGGGGGCAAAGCGAGCTTGGTGCCTAGCTGGTACATGCCGTAGCCGGTCGCGCCGCCGACGCCGAGGCCGCCGACGATGATGAGCGGGAGCACCATGGGATGCGGTTCCTTGCTTGGTTGCTTGGGGGGCGAGTCGAGGAATGAAAAGCGGTGAAGGGACGGGGACCGACGGCGATGGTGGGTGAAGCTGTCTACGTCACCACCAGTTGGACCGCTCAGACCGACGGCGCGGCGATCGGCGGCTGCAGGCACGCAGTTGATGCGAGTGCCGCCTTGGTATTATACTATATGAACTAAGCTACTGTCGTCGCGCAGGTTAAGGGCCATGAAGGGCTGAAGTGATCGCGATGTGATCGAGCTGAGCTGTCCGACAGTTGCAGTGAATGTGCATGGCAGTTCAACGAGTTTGTAACGAGCCATTTCGAAATAACGGATAGGTAGATGGCGTTTTGGATTCTATACAAATTCGATGGTACACCCCTCCTTGATGATGGGTGGTGCGTGGCGAATGTGTCGCTTCGCGCCACTTTTCGTTTTGAGAGCTGTGACGCAAGTGGTGTTTTTGAATGATGCACGGCTGCGTTGTGACCTAGGTGTCACGACGATTGTTGCAGTTTCGTTCGTAGGAGGGTGTCGAATTGGTCGCTGGTGTTCCGATGATTACAGTAGCAGACAAAATGGAGCTGAGCCTGCCCTCGAAAGGACAGCGCGATGCAGATTTCCTTTGCTATTCATCGCTAGACAGTATATGAGGAAACCCGCACCTGCATACACTTGATTCAGTTAAAGCACGACAATGTGCTACTGCTTGGGCACACCGTGCGTGGGCAGTAGCATAGCAGTATTCCCCATTGGTGTGGTTGTTGATCTAGAATTGCACACTCTAACGCAGTCGTAAGAGCCGTCATGTGATTAGCATCGCAGACTGAATAGGACAACACGCAAGCAATCCAGGTGCTGGTGGATGGATGCTACATAGCGTTTGGCTCTGGGTAGCTAGCCGTTGGCGTTCATGGGCCATGCCAAAAGCTGCGATGCCGAGTGACAGCACGAGCTCCACCGATCTATACCACCGTGTTTTGACACAAAATTGTGAACATGCGACCTGTTTTAGCTAGTGTGGAGCCGTTGGTCGCCGAGAGCTCCACCATCAGCATTGCGACCAAGATGGCGGACCCTGAGCAGCAGCAAGACGCGGCCGCGGCGGCGCCGGCGATGAACGCCAAGCAGCGGCGCAAGCTGCTACGGGAGCAGCAGCGCGCGGCGGAAGAGACGGCCGTCGCTGGTGCGGAGGACGTGAGTATGAGCGAAGAACCGAGCGTTGCAGCGAAGGAATCAAGCCAGAAGGTCGACAATGTCGAGGTGAAGAGCGAGGAGCCGGCGGCTGAGCAGATGAACGCCAAGCAGCGCCGGAAGCTGGCGCGGCAGGCTGCGAAGGAGGTCGCTAGTGCCACACCCGCTGCCGCTGCCTCCACCGAGCAGCCAGCGGCGCCGGTCAATGTCGAGGCAGGCGAGAAGCTGAACGCTCAGCAGCGGCGGTTGCTGGCCAGACAGGCGAAGCGCGGCGAGGACGGGACGGCCGGCAAAACCGAGGCGGCGGCCGGCAAGAAGCGTAAGCGGAGTGCCAAGCCATCGAGCAATGAGGAGGAGAGCGGCGAGGGCGAGGGCAAGGCGGCGCGCAAGAGCATCCACCTGACGCTGTTCGTGGGCCAACTGCCGTTCAACGCGACCGAGGCGCAGGTGCGCCGCCACTTCGCCGAGGCCGGCGACATTACGCTGCGCATGCTGACGGACAAGCGCACGAAGCGGTTCAAGGGCACGGCGTTCATTGAGGTCAAGGACAGCAAGGCGCTCGGCGCGGCGCTGTCGCGGCACCACACGCTGCTCAACGGACGGCGCATCAACGTCGAGCTGACGGCGAGCGGCGGCGGCAACAAGTCGGAGCAGCGGCGCACCAAGATCGACCTGCTGCGCAAGAAGCAGAGCACGGTGCAGGTGGACAAGGCTCGCGCGCTGCTGCAGAAGCACGCGGACGCACCCGAGCTGAAGTTCACGGCCGACGACATTGACGACCGCGTCATCGACTTCCTCTCCTGGTTCGACTACGAGACGGCCAAGAAGGCGCTGGACGAGTTCAACCGGTGCGTGAGCGAGCGCGTGGAGAACCGGAAGGCGTTCTTGATGGGTATCCTCAAGCGGTTCGTCAAGACGGATGGTGTCGAGTGAGCGAGGTGGAGCAAGTCCTCGTCCCTACATGATCGCGACTGAATAGAGAATTGCATTTTGAGTGTATACTTGCCTGTTGTGCCTTTATCTGACAGCGGTGTCGTCACTGCCAAGTTTCTCGCACAGCAGCTGCAGCTTGTGCTCCTTGGCGACATGGTGCCGCCACAGCAGATCCTGTACGCGTTCATTCGCCTTCAGTCAACATCGAATACAGAGGGGAGCACGTGACATTGGTTTGCCTTGGTCCAGGAGTGCATTAAGAGCAACACGGTCAACGGTAATGATCAAATCCACTCTATTGTTGCGATTGCTAGGCGCGTCGACAGTGACCTTCGTCATTGTGTCGATCGACGCCTCGGCGCTCCGCCTTACTGGCGACCCGCTTCCTTCTGCGCGCGGTACGCAGCCTCCTTGCCCTCGGCGCGGAACTTCGCCTTCTTCTCCGCCTTGTGCACGGCCTCGAACTGCTTCTCCTCGCGCTGCTTGCGCTTCAGGTGCTCGGCGTTGCGCTTGCTGTTGCGCTCCTTGCGCGTCGCCTCGCGGTCGCGCCGCACCGTGTTCACCTGCTGCATGAACGCGTACTTCTTCTTCTCCTCCGGCTCGAGCACCACCGCGCGCTTCGTCAGATACGGCGTCGACGACTTCTTCTTGTCCAGCTTCGGCTTGCTCGCGAACGGCAGGCTCGCCTGCAGCTTCTTCGGGACCTTGAGCGTGCTGAACTTGCGCTCTGTGCGCACGATCGGCTTGTAGAGCGAGTCCGGGTTCACGGGAACCGCCACCTTCTGCTCTTTGCGCAGCTCGAACGTCGTCTTCATGAGTCCAGCGCTGCCCTTCTTGCCGGTCGAGTCCTTGGTGCTCATCAAGAGCGACGTGACAGGGTTGTAGAACGGCTTGGCCTCCACCGGCACCCACGTGCGACAGAAGACAATGTCGCTCTTGAGGATCTTGTCCTCAAATGTCGCGCGGAAGTCACCCTTCTCGCCACGCAGAGCCTTCTTGATGCGGCCACGGATGCCACTGACCGTGCGGATGTTCGCACCTTCAAACTTGGCCACTTCGAGCTCCGTGTTGAACATGCCCGTGATGAACGCCGTGTTCTTGTGGATCTTGCTGGGAGTACCCACCAGCTTGAGCTTCTTGACAACACTGAACGTGTGGTCCAGTTCGAGGACGACTCCTGTCGCGCTAACGCGGAAGCCCTGAACGCTGTTGGACAGCGACTGGAACGCGATCACACCAGTGTTCGGTGGGCACATCGGGCCGTACACAGTCGCGTGACAGTGCATGTGCTCTGGCGTGTACTTGAGATACCGATGGCGCTCGTTCGTGTCTTCGATCGAGTACATCGGGAGACTCTGGAATCGTCGCCAGCCGGCCGAGAACACCAGCGGGTCGTTCGTCTTGAGGATCTTCTTGTGCCAACGATGCTTCTTGAAGCGCATGCGCACGAGACCAAGACTCTGCTCCACGTTGGGCAGACCGCCGACAACGATCGGGTTCTTCGGGCTAAAGTACCGCACGAACTCGGCAGGCACGCCCGAGAACTCGATACGGACATACAAACCGTTCCGAAAGCCCTCGAGCTGCAGACGAACGTCTTCGCCTTCCCCGCCAAACTCTTGTGCGTTCCGGAGCGCCTGCTCCTCACGAAGCTTCTTTGCCTCTTGCATCAGCTCCGTCATCTCTTCGTCCTCCTCGTCCTTCGCATTCTCCTCGTCGTCGCCATCCTCAAGCGACTTCTTCGCCTGCTTCTCTGCGCGCACCCGCTCTCGAATCTGCTCGTCCGTCTCCTCCTCAGACCCGGCGGAGTCTTCATCATCGCTTGCGGGGTTAACCGCACCCGAATGCTTCTCGCCAGTCTCGAGATCTTCGAACGAGCCATCCATAGCATCGTCGTTCATGGGGTCCACTTCGTCGCCATCCATGTCTTCGTCGTCGTCCTCACCCTTCTTGTTAGTGCGCTTCCACGATCCAGTAACAAAGCGGTTGCGAATGCCTTCCAAGATGTCCGGCATCGCCCAGTCCTGCACATCCTCACTGTCCAGCTGCAGCTTGGAACAGTCGAGAGCGTTCCACTCGCTGTACGAATCGTTGCCAGAGGCGGCACGAACGTGCTGCTTGAGCTGGAAGAACGAGTCGCCGTCGTCCTCGTCGCTCTCACCAGCCGTCTTGCCGTCAGCCTCGTTCTCCAGATCGCGCTCGGTCATGTGCAGCTTCTCGCGCTCGCCGTACACGAGCTCCATCAAGTTGACGTCGGCGCGCTCACGCTCCAAGAAGTTCTGTGCCGCCCGAGACGCCATGTTCTCCTTCCAGCGCAGCTGCGACTGCTCGCCACCAACTTCCTGGTCCTCATCTTCCTCATCCTCCTCGTCATCCTCCTCTTCATCCTCCTCGTCATCGTCATCCTCCGACCCCGACGCCTCCGAGTTGTTCTCTTGAGCTTCGTCCTCGTTGTCGTCATCGAAGACTGCGCGACGACGAATGCGACCAGTGCTATCCCGAACAACAGCCTCCTTCGGTTGCCCGACTTTGCGACCAGAACCATCCTCCTCGTCATCGTCGTCGCTGTCGTCACTGCCGTCGTCCTCGCTATCATCGTCGCTTTCCTGCTCGCTCTCCACCTCGTCCGCACGAATAGCCGCCGTGCTCTTGAACAGCGACAGACTCGCACCTCGCAGCCGTTCATCCAGACCAACATCAATCTGTTGCAGGTTTTGGACCATTTCCACGCCTTCGCCGCCAGCGCCAATGCGCATGCTGCCGTTGTTGGCGGCGTCGCCTTCGTCGTCGCTGTTAGCGCCATCGGGGACGACATTCTCGCTGTCCGCCTTGGTGTAGTTGAGCTGGCTCAGGTTGATGTACATGGCGTCCTTGTCGTAAGTGATGTTGCCGACATCTGACATTGGCGCGTACAGCAAAATGTCCTTCTGCGTCAAGTGCTTCTTCTTGGCGGTGCCGTCCGGGTTCTTGTTGGCCGACGGAAGCGCGCACGGGTCCGGCATGGACGTGACAGAGTCCATGAAAAAGTCGCCCGCACCAGCAACGTGCATCTTCATCCCCGGCTTCAGGTGCGTGCCGCGCAGATAACCGTACAGAGTGACCTTGCGGTCCACCTTGGGGTTGCGCTGGATCTCGTCCGGGTGTGTCACGTCTTCGAAGCGGTCCGCAAGCATGTACGGGTGCGAATTGCGCCACGTGAGCGGCCGGAACTTCATGCGCGCAATGTACAGCGACAGGTTGTGGATCTCTCCCTTGGGGTACTTGTTGGCAGCGATGCCGGAGAAGTAAAAGAGCTTGGCGCCTTGGTAGATCTCGGTCCAGAAACGCGCCTTGAGACGCTTCTTGGTCTTGCGCAGGCTCTTGTTCTTCTTGAACCGATCGAGGTGCGTCAGGATGCCCATGACCTTCGGGAAACCAACGGTCTGCAGGATGTTGAGGAACTCGAACGTCTCCATCTCAAAGCCAAAGCTGGCGTCGATCAGCAGCAGCACGAGGTCTGCGATCTTGGCGAGGTCGATCATGGCGTTCAGGTCGTTCGGGCACTCGAAGAACGTGATGCGCCGGTCCTTGCCGCTCACGACCGTCACGGGGCCGTTGATCTCGACCATGTTGTGGCGCGTGTACCGCTTCACGAGCGAGCGGATCACGGTCGACTTGCCGCTGCCCGGCGGCCCCATGACGACGACCGAGATGGGCGGCGGCACATCCTCGGCGCGGCTCTCCTGGGGGACATACTCCTTGCGGTGCGCGCGGTCGAGGTTCCGCTGGATGGTCTTCTTGGCGCGACCGGCCTTGGCGACGCCGAACGCCTTGGGGTTCTTGCGCTGCTCCGCCAGCGACGGCTGCTCCTTCTTCTGCTTCTCGAACGCCTTGCGCTTCTGCTTGTTGGCCTTGGCACCAGACTTGGACTTGCGGTGCGTCTTGCTCGCCTTGCCCGCTGCAAGCGCGTCCATCCTGCCGCTCGCTGCCCGCCACTCCGCGGCGTTTCGCCTTGTTGCCCTGCCTGTTGTTGCTTGTCGTTTGGCTGGTTGGTGCGAGCGCGTCACAAATCATGGGTTTCATGTGGAGCGATATCAAAATAAATAATATTGATAATGCTCGTATGAGTGACACACCGTCTTTCGAGAATTGTGGAGCGCCTCACAGTGCGTTCTGTGCACACATGTGGAGCGTTTGGTAGAATGTTTGTCGTTGTTGAAGCGGCATCTGGCGAATGACAGGCATCGTCCAGACATTTATAGCTCCTCGTCGTCATGCTTGGAGGCACATTGCGCACGCAGACGACACCGAGGTCCCGCATTTGACAGCGTATATTTATCTCCTTCCTGACTCCTTGCTGACTGACCTGTGTGTGCGATTGCTGCGTCCTCGGTGCGACGGATTTGACATCGGAAGTGCTTTAACATCGCACCGATTAGTGTGTTCGAGCCGCGCAACGATGGGGGGAGGAGTCTCCAAGCCCGACAAGTCCTACGGCGTGCCGTCCAAGGTGCTGGTGCTGCAGACGCTCAAGAACCTGCCGTTCATGCAGATCATGGACGACAAGACGGTCGAGGAGCTTGCGCTGTGCTTCCAGGTCGTGCGGTACGCCAAGGGGGCGACCATCAAGACCGAGTCGGGCCAGTTCTATATCGTGGCCGAGGGAGCCGTGGACATGAGCTCAATCATCCCGACGCCCAACCGCAAGCAGCACGTGACGGAGGTGCTCTGTCAGCGCAAAGTGGGGGACTACATCTCGTACACGGCGCGTGAAGACCTGATCGTGCGCGTGATGAAGGACTTTGACGTGTGCTCGAGGACCGACACGATATCCAAGCTGGCGCGCAAGAAGCTCGCGCAGCTGCTCGAGCTCAACCACTCGACCGCCGACGCCTTCACGGGCTGCACGCTGCTCAAGCTGCACAACCCGCGCTTCCAGAACCTGCGCTCCAAGTACGCAGTGCGCAAGGTGGATATCAAGAACACGGCGCGCTATTCCGGCGGACGCGGCGTGAGAATAGCCAGCGTCCTCACACGGCCGGAGAAGATGCACCTGTTCTCGTCCATCGTCGAGTCGGACGTCGTCAACTGCCTGCTCGACATCCCGTTCTTCGAGGTCGTCGAGAACTCGCGTCTGCTCGCGCTCTCCAACATGTGCTCGTACACGTTCGTCAAGCGCGGCGAGAAGCTGTATCGCGCGGGTGAGAGCGGCGACCGGTTCTTCATCTGCATCCACGGCGCGCTCGAAGCCTCAGTCAAGGTCACGGTCAACTCTGGCCGCAGTGCGTTCGTGGTGCCTGCAGCTGCTCCCGACGAGCCGACGTTCGTGACCGCGCTCCAGCCGCCAGCCAAGAGCGCCAAGGCGACCAAGAAGCTGACTGCTGGCGCGTATTTCGGAGAGACATCGCTGCTGCTCAAGATCCCGCGGGTTTGGACTGTCACCGCGGTCGAGGACACGCTGCTCGTGTACATTGACCGCACGAGCTTCTGCAACTTCCTCAAGGTTGTGCCGGACGCTGCGGCCGTGCTGATGGAACACGTTCGCTTCAACTTCTTGGACACATTGATCAAGCAAGGGTGTGCGATGCTGAACGCCATCCCGCCGATCAAACTGCAGCAGCTGAGCTTCATCAGCGAAGTGGTCGAGGTGGACGCGAGTTCCCAGATCATCGCGCATCGCGAGAAGCACGCGCCGTTCTTCATCCTGCTTCGTGGGGAGGTGGAGCTGATCTATCATGGGAATGCAGCTGGCAAGTCTGACGAGAAGGTGCTGGTGTGTCCTGGTGGGTACTTTGGTCAAGAAGCGATCATATTGTCTGCGCCGTCGATGGTGACGGCCAGAGCAACAGCATCGTGTCTGTTGCTCAAGTTGACGGTCGACGCGTTTCTCGATTTCTTCGCGGATCTGCCTGAGGTCTTTGCCGAGTTTTGCATCAAGTGTCTTCGCGACCGCGCGCGGCCTGAGCACGTGCTGCACCACTACGAGGCGAGCAAGCTGTGGAGCGCCGACTGCGTTGGGCGGAGGCGACACAACGAGGTGGCGCTGTTTGAACACATCGAAGACTACAACTGGGAAGCCGACGTGTCCGACGACAGCATGCACGAGCGCGCGCTCGTCATCTACCTCAAGTTCCTGTCTGACGCCGCTCCGCAGTTAGTGGTGTTGCCCATGGACACCCTCACGTCCGTCGAAGCCGAGATCGAGGCGTCCACTGTGGGACGCGATACGTTCGCAGCGGTGCGGTCGGAGCTGTTGATGAACATGGACGACGACGCCTTCGCGGCATTCAAGCAGTCGCCGACGTTCACCGAGTTCCTCGCGTCGCTGTACTGTCCACAGACAATCTTCGACGCGCTCACACCCGAGCACGAGTCGCTGTTCAACATGGCGTTGCACAGAGAACGCGGCGTGCTGGCTATCGAGGACCTGGCGGACGAGAATGACTTCGTTCCAACACCGAAGCCGGCGTTCGGCATCTTCTCGAGTAAATCGCAACGCAGAAGCATCGTCAACGCGACCATAGTCGGCGACGCACCCGTCCCGCTCAACGCACAAGGCACACAGACATCCTTGATGCGGCCACACCCGCAGCTGGCAGAGATGCTGGACCAGCGCTCGAGGCGGAAGGTGCGGTCCGAGAAGAGCCGCCGCGTGTTGTCTACGTCCTTCGTGTGTTGAATGAAAAACGAGTATGGAGAGATAGAGAGGAAAACAAGTTGGGTACGGACATGCTGCCAAACACCAAGCATCACTAAATAGAGCGTCGAACGGCGGCGTCTCGAGCGTCACGCGCGGCCTTGCATCTCTTGACTCTCTGGAGCCTCCGGCTGCCTTCCGCTCTCGCTCGCGCTGGATTCCGTGGCCGCCGACGTCTCCGTCACGTCGCCATCACCGCCGTCTTCGACGTGCAGCACCTCGACGTAGGACGAGCGGCAGTACCACGTGCGCACGAGCCGCCACTCGACGCCCTTGGTCTTGAACGCGGTCTGCTCGTTCAGGCGGCGCAGCTGCAGCTGCACGCGGCTCTCAGCCTCGCGCACCTGGCTCGTCGCGCAGTAGAAGGACAGCCCGAGCGTGCAGATGCAGCAGCCGTACGCGAAGGACGTGCAGGGCAGGCACGGCCAGTGGTCCAGCAGCGCCTCGTTGATCTTGGTCATGGCCGCCGCGAACTCGTCCGGCGTCACGTACGCCGCCAAGAGCGACGCCGCCGGGTAGTCGTCGTCGTACGCGCTCGCCAGGCCGTTCACGAACACGTCGCCCACCGGCTCGAGCACCGCCAGCCGCGTGCGCCGCCGCTCCATCGGGTCGCGCTTGGTCATCGCGGCGACTGTCGGGATGTGGGGACGAAGTGAGAGAACATTACGCAGCGCAACCCTCGGAAAGTATGTACGCTCATATGATTGCGCACAAAGTGGTTATACTTATGGGTATCGATGTGAATCCTGTACTGCATTACACATATCTATATGTTCTTATAATCGTGCGGTGCGAGAGCGTATACTTTTGCGCCGCGTCGTTTCGTGATCACAGCAGGTTCAACCACAGCGACAGCGACAGCAGAGCCGACACTCGATGCCAGCGATGGTGGACGCGCTGGACGGGATCCGGTCGCCGCGGGGCCATCGCGGGGGCGGGACCGGCATGGGAAACGACGGCGGATCGTCGCACCGCAACTGGTTCCTGCACCGACTGTACCTGCGCGCCGAGTTCAAAGAGTGTCTCCGGCTGATCGAGGAGATCCTGCGGCAGCACCAGGGGCTGAGCGAGTACCCGCTGTACGTCAAGGGGATGATCCTGCGGCAGGCGGGCAAGATCCAGGAGAGTCTGCAGCTCTTCCAGGCCGCGACGTGCCTCAACCCAGACAACAAGGAGAACCTCAAGCAGGTCGGCCGGTCGCTCTACCTGCTGGGCAAACACCCGGCGGCGATCGAAGTGTACGAGGAAGTGCTGACCATGGGACGCGCTGACGACTGGGAGATCTACCACAGCATCGGACTCTGCCACCTGTACTTGAAGGACTACGACCAGGCGATCGAGCACTTCCAGCGCGCCAACACCATCAACCGCCACGACGCCACCTTCCTGCAGCTCGGCAAGGTGCACACGCTGCGCGAGGACTTCAAGGCCGCCATCAACGTCTACCTCGAGGCGCTCGAGTTCTCGCCCGAGAACCCGGAGATCCTCACGACGCTCGGGCTGCTCTACCTGCGCATCGGCGAGAACTTTCGCGCGTTCGATTACCTCGGCAACTCGCTGACGCACGACCCGAAGAACCCCAAGACGATCCTCGCGGCTGGCTCCATCATCCAGGACCACGGCGACATGGACGTCGCGCTCGTCAAGTACCGCGTCGCGGCCGTGCAGACGCCCAACTCGGCGCAGCTCTGGAACAACATTGGCATGTGCTTCTTCGGCAAGCAGCGGTACGTCGCGTCCGTCGCGTGCCTCAAGCGCGCACTGTACCTCGACCCGTTCGAGTGGATCACGTCCTACAACCTCGGACTCGTGCACCTCAACACGGGCCAGTACGCGTCCGCCTTCCATTTCTTCTCGGCCGCCATCAACCTCAAGCCCGACTTTGCCAGCTCGTACATGTACCTGGCCATCACGCTCAGCCGCCTCGACGACTTTGAGAACGCGTGCAGCGCCTTCGACAAGGCCGTCGAGATGGAGAGGTGCGGCCGTTGACGTTCCATTGTAACACTGAACGATTACACTGATGTGTGCTTGATGGATAGGGACCACCTGTTCCATCTCAACTACGCCATCACGCTCTACAACAACGACGAGATGGAGCGCGCCAAGGTGCAGTTCGACCGCTTCGAGGAGATCTTCGAGGCGCTCGACGAGGAGACGCGCAATGCCGACCCGGAGGTGCAGGAGCAGCGCCAGACGCTGCTCAACGCGCTCATCGACTGATCTGGTTGCTCAGATTGAAGTGTGCACAACTGTTCACGGTAGTTGAGGCGGTAATGAATTCCATAAATACGCATACTGGAGCTCTGACTATAGAAAGTCCAGCGTCCGAGTCTTCGAGTCAAAAGGGCGAAACAGATCTGCCATTGAAACGCGAGCAAATCGACCCAGCGTCCATGGAAGCAGGTAGAGACCGTCGCCGCTGCTGCGTCCGTACCTCTGCCGCTGACCCTCTTCCCGCAGGCTGCCGGTGCAGGTCGCTCCAGGACGAGGCTGCGTCGCGCGCCGACCGATTCCGCGAGCTCTGCGCGCTGTACTTTCACGCGCAGGACGACGGCGCCAAGCGCGTGCTCGCGTGGTTCGAGACCTGCAAGCTCGACCAGATCACGTGCGTCGCGCGAGTGTCGCTCTCTGTGAGACATATCCACTGACAGGGTTGTATGGTCCAGCATCTTGGCGCCAGGCGAGACGGACGAGTCGGACGCCGCACTTCAGGCCGAGATCGAGGCGCTCGGTCTCATCAAGTGCGCGCAGCCCGGACACGACGTGTACTTCAGTGAAACGTGAGACGGATCTGAGTCGTTTCTTCTCTCGTGGAATCCTGTTCGTCTCATTTGTTCGTGTTTGTGTTGCCAGGTTGCAGCAGCTCGAAATCGTCAAGAACCAGGTTCGCTCGGCGTACCACGCGTCCGTCGCACAGCAGCAGGTCGAGAGAAACGAAGTCCACGAGTCGCTGTCGATGCTGGTGGACTCAACGTTGAACTGTTGCTGTGCCTGCAGTACTCAGAGTTCGACATCCGAGCGTCCCGGTCTCAAGGCAGCCACTACGAGCTGCGGGCGGATGGGAGCGGCCACGAAAGGCTCACTGTGCGAGTGCAGGACGACTATGTCGGCACGGCCGAGCAGCACACGGCGGTGACCCACCAACTCAAGGAGTTTGTACACGCGCACGTGAAGAACATCGGGTGCCACCCGTTTCTCGCGGGTCTCCGCGTGGTGCTGCAGTGGAACCTCGAGAGCTCGACGGTCGTCGCCTGGACGTGTGAGTGCGCCATTGTGATGAATACTGCCGCATCCATTTTCTCATGTAATGCATCGCTGTTCGCAGTGTCGGACGCGGTCTTTGTCGAGAGCGGTGGGCCGGAGTTCGCCGACGCCGCCCTGAGTTTGCTGGTCGACGCTCTCAACTTTAGCCACTGCCTCGCGAGTGACTTGAGCGCGAACAACGGACAGACGGCGGCGCTCGTCCGATCCCGCGAGTGGCACCTCGACCCGTACCTTTCGGACCACGATCTCCGCGCATTCCTGGCGCTGCTGCCGATGCCCAAGCGCCTCGAAGGACGGCCAACTGGCGCGAAGCGTGCGACGGACACGTCTCGGCTGAACATTCACGGACTGCTAGACGAACACCACAACTTCTTCCAGCGGTGGTGCGTTCTATTGTGACGAGATAATACCAGTATGAACAAGCAACACGGCCGGATTTTGCAGAACTTGACAGCATGTTACACTATTTGCCATGTCGCTCGGTCGCGGCAGCAACTCGGTACGAGTCAAGAGTTACATCCACAGCGGCTCTAACCTCCCAATCGCGGATGACCTGGCGAGAGCGGATGTCGGCTTGCCGGATTGGCTCCGGGACGCGGTACTGGCAGCACACCTGTGCGATCGCGACGCTTGTCTCGAGCGACACCTTGTGTCCCACCGACACGAAAGTCGGGTTCTTGACCCCAGCGGCGCCACACAGCGCAGCCCCCCACACCTGTCGATCACCAGCACAGTCAATTCAACGTACACTGCATACACAGTGAGAAGATCAAGACGAACCTTGCCAGAGTCGCCGACGAGCTGTACCGAGTCGTGGTGCTGCGCATGGGCGTCGCTCATGAGCGCCTTGACGTCCGGCTTGGTGAGGCCGTCCACGTGCAGGAACGTCTTGCCCACGCCGATGGTCGGGATGTCCATGAGCACGCCGAAATGCGACGCGAGGCCGAAGCCGTGCGGGTGGAGCACGCCGTTGCCGTCCACGAGCGTCACATCCGGCGTCGCCTCTGTCCAAATGTCACTGTGTTAGAGGTGACAATAATAATGAAGCGAATACAGCAACACCAAACTCACCAGGACACCGTGTGATGAGGTCGCTGTACAGCTTGGAGAGAGCCGGCACCTCTCTGAACGCCAGAAAGCCGGCGATGTACGGCGCCGGCAGCGACACGTACGTGAACGCCTCGTACACGACGCTGAGCGACGGGAAGTCGAGCACGACGATCGACGCGCACGCGTGCTCGTTGGAGCCCTTGAGGAAGCTGATGTCCACACCGGCGACGCGCTTCAGGGGCCGACAAGGGATCGATCCACTCTCAATGTCTTTCGGCAGTGGCGTGGTTCGGCTGTCGTCGAGCTGCCACTGAACAGCGTCACGTTCGAGCAGTTGGTCCTTGAGCTCTAGCTGCTCGGCTGTGGAAGATTAGCAACACACAGCTATCATCAGAACTGACAGACCGCCACCACAGTAGAAGCCTGGCGTGCAGGCTTAGCAGCATCGTAGGCGGAGGCGTACCGGTCCATCGGGCTCGAGTGTCGGCGTCGGCGTCGCGCGGTGTTGCCATCTCGCTGGTCAATTGCGCAATGACCAGTTTGGGGGATTCAAAAGCTATGAGGACATTTTCATCGAATCAACGGGCTTGAATAGTATTCATCATCACTTGGATTGGATGAAATATGAAATTCGAAATGAACCCATCTCATGAACTCGTGAGTGCTGGTCGTATCAAGTTGAAGTGATCGTCCATGCTGGACGGAAACGAACTCCTCATGAAACATGCTCTCAAACCAACCAATGTATTAGAAAGACGAAGAACATCGAGGCGGACAGCTCTGCTAGTCCATGCAGTCGAGTCCATACCTGAGCCTAGTCCGCCGACAGGTACACGTGCTCGACGTCGTCCTCCTCGTAGCTCGAGAGCAGCTGGTAGCGAATGTCCAAGCGCAACTCGCGAATATGCACGCGCTCGTACACGAGCACGGACGCCACAACGCACACGAACAGCGCGACGCACAGCAGGATCTGGTGGCCCCACATGGAGAAGAACCCGAGCATGCCGTACACGCAGTACCGCTCAGCAGCACGAGCGAGTGTCTGAGCCACCTTGTGACACTGCTGCGCGCTCTTGAACGCCTCCAGGTGCGCGTCGATGGCCTGCAGCGAGCTTCCTACCGGGTCGAGGAAGTCGCGCTTCATACGAGCGCCGATGTCGCCATGGGCCAGTGCGTACGCCTCCAGCTCTTTCTGCAGCTCACTCGTGGTCTGCGTGGTGCTCAGCATCGTCGCAGTCGACTCGGCGAACGGCAGCACAGTCGAGTTCGTCGGACACGCCACGTAGTACTCGACCGTCGGCGTCGCGTCCAGCAGCGTGAGCGTGCTGTTGAGCGGCGCCGCGCAAAAGTCGGCCGTCATCATCGTCGACGCGAGGTACGCGCCAATGAGCGTGTGCGAGATGGGCACGACGCTCAAGATGATGATGATCGAGAACCGCAGCGGCGCCACCATGGCCCACCCGATCGACGAGATGGACAGGAAGCTCGCGAGCGCCACCGCCAGGATCGCGCCATTCGTCGTCGACTTGAGCATAAAGTAGCCGAACTCCCAGTCCTGCGCCATCTCCGAGTAGTTCTTCGGGAGCAGCGCGTCCGTCTCGTTGTGCCAGTCCTTGGCCGAGTGCAGCAGCCTAGCTCATAACGAGGGGTGTATATCAGTCTCCATCATGGTTCCAACTGCTTCAGCCATATCAAACGCACCGAAGACTCTCGACAGACAACTTGAACGCCTGCTCCGGCAAATCGCTCTCGTTGAACGACATGACGAGGTTGTCGGCCGTGAGCCGGACGGCCTCGCTTGCCTTCAGGCTCTCACTCGTGAGCGCCTGCGCGTCGGTGAAGAAGTTGCTCGTGTTGACCATCGCGTCGTGCACGAGTCCGGCGCTGTAGTCCACCTGCGCCTCGCCAAGCAGACCGCTCAGCGAGCTGATCGCCAGGAAGGACAGCAGGATCACGGCCGTGATCTCGATCGCGTTCGACTCGCTCGACGCGCGGCGCGCATACGCTGTAATAACATAAAGAAAAATCACACAAGTCAGTTGCTGAATCCTGTTGTCGCAATTTCTTATCGTATATTGGGACGCACCGCTGCGGATGTTCAGGATGCAGCGGCGTACGACGATGACGCAGAGCACGACAAAGACGACGGCGCCGATGGCGAGCGACGCGAAGAGCAGGTTGTGCAGGAACTGCGCGTACTGCGGGTCGCGCAGGTTGAAGGCGCTCGTGGCCGCGCCGAAGCGGTAGAACGAGTGGAAAAAGTCTACGAGCTCGCGCGCCACCTCCTTGTGGTAGTCCACGGGGAGCAGCCGCATGCCGTCGGCCATCATCGCGGGGCGAACGCTCGCGCAGACAGAGATGGAGACAGATAGAGAGATAGAGAGAGGAAGCAACCGCCCACCGCCTTTGCCAAACTGATCCTTCTTCGACTTGGGTGTGTTTGGGCTTGGAGCGGCGGCTCGTGAGGGAAACACCTCGGCGATTTCGAGGTGTTTTCAGGAATCAAAACCTCGTTTTCGAGGTGATAGAACAGGCACGGTACAGTACTTGACGCATTCAAGAGAGTGTTGTGACATAACACGGTGCGATCGGTGCAAGTTGAAGTGGTGAACACGCGAATGGAGAATGATACATTGGTTTCCGCCTCGCAGTCTATGGAGCGGCGCGTGGCGAGACATTGGTGGGAGCGGGTGGAGGCGACACCACAGAGGCGGTGTCGACAGCGCCAGGGCCCGGGAACAGGCGGGACGCAGCGGATCGCGAGCCGTCCGGGGACTGAGGCGGCAACTGCTCCTGCTGATGCTGTGAAGGAGGCGACGGCAGTTCGCTGCCGCTGTCATCGCGCTCCGCCCGCTTCTGCCAGACGGCCTGCACCTGTACAGCAACGAGGTTAGCTGGGTGGTCAGGCGAAGCGTTCGCTGTGATGGGGAAGGGCTCGCACCACTTTGCCGTCCGTGAACTCGACGATGCACGGCAGTTGAGCGATGTGCGACTCGAGCACGCGCGGCACGGACGCCTCCAGCGGCTGCAGAGAATGATTAGAGAAGGCCAATGGTGTTAGTGACTCGCGTTTTGCGACTATCGTATCGAGAATGCGGCTGGGACGCACCATGTCGCCGTATTTCTGCACGGCGATCATGCCGAGCGCGTCGAGGAAGCGAGCGTAGTTGATGCGGCGCTCGCCCTTCTTCTTGGCCTTGACGAAGATCAGGTCCACGTCCGTCTTGGTGAAGCCCGCGTCCAGCAGGTCCGGGCACTCGCGGCACAGCTTGGAGAAGTTGGCGTTGTCTGTCGGTCAGCAATTGTCATCAATCCAGTCATTCTGGATACACACAATGCAAGACGAGTCGCATTTTGCAGACAGCACGAACGCACCGAGCGTCTTCTCGCCGACGCCGCGCGCTCCCGTGCGGCCGAAGCGGCAGTAGTACTGGAATACGGCCTTTAGCAGCGTGTGCGGGTCGTTTGGGTCGCCACGGATCCTCTCCGGACTCGGCTGCGTCACGGATGCCGACCGCCGCGCCGGACTCTGCACTCCCAACGAGTCAGTGAGCTTACTAGATCACCAATCGCATCATGACAATGAGCAGCTCACCGCGGCCGGCGCGTCGTCGGCAGGCGGAGAAGAAGCGGCCACCGCGATGCTCATGCGCGGCGAGCTGAGGACGCAATACATTAGCTCACGAGGCAATGAAGATATAGAGATCTATAGCGCGGAGACGCACTGCGCGCGCTTGGTGCGCGGGTCGACGTCGTAGTTGAGGTTGGTGCGCATCATGTTGCCCAGGTCGTGCACGTTGTGCTCGCTCAGGTCCTGCGCGTCCGTCTCGAACCGCTTGCGGTACACGCCCGTGTACGACCGCGGGTCGTGCAGCCGCGAGTACACGTCCTTCCGCGCCGCCGCCGGCTCCTCCCCATGCGCCTCAGGCAGCGCCGCCTCCATCCCCTTTGCTCACGCAGCAGTGGCCAGATACCAACTACACGCCCGACGCGCGTGACGTCGCAGGCCTCGGACCGCGAGGACGACCGCGTTGCCTCCTTCCTGCTGCTGCCGGTGCAGATGACGAGACGAGACCGACCCACCGGCTATTCCTGGCCGCTCGCGCTCCGATTGGACGAACAGGTCGTGGTGTTGCGCCGAGCCGAAAAGATACCGCAATAGACACCGTGTTGCAGTATCACTCGGTCCATTTGTCACAATGTCGGCAAACCTTCGCATACTGCCGCCGCTATATTTAGTGTCGCCATGAGCTTTTTAGGAGCATTTTACGTGATCCACCATGTCGTCCACCTCCACATACAGTCGCAGCTATATTTAGTGTCCGCATGCATTTGTAGGAAAATGAAACAACCACCCGACGCAATTCCGGCAATTCCGTCTGTAGCATGAGCTCGGCGTCGACGGCGGGCGGCGCGGCGTCGCTCATGAGCCCCGCGGGGAGCAGCAGGCACCACGTTGCGGGCCGCACCGCGCAGCGCATGGCGGCGGGCGAGGGCTCGGCGCTGCCGCTGAGCCCGTCCAAGCTCGAGAGCCCGTTCTTCAAGGAGCGCGTGGCGGCGCTGCTGACGCAGGGCGACGCGTACGCCAAGCGCCTGGACGGCGAGCGGCGGCGCGCGGCCGAGCTCGACGCCGCGCTCGCCGCTCTGCGCGCGCAGCACCTCGCGGCGCACCGGCAGCTCCGCGCTGGCGGCGACGAGCGCAAGCCCATAGAGGACAGCGCGAATGGCTCAGCGAGCGCGAAGCTGCCGCTGCGCACGCTCGAGAACCGGCTGGAGCAGGTGCTGACGCGGTTCAACCAGGTGCGCAGCGCCAACAAAGCTCTGCGCGACGACATCCAGGCGCTGCGCCGCGACAAGGTGACGCAGCAGCAGATCCACGACCGGCTCGCGCGCGAGACCCACACGGCGAGCGCCGAGCTCGCCAAGGTGGTGCAGGCCGCGCAGGCCGCGGGCGACGCGCGCGACCGCGCGGCGCGGCAGGTGGAGGCCTTACGCGCGCAGCAGGCGGACGACGGCGCCGAGTTCGAGGCCGGCTGGCACGAGCGCGCGACGCAGCTCGAGCAGGACCGCGCGGGCATTCGCGACCTCCCGAGGCTGCGCACGCCCAAGCCCAAGTCCACGCCTCACTTCTGCGCCGACGGCGCGCCAGCCTCGCCCGCGCCGCGCGCCTTGGCACCATCGGGAGCTGGTGGCAGTGGCGCTGGAGCTGCGGGCTTCAAGCTGCTGTCCACGCCGGAGGTGAAGCTGCGGGACGAAACGCAGAAGACTGGCTGGCTCATCAGCGAGAAGGAGGGCGACCTGCGTCGCCAGTCGGAGCGGCTGCGCGCCGCCGAGGACGGGCTCGCCAAGATCAAGCGTCGCACGGGCGTCGCGGACGCGCAGGAGCTCGCGCGCGCGCTGGTCGCGGCCGAGGAGAAGAACTTCTCGCTCTTCAACATGATCAACGAGCTGGGCACCGAGATGGAGGCGCTCGAGGTGGACAACAAGGCCCTCGAGGAGCAGATTGCGCAGTGCGCAGGCTCCGGACGCAGCTCGGACGCGCACCGGCGCGAGCTGCAGCAGCAGCTCGAGGCGCAGATCGACGTCTCGAAGAGCAAGATGCAGTTCCTCGAGGCGCGGCAGGGCGAGGCAACCGACGCGCTCGAGGCCATGAAGCAGGGAGCGCTCGCCATCTTCCACAAGGTGGGGAGCGCCGACGAGGCGTTCGCGGCGCTGCTGGCCGCGCACGGACTCACGGACGTGACACTCGCCAAGCTGCTCGGCGTCATCGAGCAGCGCGTCGGCGAGCTCGTCGACATGCACAACCTCACCACGGCCGGCTCCACCGCGGTGGACTCGGTCATTGGTCCAGTTGGTCACCCGCTCAAGCCTGACGGTGGTGGAGACAGCAATGCGCACCACAAGGGAGGACGCAGACCGCATGCGCCAGGTGGACATGGTGGAGGACACCAGACAGCCAGCAACGTGGCTGGGAGTGGAGCAGTTGGTGGACTGCTGCGGCCGACACCACCAACCGCGGACGACTTCAACGACTCGGATGGCGAGGACGGAGAGGACGCCGTTCGCCCGTGCAGGATCGCCGACATCCAGGAGAAGACGGCGGCGGCCGTGGGACGACGCAAGGAGAAGCAGATGAGGTCCAAGCGGTAGGGAGAAGAGGAGAAGACAGCAACAATTGGTATGAAGGAAAAGGAGAGGGGAGCGTGTTGAAGCATCCTGGACATGCCCGTCGAGGTCTACGGTCGCTGCTGCTTCTGATGCAGCAGCGAAGGAGAAGGCGAGAGGCATGGCCGTGGACGCCATGACACCTACCCGTCGCGTTTTTCAATCTGTTGATGTGGTGGTGGTGGATGTGGATGAACTCCCATCGTCACTGGCTGTTGGCCAGTGTGCTTACGGCTCGGGCTCGGCGTCCGTGTCGTCGCCCTCCTCGATCCCGTGCTTGACGAGCAGGCGGTTGAAGTAGTCGATTACCAGGTGGTTGTACTTGCGCTTGTTGATGTAGTCGCCCGGCATGAACGACCGCTTGAACCCCGTAACGAGCAGGCGGCGAAGCTCACGCGGAGACAGCAGCAGCGCGTCGCACGCGAGACGCACCTCGTTGAACATGTCCGTGTGCGAGACCGTGCAGTTGTCCGTGCAGAGCGAGACGGCGAGCTTGTTGTCGAGCATCTTGCGCACCGGGTGGTTGCTCACGTCCTGCTGCATGTCGGGGACAGTCTGCAGGTTGCTCGACAGACACACCTCGAGGCACGTGCGCGAGTTGCCGAGGTACTGCACGAGGTCGTGGCAGTACTGCTGCTTCTGCGGCTCCGTCAGGTGCTTGATGGCGATCTCGTCGTGGTGGAACAGGTGGAAGCAGTGGCCGATACGCTCCGCGTGCAGGTCCGTGATGGCCTCGAAGATGCTCTCGGGTCCGTACCCCTCACCGGCATGCACCGTCTTGTGCATGAACTTCTTGTGCGCGAACGCGAACGCCTCCTTGTGGTCGTGCGCCGGGAATCCGCGCTCGGCGCCGGCAATATCCAGCGCCACGATGGGGACGCCGTGCGTCACCTTGGTCTCGTACGCCTGCGTCACCAGCGCCATGGATGCCAGGCCATACAGGCGATGCTCGTCCTCGAACTTGTGCACCTCGCAGAACTGCTCGTAGTACGGACCGAACCCGCGCGTGAAGAACCGCATGGCGCACACGATGATGCCGTACGCGAAGCGAGGCGCCTCGCCGCTCACCACCTCGTCGTCCTTGGCGTTCGTCTCGTCCGTCGCGCGTTGCATGCCGCGGTTAACGCTCAGCAGCACCTCCTCGAGCGACAAAGTGCCAGGGACAGCATTAAGCTGAGGAGCGAACCGCGCCTCAAAGTACCGCACGCCCAGCGCGTACTGGTCGATCGCCAGCTCGTACGCCACGCGCTCGAGCGCCGCCGACGTGCGAAGCACCGCCGTCGAGTACGAGAAGCACTCGAGGTACTCCTCCAGGTTGGCGTACGTCTCCTTGAACAGCACGCGGTTCAGCTCCGCGGCGTCGTAGCTCGGGAGGGTCACCCCCTGCTCCTGCGCCAGCTCGATGAGCGTCTGTGGACGCAGCGAGCCTTCCAGGTGGCAGTGCAGGTTCGTCTTGGGCACGGCGCGCAGGAACTCGTCCGAGTACAGCGGGTTCTTCGGGAAGCGGCGGCGCTCCGGGACGGCGGACGACATGGCCGAGGACAGCGAGCGGTGGAGGGTGAGTCGGGAAGAGGAGGGAGGTGTCGCGGCCGCGAGGGAGATCGGGAAGTGCGGCAGGCGCCTCATAAGGCGGAGAGAGGACGAGCGAAGGAGCGGCGACATGTGCGCAGGCGGGTACAGGCGGACCTGTTGACATCACAGGTTGTTTCCCGCCAAAATCTAAAGTTCAACATGTAGACGCATTAATTCTTGAAGCACTAAAGTTACCCTCGTGAAGAACGAACGGGTCACTTGTATGCATACCCTGCGAGAAGTGACTATCGAAAGTGGAAGAACGAAACGCGGATGTACTTATTTAATCAAATCGAGTGCCACCAATCAGCGATGCGTACAGCTAGATCCCGCCAATCAGGGCAATGTTTGAGCAGCTCGGCCAATCACATGTGGATCGTTGTTGAAGCAAAGTGTGGCGGGAAGTTTGAAACTCGATATGGGTCGCGCGCGCGATTCTCGATGGGCAGTGGAGTTGGCGCTCATTTTGTTTTTGCTATTGCGGCGGCATCAGGATGGCACCGCTCTCACTTTGTCCCCCCCCCCCCCCCCCCCCCAACATCGCATGCTATATTAAGGTCCAATGCTTTTGAGCGGCTTATGATCGTTGCGAGATCAGATTTCCCGCTCAGTCTAGGGATGGCCAAGGTTGGCATATTCGTGTGACTCGCGTACGACGTCGCGTACGACGAGGAGAAGAGGCGCAGCAATGCAATCACGAGCGGTGACGCGCGCTTTGCCGAGCTCTTGCGGCTGGACAAGGTCGGCGTGTTCAGCAAGCCTCTGCTCGAGTGTTCGCTGCTCAACCACACATGCAACCGCACAGTGTACGCGCGTGTGCCGCTTGGCGACACGCTCGGGCCGGACGCTGTCCCTATCATCGTCCACCACACGGAGCAGACCATGGCGGTCTGCAGCCAGGACCAGTTTCACATCGTCACGGACTAGGGGGGCCGCAGTTCGAGCCCGTGACGCCCGAGTAGCACCACCAGGCCACTGCCAAGAACATCAAGCTCAAATCGCTCGCGGACATTGAGCAGGTAGGCAAGGCGGACCCGCTGTCAGCCGACCTGCCGCTCCCGTCGGACGTGTCGACGCTCTGCTGCACGCCAGTCACGACCGGCGACCTGAAGAGCGTCGTGCTGCTGCATAGTAACTTCGCCCTCGTCGGCGTGCTCGCTCAAGAGCGACTCGCGATCGACACAACCAACGTGCACTTGTCGTACCTGCCGCTGTCGCATGTGTCCGAGCGCGCGGTGCACGCAGCGTTGTTGCACAACGGCGCCGGCAGCAGTTGGTGGACTGCTGCGGCCGACACCACCAACCGCGGACGACTTCAACGACTCGGATGGCGAGGACGGAGAGGACGCCGTTCGCCCGTGCAGGATCGCCGACATCCAGGAGAAGACGGCGGCGGCCGTGGGACGACGCAAGGAGAAGCAGATGAGGTCCAAGCGGTAGGGAGAAGAGGAGAAGACAGCAACAATTGGTATGAAGGAAAAGGAGAGGGGAGCGTGTTGAAGCATCCTGGACATGCCCGTCGAGGTCTACGGTCGCTGCTGCTTCTGATGCAGCAGCGAAGGAGAAGGCGAGAGGCATGGCCGTGGACGCCATGACACCTACCCGTCGCGTTTTTCAATCTGTTGATGTGGTGGTGGTGGATGTGGATGAACTCCCATCGTCACTGGCTGTTGGCCAGTGTGCTTACGGCTCGGGCTCGGCGTCCGTGTCGTCGCCCTCCTCGATCCCGTGCTTGACGAGCAGGCGGTTGAAGTAGTCGATTACCAGGTGGTTGTACTTGCGCTTGTTGATGTAGTCGCCCGGCATGAACGACCGCTTGAACCCCGTAACGAGCAGGCGGCGAAGCTCACGCGGAGACAGCAGCAGCGCGTCGCACGCGAGACGCACCTCGTTGAACATGTCCGTGTGCGAGACCGTGCAGTTGTCCGTGCAGAGCGAGACGGCGAGCTTGTTGTCGAGCATCTTGCGCACCGGGTGGTTGCTCACGTCCTGCTGCATGTCGGGGACAGTCTGCAGGTTGCTCGACAGACACACCTCGAGGCACGTGCGCGAGTTGCCGAGGTACTGCACGAGGTCGTGGCAGTACTGCTGCTTCTGCGGCTCCGTCAGGTGCTTGATGGCGATCTCGTCGTGGTGGAACAGGTGGAAGCAGTGGCCGATACGCTCCGCGTGCAGGTCCGTGATGGCCTCGAAGATGCTCTCGGGTCCGTACCCCTCACCGGCATGCACCGTCTTGTGCATGAACTTCTTGTGCGCGAACGCGAACGCCTCCTTGTGGTCGTGCGCCGGGAATCCGCGCTCGGCGCCGGCAATATCCAGCGCCACGATGGGGACGCCGTGCGTCACCTTGGTCTCGTACGCCTGCGTCACCAGCGCCATGGATGCCAGGCCATACAGGCGATGCTCGTCCTCGAACTTGTGCACCTCGCAGAACTGCTCGTAGTACGGACCGAACCCGCGCGTGAAGAACCGCATGGCGCACACGATGATGCCGTACGCGAAGCGAGGCGCCTCGCCGCTCACCACCTCGTCGTCCTTGGCGTTCGTCTCGTCCGTCGCGCGTTGCATGCCGCGGTTAACGCTCAGCAGCACCTCCTCGAGCGACAAAGTGCCAGGGACAGCATTAAGCTGAGGAGCGAACCGCGCCTCAAAGTACCGCACGCCCAGCGCGTACTGGTCGATCGCCAGCTCGTACGCCACGCGCTCGAGCGCCGCCGACGTGCGAAGCACCGCCGTCGAGTACGAGAAGCACTCGAGGTACTCCTCCAGGTTGGCGTACGTCTCCTTGAACAGCACGCGGTTCAGCTCCGCGGCGTCGTAGCTCGGGAGGGTCACCCCCTGCTCCTGCGCCAGCTCGATGAGCGTCTGTGGACGCAGCGAGCCGTCCAGGTGGCAGTGCAGGTCCGTCTTGGGCACGGCGCGCAGGAACTCGTCCGAGTACAGCGGGTTCTTCGGGAAGCGGCGGCGCTCCGGGACGGCGGACGACATGGCCGAGGACAGCGAGCGGTGGAGGGTGAGTCGGGAAGAGGAGGGAGGTGTCGCGGCCGCGAGGGAGATCGGGAAGTGCGGCAGGCGCCTCATAAGGCGGAGAGAGGACGAGCGAAGGAACAGCGCCATGTGATCCGGCGGATAGGACGCTGCGCTGAATGCGAATGCGACTGGATGACGCACGCATTTGCGTGATGAGGTGGGTTTTATACCTCATTTATCTGAATCAGGTGGATACTGAATTGGATTGCTGTCAATATACGTTTGATCAATGATATATTGAACCAATAGTAGGTGCATGCCATTGATGGTTTGGGATAACGCGGTTGAGAGACGGAAACAACGCCACGCATTCACCGATCATCCGCGCACCGCGTTTTGTCAGCCAACGATTGACCAAGTTGAAGTTGACGCCGCTTGTCACATCTCTCGCCTTTATCCGGTTAGCATGCACCGCCCGTCGCGGGCGACTGCGTCTGCTCGGGCGCCTCCGTTGACGTCGACGGGGCCTCCGCGCCGGTCTCTGGCGTCTGCGTCGGCGCTTGCGTCGCTCCCGTTGCCGGTGCATCGGTCGTCGTTGCCGGTGACGAAGGCGTTGCTGACGTGGCAGTTGGCGACGGCGCCTTCGTCGTGGCCGTTGGAGGCGATGGTGTCGCTGCAGGCGCGGACGTCGTGGGCTTGGGTGTGGAGGTGCAGACCTTGGCCTGGCCGGAGCAGCTCTGGTCCGCGAGGTCGCACGCGTCCAGGTCGAGCACGCACAGCATCCAGCAGGTTGTGGCAGAGTGCGAGCTGACGGCGCAGTCGCAGCTCGCAGAGCACGCAGCGGAATCGCCCGAGTGGCTGCGGTTGCACACGACGTCGCATCCTTCGGACGGCGCCGTCGCGCCGGACTTGACCGAGCAGGCCTTGTACGCGCACTCGTCCGCCGCGGACGCCACGAGCTTGCGGCGCGGTGCACAGCCCAGCAGCATGCGGTCCGCCGCGTGCGCCTCGTTCACGTACCGCGTCGTCGTGTTGGCGTGCTCGTCGAAGCTCAGCTGGCTCAGCATGCGCTGGTGGGCCGGCAGCAGCGTCATCTTGCCGAACCAGGCGCGCAGCAGCCGCTCGCGCGCGCGGTCCACCGTCGGCAGCTCCGGCATGCGCATGCCGTGCATGACGGCGGGAAGCGCCTCCGACGCCGTCACCCACTGGCTGTACCCCGTGCCGACCATGAGCGTGACGGCGTCCGCCTCGAGCACGGGCCGCACGCGCTTTCCGTCGTGGGTCTGGATCACCAGCCCGGTCTCGGTCACGTCGTTCACCTCCACGAGCGTCAGCTTGCCGGAGGCGTCGTCCACCTTATAGAACGCCGGCGTCGGGAACGCGATGAACATGCCGTCGTCCTCGTGGAGCTCGAGCGACAGATCGCTCTCGGTCGCCGCCTCCCCGGTCGCGAGCATGCGTCGCACATCGTCACCTCCCACGGGAGTCTCGTACGCGTGGAAGTGGTCGAGCCGCACGGCCTCGCTCACGAGCTTCCGGCTCGTGACGGCCTGGCCCAGACCGTCCGCCGTCGAGAAGCTCGTGGCGTCCAGCGTCGTGGCCACGCCGATCACGACCCACTCGAGCAGCGACGAGAACTCGCGGTACACGGCCGCGTACCCTGGACACGCGGCGTCCGTGGTCGAGTCGGACGCGTCCAAGTCCTGGCCAGACCGCGAGCTGATGGTGAACCGCTGCGTGCCGTCGCTCAGCGTCTTGTTGATCAGGAACTCGGCGTTCACCTGCCGGGCGGCGACCGCGCACGCGGCAGCCTGGTCGAGGTACTTCTTCCTGACTTGAGTGTACGACGGCACGTTGCGGATGCTGATGATCCCGTCCGTCTTGAGCGCCGTGAGCAGCGCGTCGGGCGTCGAACTGCTGGAAAGCTGAGCGTAGTCGAAGGTTGGCAGCGCGAAGGCCGGTGCCTTGTCGGCGGTGGCGGTGGAGAGCATGGCCGCCAGCCCCAGCAGCATCTTGGAGACTTGGACCATCGTGGGCGGAGGTGGGGGAGGTAGCGGCGCTCGACGTCGATGGGTAAATCCGAAAATGAATGACAGGGCTGAGGACCAAGAGCTCGGTTTGGTGCAATGCAACCAGGACAGGCTCGAGGCACGTGGGTGGGTGAAGGAGGCTGGGATGGCCGCTGTCAGGCTGTCGGCGGTCCGAATCAAGGCACATGGACACGAACAACGGCGACGTGCACCTCCAGGCAGTATTGTTGAATGGATTTGCACATTGCGTCGCTCGCTGGAGATTCAACACTACCCAGCAGCAACAGTGCGATCTTGGTGACGAGTGCATTGTCGAGACTAGCGAGCAAAAGAGGTGGACGCGCTCGAACAGCCAACAATCAAAGGCGATTAATACGGCCATCCGCAGGATGGGCACCGCAATTGTTGATGAGGGTCCTCCCGGTTCAAGCTCTTATATCCCACTTCAGGCGATCGCGTTGGGTAAGGAGGTACTCATTGGCGATCGCCACCACGAAACACAGATCGTCCCAAGTCAATCGACGTGCATTAGCAGACCGAGCATGCAAATATATAGGCGAGGCATGCCACAGGCAAATGATACAACTGGCGCACACGCGTACACGACCCTCACCATCACCGCGTGAGATCGTTGTCTGGTACCGCTGGGAACCGGCGCGGTGGTCAAGTCGAAGACTTCGCCCATCAGCACCGAGTAATCTCAACGCAAGCAGCCTCGTCTTGTCACCATCCGCCTAGTAGCGGTAGCCGTACTGATCGTTGTCGTAGCCAGGGCCGAACGGGTAGTTGCCGCGCGCGTTCGCGTGGAAGTAGGACGCCGTCGGGCTCTCGCGCTCGTACTCGTTCCCGTACTCGTTCGTGCGCTTCACTTGACGCACGCGGCCCTGCGCGGCATCCACCGCGACGCTCATGATCACAGGCAACAGCACGGCGCTGTTGAGCAGCGCGAACACGACAGCTCCAAGCAGCATCCTGAAGCCGCTGCCAGTCACCTGAAAGCAACCGGCACTGGACAAACCGAGCGAGGCAAACGCGATCACCTTGGGGAACGTCGCGCCGCTCAGCATGTTCCCCAGCTCTTGACGAAGCGCGGCACTGGCACAGGCATCTCCAGACTGGACGCTCGTGACCGTCGGATCGCGGCGAGCAGCAGCGAATGCGCGCGCGAAGCGGCTCGAAGACTCGAGCGAAATCGCCATGGCGATGATCGCGTTCATTGCCGTGAAGGCGTTGAGCGAGATCCCGAGCGGCTCCATGAGTCCCATAACGCTGACGGCTGTTGTGCCTCCCGCGGCCGAGATCGCAAGCGTCAGCCAGAAATCAATCAGCGCAAAGTAGAAGATCGAGAACACCACGACGAGCGCGAGGCCGACGAGCAGGTACGAGTCGCGACCAACGGTTCGGAACTGGTCGAGGAACCCGTACGACTGCGAGTACACCCACACGTCGACGCCCGTCTCGTCACTGATCCAGTCGGCCAACGCGCGAGCTTGCGCATATCCCGAAATGAGCTTCTTGAGCATTGAGCTGGTGTTGTTCTGCGGCGCGGCAGCCTCCAGCTTGTACGCGAACGCGGTCACGTTGTTGCCATAATCGGTGCCGTTCAAATAAACGGTCGACGAACGATTCAGTTTGTACTGAGCCGGCGAGTTGTCAATGCTGAACTCGCCAAAGTGGCGCGCAGCAGCAGCGTACGAGCAAGTTGCAGTTGTCGGAGTCGAGGCGAACATGGCGAAGAGCGACATGAACGACTCTCCCGGGATCGTTGACGAGTCGGAGGTGTTTCCAGACAGGCACGATGGCAATTGAGAGCGTGCGACGACGGCCGAGGTGTTGTCGCCAGCAAGCGCCGGCACGTATGCGTAGTCGTCGTCCGGGTTGACTCGACAGCAGTCGTTTTCAGCGCTGACGAACGACCAGAACTCATCCAGCCACGAGTTCATCGTGACGCCTTGCTTGAAGTAAGCCGCATTGTTACCGTGGCCTGTTGAGACAACAGCTTCGAGGATGTTTGGCACGGACAACTCGTCGCAGAACTCTTTCGACGTGCAGAACTTGGCTTGTGTGTTCTCGTCATCGATGAGGTCCAAGATCGCCGCGTTGTTGCCGTATCCGCCCTCCACCACGAAATAGACGGACGGGTCTACCATCCAGCCCTGGAACTTGTCCTTTGCGACGAGGAACGAAGCCGTGTACGAGTTGCTAGGCAGCACATCGGACGGCGGCATCCCCCACTCCAGCTTCTCGATCGACACGATACAAAGCAGCGCCGAGCAAGTGAACCCTGCCAGCACCACCACTTTCGATGCCTTGCGCGTCACTATGTTGACATATCGCTCAATCAGCCTCTCGCCGAGCGGCGGCTGGTTGTGCGAACCAGTACACCCTCCACTGGACGCGGTCCCGTCGGTGGTGCTCGCGATTTCATCTTCCGACACGCGAAAGTCCTTGTCCGTCGAGCTTCGAACGCAGCAGAAGAAGTCGTACCGTCCACTCAGCTCGCGCCGCTTGTCCACAACCACGATGCACGCAAAGATCGTCAAGTGCACGACCAACGTGATAGCAGCACTGATGCCAACACCGGACGATAGCAGACGGATGCTCGGCACCGCAAACACGCAGACGAGGAGCGTGATGAGGCACTGCGTCATCGCCACAGCAGCGATGCCTGGTCCACAAAGCGACAATGCCTCCGCGACGAGAACGCTCGCGACTTCCTCGAGCCCAGTCGCATTATCCTCCAACCCAACAAAGATCGCGCGCTGCTCGTCGTACAGTTGACTTTGCTTGAGCTCCAACGCATCGAGGATTGAGAACACGTGGCCAATAGTGATACCCAACGCGAGAATCGGCAAGCCGACCAAGGTGAAGGAATCGAACTCAGCGCCACCCCATGCGAACAACCCCAGAGTCGACGTCACCGCCAGTGCGGAACACGCGACACCGATCAACCCGATCCCAAAGCGCGAAGTCACAAAATAGCGCTTGTTCGTTTGCAGAGAGTTCAGCTTGAACACCACGTAAAGCGCAGTCAGCGCATACGCCGTCGCAACTGGCTTCACCACATTCACAACGCTCGACTCCGAGTCGACGTCGTCTTGAAACGAGGTGCCAGCGGAGAAATAGATATCAAACAGCGTGTTCTGCGCAGCTTCCGCCTTCATGCGATCAATGAAAGCACGCTCCCAACGGTAGACAGCCTCAACCTCGTCACTGGCAGTGTCGTCGTCGTAGCTTGGAACCAGAGCTTCCGACATCATCGCCGTCGCCTCGAGAAGCTTCGACACATTTGACGAAGCCTTCGCTGGGTATCCACCAAGGTACGACTCGATAGATATGATAGGTTCGCCGAACGAAGCAGCACACGGGCAATTTGCCATGGTGGTAGGAACGCCGTCAGTCCCGAGCACATTCTTCAACTTCGTGCAGACGTCTACGTCGAAGGTCGCCGGGAAATGAACACAGTACTTCAAATGTTCGAGCTCCAGGCTCTGATCAGCATACACCTTGAAATGATCCAGTCGGTTCTGGAAGAACTGAGTGATCGAAGTCATTCGGCACGAAGAATCCGGGGTATCGTTCAGGCAAATGTCGTCCAGTGCCACTGCATCCTCATCGTCATTGTCAGGATACGCTGTAAGATTGTTGGCAATCAGCTCTTGCAAACGGATGGCTTCCTCAAGGTACTCGGTTCGCGCGATAACGCCTCCATCCTTTGGAACAAGCAGGATCTGCTCCGATCGAGGAATGCTACCGAACAACTCGACAAAGCGAGAACTGTGCTTCAACACCGTGCTCGACTCGGGAGTCCACATCTTGACAGCATCCGATTGAACCTTGAAATGGATCAAGCCACACGACATACCCGCGAGCACAAGAAGTCCACCAGCGATGATGCAGTACGGACGGTATCCAATCGAGATGCACTCTCCCCACTTCTTCAGGAGCTTCGTGGACATCTTGTCGACAGGACCGAAGAACTGGGCGTCCTCACCAGTCGGAACACCACCTCCGACGATTGATCTCGGGTCGTTGGCCATTGAGTTCATCGGATTCTTCTTCTTGTGGTATCTCGTCGAGTAGAAGACGCCAGCCGCGAGCACACACGCCAGCGCAAAGCCGATCGCCACCAGCAGATAGTTGAGCGCCGTGAAGTTGGTTTCTTGCACATTCTTGGACAAGTACGTCATCAACGACTCCCACTGAGTTGTTGAGTCGGTGTTTTCATTCTCGACAGACTGAGTCGAGACAAGAGAGCTTCCACTTCCGGCGGTGAAGTAGGCGGGGTCATAGCACGCAGGGAGATAACTCCTGTTGTCATCACTGCTGACCGCGCAAAGGTCACCACAAGTGTCAGCGCATGACGGCAGCTTCACGTTCATCGGAGAGAAGCATCCAGTCTCTGATGCAGTGCTGCTGTCGGTATCGTCGGTGCTGGAGCTGGAGCTGGAGCTGGAGCTGGCGTTGCACGAACACAGCTTGTCTTGCTGCTCGCGAGCGATCACGTCTTCAATCGTTGAGAAATTGATTTGGGACGGCGACCCGATCGAGTCGAACCGGTACGACCCCATCTCGCGCAGCAAGTCGCTGCCGCTCGAGCAATTGTTCCGCGCCGAGTCGCACAGCAGCGACGCGAACGCCGTGTCGGCCTCGCAGTAGTCGAACACATCGCGGACCACGTCGCTGCCGACGTAGTACGTGGCCTCTTCGATCGCGGGGAAGATCTCGCCGGCGTGCTCGGCGTCGCCCTCGATCAGCCGCACCTGGTTCACCTCGATGAACATGCTGTTGTTCGGGCTGCACGTGAACTGGCACCACATGTGGCGCAGGTTCTGCTGGCACGTCGGACACAGACCCGGCAGCTGCCGGATCTGCGTCGACAGCACCTCATACTGTCCTTCCGTGCAGCATAGCAGCTCCTGGCCGTCGTCCGCCGCGAGCTCTTGATACAACAGCGGGCAGTCGGCCTGGAACTTGTCTTGGTTCACGTCGGACCACTCGGAGAAGTTGTTGGCGTAGCCCTCGGCCGAGGCGTCGTCCACCGCGATTGGGTAGTACTGGCTCGGCAGGCCGGCCCCCGCGGTCGAGACGTTGACGTACGCGGCGTCGAACGCGACGCAGTAACCCGGCGCCTGCCTGTACGTGCCGAGTGCCGTGATGGCCGTCACGTTCGACAGGCATTGGTCCGAGTCGGCGTACTTGCAGGTCGTGAGCTGCTGCTCGATGGTCGCCGTGCTGCCGGCGAGGTTACTCAGTACCCTCTCCTGGCTGTCCTTGCGTAACCCGCCGCCCACCATGACGCTGTTGATGATGGGCAGCATGGTGAGCGCCAGCAGCGCCATGGACCACGCCTGGTGCGGGTACACGCCGCTGCCGGCGATCTCGCTCGTCGTCGCCTTGACCTGCAGCAGCACGGCCGGCGCGCGGCCGCGGCACCAGTTCACACGCGGGACGCCACCATGATCGGCCGCCGCCGACCGCGGGGATCGCCTTGCGAGCCATCTTCGGCAGTCGGAGGCGATCGCGAGCGCGAGGATGACCGAGAGGAACACCGCCCAGAAGCGCAGGTAGGTGAAGAAGACGATGGAGAGCTCGGCGAAGAGCGCCTCGAGCCACGCGCGGAAGCAGGGCGTGGCGATCGCGACGGCCACGGCCGCGAACAGCCACATGCCGCCGCCACGAGTATGACCCTGGCCGGAATGCCAGTGGCGGAATGGAATGGACGGGGGGAGGGAAATCAAGAACCTCCTCGCGCCACCGACCGACCGGCTCGGCCCGGGTCGGATCGCCGTTTGCTAAACTTTACCGAACGGTACTTTAGCCAAGCGTACCGTAGGGCAGGACCGAGGGGGCGTCCTTCTGCCAGCAGACCGACAGACACCGGCCGCGGGCGGATGAAACTGCCGGGCGAGGGGCCACCGCCGCGATGGTTGAGCCTGCAAGAGGATAGAACAAGTCGGTCCGTGACGGAGCTCGAGCCGTGCGGCCAGCCGGCCCACGCCCCCTCTCCGAACGAACGCGAGAGTGGGGCGGCTCGTCTGCGCGAATGGCGCGTTGAACCGTACAGTAGGGTGCTTCACTTGGTTTCACTATGCTGCGTGTGGTGCGCCGATGCTAGATGCTCAAAGTGCGCCATATGCTGCGCACGCCCATCCGCCGTTTCGTCCAAGACACGCTGCGACATCCTCGCCATACATTTTCCAAGAGGTAGAGGGATGTAATCGCGATTGCTCTCGCTCGAGCTACAGACACAGTTTAGCAACCACCAGTGCCCAAGAACGCGGTGGAACAGCACGGCTTTGGCCCACTTGTGGGTGGGTTTGCTCGCGGTGTTGCAAGAACCAGTGCAACGCTCCAAAGCGCCTTCGTTCGAGGATGGCGAGCGCTACGTCATCGCCAGCAAGGGAGAGATGCATGGAAGCGCGCGGTAGGATGCTGCGCTGCGCGTGTCGATCTTCACGTCGATGTGGAGCACGTTGGGTTCTCGGCCCAAAGATCTTTCGGGTGGCACCTTTCACGGTCGATAGAACGGCTGGTGCTGCCGAGTAAGATGCTGGGTTGCACGAAAACCAGTATGCTGCCGATGATCATTTAGATCAGCAACTGATTTAAATTATCGATATGCCGATTCTGTAATTTCCGCGTATCTTGAGCCGCCATTCGGCGACAGCTTCACTTCAAGTGGCCGGCGCGCGAAACGGTTTCGGCAGAGAGGTCGGATACACTCTGGCGACAAAAGTTGAAGCTTCTCGAGGGACGCCGCCACCAGCCATGTATCCTTCTCCAGATGGGTACACTCCCAGCACCGTGGCCCTTCGGTCCATCGCGCCTGTTCGCAGGTCGCCAGGCATCAACGTACGGCGTGGTGGTGTAACTTCAGCTGCGGTGACTAGGCTGGCTGCGAGTAATAGACCATGGCTAGATGTACCCCGAGTGGTGATCCATCGTCTCGATGACTAGGTCAGTAGTCATCCCTGATCAAGGTACAATTGTCCGTCTATCCAGTGGACTAGCTGCAGGTAGACATATGAAACGCGCAAGTTGGTCGCCGACGTCCTCCCGCTGTGGGTTGCTCAAACCCAGAGGTTGGTATTTATATGCTCACCTTGAGTTATTTATTGACGGGCAGACACCATCACAAGACTTGCACCTGGAATTCGGGGCAGTTGGCTTTGTAGCTTGCTGAGTTGGCGCCATCGTCATTCGTGCTGATTGAGGAGCCTTCTACGAGTGGTTCGCCAAAGCTAAGAACAAATTTGAGTTCGTGCTCACCAGTTCGTGTGCGGACCTGGCGACTCGGGTTGTGTTCGCTGTTGGTGAGCTCGTCTCTCTCGGTGACGTCACGGCGCTGCTTTGTCTTCGCCAAATCAACATCCGGCAGCGTTCCAAGATCGCCGCTGTTCAATCAGCGTCGCCCTCCTCGACCAGAATGACTCGTTTGAAGTAGCCTAGACTGCGGTCCATATCGTCCTGTCATGGAACAGAGATTGACTCAAGCGGAACCACGTGGAGACTCTCAACTGACTGCACGTGGTCTTCCTTTACTGAGTGCTGGTCATTCTTGCGTTTCACTTGCTCGCTTTGTTGTCAACAACCGTGGAACAATGTCAGCTCCAGGTGCGACCATGAACTGACTCAATGCTGTACAGCTCTTTCGTTGAAACGAATTGCCACCAGTCCGAACTAACTCGGAGCAGGAGACGAGCTCAATGCCCAGTGGAAGCAAATAGGTCGAGTGGCCGTGAAGCGGATCGTGATTTGCTATTGCCCGACGTTGCAAACAACAGATTTGCTACACGATATCAGCCGCCTCGGCATGCTCAAATTCTACAGCTCGTCGATTGTTAGAATAGAATAGGACATTTAATCACTTCCACACACACACCGCCATACCCTCAATGTATTCTACTTCGTCCGCGTCTCCTTTCTGAACGGACAAATACCTCCCGGACTGCTTTCAATCGATTTCCCAGCATTCTACTCGAGTTGCCTCGAACCTGAACAAGCTGTCAGACCAAGGGTGTTTCGAGCGGATGGCTATCTGTACCAACTCACTGTCGTCTCTGGCTGTCTGCCCAACCTTCATCCAACAGCTTTGCCACTGAATGGATATTTGATCGCAGCTCTTCCAATCGACGTGATCGAGGTGGACAGACTACAAGCGGCTCCTTCCTTTTCACCTCCAGATTCGGCTTCATGGTCCTAGATCATGTTCCCCCCTCACCGTTGTGGCCGAATGGAGTGTGCAGTCTCGTGCTTTTAATCCATTCCTGCCGTTTCTGAAGTATCCGCTGTCGATTAAAGACACCGTCGGCGCTCTACTCGAGATTCATCAATGCTGAAACGTTCAACACAATGCGAGAACAAGGCGACTCGAACGCCCCAGATGCTCAGAAAAGCAAAGCTATATTGCAAAAGAACAAGCTGCCTAATTATACACGTCCGCAAAATGGTCATCCGATATACCCGAAGGTCCGCCTTGCAGGCGCTCGTCTTCACGCACAGCTTGAAGCCGAGACGTCCAGCCAGGCGGGTGGAGGCGGATACGGCGGGGGCACTTCGACATTTTCAACTTGTACGTCGTAGGAAGCTCTTTCTTCCGACTTCGGATGCGAAAAGAGAGAGAAACGCTTCCGCTCGCAGACTCAGCCGACGCCGCACGCACGCACGCACAACTCACACACCAACGCTTGTTCGCTCGCTATTCCAGCGCTATTCCAGCGTCAACAAAGTCTATATGGCGGAAAAATCACCGGGGCCGTGGCAAATTACCACGCGCTGTTGTCGTCGCTGGCGCCACCGCGGCTGCCGCCACCGCCGCCGCCACGGCTGCCTCCGCCACTGCCGCCACCACCGCCGTAGCCACCGCCGTAGCCACCGCCGCCGCCACCACCGTAGCCACCGCCGTAGCCACCGCCACTGCCACCACCGTAACCACCGAAGCCGCCACCGCCGCCACCGCCACCACGACGGTCGTCACGACGGAAGTCACGCGCACCGAAGCGCGAACCGCCACCACGGCCGCCACGGCCACCACGGCTGCCGCCGCCGCCACCCCGGTAGCCGCTGTTCGCCATCTGGTCCAGGAACGCAGGAACCTCCTGGCCGTTCTCCACCATCAGCTCGTACATCTCGCGAGCAATGTTGCGGTTCTTCTCGTTGAACATCGAGAGAGCGTAACCTACGTTACCCACACGGCCCGTACGACCGATGCGGTGCACGTAGTCGTCAATGCTGTTCGGCAGGTCGAAGTTGATCACCTGAGTCACACCCGAGATATCGAGACCACGAGCAGCAACGTCCGTCGCCACGAGCACCGGCGTCCGGCCAGACTTGAAGCTAGCGAGAGCAGCCTCACGCTCGCGCTGCGTGCGGTCACCGTGAATCGACGTCGCCGGGAAGCCCTCGCGGCACAGCAGGTCCTCCAGGAAGTCGGCGCCACGCTTGGTCTCCACAAACACCAGAATCAGACCGTCCTGCACCTGGTTCAAGAAACGGATCAGGTAGTCCTCCTTGTCGTACTGCTCAATGAACTCGATCGTCTGCTTCACATCCTTGGACGCCGAGCCGACACGGCCAACCGTCAAGAAAATGTAGTCGCGCAGGAAGTCCGAAGCCAGACGCTGGATCTCGCGCGGGAACGTCGCACTGAACATGAACGTGTGGCGCTCAATAGGCATGTCCTCCTGCTCCACAATGCGGCGGATCTGCGGCTCGAAACCCATATCCAACATGCGATCGGCCTCGT
Organism: Phytopythium vexans; assembly: GCA_003413675.1. NCBI lineage: Eukaryota > Oomycota > Peronosporomycetes > Pythiales > Pythiaceae > Phytopythium > Phytopythium vexans. The sequence goes on from QLOC01000005.1 coordinate 1,766,413, forward strand.
CAAGAATCAGGAACCGGATGGCCGCCAGCGAGATGCGACCACGCTCCATCAGGTCGATAAGACGACCGGGGGTGGCAACCAGCATGTCGCAGCCACGCTCAAGCTCGCGAAGCTGACGGCCGACCTCCGCACCACCGTAGATGACCACCGGGGCGATACCCGTGCAGTAGCAGAACTTCTTCGCCTCGTCGTAGATCTGCGACGTCAGCTCGCGCGTCGGCGCAAGGATCAGCGCAGACGGGTACGTCTTGCGCGAGCGGCCGCTGCCCGACTCCGGGGCAGGCCGGGCACCCTCACGAAGCATCGACGCGAGCGTCGGGAACAGGAAACCACCCGTCTTGCCCGAACCCGTCTGGGCACACGCCATCATGTCACGGCCCTGAAGACCGATCGGGATCGAGTACTTCTGCACCGGCGTCGGCCTCGAGTACTTGCACAGCTCCAGGTTGCGGATGACCTCAGGGCCAAGCTCCACCTCCGAGAACTCCGTCACCGGGTCCGGCACGTTCTCACCGCTCGTCTCCACGGGAATGTCATCATACTAAAAAAATGCAAATGCCACAACGTCAGTGACATCCATACCCATCAGCCATCTTCCGCGACAAACACACACCTTGTCGAAGTTGATGCCCGAGGACTTGGCGTCGCCAAACAGCTCGTGCTCGAGGCGCTCGCTGCGGCGCAGGTCGCCGTGGTAGCCGATCTCGTTCACGCGAGGACCGTAGCCGCCGCGGCTGCCGCCGCCGCCACCGTAGCCGCCGCCGCGGTCGCCGCCGTATCCACCGCGCTCGCGCGAGCCCGACTCAAAGTTAGACCACCGCGAGTTCATGGGGCGGCCGCCACCGCCACCGCCACCGCCAGCGCCACCGCCGTAGCCGCCACCACCACGGCGGTCGTCGCCGTAGCCGTCACGACGCTCGTAGCCGCCGCGCGAGCCGCCGTATCCACCGCGGTCGCCGCCGTAGCCACCGCCACCGCCACGGCGGTCATCGCCGTAGCCGCCGTCGCTGCCGTTGTTGCTTGCCGGCCGATTCCTCATATGAGGCGGCACGTAAGACTGTTTGTCTATTCAACACACACACATACACACATACACGAGGTTAGAGCCTGGAACACCACCGCAGATCTTGCATCTCCGGCAGCGACGCTGGCTGGAGGCGAGGGGGGAGACGTTAACGGACGTCCTAACCGCCACAGGGTTGATCCGAGTGCTCCCTCCGCGCTCCTCGCCGCCACGAGTGCCCGCCATGCCCAGCGACGTCGAGACGACCCGAACCATGGTCTTAGGCACACCCCTCGCCGTCGCCGCCGCCTCCATACACCCGGCGCGCGCCGCTGGAGACCAATAGCGAGAGCAACTTACCACCCTCCATGCTTGCTCTTCCTTCCGTCTTTTTTGTTTTGACTTTTGCCCGCTGGCGGGGAATTGCAGGGTTCGAGCCGAGGGGTGAGTCGTAAACTACGGTGGATGGTAAAATACACGGTAAGCTACAAAGGATCTTCTGGGTCTGTGCTACAGGACGGAAGAAGGGGGCTGTGTAGTTTACCGGTCCACACCAGCGGTTCTGGGAGAGGTGCGCTCGCTGAAGAGCCCCCTCCCCCGTCTGTGGCTCTCGCTTCACCATTCAATTTTTGGTGCTGCGATCATTCCCCTACGATTGGTCGAAATCGACTATTCTCGAATCAATTTCGCCAATCCGAGCTCCGGGTCGCATTTGACATCCCTCATGTCGCAGTAACTTTTTTCAGGCGGGCTGAGTAAATTACCGCTCTTTTCCCTAAAGAACAAGAGACGAGCGGTAAGGAAAAATAATAATGGGTTCGCTTTGCAGCAATGCCGCATCCTGCGAGCATGGCTCACCATGTACGCCAGCGCCTTTCTTGTGATGTCTTTGCACCCGCTGGATGCGACACTGAGGCACCAGCACTCATCGCTCCGCTAAAGCCCTCGCTTATCTAGTTAGAGATTCATCTTGGCAGTAGCGAATGCAGTCTCACACCGACGAGCAGTTATGAATCAGTCGGCGAATGTTTCAGCACGGCGAGAGCTATTCCTGGTTGACGTTGCTGTCGTGGTGTAAGTGCCACCATGGCCCCGCACATCGTTCACAACCACGTCAACTCCAGTAACGTCGCGGAGTAAGACAGTGTGAAGGCTTGCACCGCAACCATGGAGCCGGAGCAGCCGGAACAAGCAGCCTCGAAGCGCGGCGGACGCGAAATGACGCTTGAAGTGCTGCTTCAAGCGACCAAGCTCACGGTGGGCAAAAACGAGAACCTGGCGCATTATCTGAAGCGCATGACGCACCTCACGCTCAACGGAGACGGCGCTGGCTCCACCAAGAAGACGCCGCCGATCCGCAAGATCCAGAACCTGCACCACTGCCCGAACTTGAAGGTGCTGTACCTTTACGACAACGAGATCGACGTGATCGAGAACCTCGAGCCCGTGCCGCAGCTCTCGCACTTGCACTTGCAACACAATCGCATCGCTCGGATGGAGGGACTCGGGACGCTGCAGCACCTGGAGAAGCTCTACCTCGACGGGAACCGCATTTCTCGACTGGAAGGTCTTGGAGGTTGCTTCTTCCTCCAAGAGCTGCATCTGTCGAACCAGATCGTCTCGCCCGACGCCGAGTTCATGTTTGAGGAGGACACAATGCGCACGCTCTCGGTAAGCCATGCTTGCAGTATTTGACGGCCGTTGTGGTGTGTGCTTACTGTGGTGTTTGCTCTTGTGCAAGCGTTCGCTGCGAGTGCTCAACCTCGCCAACTGCCGAGTGCGATCCGCGCGGTTTCTGTCGGTGTTGCGCAATCTCGAGCAGCTCGATCTATCGAAGAACCTGCTGACCGAGCTGGACGACGTGTTCGAGCTATTAGCAGGGCTGTCGGGGCTCGTCGAGCTCGATTTGAGTCTGAATCCTGTGACGAGTGCGCCAAAGTACCGCGAGAAGGCCATCACCTTCTCGTCCTCTCGTCTGAGTGCGTTCAAAGCGCTCACACACCATGCTTTTCACCTCCAATCTCTGATGCGAGTGTACTGCGTAGTGCTGCTGGACAAGAAGGACGTCGATGCCAACCAGCGCCGCATGATGCAGTCCCACCTGGCGCACAAGTTCCGGTAAGATCTTTCGTCCTTCGTTGAGAGTCTCCAACTGGTGTTTGGGTACTGAGGATCACTGCAGCAAACGACAGGAAGCGAGTGGAGCGAGTACCGGTGTCAACACCAGCGCAGCGTCCACCACTGTCGCTGAGGCCAAGCGAAGCATCAAGCATGGTGCAACGACACACCAGCTCCGTAACGCGCACATTGGGCCGCGAAACCCGTCGATGAGTAGCGGGTTCGACGGCTTTGGTATTGCCGGAGCAGCGTGCAACCCGTCCAGCTCTCTCCTCGTTCGCTCGAACAACAACAACGCTAGTCATCGAGGGTCCTAAGCGGGACTGAATCGCTGAGTATATGCTCTGCTGTGCACGCTCTACAATACTAGTTCTTGTGCTTGAGGAAGTTGACAGCAACCGCTGCCGCAACGCCAAACACGGCGCCGGCCACTAGCACCAGCGCGTCCTTGTACTCTGCGCAGCACTTGCTGACCACGACCTTCTTGGTGAACTGCGGGTTCGCGCGCGGGTGCTCAAGGAACTCGGCGATGAGCACGGCGTTCAGCGCTGCGCCGCGCAGCAGCTGGTCGCCGCTCACGAACAGCTCGAGTCCGTGGTCTCCGAACACGAGACTGCGACGTAGCCGACCGGCCTCAATGTTGAACTTCTTGGTGGCGTTCATGGGCATTGGGTACTGGAGCCGGTCGGGTTCATCCACCAGGTCCACGCCGTCAGCAATCGCCAGCAGCTCACGCGCACGCGCAACGTCCACGGGCTTCACCGTCTCGATCGTGAGCGCCTCCGAGTGCGCGCGCAGGATCGGGATGCGCACGGCCGTGCACGTCACGGGAAGGTCCGGCTCGCCGAAGATCTTGCGCGTCTCCCACGTGACCTTCATCTCTTCCTTCGTGTACCCATTGTCCTGGAACTTGTCAATGTGCGGGATCAGGTTGAACGGCAGCGGGTGCGCGAACACCTTGTTTGACACCGGCTCGTCCTTGAGGAAGGCAGTGGCTCCATCGCGCAGCTCCTCCATGCCCGGAGCGCCAGCGCCGCTTGACGCCTGGTACGTCGACACGACCAGCCGCTTGATGCCGAACTCGCAGTGCAGCGGCCACAGAGCCATGGCGGCCACCGCCGTCGTGCAGTTCGGGTTCGCGATCAGCTTGGCGGGCTTGGACAGCAGCACATTGCCGTTGATCTCCGGGATCACGAGCGGGATGTCCGGCTCGCGGCGGAACGCCGACGAGTTGTCGATGATGACCGGGCCGTTCGGGATCGCCGCCAGCTGCGGCGCGTACTGCAGCGAAAAGTCGCCTGAGACGGCCAGGAAGACGTAGTCGAGCTTGGCCGCCTTCTCGACCGAGAAGAGCGAGATGGTCACGTCCCCGAACGGCGTGGCCACCACCTTGCCAGCTGACCGCGACGACGCGAACAGCACCAGCTGCTTGACCTGGAACTTGCGCGCCGCCAGCACCGAGATGATCTCCATCCCCACGGCGCCCGTGGCGCCGCAGATGCCCACCGTCTTGCCGCTCGGCGTCGTCATGGAGCTCGTGCGGGACTTGACTCAAAGAGACTCAGGTCGCTCGCTACCTGCCAGGCAAATCAAATTTGGCGCTTGTCTCTTGATCTCGAGCGAAACCTCCGGATACTGAACTTAGCTATCAGGCCGTATAGTTTGTGCGCGCACGGTGGGTGGTGATCGCTCAAACACCAGAAGCAAGCTCTTGTGGTCGAGAGGTGCGTGCGGACTTATCCGAGCAATGTTCGCACGTACTTATACAAACGTACTTATTAAAATACGTACTTACTGAATTGTAGTACTTATCAAAACGTACTTACCGATGAACGTACTTATCGAAATGATGCGCACTTACCGAAGCATATCTTGCCTTGTCAGCGTCACGTCAGACTCCCGTCGGGTCGTTGAAGTTTTGGTCGATGACGCTGGATTCGCATAACCAAAGGAACCAAGAGGAAAGATGCTCGCAGCGCTCCGCACGACGACGCGCAAGGCGCTGGCGCCTGCTGCAGGCCGCCACCTCTCGACGGGGGCGACGCCGCAGGTGCTCGTGGAGAAGGTCGACAACTACGCGGTCGTGCGCATGAACCGTCCGCCCGTCAACTCGCTCAACACGGCGGTACGATTGCTGCTAACCGCCTCAAGCGATCCTTGTGGTCCAGCGCTCAACCGCTCTATCTGCTCTACAGTTTATCCAAGAGCTGGACGCGGCCATTAAGAAGCTGGAGGAGGACAAGAGCGTGCGGTTCGTATGCGTTTGATAGATAGCATGAGGTGGAGGCATCAAGTAGTGACGCTCACGCTTTGGGTGTGACTTCTCAGCGGCTTCATCCTCGCGTCGTCTAACCAGAAGGTCTTCAGCGCGGGACTCGACATCCTGGAGATGTACCAGCCGCAGCCGGCCAAGCTCACCAAGTTCTGGACGTCGCTGCAGGACCTGTACCTGCGTCTGTACACGACGCGTCTCGCCGGAGTGGCGGCGATCGAGGGTCACAGCCCCGCTGGCGGCTGCCTGCTCGCCATGTGCTGCGACTACCGCGTGATGACGAGCGGTAAGCCTATGATTGGTCTCAACGAGACGCAGCTGGGGATCGTCGCTCCGACGTGGTTCCGCGACACGTTCGTCAACACGATCGGCCACCGCGAGGCCGAGAAGATGCTTGGACTCGGGCTCCAGGTCGACGCGAGTAAGGCGAAGGCGATCGGGCTTGTCGACGAGGCTGCTCCGCTGGAGGAGGTGTTCCCACGTGCCGAGGCGGCGCTCCAGAAGTGGCTTGCGATCCCTGGTGAGTGATTGGATGAGTGCTTTTGGTCGGTGATTGGAATCTGGTTCTCATAGTATAAATGCTAGACGGAGCGCGCGTCAGGACCAAGCTGCTGATGCGCCAGGAGACGGCCGACCGCTTGATCGCGACGCGAGAGAAGGACCTGGAGGCGTTCACCGACTTTGCGCAGACCGACAAGGTGCAGAAGTCGCTCGGCTTCTACCTCGCGTCGCTCAAGAAGAAGTAGAGAGCGATGCGCGGGCTGATGGAGGAACGTGTCCACTGTCGTCATTTGGCAACGAGAGACATCGCTAGTCACAAGACACGAATACATCGCTGTTTCGTCTGTATTGGTCCTGGGTTGTAGGCGTGTACAAAGTGTTCCCAACCTCGCCACATGGTCGAGAGTGTGTTACTGTGACACAAGATTGATATCGCTGCATCGCCTGTGCGTCAATGCCGTTGATGTTCAGATAGGCAAATGCAGAAGTATCCTGGGCAAACGCAATGCTGCTGGGACCAAGATTTGAACTGTCCTTGTTTCTACATGCTTTTGCATTTTCGACAACCGCATCGACCCGAACTTGACAGCTATTCTCCATTGTCCTGCGTGATCTCCGTTACAACCACATACATGCCCACATGGAGCGCGACGTGAAATACATGTCTGGAGCTTGCTAGGCGATATGTTTGATCAATTCGGTGTTGTTCGTGGTCTGGTTCAATTGGGTATGTTGAAGCATTCCAGATTCAGAGAGCGGGTCGGGTTGTCAGAGCGAACTGAACTCCAGCAAAACCCACGGGTTCTCTGAAACCTGACCCGTCCTTTGTCGACAATTGCGACGTCTTGAACCCTCTCGAGCGTCATGGGGACTGAAGCGGTGAACTGCCGGCGCTTCCTGAGCGCGTGGGAGCGCTTCCAGACCGCGCAGGGCTCGGTCCCAAGCCAGCAAGATGCAGAGACGCTATATCAGGTACTGACAGCGAGCGGCGGGACTTTCATGACGCCGGGGCGTCGCGGGACAAGCCGAAACGACCGACTGACGTGGCAATATCCCCGCTGCATTCCCCCACAGTACCAGCTCATGGCGCAGCACTTCTCCGACCTGCTCAAGCGAGCCAAGGTGGGACGCACTGCTCGATTTGTATTGACAGGACGCTACGTGTTCTCGCGAGCTGAGCGCGTGGTGGTCTATGTGGCAGGATAATGACGAGTTGAAGGAGCTCGAGGCCGAGTTTGTCCCCATTCAAGAGCAGATCCAGCACGCCGCGCAGGCGCAAGGAGCGGCGATGGACTCATTTCTTCGGTTGCGTCTCCCACGGAAGTCGTATCGCCAGCAGACGAGCCCCACGAGCGCAAGAAGCACTGACAATCAGGATCCACCTGACTCGCCAGTCGCGACAGTGGAGAGCCCGACTCATCTGAAGCAAACGCAGTCTATAGAGCTTGAGGCGCACGAGTTTGAGACCATGCTGGAGATCCCACGGGCAAAGGAAGAGAAGCTGACGACGCAAGCAATTCGCAAGCGCCTCGGGTATGTAGATCGGCTAGCATGCATCAAACTATGTTCGACTGACTGAGTGGCTCGTGTTCAGCCTTGTCGGACGAAGCACGCGCCAGGGAGCGAGCGCATCCGAGTCCGTCGCGCAGGCCGAGCAGGAGGCGCTGCAGTCGGAGATGGCGGCGCTCGCGCAACAGCTGAAGCAGCGTACCAAGACGATCAACCAGTCGCTCGTGGACGACGTCAAGATGCTGGACGCCGTGGGCCAGAGCGCCGAGTCCAACACGACGCTGCTGGACCGCGAGAACGCGGTGCTAAAGAAGCAGCTCGCCTCGAGCATCGGACTCTGGACGTCGCTTTGGCTCGTCGCCATGGTCGCCATCGTCTTCGTCATCATGTATTTGTACATGAAGGTGTTTGGGCGGCGCTGGTGAAGGGCTGCAGCGACACGAGACCCTGTTTGATCCGAGTTTCCGTACAAACTCGTCAGACTCTGTGTATTTATCTCGTGAATTGAGACAATGCAAGTGAACTGCGCCTTCTTTCCGCTGTTACGACTGGACAAGGTAGTATAGTGGTCATTCTCGTCTCAGTCGGGCAACAGCAGCAGGAGACACAGCGCAACCGCGACCTGTTACCAAGAAATCTAACTTCGCTGCGAACAGCGCTAGCGAACACCATTTGATCATGCTGCACATTTCGAAATATAACCTGTGTTTGCTGTTTTGACCGCGCAGACAGTGGTGGGGACTCCACAATTGCCTGCCGATGAGAGAGAGCTGTCCAAGCACTCAACACCAAGAGGAGGAAGCAGCGATGAATACGGGAACGAAATGCATCAATAACAATGGAAGTGTATTTCGTCGAGTAGATGTCAAACGCTCGACACAATTCTTCATGATTATGGCCATAGACACACTCACCAATACCACGTTGACCATCAATTCTTCTATGCATCGCTGCCACAGTTCAGACAGAGCTTCCTGTTGGCGTGTTTGTGAATCGATATCGCCGATTGGTGTTCGAACCCTGGCAGAAACGAATATCCAGGCAATAGAACCTGCACTAATGCGAGGACAGCCGTCCAACCCCGTTCATCTGTTGTCGCGGCAGAGATAGTCCTACGCTCTCCGAACGTCGGAATGGAGTTTGTCACGAAGGTTTGAGTTTCGGCAAAAGGAGGCTCGCGTATAAGCATTTGCTTGCTTCAAACCGAGACGTGGCCGTTGAGTTTCTCTCGTTGAACCCGGGTTCGTACATAAGAGGAGTTTACGGTTAATTTCCGAATCCTCCACGTTTCCATGTGTTCCGATTTTGCGGAACAAATTCAAATCTGGAGAGAGTCCATGTGCCCGTCGCTTCAGTTTCACACCGTACTGCTAAGAATTTGATATCACAGGTCCAAGGTTCTTACCGCGAAATAGAAACTGATTCAACACGACTGACAACCACTCACGGTTCGGATTGCGTAATATGTAGTTTCGCAGGTCGTGTGGCCAGACACGAACCCCAGCGACACCAACGAACCGAAGGAAAAGGAGGTCCCCATCGGACCAGGTGCTCGGCGTCGGACAGAGCTTCCAAGCACCACAAGCAGCGCGGCGCAGTGCACAGGAGCTGCCCGAGCGTACGTGGGAACACCTCGCCTGCTACTCGGCCGCCTGCCAAGCTCGTTGGCCGTTCGACCGGGGAGCAATCAAGCGCAGCAGCTTTCCCGAACATTCCCGACCGATTTTCGAGTATCAAGAGCGACGGGGGAATCGGCACCATGGAGGCGGACGCCACGTCCAAGGAGCTCACGCGCAGCTTCCTGTCGTACCGACTGCTGAAGGAGGTGCTCGAGACGTCCAACATCAAGGACGATGAGGAGGTACGGGCTAGCGATTTGGACAGGATAACGGGGAGAGGGCTCACCTCACGGTGATACTCGCGACCAGGCCGTCATGGTCACGCGCATGTGCGTGGACCCGCGGCACGTGGACGAGTTCGAGCGTCTGCTGCGCCTCATCCTCAAGAACACGCACACGATCGGCCACGTGTCGACGTGTGTCGTCAAGCCGCCGTCCGGCGAGTTCACGTACACATCCATCGTACGTCCGCTGTGCTTTTTAATCGTTTTGGTTGGCTCTCCTTTGCTGATTAAAAGACGTGCAGGTCAAGTACGCGAGCCTGAGGGCCATGCGGCAGATCTACCCGGCGACCGTCGAGGGCGGCGTCGACTTTTACAAACTGCTCGCGGCCCGCGACTCGCTGCTGCTCGAGCCTCCAACCTACCAGATCGAGGCTGGGTGTGTACACTTTACCTTCCACACCTGCTGGATGCTTTGATAATGCTTACCAAGGGTGATATCATGGTGTGTTCTGTGCAGGTTTGGCACATGGATCGAGTCGGACGGCAACACGAAGCCCATGCGCGGCGACGACGAGGACGACGACGACAACTTGGTGTACCAGAGCGTGCCGGGTCCGTGCTGCAACGACTCGTGCGAGAACCCGCACGGGCTGAACGTGCGCGCGTCGTTTGTGGCGCCGTCCAAGAACTTCCAGCTCTTCCAGCCGCGCTACCAGCGCAACAACAAGAAGGGCGGCCAGAAGAATCTGCGCTGCTTCCCGTGCTGCCGCAACGGCCGCCACGTGAGCTCGGGCTTCTGCGGCGACTCGATCCGAGTCCACGTCGCGGTGAGTCGTATCACCGAGTCGGGCGGCGTGAAGATCTGTCCGATCCAGACGACTCGGCCTGCCGTGCTCGCGTTCGCGCGCTTCATTAACCTTGAAGGCGCGTTTGACCACCTGGTGTCGGGTCCCGAGGTGTTCCCTGGCCAGACGATCGACAAGACGGATGTGCTGGCGTGGGTTCGCGACAAGGAGCACCCGCTGAACCCGCTGTTCCCTGGCATTTTGCGCGCCGCGGCGATGGAGACGTCGACTCAGTCGACCATCTTTGAGTTCAATGCCGAGTGCAAGGCGTGGCACTACGGTTGGACGGCGCCGCGCGGCCAAGGACTGTCGGGCAGCGACGCGCAGCACGTGCTGGAGATTCTGTTCATGAAGCCGATGGGGTCGTACATGTACTGCCTCGAGCGACTGCGGTCGGACCCGTTCTCCATCTACTCGAGCCGCCGAGCGAGTAACGCGACTATCAAGCCTGAGGCCACTCCGTTCGAGAGCGACCTGACCACGGAACCTGGAGCGTTCAAGCGTAAGCGTGCGCAGCCACTGCTGGCTCCAGCGTCACCTGCTCCCACCACTTCTTCGACCAATTCGGACTCGCCAGGTGTCTCTCCGTCCAAGGAGCTACCAGCTTGGGGCCGACGCCCGAGCTCTGGAGTGTTTCAGCCGAACTCGTCAGTAGGCATGTCGTCGGGGATGATGTGTTCGACGGGGACGTGCACTGGCGAGCTGGTGGATCCGCGACCGGCGTTCAAGGTGGAGCACATTTCGGGAATCCCACCGCCAGCTCCGACTATGGGATCGTGTCCGATGGGGACCGGCGAGGCTTCTGGATTTGACAACCAAGGACTGAGCATGTTTATGAACATGGGACTCCAGCCGTCGTTGGATGGCCAAGACCATCACCAAGAGCAGCTGCAGCAGCTCGTGCAGCAGCAAGCGCTGATGGCTCAGCTAGCGCAAGACCCGATGGGGAAGAGCTCGACCAATGTCGCGCCGCCGCAGCACACGGGCGACTTGATGAGCAACCCGCTGTTCGCCGATGATCTGCCTGCGCGGCGGGTCATTTCGACCGAGGAGCTGCCGTGGTCGGAGCTGTACAACCTGTTTGACGCGGTGCCGCTCCCGATGCCCATGGACGAGGACGACCCGGACCGCGACGACATGGACAGCAACCCAAGTCCCAGTGGGAGTCCCGCGCCGTCGACTGGAGCGGGCATGACGGTTGCCTCGCCTCCGCTTCCCATGACGGCGGGCACACCATCGCCGTCGGCCATTTTGAATTATTTATGAAAGTAGTTCACTTTGCGTCCCGTAGCTGGGGCCAGCACGCAAGTACATTTCAAGCGAAAGAGAAACAGAGACAGACAGAGACAGAGACAGAGACAGAGACAGAGAGAGATGCAGGCTGGCGCCAGGTGCGGTCGGGTTGGCCGACGTGATGGAATCATTTGACTATTATTCGGTTGTCATGCTCCCATCGTCATGAAAGTCTCAGTTGTGATTCGGATGACCTGGTCCACAAACCTACTGACTGATTCTTCCGAGCTCCATCCACACACTTGGATACTTTTGACGCACGAACGTAGTGGCGTGTGAGCGCAAATGGCATCGCAGACAAAGTGATCGAGTAAAAATACATAGATAAGTGCCTTATAATGATCGCCCGCCAATAAGAATAACTAAGATACCCGCGTCGGACGTCCGCGCGCTGGCCAAGCCGCCGCGCGCCGTCGCCGTCGCCGCTCGCGCCAGCCAGGCCGTCGGCACTGGAACAAAAAGCCCGACCCGGCGCGAACACTGGGGACCTCCGGCCTGCTCGAGCTCGCTCCGACGTCCGCCGTCCAGCGCGACAGCCAGCTCCGACTCGGGCGAATGCTGCGCGCGCGCCGTCCGCTACTTTACCGAGATCCTTCACGCGCCGAGGAACTCCTTTGCGTGCGCCATGCACCAGCCTTTCCGCTGAGCCCACTTCGAGCACTTGGTGAACTTGCACCGCACGCCGCCGCCGTGCGTGCGGCACAGGTGCTTCAGGTGCGCCTTCTTGCGGCAGCCCTCGACCGCACAGAACTCGCCACCGCCGTGCGACTTGCACAGACCCTTCGACTGCGCCGCGCGCACGCACCCCTCGACCTTGCACCGCGATCCGCCGCCGTGCGCAATGCACAGCCCGCGGCTCTGGCTGTTCTTGGTGCAGCCGTCAAACACGCACTGGTGCGCGCCGCCGTGCTTCTTGCACTTCTGGTGCGACCGCGCGCGGTTCGTGCAGCCTGGGAAGTCGCACTGCCGACTGCGCGGCCGCTTCGGAGCCGTCGTGCTGCCGCCGCCCTCGCCCGATGACGCGGCGGTCGGGGTGGTCGTCGAGGTGCTCAGCGTCCCCGCTGTCGATGACGCGGTCGAGGCTGCGAGCTGCTGCTGCATGCCCGTCGTCATTGGCGCCGTCAAGCTGCCGTGGAACGACCCCATCGCGGACGACGCCGCCGTCATCCCCATCGGACGCTTCGCCTCGATCGTCGCGTTCCTCGCCAGGCTCCGGAACCCGCTGCTCGTCGATCCGCCGCCAAGGCGAGCAGCGTTGCTCTCGCTGAAGCTCCCGCCGAACGCGCCGCGCGGCTTCTTGCTCATCCTGTTGCCGTCGTCGCCCACGGACGAGTGGTCTCGCTTGTTCAGATAGTCGGACGATCCTGACGACGACACCAGTCGCTCAACGTGAGGCTCGCGACCCGTCGATCCGCGAACACCCGGCGCGAAATGCTCGAGCTTGGACATGTTGCCCGCGCCAGTGGTGGTGCCGAGCGGGGTCGTCGGCGACGGACCGCCCGACTCCATCGGGTCGTACAGGTAGTCCAGCTCGCCTTGGTTGAACTCGGACAGCCCCGGGTAGTCCATCTTAAGCTCGTCCTCCGGACTTATGTACATGTGCGGCGACGTCGGCCGCTGCTGCTGCGGCTGCGAGTGGCTCTGCTGGTGCGTCTGCTGCGGCTGCTGAGTCGGCTGCTGATTCTGCGGAGGCTGCTCGCTGTCCTGCTCGTACCCGAGCACGCCCGCGCCATTGCCGTTGTTGTTCCAGAGCGAGTACAGGCTCGACTCGTAGTCGGGCAGCAGCGCGTCCACGTTGAACATGCCGTTGGGCGACGGCAGCCCGCCGATTCCGCCCAGCCGGCTGCTGCTGGCCGTCGTCACGACGCCGCCGGTTGACGCCTCGTCCATGGCGCCGGACGCCTGCGGACCGACGTGTCCATGGCCCGCGAGCGATCCCGTACCGCCGTACAGACCCGTCGGGCTCGGGTGAGGCAGCGCGATGCTCGTGGTCGTGGTCGCGGACGTGACCGAGCTGCCGTGCGGAGGGGACAGCCGTCCAAAGAACCAGTCGGTGCTGGAGTCGGGGAGCGGGTGGTCCGGGTCGAACGCCGTGGGCGGGGACTGGTATCCAGCGCCGGAGCCGTTCCCGCCCGAGCCGCCCGCGAACGGGAGAGCATCCAGTGTCGGCAGGTAGCTCACGCCACTGCCATTGCCGGTGTTAACGCCCGCTCGAGCCGCTCGCTTCTGAGCCGAGGCGTCCGCGTACCCCGTCGCGTAACCCGCGTATATCCCTGGGTTAGCCCGGCGCTCCGAGTCGAGTAACTGGTGGAAGTACGGCGCCGCCATGTTCTGCGCGAGCGGCGAGGTCGGCGCCTTGATCCGTGCGTGGTCCGCCGCGGTCGGTGGCGGCGCGCTGTACCCGCGGTAGACGTTGGCGGCGGCCGCCGTCTGCGGGGCGAACTGCGGCGGTGGCTGCTGCGGGAAGCTGCTGGTGTGGTGGTGGTGGGCCATGGGCGCCGGCGCGCGCGGCTGCATCTGCATCCTCAAGTGGTAGTCGCGGTCGTAGTTGCCCATGGCGCCTCGGGGCGCGAGCGCGCCAGGCGCCGAGTCGGCCGGCGGCCGGCAATGCTGCGGCCGCGCGCTCGCTCCCGAGGCCGAGGCGTCCGTGTCGTCCGCGCGCGGCGGCGAGAAGCCCCAGGCGTCGCCTGGACCGCCGCTGCTGCTGCCGAGCGCGAGGCTCGAGGTCCACGGCTCGTCGCCGCCGCCGAAGAAGCTGTCGGTCGCCGCGATCTCGAGCGCCGTCGTGGACAGGGGGGGACCGGCTAGGAAGGTGCCCCGCGGTCCGAGGGCGGTCGCTGGGGAAGCTGTGGGGAGGGGGGGACGGAAGGCGGTGTGCTTCCGGCCGGAGCTTGGGCTGATGCTGGTGGCGCCTTGCCTGTTCTTGGCGCCTTGCCGCGCGTGCGCTTTGAGGCTGCCGGCGGCTTTTGCGTTTGTCGATTCTACCCGCCGAAGAAGGAAATATACCGAGAGGAAAAGAAGGCCAGGTGGGTGTGGGTGGTTGGGTTGAGGGGGCCGCGTTTGGTTGGTTACTTTTTGAATTTTTATCGCATGTGAGGGTGTCGCGGCTTGATCTTTTCCGGTTGCGTTGCGGATGGCCGGTGTGTATGTGTGGAGAAATTGGAACAATTTTAGCAAATAAACGGGCGGATCACGCAGTTTAAAGAGGGGGGAAAAAACGGCTATGGAAAAAACACCACATTTGATGAAAAGCCAAACTTTGGAGCAGCTAAATATTGTTATGCGTCAGTAATGGATGGTGGGATATGCGGAGTATATTGGATACGGTACAGCCGCGGTCGCGTGGGCTGCCTGTCTTCGTGTCGAATGATGGATGGTCCTACCGTCCACGATCAGGAGCCGCCCGCGCCAGCGCGGCCACCCTACAGTACGATTATAATCACTGGCGCGCAGAGAGCGGCTTGCTGTTTTGTCGGTCACTATTCAAAATCGCATTTTTTGCTCGTCACGAAGCTGTTTTGAAACCGCATTCGTAAACGTAAACCGAAAACGCGAGAGAAAGAAAAAAAAAACAGCAGAAACGTTCAGGAGGACGTTTTTATGTGATCTCGGTCGCGCGAAGGTCGCTCGAAGATGTTGAAGAAGCGGATCTGATGCCTCCAGGAGAACCAAGCAGGAACGAGATGGTGGAGACATGCGGGGCAAACCTTCCAGAAAAAAGAAGCAAGGAGTGACGCCACCCTCAAAATTAAATATCGCAGCCTCGCAGGTTAGCGCGCTCCATGGTCATTTTTATCATTTTGGTGGGCTTGTAATCCGCACTTATCGCCACTGTATTTATGACCGACGCATATCAGAATTGACAAACCACTCGTGAGAAAATCAGACCGACCAAATATCTTTTTTGTCGTGTCGGTCATTCTCGATTTATCTGGCATGCACTCCGTCTCTGCGGCAGCGGCATGTCAACCATCCAGGCCCTTCGAGAAGTTGCAGTTGAAGCTGCTCGGACCTCGTTGCTGTCCACAACTCGCTCCCTTTCGTGTCTTTGGCCACTCGCATGCCGCCGTGATGATTGCAGGGGATCCTTTTGTTTCGCGCATTTTTGAAGTTGCCCTTCCGCCCCCCCCTCCTCTCACTCGAAAATCATAACCTGCCATCGCGTATACTCGCGGCTGACTTGCCAGTGTGACAAGACCGAAAAATGGAACGTTACAGAACTGCACATGGCTGAGCAGCTGCACCTCCTCCCAGCATGTCTTCTCACTCCATCGCCCCCGTGCAGCAACTTTACCACCCAACTGCCTGCGCGAAAACCCTCTGGCGGGTCACTTGTATCCGTTTGCCGCAACATAATCTCCCCCTGACACCCAGCCGTTTGGTCAACCTGTGCTTTTCAACAAACGGTCAGACCGGTCGCACGCTGAATCGCCGGTATTTTCGCCGGTCTCCTCCGATGTGGGCGAGTGCACACACACAAATGAATGTGGAGACCGCCATGCCACGCCACGTCGACGCCAACGACTGGTGAGCGGCCGGCGTCATCGCGGCACTTCACGCGAGGCGCGCGTCCATCAAAGCGACGGGGTTACAGTATCATCTCGTGCACACCGATGTTGTTGGTCCACCATCGTTCCTGCAACAGCGTTGCTGCGTATTGTTAGGAGCACTGCGAGGACTTGCTGCGAGCACCGAGTCGCAGCACTGGTTGTTTGAAAATGTGTATTTTGTAGGTATTTCGATGGCGAGAGAGCAGTCGGCACAGTATTTCGCGTCAAATGGGGAAGGCAGCACAGATTTACAGCGCGCCAGGGTCTCCCGGTCGCGCCAAAATCAAATAGTCGGTCCAGAGATGGCGGCCAGCGAGTGCGGTAGTCGCTGCACTCGCTTCATGGGGGGAAGTGGCGGCCACTGCGGTCCGGTGTTCGAGTTACCGCCACCGCGCGAGCGCCTCCAGGTGCTTGACGAGCGGCACGCCCTGCACTTGGAACCGCGCGACGTACTCGCGCTTCTTCAAGCTGTGCGCGAGGTTCCACCTAGCCAGGAAGAAGCACGTGAGTTCATCTGAGGATACAATAATACCGAGGCGCGTGCCACTGACCTTCTGCGCGCGTGGCGGCAGCGCGACCGGTGCTCTTGGAGCAGCACCGACGGCTCGACGTCGCACTGGGAATTGATCACGTTCTGCGACGGGGTGTTAGCATGAGATGCGTACAGGAGATTTCGAAGTCCTGACTCACTTTGCCGTCGTCCGATGTCTTGTGCACGGGGATCGGGGGAGCTAAAGTTGTCAGGCGTCTGTTGACCTTGGGACCTGCAGTCTGCCGCTTCTTTTGGATCTGCCGAACGAGCTGCGAGGCGGAAACAGTCAGCAACAGCTCATAGAACATATCAGACCCAAGCTCCAGTGCATCCTACCTGGTTACGGCCAGCAATGCCGTGGTGGCGCTTGCTGCAAACCACCACAATACCCAACCAACAACACTTTAGAATCATGCAGAACCTCTCTCAACACCGGTGCAACATGGTTTCGCACCGATGGGCAGCATGTGGTTTAGGTCGTGCAGCAGTTTGCTTCAGCAGGGCTTCCTTGTCGGACTGCCGTCGTTACAAAATACCACGCGATCATTTTAGCGTCATTGCTGTAATTAAGCGAAATGAGCACAATTGACGTGGGTTGGCTGTCACGCACCCGCTCGAAGAAGCCCGAGATGTTGGAGGGCGAGCCGTTCTGGAACGTCTCGATCGAGGGCGGCGTCGGCGCCAGGCTGCTGAGCATCATGAGCTCCTCGGCGACGCGGAAGGTCTCGGCGTCGTGCCGCGCGCGGAGCGAGCTGCTCGTGTCGACCATCATTGGCAATCGCTCGGGCCGCTCTCAGCCCGCGCGTGCTCCACGGAAGGCCCTCGACCGCCTGTGCTAGGCGCCACTAGCGCCGCTGGTCGCTGGATCGCGCGCCGATTCTCGGGAGCGCCTCCTTCTTCTTCTCGCCGCCTGCAGCTGGAGCGGCGGCCAGGTCGTCGCAATGTGCGCGGCCACCTTTTTTTCCTCCGTATTTTGAATTTGGACTGGGGAAGGGGAAGGGGGACCAACTCACTTGCGGTTTGTATCGGATCTGGAAAGGCATACAATCTGCAAGTGTGTGCAACCACCTTGGAACCCGACATTCAAACGAGCGAAATACTCTCGGTATAGCGGTCTTGACCTGTGCAGTTTGAATGTTATTATCTTGATAATCCTGTTTGACATGCCACTATACCCAAGTTAGCGGGTAAAACCTGCGTCCACCAAGATTTTACCCGCGTTTTTTTTGGTTCTGGAGCGGCAAAAAGTGCGGGAAAGCCCAAAGTTAGTGGCTCGCAGTGCACCTTCCCCCATCGCACGCTCTTCTAATTCTCTCATTCCCCTGCACTCGCATCAGCGACACGAGGTGCTCGGCGCTCGAGAACCCAACTCTGCTGCCGCGCACACTCGCGGTCTATTTGATTATACCTAATGCAGTCTCCTCTGCGTTCACGCTCGCGTCCTGCTCGATCCTACAAACATATCGAACCTATCTCGCTGGTCACACTTGGATTTGCCCGAACGCGTCGACCGCGCCGGGCACTTGGGCGGTCGCTTCGTCGATCGCCTCCTTCGAGTGGGTCATGCACTTGCCCTGCCGCTGAGCCCACTTGTCGCAGTCCGGCACGCTGCACTTGGACCCTCCGCCGTGCTTGCGGCACAGCCGCTTCAGGTGCGCCTTCTTGTCGCAGCCCTCGACCATGCACGGCCGCCCGCCGCCGTGCATCTTGCACTTGCCGTGGCTCTGCGCCGCTCGACCACAGCCTGGGTCCTGGCAGCGCGACCCGCCTCCGTGGCGGATGCACAAGCCTCGACTCTGAACGCTCTTGGTGCAGCCAGGGTGTGCGCACCGCTTCGAGCCGCCGTGCCGCTTGCATCGGTTGAAGGCTCGCGCTTGGCTCTTGCAGCCTGCGATGGAGCACAACTTGCGTCGGTCAGGTGAGAACTTGGCCACGCTGTCCACGGCGAGTGCGACGCTCGGCTCATTCAGGAACTGCTCGGCAGCCGGCGTCGACACTGCTCCAACTGGCGGCTGCGAGGTCATATCACCCACGAAGCTGCGTGGACGGGCAACGATCATACTCGCCGGCGGTGACCGCGAGAGGATGCTCGGCACCGGCATCAGCATCGAGTTCACCTGCTGGCCCGCAAACATGCTGTTGACATCCGACGGTAGCTCGCCTAGGTCGTCGGCGCGCTCGGTGAAAACTGGCTGCATCGTCGCAGGCGGATATACCCCCAATCCGGTCGGATCGGCGCTACCAAAGCTAGGGATGACTGGAAAGGACGAACAGACATGTTCACGATCAGTCAAGTCGCCGACCATCGCAAGCTACCAACAAACCATTGGCTTACCCTCTCTGTAGTAGTCGCCGGACGGATGCGCAGCCGGACCGCCGTTGAAATAGGTTGGTAGCGTCGGCGCCAGGTGCGGCGGAGGCTGGACTGCTCGCGACGGATACTCGCCGTAGTCGTGGCTAAGCCCGGTGCTGCCAGCGGCTTGGAAGAGTGACAGGTCAGCGAGGGTCGAGTCATCCAAGCGCGGCGGAGTGCCAATGCCGCCCAGGTGCTGTAGAGGCGCGTGCGCCATCGACTCAACCTTGGTCTGGGGTGCCGCAAGACCGGAGAAGAACTGGCACGGCGTCCCCGCGTCTTGCCAGAGCTGCACATCGGGATCGCCATCGTGCCGCTGGTGGCCACCCCGTTCCGCGCCTGCGACCTGCAACGCCGACTTGGGCCACTCCATGGAGCGCTCGCGCTTTTCCCAGATTTCAGCGACGCAGGCGCGCGGCTTCACGCGGCGTTGACGGCTCGCGATCGCTCCTTCCCTGCTGGACAGGAGCAGCAACTCGAATGCGGGCCAGGGCCAGGGACCAGGGAGGGGAAAGCAGAGAACATCGACGTGAAAGCGCTCTCAATTCTGCGCTGTGTCGGCACCTGTCCCGTACGGCCGTGCTCCACCGAGATACACTCCGTAACACGTACGCGCTGTCATCGAGGCGCAGCAGCGAGTCTGAAAAGGGCAAATGGCCTTCAACTAGTTAAACCTATCATTTGTATTCTCAGGTTTAATAAATATCAGGTTTAATACTTGGTTTTTAATGAAAAATGTTGGCGCGCCGATTGCCAAAGACAGCATCATCATGGAGCCGCCGTTCGCGCCACCTCGACCGGCCGCCGCCGCCGTGGCCGCCCCTGCATCGATGGCGCCGACCTCTGCTGCTGGAGCCGCACTGCCCGCGTCTTCCCGTCCGCTGGAGCCGACGCGCGTGGTCGCGCAGGTGTTGGAGAGCGACACGGTCGTGTTTCAACAGGCGCGACAGCCCTCGCGACAGGTCGGCGTTGCGCCGATGCCAGCCCCAGCCCCAGCGACAGTGGTGGCGATCGCAATGACTGCTGCTCGCACCAACGGCAGTACTGGGGTTATGCAGTCGGCGCGGTCGCTGCCTCCTCAAGCTCAGGCGAACGTGACCCGCATGACGGTCCGAGTCGAGAAACGCGATGGCCGCTTGGGCTTTGGTGTGCGCCACGACACTCGCAAGCGGCTTGTAGTGTCGACGACGCCCGAGGCTGCTGACTCTCCGCTGCGGATAGGGGACATGCTGCTGTCCGTGAATGGCACGCCTCTCGGCGGACTCGCGTTCCTCAAGGTCGTCGAGATACTCAAGGCAGTTCCGACCGGCGCGCTCGTGTTTGAGATCGAGCGATCTGGCAGCGGTCCATCCAGACCTGTGGCAGGCAGCAATGGTGGCGCAGTGGGTGCTACAGGGAGGATAGCGCCTCCGATGACGACTACGACCAACGGGGCGACGACTGCGTCGATGCTGGCAACTCCATCCGCGCCAGCAACTGCCCACGCTTCGGCACCGAGAGTCGCTCCAGCACCAACACCTTCGTCAGGACCTATGCAGCCAGGAACATCATCGGCCGAGGCTGTGGTAGCTCCTCCACCTCGAAAGAAGGCTCGCCCGTAAGTCGAGCTGTTGATGTTGGTATCATTCGTTCGACTGACTAACCTGTAACTCTGACTGGAACAGATCACAAGGCGCCGCAATCAACACAGGCGACAAACCACCGACGTTGCAGTCCCTGCTCGCCGAGCTGCAACGCGAACGTGCTGAGAAGGCCGGACTGGAGGAGAAGAACGCGTCGCTGCGTAAGCGCCTCCAGAAGATGCTGATTGACGCCGACGAAGTGCGCGTTCGCGCTCGCGCCGAAGTGCAGGCCGTGCAGGAAAAGGCTCGTGGCGACGTGGAGGAGATGGAGAAGGCGCTCACGGCTGCTCGCGCGGAGCTGCGGCTTCAAGATCGCGCGCCTGACATCAGCAAGATGAGCGCGTACGAGTCTGACTTGTCCATGTACCGCATTCAGCTCGAACGGGCCAAGAAGGCCGAGGCGGAGCGGACAGCGCTGTTGACTGTTCGGTTCTCCACTGAATCCCGGCTGGCCGAGCGCGAGGCGCGCCGGGTGTTGGATGCGGTGATCGAGGAGTTCCGCGCTCAGCTGCGGATCGTCGGACGCAAGGTTGCCGTTGACGAGCGCAATGTTGGCGAGCGAGTCATGACTGTTGTCAGGGACGGAGTGCGGAGGATGGCGGTACTCAAACTGCTCAACCTCTCGCCGGACGTGGGCCAGTACCTGTCGGCGTCGTTCCAGTCGCTGGATCCCCTGCGGCATACTGTTCAGTACGACCAATTCCACGCGCTTTTTGGGAACGCGCTGCATCACGAAGAGCGTGCAGGACTGTTCTACGTCGGCGTCGCGCCGATGGTGAGTGACTCGCTGCTCTGCATGTTGCTGCAATGGAATGAGTGGTGTATTCACTGTGGTAAAACTGTGCCAGGATCTCGAGTTCGACCCGCGGACGGAGACGCTGACGCTCAAGTGCGAGTGGACCGAGCAGCATGCACTCCGTGACCTCGCGCGCAACTTCCGTTCCTAGCGGACGCGCCGTCTCGGATATTTAACATGCTTGGCAGCTACACCTGACAGTAGTGGGTGTTGTGGAACCATCGCATCGGACAGGTAATCGGAGACTTTGGGTTCCGATTGGAGATCGTGAGCTGTTCGCTGGGATAGAGCATCGTGGGATCTCGAGTCTGCTCCTGAAGGCAAGGGGATGGGTAGAGGTGTCGCGTCGGACAACAATGTTGAAGCAATGCACATTAGATAGACACACAAGGTAACAAAGTCAAGGTGCCACGGGTGATCGGGCGAAGCTCATCCCAATTCAGTGCCATGGGGTTTACAGTGTGTTATGTCTACGGCGAACGAACTTGCTCTGGGGACGAGGTCGTCAACAAAGTCTCAGGTGATCGGATGTCGAAGAGCTCCAAAGCGAGCGCTTCCATCTCAGCTGCAGCTTCAACTGGAGACAGATCGGCCTGCTGTTTCCTCGCACTGCGCATTGCTTCAACGATTCCCAACGACGGCAGCGCTGACAGCGAGATGGTTGGTGTCGTATCCTTCGCAACGACCGAAGTCGGCGCGGGTGGTGGAGCCACATCGCTTTGGTGTGTGGCGAACACAAGAGAATGAGGGAATCGAACATCGGTCCAACAGGTGCCACCACCAACCTGTATTACCTTTGGCTGCGTCCTGGACTGGGTTCGCTGTCGCTTGGAGTATGGCTGGACGATGGAGAGTCGTGCGAGCTCATCTCGGAAGGCGATGCGCGAGGCTTGCCGATAGGAAATCGCGCTAGTTCACCAGGGCACTCGGTGGGCGACTGCTCTCGCAAATCAATCAGCTCTTGGATGGAATATCGGATTTGGGGTACGTCATCCGTGCTCCACTGTTCGTCAACTGTGTCGTGAAGCTCGGCCGCACTCGGCTCGCCAAGTTGCGGATGGAGATCAGCATTGTCTTCCTGCTGCTCGTCTACCTCTTCGTTGTCCGGCGCTCCCTCTTCTCCTTGCAGGTCGATCGACAAGTAAAAATCGCTCGGCGCGACCACCGAGCTCGTCGTCGGCGAGCTCTCCTCCATCTGCGCGTCAGCAAACTCTTCAACCTCCTCCGTCTCCGCGCGCATTCGAGCGTAGTACTCGTCATAGCAACTCCGGCAGTAGTACCGGCCGTCATTGCCGTCCAGTACGAGTTCAGGCAGCGTCGACGCGCGTCCGCAGGTCGCACAGGTCTCCTCCCGTTCCGTCGCAGCTTCCTGTTCGACTGGAGTCTCGAGTGTCTGGATTCTCGCTTCGGCATCAGCTCGCTGGGTTTCCACTCGCCTCACTGTATCGAACAGAACGCTGTACCGTCCGTCAACCTGATCGGCTTGCCGCAGCCCGCACTTGTCGACGAGCTCCAACGCATACTGGAAGTAGGCAACGGCTTCGGGCAGCCACTTGGTGCGGTGCTCGGCCGTTCGCTCCGCCAGCGCCGCGCTCGCCTCGCCCAGGTTCCTTGTCAGCACGAACATGCCGGCGTAGTCGCGAGTCGCGTACGCCTCGGCCAGCGCCGCGCGCCACACGCCCACGGCGTCCTCGAGCCGCCCGGCCGCGTACCGGCGCCGGCCACGGCGGATCGCCGCCCGCGTCGCTTCCATTGATGCCAAACCGTCAAGGTTACACAGTGTAACCCATGCGTATCAAGACCGCTGTACAGGAAGATGCAATGTGTTCTTGTAGAGGGACGTTGCCTTTTTTTCACCTCCTTGAAGCATGATGCGATCCACAGCTGCACAGAGGAGTTTGCCAGGAGCAAAGACTCCGGCGCTGTATATTTTGTAGTAGCACTCCAACTGTCACATGCATGACGTGGAGTAAACCCAGTGGGAAAACCCCCCACGCCGTCCACCAGTGGGAAAACCTCGGGCAATAGCCTTCGCAGGTAAAAAAAGCCACTCTACCTATCTGGGTAGAACAGCATACAAACCAGCAATCCGCAACAGCCCCACCTGCTGGTTAGCTTGCTGACACTGCTTGGAACTCCTCGAGCGTCATGAGCCGCAATGCTGCTCGGTGCTTCTCAAGCGCTGGGCGTGCGAGTGGTTTCGTGAACATATCTGCAACATTATCAACACCAGCAACACGTTGAACATCAACCTCACAACGCTCAATACGCTCACGAATGAAGTGATGTCGAACGTCAATGTGCTTGGTACGGCTATGAAATTCAGGGTTCTTGGCGAGCTTGCATGCGCTCTCGTTGTCCACGTAAATCAATGACGCCGCGTGTTGTTCAATCTTCAGTGCCTTGAGTAACTGGCGTAAATGCAGAACCTCTTGGATCAACAAGCTCAAGGCCATGCATTCGGCTTCAGTGGTATGGAGAGCTTCTGTCTTCTCCGTCTGACTGCACCACGACACAGTACTGCCACAGAATTTAGTCACATACCCGGCGACGGACTTACGATCATCAATTCTGTTGGCGAAATCCGCGTCTGCGTAGGCGAGTAGATCATCGTTCAATGCTTCCTCTGCCCACGCATTCCCGCCAAGACATAGACCCAAATGCTCTGTCGCCTTGAGATATCGGAGGCCGCGCTTGGCCGCGCGCCAGTGCAGGATGCCGGGGTTTTCGAGAAACTGACTGCATTCGCGCACGAGATACGCCAAATCAGGGCCAGTACCCAGCATTAGATACATCAGACTGCCGATCACGGCACGATATGGCTTCTCTCGCATCAGTTTCCTCTCGTCTGTGTCTGTCGTGCACATTGTCTTGCTCAGCTTGAGGTCGGTTGTACTTGGAATCTTGACGCCATTGCACTTGTCCATCTTGAATCGCTGCAGTACCGTTGCAATGTACTTCCGTTGACTTAGGAAGACAGTGCGCAGATGGCGATTGCGATTGACCTCCCATCCAATAATGTAGTGGATCTCACCCAGATCTTTCATTGCAAATCGAGCACAGAGAATCTGCTTCATCCAGGAGATCAACACCGTAGTGGGAGCAAACAGGATCAAGTCATCGACATAAATCGCAACGAAAATCAACTGCCCGTCCGCCACCTTGATCGCGACACACGGTTCACAAGGAAGAATGGAGAATCCATGAGGCTCGAGATGTGACTTGAGCAGCCGATACCAGACTCGAGGAGCCTGTTTTAACCCATACAAGCTCTTGCGCAATCGGCAAACCCAGTCTTCCTTGCCAGTCACCCTGTATCCATAAGGTTGTTCCATGAACACCTCGACATCAATCTCGGGATGGAGAAAAGCTGTCACAACGTCCATCTGGTGAATCTCATAATCCCAAACACAAGCCAAGGTCAACAGAATGCGCAAGGTTTCCAAACGCATCACCGGTGAGTAAACCTCCAAATAATCAATCCCATATTCCTGCAAGAATCCTTTGACGACGAGACGAGCTTTGAATCGCTCGATGTCACCATTTGCCAAATACTTAACCCGCAGGATCCACCGGTTCTTCAATACCTTCATGCGTGGGGACCTAAGAACCAGCTCCCAGGTCTCATTCGCCATCAGCGCGTTGTACTCCGCATCCGCTGCCTGCTTCCACTGAGTTGCATACTCGCTTGCATATGCCTCGTCCAATGAGGCTGGCTCTGTGACCACACAAGTAGTTAAACAGCAGAAGTCCTGTCATCAATCATCTACCTTGGCTTGTGCCATCTCGTGGCAGAAGCATCAGACACAGCACGGCTCACATCATATTGGCCAGCATCAACTGCTGCTATCGGGAGTGTCCTTCCTGGCTCTCTCGCAGAGTTGCCCGACACATCGGCGAACCTGACGCGCTTGCGCCGAGGTTGCTGCCCGATATCATCATCATTAGCGGTTCCACATTTGGTTCGACCGTAATTATCATCAACAGCGGTGCCACATTTGGTTCGACCGCGTTGATCACCATCAGCGGTGCCACATCTGGTCCGACCACATTGTTCATCATCAGCGGTGCCACATCTGGTTCGACCACATTGTTCATCATCAGCGGTGCCACTTCTGGTCCGACCGCTATTGGCCCCACCAGACCAGGACACGCCGTGCTCCACACGCTGTCCATCATTGCCATCATCATCAAGTACGTCCGCTTGCTCGTCCAGCAACGACGTGATGTGCTCGAGATCAGCTTCATCAACCCCCAAATAGCGAGCGGTCGGCACTTCAATGGCCTCTTCAGACTGACGCTGAGGCTCCAGAATTCGACCAGCCTTAGCCTCGTAAAAGACGACCGTATGGCTGTGGAAAACTGACCGGGTACGACTGTCAATCAGCCGATAACCACGCTTCGATCGAGAGTAGCCCACGAAAATAGCTTCTCGAGCTTTGGCATCCATCTTGCCTCGTTCCTGCTTATCAACATAAGCTAGGACAGCACAGCCGAATGTGCGAAGGTGTTCGTACGGTGGATCTTCATGATACCACATGCGGTATGGAATACTCATTCCTCGAGAGGAGTTCGGGACGATGTTCACGTAGAATGCGGCAGTCTGGCATGCTTCAGCCCAGAGCCCCTGAGGCAGTTGGAAATGCACTAGCAGGCACCGCATTCTCTCCGTAATAGTCCGAATCATTCGTTCAGCGACGCCATTCTGTTCGGGCGTGTGCTTGATGCTCTGACTGCACTCCATTCCATAGTGTGCCTCGCACAGCCGATGCAGGGCCTGAAACTCCAAGGCATTGTCACTGCGTAAGGCCTTCATGCGAACATTCAGCTGCGTCTTCACTATCTCGTAGTAGCGCTTGAAGTGCTCATACACCTCCGAGCGACGTTCCAACAGTGCCACAACAACGTGGCGAGTGACCTCATCAACAAACACCGCAAAGTACTTCTTCCCTCCATATGAGGCCACTGCGAACGGACCCCAGATATCAACATGTACCATCTCGCCAGGTAACCATGTGTGTGCTGGTGATGCCGTGGTATTTCGAAACACACGACGAGTGATCTTTCCTTTCACGCAGGTAGAGCACTTAAACCCGTCTGGAATGCGCAAATCCACGTGAGGAAATGGCCATTCAGCACAGCGAAAGAGGGCATTGCTGGCATTCCGTCCCGGATGACCCAAACGGGTATGCCACAGCTCCACCTCATGGTCCTTCGACACAGTCACGGCGAGTACAGTATCCTTCGGGGTTTGCATGTTCACACGAAACAATCCGCTACCATCTGCCTCTGCATATAGTCGACCCGACTGCACCGTCAAGCAAGCACGATCACTATCATCAATCAAAACGGTCACTCGATCGGCAGACGACATGTTTTTGCTAGCTTGTTGACGGACACAAAACAGACCGCACTGCATCGAGGGTACGTAGCGCACATTATGCAAGCAGATGGTCTTGGAGCCGACAGACGTTTGGAGCGTCTTGACCACTGTGCCGACCCCATGCACACTCAGCTTGTGTTGACCACCAAATTCAATCTGTCCACTCACAGGGTGCATGTCCACGAAATCTGACTGCTTGTTGGACACGTGACAGGAGGCACCACAATCCAAATACCACCAATCACCGGCAGTAGGATGTGAGAGCACTGTCATATAGGCGCTCTCACCACTCTCAGTGCCAGAGTCACGACCACGATCGTTATGGCGATCCGTGGCAACACCACTATGTGTGTCATACTGCTGCTTCAGACGCTTTGACTCGGACTGAGCCTCGTCAGGTGGTCGTTTGCCCAAATACGGGCACTCACACGCGATGACCAGCATCACCACAATGATAACATGTACCACCGTTGGCGCTGTAACTCCGGTTTGTGGATTCACCGCGGCCACGACCACGCCCAAATCCTCGTCCACTACTGCCACGACCGCGTCCACGACCACGGCCGCGACCACCTTGAATAAACATGGCCTTCTCTTCAATTTCATCGGCCTTTGGTGCTGTGAGTTTGCCTTGTCGTCGGTCGTACGCCAACTCCAATGCTCGTTCGAGCTGATCATAACTTGGCGGGTCGTGTACATTCGTCGGAACGTGGCTAGCCAGGAAGGTATCAACTACATTGTCGTATTCCTCGGGTAGCGAACCGATTAGCAACGCAGGCTTTTCATATTCAGCTAGAGGTTGTCCGAGCAATCCGATCCGATCCATCAAACGACGAACTTCACTCAAATGATCGAACACATTCCCACCAGACGTCAATTGTAGACGCCGAAGCTGCGTCATGGCATCAGCATACTTAAAATATGTTTTGCCCACGAAGCGTTGCTTCAGCCGTTCCATCACATGGAAAGGTGTCGGTTCGTATTTGACGGTCTTCACAATGTCATCTGTTAAACCGTCAAAGAGAATCTCCTTCGTACGTGACGTTTGCCTCTTGAACGTCTTGTGCTCTTCTTCCTTCGTCTCTTCAGGTTCATCAACCTGGTGCTCGCAGAACTGCCACAGATCGTAGCGTTCAAGCTTGAGCCTCATCCACTCGAGCCACATATCAAAATCGCCAGTTCCATCAAACGGTGCGTGCTTCGACTTCCAATGGTCGTCGTAACTGTCGCTTCTGTCATCAGTCCTTGAAGTTGAAACAGCCACTGCTACAGATGCCACAGCGGGTGCTGCTGACGCACTAGCTGCAGCTGACGTCCGGGTCATCTGATCCCAGCGCGTCCAGCGTGAGCCAGTTGGGCTCATAACCTGATGCGATCCACAGCTGCACAGAGGAGTTTGCCAGGAGCAAAGACTCCGGCGCTGTATATTTTGTAGTAGCACTCCAACTGTCACATGCATGACGTGGAGTAAACCCAGTGGGAAAACCCCCCACGCCGTCCACCAGTGGGAAAACCTCGGGCAATAGCCTTCGCAGGTAAAAAAAGCCACTCTACCTATCTGGGTAGAACAGCATACAAACCAGCAATCCGC
The DNA here is from genome assembly GCA_003413675.1 of Phytopythium vexans. Classification (NCBI taxonomy): domain Eukaryota; phylum Oomycota; class Peronosporomycetes; order Pythiales; family Pythiaceae; genus Phytopythium; species Phytopythium vexans. The sequence goes on from QLOC01000005.1 coordinate 1,794,624, forward strand.
AACAAAGCAGAAAATGCGCATCTATTGCAGAGCTAGAGCTACCATTTGACGGCGCTGAGGGACTTTAGTGGTGGCCGGGGATGCCGCTGCCGACCGAGCTGTTCAGAGTGTTGACGGACATGGAATTGGTGATGGCGAGTGCCATGGACTGCATCACCACGTCGCGCAGGCGGTTCCAGAGCTCAGGCGCCTGCTTCTCGAGCGCCTGGTACGCCTCGCGGCTCAGCTCGAACACGACGCACTTGTCCATCGCGCGCGCGCTCATGGACCGGAACTGGTTGCCGAAGAAGTCGACCTCGCCGAAGAGCGCGCCGGGGATCACGTACTCGAGCAGCAGCTGCGCCTTGTCGGGCGTGGCGCTGCCGTCGAAGTTCATGAAGAGCGCGACGCGGCCGCTCGCGAGAAAGTAGAGCTGCGCAGGGAGGTCGCCAACTCGGTAGAACTCGTGGCCGGCCGCGAACGTGCGCTTGTGGAAGAAGGCGTCGATGCCGGCAAAGTACGCGGCGTCGTCGGGCTGTCCCATGAACCGATGCAGTAGCACACTCATGGCCTCGTGGCGACGCGCGTCGGCGCTCACAGCGTGCGGCGTGTCGTCCAGCAGACGGTTCTCGCAGAACTCAAGCGCCGAGTCGGCGTTCGGGTAGAAGCTCTCGTAGTCGGCGATTTCGTTGCGCAGCAAGAGCTGCTTGATCTCCGGCAAAACGTCGACGAAGAGCACGGAGATGTCGTGGCGACGACAGTGCTGCTGCAGGATCATGAGCGAGCTGCGCGCTGCCGTCGCGTCCATGCCCGACACGCGGCCAAAGTCCATCACGACGTACTGAGTGGGGAGCCCTTCCGGACTTGGCGCCGGGCTGCCGTCGAGGCACTCGATGGGCTCGTCTCGTCGGTTCACTGGTGTCATCGGCATGCCGTTCGGGCTCACCAGGCTGTTTCTCGCGCGACGTTCAGCAGCAATAGCTCGCTCGCCGTCATTTTTCATTGTCCCGTTGGATGAATGATCGTGGCCGTGGGTTTTCTTGCGGATGTGCACGGCCTTCTGGACATCTTCGAGGATCTGCACTGACGAACCGAAGAAGAGGTAGCCGTACAGCTCGAGGTAGACGATAGCGTCCCGACGTTGCGCCAAGAGAGTTCGAGCGGCAAGCTTGCGGACAGCAACAGACGTGCGCGACCGGCGGTTGACAACACGGACCTGAGCGTAGCCGAGCATGAAGTTGATGATCGCAAAGCCGATACCGAGCAGCATGCCGAGCTCCAGCGATACCCAGTTGATGGCGATGAAGGACGCCCACAGCACGATATACTCGCGCAGCAGGATCTTGTGACGCACGTGCACGAGCCACTCCATCATGAGGTCGATTGCGATGAAGATGAGCGTCGCTGCGAAGAAGAATCGTGGCACGACGCTCATGACGGCGAGTGGGAGCAGCACGATAGCAAACTCGGACACGATGACGCACACACCGACGATCCGCGAGTTGGTCTTGGATCGATACGTGAAGATCGTCTGCGAGAAGATGTACGAGCCCGTATAGCCTCCAAGCAAGCCACTCACGAAGTTGGACCAGCCAACGGATGACAACTCGTGGTTGATGTTCAGCTGGCGACCCATGTCCATCTCGATCGCGGCGACGTCCAGGCACGAAGAGAAGGCGACGACGAAGACCATGCCGAGCCACGTCGTGAGCTGCCGCGGAATCTCGCCCCAGTGCACGCGAGAAAAGTCGAAAAGCTCCCACATGTCGACGAAGTTTGCGGGAGGCGCCGCAGGAGAAACCCACCCGTAGTCTCGCGCGTCGTCCAGTGAGATACCCATGAGTGAAAGAAGCACGAAGAAGGCGATTGGCATGCCGAGAATGCAGGCGGGAAGTGCGAATGAGTTCTCGCATCTCTGCGACACGAGCAACAGCGCGAGGCCGCCAATCATACCCGGCACGCACAGCACGATCTCGCGGACGTTCGCGAGCTGGAGGAGCGAACTGAAGTCGTTGATGACGAGACCGGTGCTGAGCGACAGACCCGCGTAGAGACAGAAGAGTCCGATGAAGGCGAGGTATCCGCCGACGACGGGCATTGGCAGATACGACACCAGTCCCGCAAGCCTGAACCGACCAATGAGCACGAGGATGATCCCGAGCGAGGCTGTAGCGATTCCAATCGTGACCACGACGGTGGTGACTTTGGCCTCTGGCTCAACGTTCTCGCCAAGTGATTTGCAGATGGAAGTGGCGATCGCGGACAAGAAGATGAGCCCTGCGTCTTGCACCTGGCCGATCGCGAAGGGCAACGAGCTGAGAAGCGTGAACATGATTTGGTGCACGACGCTCGAGAACATGACAAGCTTGGACAGTGCCGGCATGAAGGTCGAGAAGTCGGGGTGGCTGAAGATGATTGCAGCATAGCCATACATTGCTGGGATGGTCAAGATAGAGTTGATGATGCCGTACATCAAGGCGTTCGTGATGGCGGCGGCGCGGCTCGGTGCATTGCCTGCATCCCCCAGCGTCGGCGACTTGGACGAGTCGGTGCTGGCTGTCGAGTCATCCCGCACGAGCAACGCCAGCGTCTCCGTTGGGTCCCGCGGTGACCGCGCATCCTGCCAGCTCCGGTGGCGACGCAGGCCCGCGGTCGGACCGTCAGCGTTTGTGGCCGCTTGGGCAGCAGCAGCGCGTGCACGCAAAATGCCTCGCGGCGTGGAGCTCATGCGGCTGCGCGCAGCTCCCGAGAGCGCTGGCGACAGCATGACGACTGGACCTGCGGCGTGGTGAAGCTTCAGACCGTTAGGCTGCTTCAGGCAGTTGGGTCGGACGGACACTAGGCGGGTAGGGCAGCTAGGACGACGCCTTCTCGCGCCCAGTGACAACGGGGTGGTGGCAGAAATGCGAGTGGCGGGCGAGCGCGGGTCGCATGCAACGGCGGGCAAAGGGAGGGAAGGAGCGCATCGGCCCTCGTAGAGCTGGTGAAGGTGATGCGCATCCGGATAGCGGTCGATATCCGGACATTCGTAACTGTCGTTCCCCCGTGTAAGTTTTGGTCGAGTTTTGTTGGCGTGCATCGTCTTAGCGGCGATGGCTCAAACATGTACTTATTGTGGAGAATATAGTACGGCAAACAAGAAATACACGCTAGCGCCACCAAAAGCTGCAGTCGCGGACGACCATTGCTGAGAAAGGCACACTCCGCGCCACCGCCAACGCTTCCAGCCAGCCAAAGCCATCCAGAACTAGAGGCACATCATGGCGGTCAAGACGGACGAAGCGAAGCCCAAGGCCGTCGAGCCCGCGGCCAAGGAGGATCCCCAGAGCGACGACAACGAGGCCGGCTTCAGCGGTGATGCGACCTTCGCGTCGCTCGGCGTGGACGCGGCGCTGTGCGAGGCGATCGCCGCCGTCGGGTGGGACAAGCCGAGCCGCATCCAGGAGAAGTCGATCCCGCCGGCGCTCGCGGGCCGCGACGTGATCGGGCTGGCCGAGACCGGGTCGGGCAAGACCGGCGCCTTCGTCATCCCGATCCTGCAGACGCTGTTGCAGCGGCCGCAGCGGCTGTACGCGCTCGTGCTGGCGCCGACGCGCGAGCTCGCGTACCAGATCGGCGAGCAGTTTGAGGCGCTCGGCGCGACCATCGGCCTGCAGACGGCGTGCGTCGTGGGCGGCATCGACATGATGGACCAGCAGGTGGCGCTGGCGCGCAAGCCGCACGTGGTGATCGCGACGCCCGGCCGCCTCGTGGATCACCTGGAGAACACCAAGGGGTTCAGCCTCCGCACGATGCAGTACCTCGTGCTGGACGAGGCCGACCGCATGCTGAGCATGGACTTCGAGGAGGAGATCAACCGCATCGTGCAGCTCATGCCGCGCGAGCGCCACACGTTCCTGTTCAGCGCGACCATGACGTCCAAGGTGGCCAAGCTGCAGCGCGCGTCTTTGCGGAACCCGGCCAAGGTGGAGGTGTCGGCGCACAAGTTCGCGACGCCCGAAACGCTCAAGCAGCACTACCTGTTCATCCCGGCCAAGTTCAAGGACTGCTACCTGGCGTACGCGCTGAATGAGGTGGCCGGCCAGTCGGTGCTCATCTTCTGCAGCACGTGCAACGGCACGCAGAAGGTGACGCTCATGCTGCGCAACCTGGGCTTCCAGGCCATCTGCCTGCACGGTCAGATGACGCAGCCCAACCGTCTCGGCGCGCTCAACAAGTTCAAGGCTCGCGCGCGCAACATCCTCGTGTGCACGGACGTGGCGAGTCGCGGTCTCGACATCCCGAGCGTCGACGTCGTGCTCAACTACGACATCCCGACCCACGGCAAGGACTACATCCACCGCGTCGGTCGTACGGCTCGTGCTGGTCGCGCCGGTGTCGCCGTCTCGCTCGTGACGCAGTACGACGTCGAGCTGTACCAGCGCATCGAGCACCTGCTCGGCAAGAAGCTGGACGCGTACCCGTGCGAGGAGGAGACGGTGCTCGTGCTGTCCGAGCGCGTGAACGAGGCGCAGCGCATGGCGACGATCGAGATGAAGGACTCTGGCGGCAAGCGCGGGCGACGCGGCTACGGCGACGACGACGACGAAGGCGGCGAGGAGGAGGAGGAGGACGCCGGCGGCCACGACAAGAAGCGGTACAAGTCCGCGGGCCGCGTGCACCAGCAGCGCAAGGGCCAGGGCGGCAGGGGCGGCCAGGGCGGTAGGGGCGGTAGGGGCGGCAGGGGCGGCAAGAAGCAGGGCGGCGGCAAGCGGAGATAGACTGCGAGCGCGTGCGCTGTGTAGGATACCAAGGCTCATACTATCTCGCGTTGAAAACACTCTGAACCATTCCGAACGACCTATTACCGGATCTCGCTACCCAGTCCGAGCGGCAGCAGCACGTCCTTGCCGAGCCGCGTGCTGCCGCCGCTGACCCAGCCGCTGGTCGACGCCTTGCCGCTCGGGAAGGTGTTCCAGAACCGCAGCGTCTCGTCACCGGCGCCAGTCACGATCGTCTGGCCGTCCGGCGACATGGCCAGGTAGAGCACGCGGAAGCGGTGGCCCGTGAGCGTCGCGAGCTTCTGCATCGTCGGGTACTTCCACACGATGATCTGGTTGAGCGAGTAGCCGTGCGTGCTCACCACTTCGTTCGCCGTCTTGGCCCACATGAGGTTGCACACCTGCGAGCCCGTGTCAATGGCGTTCAGCGCCGACTGCGTCTGCGTGTTCCAGAACCGGATGCACCGGTCCGCCGTGCCGCCGCCCGACGCCAGCAGTCCGTGCTGGTGCGGCGACCACGCGATCGCCTTGACGGCCGCCGTGTGGTCGCTGAAGCGCACCATCGGGACCGGCGCCGACCGGTCGAGCGGACTGCCCACGCCCGCGCGCGTGCCCTGCACGGTCCACACGCACAGCTT